>CM061753.1:272454889-273654889 GCA_030979885.1 Lolium multiflorum | reverse complement strand
ATAGTTATGATCATTTAGGTTTGGGCCCGTGCTGGAATCCTGGTTTGGTCACTACACATGTGCTACTCTAGAGGAAAACTACCACAAGCATCGTCCATCTGTATGTAAGCACACTTGAATTGATAGCATACCACAATACCAGCCTACCATGCCAAAGAGGATGCAATGACTTTACTCCAAGGTTTTTTGGCCAACCTCCTCGCTTTTCCCTAAGCTTTAGTCTACAATGTACACCTTGGATGTCTTTCATGTCAATTACTAATGCTTTCAGTTATGATCTAATTCATGTACGTGCTTGTGGCCCCAGAGATAATACCAAGTAGTAGGACTATATATCATGGTCAAGCTTCCAAAGAAACCCTGCTAAGAAACCCAAGGTCTCTCCACTAGCAAAATATGAAGTACCAAAGTGGCGATATTGTCTCACACTACCTTCTTGGTAATGAGGTCCATTAGCTAGGTTAGTAGGAATTGGAGACACCCAAATGTGCCTGAATCTAGAGTTCAGTTGCAGCTACATAGAAAACTGCCTATAAGGAGTTTGGCATTTGTACTTTAAGAACTCCATTGGCAGTACTGATATAATTGCCATGGCTGATTATGCTATAGATAATGGTAATTTTGCTTGCTGGTGCCCACCCTTTTGCGGTGAACCTAGCCAAGGCTAGTGCATGTGGTTGGAGCCAGGGGTGGAGTAAGACTTGGATTCCTAGTGCTTCGTTAATTGTTGCATTTTGAGCCACCAGGGTGCTGTTCTTCGAATTAATGTTTAGGGTGGCACACATGCTAACTTTTTTGAGCAAATTGCTTTAAAAAATCATGATTGAGGTGCGTGTGAACCACCTAAGCGATGAGTAGATCCGCCCCTAACTAGAGAGCATCTTCATGTTTGTTGTACTTTGAAATAGAATATGTTCTAAAAAAAATTTACGACCCCAAATATTCCTCAAAAGATAACCCATGGTACAAATCCTACGAGATTTTTTTTCAGACAAAAACGTGCATGGTACATAATTTCATTAAGAGTAGCAACAAAAAAAATGTTTATCCGATTTCAAAGAGCGCATTGCAACGCAACAAACTCGGAAACGGTTAAAGAAAAAAACTATGTGATGTTCGCCACAACCATTCACACATTTACACATGGGGATATGTTGGTGTATCAAGGAAGAAATCTTTATGCAGTGATTGGACCAGATCATGAATTAAAATGCTTTGTCCTCTCTATGTACCCACAAATAAGCTTCACTGAGCTACTCACGGTGAGACCCTGCTTGCACCACCGATCATAGGGATAGTGATGCTAGGTCTATGTCCATATGATAGAGAAAAAAATATGAATTATGATGGTCCAAACGCATGAGAGGACAAAAAATTGCTGAATAAGTAGATCTTATGAAAGAGTTGTTGTTTCCATTATTTATCTTATAATTGCAACCAAAACCTAGTCAAAAATAGGCATCATAAAAGCAACATATGTCTATTGTACATATCGGATGCTCAATACACACCAGGCCCGTTGATGGCCATGTTCGAGATGAGAGATCGCACAGGCCCCCAAAATTGTGGGGCCGCTGATCAGAGAGAGCTCGAGAAGCCAATCCTTCCGCTTATTTTGTGAGTTGCTCACACTTCCCGACGATTCGTTATCTGCCATAAGAAACCGAATCTGTAAGTACCCCATTGATGTTGGGCGGGCCAAAGCCTAAAGCGCCATACAAGAATTAGCTGGATGATGCACGTATTCCCTCTGTCCTCAAATGAGGGTATATTAAGTCAAACCTTATTAAATTTGACAACCTTCCTAGAAAACAGTAGCAACAATTATGACACTAATTTAATATTAATAGATTCATCTTCCAATATAGTTTAATAATAGAGTAATTGATGTGACCTATGTTGCTATTTTTGTGTAAAAATATGGTTGAATTTTAAAACATTTGACTTCTAAAAAATAAAAACGTACACTTATTCAAGGACGGAGAGTATCGATCAATTGATCCATTTTTACACGAGGCTAACTTCCCAGTCTATTCCAGTTTGTCGAAGCCTCGAAGGTCCGCTAGTCCGGCATGAGTAGCCAATCTGCCAAAGATGTCCAAACTCACTGGATAATGTCACAACTCATGTCCTACCTAAACCCTAAGGTACTATATATTTTTAGGGTTTCTAGACTATACAAAATACTGATTATGTTTTTGGTTAGATCACTTTCGCATTACATAAGGTATTTCATATAGTAGTAGTAGTAACCCAGAATTGTATGATGCGAGAGATTAAATTTACACTTCACAAGAATTTAATCTGAAGTCAAATTTGTGATATAGTATAAGATTATTGATTTTGATTGAGGTAGTTGGCCGTAGCTGCATTCAAACTTTATGTAGCTTTATTTTTCAATTGCAAAGTACATATTGGTTTAGTCTGATATTAATGAAATATTCAATACTTTGTACATATTTTGGATCATACTGCATAAAAAAACTGGGGACATAGCATTGATATTTCATATTGTTCTAAATATCATAGGAATACCATTTATTTGAAATTTTATGATTAACTGAGCTTATACTTTTGTTACATGAAGTTTTCAAATTTTAGGGCTACATTTAGCATTTCGCACTCGAGTAGTAAATTCCCGGAGATAGCCCTAGATGTCCCTACAAAAGAATTAACAAATATGAACCTAAATTTGTGTTTGTGAAGACTTAAACCTAAATGGTTGGATTGTACATCCACTTTCCCTAAGCTTTAATCAACATCGTACTAATGTTTTCAGTTATGATCCAATTCTTGCTAATGCTTTTAGTTATGATACAATTCGTGCACGTGCTCTTGTCCCCAGAGTTAATACCAAGTAGTAGGACTATATATCATGGCCAAGCCTCCAGAGGAACCCCAATAAGAAACCCAAGGTCTTCCCACTAGCAAAATATGAAGTACGAAAGTGGTGATATTGTCTCCCACTACCTTCTTGGTAATGAGGTCCATTATCTAGGTTAGTAGGAAGGGGAGACACTAGGAATTCCAAATGTACCTGAATCTAGAGTTTAGTTGCAACTTCACAGAAATCGGCCTAGAATGAGTTTTTTTTTTGACCTGGACTACGGCGGGCTTACGCCAGCCTGAACAACTTTATACCAACTGAAACGGTCATACAGGGTTTGCTTTTACAAGTATTGAGGGAGAGCAGAGGAGCAGAAACTAGGGGAGAGGAGGCTCAGGGAGGATCATAACCATTACACCAGGAATTAAGAAAGGAGGTGGAGGAGGGGTTGGTACATCTATAAGCCCATAGTCTAACATCTTCAATACATCTGCGGGAAACTGAAAGCAGGTGCTCAGAGACACCATTGAAAGTTAGGTCGTTTCTGCGTTTCCAGATGTTCCAGGCGATGGCCGTGTTGATTGTGGCCTCCTCATAGGTGCAGTTGCGTTGGAGGCAGAAATCTGAGAAACCTGTGTAGGCAGCAGGGTCGAAGCCGCGGTGAAAGTACCCCCAGACTTCTGTCGCTTGGGGACAGAAGAGCAGCAGGTGGTCAGTATCTTCATCGAGGGAGCAGGAGAGGCAGGTTGCAGAGGTGGAGAGGTGGTGCCGAAACCGCCGTTCGTTGGTGGGTAGGCGTCTTTTCCGGGCAAGCCAACAGAAAATCTTGCACTTCAAGGGGGCAGCACTCGTCCAAACCATTGGCGCGACGTCATCTATCTGCAAATGGCTGAAAGAGTTGACATAGAAACACTTGTTTGAGAGTTTTTTGTTAGAGAGGCGAGTGCCCCGTAGGTCCGGAACATCGATGCGGAGATCCACCAGATTTAGCTCGACAGCCAAGACGCGAAGGTCATCTTCCGCAGCAGCAGTGAGGCGCGGTCCAAGAGAGCTGCGAAGCCCCAGAGAGAGGGTGGCCTCAACATTGATGTTGGGGCGGGTGGAGTGGGAGAAAAGGTTTGGGAAGCGTTCCTGAAGGGTTTGATCGCCCAGCCATCGATCGAGCCAGAAAGCCGTGGAGGAGCCATTGCCAAGAGAAACTTTAGAAATAGAGCGGAAGGAGGAGAGCCCAGCCACGACGTCTTTCCAAATGGGAGTGTCGAGGTGGTGGCGATCGCCCAAGTCCCGAGAGTTGTTCCATCCGTACATACGACGGAACCAGGAAGCCCAGGGGGCCGAAGTGTCAGAGTGAAGCTTGGTGAGGAATTTTGTCATGAGGGCCGAGTTTTGGGCTGGAAGGGAGATGACGCCGAGACCCCCAAGAGATTTTGGGGTGCAAACTCCTTCCCAGGCGACCTTGCATTGACCGCCATGGCAGGTTTCTTCCCCGGTCCAGAGGAAAGCACGCCGCCTTTTGTCAATGGCCTCAATAACACCAACGGGAAGGAGCCCAGCGGCCATGGCATGCGAGAGCATAGAAGTGAGGACCGAGTTTACAAGGATCAAGCGGCCTCCAATAGGGAGGCAACGACCACGCCAGCCAGAGAGGCGCATGTCGCTTTTGGTCATGATGGGGGCGAAGTCACCAAAGCGCAGCTTGTAAGGGGAGAGCGGGAGGCCAAGATAGGTTTGAGGGAAGGAGGAGACCTCACACCCAAAGGTGACAGCCATGGAAGTGGCAACATCGGCATCAGTTTTGATGGGGACAAAGGTGCTTTTGTGGAAATTGATGGCCAGGCCGGTAGCGGCAGAGAAATCATCAAGCACCTTCTTAAGATTGGCAACATGGTCAGGGATAGCGCGAATGATAATGAGGGTGTCATCGGCATACTGGAGGACGGGGCAGGGGAGGTCATCCACCAGGGGGTGAAGGAGGAGACCAGAGAGGGAGGCGATGCGAAGCATCTGCTGAAGGACGTCAGCAACGATGTTAAACAGGAAGGGGGAAAGAGGGTCTCCTTGCCGAAGCCCCCGGCGGCATTGGATCCAGCGTCCAGGTATGCCGTTAAGGAGAACCGCCGTTTGGCTGGAGTGGTTAAGGAGATTGATCCAAGAGCACCAAAGATCAGGGAGGCCCTTGGCCCGCATGATGCGGTCAAGGGCATCCCAGCTGATGGAGTCGAAAGCTTTGCGGAAGTCTAGTTTGAAGACAGCGGCAGGTGCAGAGCGTCTATGGCAGGCCTGAACAATGTCAGCAGCATAGACAAAGTTTTCTGCAATAGAGCGCCCCGAGATGAAGCCGGTCTGGTCAGGGTGCACAAGGCAGGGAATGAGCTTTCGGAGGCGAAGGGTGAGACATTTAGAATGGATCTTGAGGCAACAATTTTGGAGGGAGATGGGGCGGAAATTCTCAGGTTTATTAGCACCTGTTTTTTTTGGTAGAAGGACAATGTGGGACTTATTTATAGGTCGCAGGTCGGAGTTAAGGGAGTGGAAACTAGAGAGAGCGGCAAGCAGATCATGCTTGACGAGGTCCCAATTCCGTTTGAAGAAAGCAGGGCCGAAACCATCTGGGCCCGGGCTAGAGTTGTCATTCATAGAGAAGAGGGCATCCCGGATTTCTTCCAAGGTGAAGGGGCGGATGAGAGAGGCAGCTTGTGAGGAGTCAAGAGAGGTGGATTGGACTAAGTGAGAGAGGTTGAGGTTATCGCTGGCCGGAAGAGGGACGCCAAGGAGGGATTTGAAGAAGGCGTGGAGGATGGACGCCTTGGCGGTGTGAGAGAATGTGAGGTTGCCATCGTTAGCTTCAAGATTTTTGATTTGATTTTTCTGGAGGCGACCAGAGGCACAGAGGTGAAAGTAGCGAGAGTTCTCATCGCCAAGGGTGCAGTTTTTGATCTTAGCTCTCTGTCTCCAGTAGGTAGCGCGCTCGAAGTTTTTTTTGGCTGAGATGGGTTTTTGCAAGGGAGCGAAGGTCATGCTCCAGGGGGGAGAGGTTGCGGTGTTCCTCAAGTCTATCGAGGAAGGAAATGACGGAGCGACAGTTAAGGAGGTAGATGGACGGCATCCTTCGCTCCTTGGCCCAAGCCCGGGCAGCAGCCCGGACACGTTTAAGCCGGAGGCAAAGTCTACCAACAGGAGGCAGATGGGAGTGGTTGTGGCCTACACTATCCCAGTTGGTGGTGACAAGATGTGGGAAGAAGGAATGTGACAGCCAGGAGTTTTCCAAACGGAAGGCTGTGCTCCGAGGAGCTTTGGAAGAGGCCTCCAGGTGAATGGGCGCCTAGAATGAGTTTGGCATTCGTACTTTGAGAAGTTCATTGGCAGTACTGATCCAATTGGCGAGGCTGATTATGCTATAGATAATGGTAATTTTCTTACTGGTGCCCACCCTTTTGTGGTGAACCTAGACAAGGCTAATGCATGTGGTTGGTGCCAGGGGTGGAGTAAGACTTGGATCCATTGTGCTTCGTTAATTGTTGCATTTTGAGCCACCAGGGTGCTGTTCTTCAAATTAACGTTTTAGGATGGCACACATGCTAACTTTTTTAGCAAATTGCTTAAAAAATCTTGATTAGGTGTGTGTGAACCACCTAAGCCATGATTAGATCCGCCCCTGGCTAGAGAGCATCTTCATGTTTGTTGTACTTTGAAATAGAATATGTGCTCAAAATTTGTTACGACCCCAAATTTTCCTCAAAAGATAACCCATGGTATAAATCCTACAAGATTTTCTTTTTTCAAAAACACGTGCATGGTGCATAATTTCATTAAGAGTAGCAACAGAAATTGTTTATCCGGTTTCAAAGAGCGCACTGCAGCGCTAGCTGCACATGTGCTTGAGAAGGAAATATAGCTGCACATGTGCTTGCTCGCCACGGTTCAGAACAGGGCAATAAAGAGCTTTGGTTAGATGATCCTCCCCTTTTTCTTCTCGCTGTAATTTTGATTCAGTAATAACTGTAATAAAGTTACCTAAAGTATTTAAAAAAATGACTCGCTAAAAAAGAAATAACATTCAAAATAAAATCTTCTTATTGTAGATGTTTATACGTGCCACGCACGTGCACCTTTACTAGTCTGTTGCAAGTACTCGAGGGAACTGATGTGCATGCCACAAGCCATTCCCGTAGAAATGAACAGAAGAAAAAAAACGGACATGGTTAATTCTGCATTTTCAAATGGGTTGCTACGTTGCGCGACCCGCAAATGCACGAGCGGAGCCGTGTGTTGGGATGTGCCTTCTTTTTGGCACAAGGCAGACATGTTAAGATTGAGAATGCTGATCCTTTCGTACATTTACACAGTCAGGACACCGGGGGTTCACCTCGCTACAGCATTTTTCAATTGGCACATCGATGTCGGACAACAAAGATGAGCCGATCATCATCCTTCTAATGATGCCTTGCATGGTAAGCCTCTTATCGTGTGCTTGCACTGGAACCTACAAGAGATAATACGTATTTAGTTAGCATGTTTAACTTCGGTTAGAAAGAACAGGTAAGCTGCAGGTAAAGCACTCACATGATCAGCATTTTGACGACAATTTGAGAACGTAGCAAATCAATATATAGTTCAAAACATCAAAATCAAACGAGCAACGTTCACTGTCAAGATGCCTGGGGTGATGTAAACCTCAAAGGAACTAGTAGCTAAATCTGCAAGGTGCAATGCCTATGAATGCATGCAGTTAACATAATCTGGTTTCTGGTAAATACTTTGTGATCCACCGCTCTAAGATAAGACTCTCGCCGAACTATCAATACACCAATATAAAAGGGTCGAAAATGATAGCAGAAACTAACAAAAGTGATCAATGCGATAGAAAGATGATCAGAAATACTACCCACAAAACAAAATGATGGTCAGAAATATTACCAGATAACATCTGAAGGAAAAGATTCTGAGCTGCAACATAAAGCATCCACGAGTGATGTAACATGCTTATTATTCTTTTGGGATTCCGATGCATTACATTTTATAGACATATGCTGGGGCGCAACCTGCAAGCAGAAGTTTGCGTTCATACGTTTATCATCGAAAAATGGATGGTATAACCAATAGAGTAAGTCAGCCATATAATTCATAAAGGAACTACACCTTCTTACTGTAACGGAAATCACGTTTTGGCATGAAATCCAGGGGTAAGTTCAACGAACTGGGACATCTGACCAGCAGAAACAGCTTGGTAGGGCCTTCCAAAACAGTGGGAGTAAAAGCAGTAAGCCAAAAAGTTCAATGCATACCCAGCCAAGTGTATATAATAAGAAGCCAATAACCAATACCTGTGTAAGATAAACTCCCCGCACCACCTGATATGAGAGCTCGGATGGCCTGGAAATATACATGTTCATGTGGGGATATAAAGCAGGAACTGGTGAAGTAATGGTAATTGTTCTAGCCTCTAGGAAATGATCCTTCATGTAGTACCAAAAAAGGGTAGCTCACCTTTCGAGAAACAGACTGAGCTAACTTGGTCGTAGTTTGCTCTTTGGCACTTCCAGAATCAAATTTACCATGAGTAACTGTAATGTCATAGACAAACAAGGGTCGAACAAGACTGCCCCCCAAAATTAAGGCAA
The DNA here is from genome assembly GCA_030979885.1 of Lolium multiflorum. Taxonomy (NCBI): domain Eukaryota; kingdom Viridiplantae; phylum Streptophyta; class Magnoliopsida; order Poales; family Poaceae; genus Lolium; species Lolium multiflorum. The sequence continues at coordinate 273,646,441 of CM061753.1, read as the reverse complement.
CTCCTTCAATGCTAGGAACTTCATCAAGCGCTTGCTGAAGAGCAGAGAGTAAGGCAGATATGCCATTCATTAACTTCTCGCGCTTCTTGATTCTGCATCTAACCTCCCTTTTTCGTGTGTTGTACTTTCTCTGGTCAGAAGGTTTCAGTTCTGCTGATGTTGCTGCCATTTCCATCTAGAGATGACCATGAATAATTAAAGGCCCGTTGAGTAAAGGGATAACAACATAAACATGTTTACTAAACATACCATTTCCTCCTTTAAACCTGCAAATTCATTTTCAAGATTCTGCAACACCCTGAAAATATTAAAATTTTGAATAAACTTCAAATCCACCTACAATTGTAGAAACAATGTAAATAACTGGCAAACCTACTCTGCTAAATGGATATACTATATAAGCTAGACTACATGATGTTCATGTTTCTTTATTTCTATTCAGGGTTGCACACTTAAAATTAAGCAAACAGCACATTATGAAACTGTTGAAGGTTTCATCGCCACTGATGCACGAGTATTTGGAAAGCATAACATTGTGGCCTTCATTCTTGAAATAGTAGTCCCAGCAAACAGGACACCAGAGTGCTCACTTTAACAGTATTGGCTACCAACTATATTTTACTCGTCAAAATGCCATGGTTAAAAATGCTCGCCTAGGTGTGCACTGAAGCATGCCTAGGCGTGAGGCAACAACAGATGCCTAGCGCTTAATCATGCCTAGGCATTTAGGAGAGATCGGAGTATAGGAGCTAGTCAGAGGCAAAACTAGGAATTCACGCCTAGCGCCTTTTTGAACCTTAAAATGCTGGGACAACACTTTCCATTCACCCTAGGAATAACAACCCTTAAGTATCTGATGTACAGGTATAGGAAACACGTGCCAGAGAAAGGCATACTGGGAAGGACAGTGTTCTGGCAGTGCAAATTCAGAGTGAAACCATATGTAAATTGAAAAATTCCACATGGTCCACATGTCATGTGGCCCGTACAGCCACAGCAAGAGAGCTTCCCAGGAGGTGCAACCAGACCAAATTACTGATAATGATCCTAATTTCCTATAGAATAAGAAGCTTAGGTCCATTTAAGAGATATTTCAAAAAAAATTGCTTTCCACCCTTGGCATTTAAGCTGGCTATATAATGACTGATCCTGTTTGATTATCAGTGAACCAAAGAGTAATCCATGTATCTCCATCTCCTATCATATCCTAGCCTATAACTGGCAGAGTGCCATCACCATCACTGGCTAGCATCACACAGCAAGGGCCCAAGGCCATATCCTCACGGCAAGCCTCTATAGTGAAAAGAACATGACCCAAGCACGCACCACCTAACACCACATTATAAAAGCTAAGTTAGGTAGGAATACAAAACTTAAGTCAACAAAATATGAGATATATACCACAAAAATTATGTCATTGGATTCATATTCAAAATAAGTTTCCAATGTTATAATTTTTGTGGCATATATCTCTTTTTTTTTTACCAAATGAATGTTCAAAGTTTTTTCTCGAAGTGCTTATTAACCTCATAAACCAGTACAGAGGGAGTAGCAAAATGTAATATCGTTAACAAATTCTGCAAATTTCATTAAGGCACACGATCGGTAATGAAAACAATTTACGAGGATAACAACAGAGCACCAAACATCATCAGCCATTAACACAGGAGAATAACAAGCAGCATTAATAAGCTAGCAGAGAGAATGCACAAGCTAGGAGCACGTAGCAAAACAAAACGAATTGATGGAACAGCACTGAAGTAATGCCCTAACTAAATCCCACTTAAATTATCATCCTGCAACGATACCAGGCAGCAGTACGGTAACAGCAAACGCAGGAGCTCAGAGAACATATCAAAACGAAACGAATTGGCGGAGAGGGACGAAGTAATGTCCTAACTAAAGCCCGCTTAACTCATCACCCTGTAATATTTACCCAATTCTGATCCCGAACGAAACGAATTGACGGAGAGGAACGAAGTAATGGTCGAATCCAGTAGAATCATTCTGATCCAAACCCTAACTTCTCGTCCCCACAAAGGGGAAGTTCAAATTTGTGACGGATTTGGAAAATCCACTCGAACCGTATGCAAACTAGATCCACAAGCACAAAGGTTGCTCAAATCCGGCTCACTTGAAAGCACAGCAGATTCTAACATAGCACGAGAGCGGGAAAGGGAGATGGGGGGGGGGAACGGGTGGTTACGAGGGGATCTGGTGGTGCATATAGAGGACGAAGCCGACCAGTTCCTTCACGACGTGGAACACCTCCGACCGCCGCAGCGCCGCCGCAGCCACTTGCACCTCCACCACCGATCCTGGCCCCTGAGTCTCGCCGACTCCCGAAGAACTCGTCATCTCCATTGGGGACCGTTGCAAGGGCTATGCTACTCTTGTGTGGGGAATTGGGGATATTTCGTTTCCTCTTGAGTAAATCAATGAAGGAGCGTGCAGTGTGCTAGCTTTCGAAAGCACCGATCGATGGGTGTACAATTGAAACTAGCTAGCTAGCTAAAAAATAAAAATAAAAGGATTTGTTGGAAATGGGGTTCAACTGATATTTTTTTAGTTATAAGTGAAAAATGTCTTTAAACCATTAGATTTGATTTGTGATTCGTGTTAATGATAGGTTTCAATATAGGTTACAACTGAGATTTGATGACATCATTCTATCGAGAACTAAGTTAGTTCTCAATAGTCTAAAAACTAAATTAGACTAAGAAAAGAGGTAGAAAAACTATCTCACACACCGAGTCGCTCCAGCACGGGGCGACTCGGGGAAACCCTAGTCGCCGCCTGCAGGCTTCCCTATTTCGAGCCACCTCCCGCCGCCGATGCCACAAGCACGAGGTGGCGGCGGTTCCCTTGCCGAAAGGTTGTGGGGGGAGCTGTCGTGGTGGAGGAGGTCGTCATGCTGGCCTGGTCGGAGGCGCTGGTTCGGCCGACGCGGCATCGGGTTGAGCGGGGCGGAGAAGGCGTCCATTGTGGCTACGCGTGCAGCACGATCATCGGATTTGGGTGCTCCCGGCCTACGGCCCGACGGCTCACGGTTCCATGCTCGCGATGTCGTTGGTCGATGTCCCCCTCTCTGCGGCGTTCGGTGGCGTCTGGGTTGCTATAACGTTAGGTGCCGTCAGCGGCGGGTTGTTGGGGAGGTGCCGGATTTGGCCTTTGTGGCTCGATTTGGCTCCTACAGTGGTCTGTTGCGACTCAGCTTGTCACCTCTGCGTGGTGCGATTGGTTGCAGCGGTGCCTCACTCCAAGAGCTCCCAAATCTGGTGATGGTGATGGTCTGGTTGCTCATATTTGGCAGTGGTGTTGTTGCTGCTTTGGAGGTGCACGATCCAGTGGATCTACGGGTCAGCGATGCCGGTTGCGCGGGTTGGTGGTCTATTGAGGCTCCGGGCGAAGTCTGCCCGGCTTGCCGGTCGACGGTGACGGCGTCCATGGACGTCGTGATCCTCCGTGGAGGCGCCAGCGTGGATCTCTTCGACACCCACAATCCTCGGGCCATGCTCTTCGGGCAAAAGTCTAGACCTCGGCAAGGGTTCGGGCGATGGCGGGGAATTTATTTTCTACTCCACTTTACTTTGGTACTTGATCTTTTGCCCTCCTTTACATGGTAATTACTTATTTGCCTAGATTTCTTTGCACCTTTACGATTTGCCCTCTGAAGGCTTGGGCCCCTGATACGTCTCCGACGTATCGATAATTTCTTATGTTCCATGCCACATTATTGATGTTATCTACATGTTTTATGCACACTTTATGTCATATTCGTGCATTTTCGGAACTAACCTATTAACAAGATGCCGAAGTGCCGATTCTGTTTTCTGGTTTTTGGTTTCGAAATCCTAGTAAGGAAATATTCTCGGAATTGGACGAAATCAAAGCCCAGGGGCCTATTTTCTCACGAAGCTTCCAGAAGTCCGAGGAGAGACGAAGAGGGGCCACGGAGGGGCCACACCATGGGGGCGGCGGCCCCCCCGCCGCGCCGGCAGTGTGGGGCCCCCGTGCCGCCTCTTGACCTGCGCCTATAAAAGTCTCCGTGACGAAACCCCCCACCGAGAGCCACGATACGGAAAACCTTCCAGACGCCGCCGCCGCGATCCCATCTCGGGGGATCCGGAGATCGCCTCCGACACCTGGGAGAAATCATCTCCGGAGGACTCTACGCCGCCATGGTCGCCTCCGGTGTGATGTGTGAGTAGTCTACCCCTGGACTATGGGTCCATAGCAGTAGCTAGATGGTTGTCTTCTCCCCATTGTGCTATCATTGTCGGATCTTGTGAGCTGCCTAACATGATCAAGATCATCTATCGTAATTCTATATGTTGCGTTTGTTGGGATCCGATGAATAGAGAATACTTGTTATGTTGATTATCAAAGTTATATCTATGTGTTGTTTATGATCTTGCATGCTCTCCGTTATTAGTAGATGCTCTGGCCAAGTTGATGCTAGTAACTCCAAGAGGGAGTATTTATGCTCGATAGTGGGTTCATGTCTCCGTGAATGGAGGGGTGACAAGAACCTCTAAGGTTATGGATGTGCTGTTGCCACTAGGGATAAAACATTAGTGCTATGTTCAAGGATGTAGTCACTAGTTACATTACGCGCAATACTTAATGCAATTGTCTTGTTAGCAACTTAATACTGGAGGGTTCGGATGATAACTTGAAGGTGGACTTTTTAGGCATAGATGCAGTTGGATGACGGTCTATGTACTTTGTCGTAATGCCCAATTAAATCTCACTATACTCATCATGATATGTATGTGCATGGTCATGCTCTCTTTATTTGTCAATTGCCCAACCGTAATTTGTTCACCCAACATGCTGTTCGTCTTATGGGAGACACCTCTAGTGAACTGTGGACCCCGGTCCAATTCTCTTTAAATACAATCTGCAATACTTGTTCTACTGTTTCTGCAAACAATCATCTTCCACACAATACGGTTAACTCTTTGTTAAGCCGGTGAGATTGACAACCTCATGTTTCGTTGGGGCAAAGTACTTTGGTTGTGTTGTGCAGGTTCTACGTTGGCGCCGGAATCAGGTGTTGCGCCGCACTACATCTCGCCGCCATCAACCTTCAACGTGCTTCTTGACTCCTACTGGTCCGATTAAACCTTGGTTTCTTCTGAGGGAAACTTGCCGCTGTGCGCATCACACCTTCCTCTTGGGGTTCCCAACGGACGTGCCAACCACACGCATCAAGCAAATTTCGCGCCGTTGCGGGGAGATCAAGACACGCGCAAGGAGTCTCCACTTCTCAATCTCTTTACTTTGTTTTTGTCTTGCTTAGTTTTATTTACTACTTTGTTTGCTGCACTAAATCAAAATACAAAAAAATTAGTTGCTAGTTTTACTTTATTTGCTATCTTGTTTGCTATATCTAAAACACAAAAAAATTAGTTTACTTGCATTTACTTTATCTAGTTTGTTTTATTTACTGTTGCTAAAATGGCCAACGCTGAAAACACTAAGTTGTGTGACTTCACAACCACAAATAATAATGATTTCTTATGCACACCTATTGCTCCACCTGCTACTACAGCAGAATTCTTTGAAATTAAACCGCTTTACTGAATCTTGTTATGCGAGAGCAATTTTCTGTGTTAGTTCTGATGTGCTGCCCATCTTAATAATTTTGTTGAATTATGTGAAATGCAAAAATATAAAGATGTAGATGGTGATATTATTAAACTAAAATTGTTCCCTTTCTCATTAAGAGGAAGAGCTAAAGATTGGTTGCTATCTCTGCCTAAGAATAGTATTGATTCATGGACTAAATGCAAGGATGCTTTTATTGGTAGATATTATCCCCTGCTAAAATTATATCTTTGAGGAGTAGCATAATGAATTTTAAACAATTAGATACTGAACATGTTGCTCAAGCTTGGGAAAGAATGAAATCTTTGGTTAAAAATTGCCCAACCCATGGACTGACTACTTGGATGATCATCCAAACCTTCTATGCAGGACTAAATTTTTCTTCGCGGAATTTATTGGATTCAGCTGCTGGAGGTACCTTTATGTCCATCACTCTTGGTGAAGCAACAAAGCTTCTTGATAATATGATGATCAATTACTCTGAATGGCACACGGAAAGAGCTCCACAAGGTAAGAAGGTAAATTCTGTCGAAGAAACCTCTTCCTTGAGTGATAAGATTGATGCTATTATGTCTATGCTTGTGAATGATAGGACTAATATTGATCCTAATAATGTTCCGTTAGCTTCATTGGTTGCACAAGAAGAACATGTTGATGTAAACTTCATTAAAAATAATAATTTCAACAACAATGCTTACCGGAACAATTCTAGTAACAACTATAGACCATATCCTTATAATAATGGCAACGGCTATGGTAATTCTTATGGTAATTCTTACAACAATAATAGGAATTCACCCCTGGACTTGAAGCCATGATTAAAGAATTTATTAGTACACAAACTGCTTTTAACAAATCTGTTGAAGAAAAGCTTGGGAAAATTGATATACTTGCTTCTAAAGTCGATAGTCTTGCTGCTGATGTTGATCTTTTGAAATCAAAAGTTTTGCCTAATGAGAATCATCATAATAAAATTACTACTACAGCAAATTCCATTCAAGTTAAAATTAATGAGAATATAAGATTAATGGCTGAACTGCGTGCTAGGTGGGATAGAGAAGAAAATGAAAAACTAGCTAAAGAAAAGAATATAGCTAAAGTTTGGACTATTACCACCACTAGTAATGCTAATGCTACACATGTTGCTGCACCTCCTACTCATACTAATAAAAGAATTGTTGTTAGCAATGTTTCCACTTCTAATGCAAAGCGCGAAAAACTGCCTGAAACTGCTAAAACTGCTGAAACTGCCTGTGATAAAGCTGCTGAAATTTTTTCCAACATTGGGGATGATGATCCCATTGCTTTAGATTATAATGATTTGAATTTTGATGATTGCCACATCTCTGAAGTTATAAAGTTCTTGCAAAAACTTGCTAAAAGTCCTAATGCTAGTGCTATAAATTTGGCTTTTACACATCATATTACAAATGCTCTTATAAAAGCTAGAGAAGAGAAACTAGAGCGTGAAGCCTCTATTCCTAAAAAGCTAGAGGATGGTTGGGAGCCCATCATTAAGATGAAGGTTAAAGATTTTGATTGTAATGCTTTATGTGATCTTGGTGCAAGTATTTCGTTATGCCTAAGAAAATTTATAATATGCTTGACTTGCCACCGCTGAAAAATTGTTATTTGGATGTTAATCTTGCTGATCATTCTACAAAGAAACCTTTGGGTAAAGTTGATAATGTTCGCATTACCGTTAACAATAACCTTGTTCCCGTTGATTTTGTTGTCTTGGATATTGAATGCAATGCATCTTGTCCCATTATATTGGGAAGACCTTTTCTTCGAACTGTTGGTGCTATTATTGATATGAAGGAAGGTAATATAAAATATCAATTTCCTCTCAAGAAAGGTATGGAACACTTCCCTAGAAAGAGAATGAAGGTACCTTTTGATTCCATTATGAGAACAAATTATGATGTTGACACTTCGTCTCTTGATAATACTTGATACACACTTTCTGCGCCTAGCTGAAAGGCGTTAAAGAAAAGCGCTTATGGGAGACAACCCATGTTTTTACCTACAGTACTTTGTTTTTATTTTGTGTCTTGGAAGTTGTTTACTACTGTAGCAACCTCTCCTTATCTTAGTTTTGTGTTTTGTTGTGCCAAGTTAAGCCGTTGATATAAAAGTAAGTACTAGATTTGGATTACTGCACAGTTCCAGATTTCTTTGCTGTCACGAATCTGGGTCCACCTCCCTTTAGGTAGCTCAGAAAATTAAGCCAATTTAAGTGCATGATCCTCAGATATGTACGCAACTTTCATTCAATTTGAGCATTTTCATTTGAGCAAGTCTGGTGCCATTTTAAAATTCGTCAATACGAACTGTTCTGTTTTGACAGATTCTGCCTTTTATTTCGCATTGCCTCTTTCGCTATGTTGGATGAATTTCTTTGATCCATTAATGTCCAGTAGCATTATGCAATGTCCAGAAGTGTTAAGAATGATTGTGTCACCTCTGAATATGTCAATTTATATTGTGCACTAACCCTCTAATGAGTTGTTTCGAGTTTGGTGTGGAGGAAATTTTCAAGGGTCAAGAGAGGAGTATGATGCAACATGATCAAGGAGAGTGAAAGCTCTAAGCTTGGGGATGCACCCGGTGGTTCACCCCTGCATATATCAAGAAGACTCAAGCGTCTAAGCTTGGGGATGCCCAAGGCATCCCCTTCTTCATTGACAACATTATCAGGTTCCTCCCCGAAACTATATTTTTATTCCATCACATCTTATGTGCTTTTTCTTGGAGCGTCGGTTTGTTTTTGTTTTTTGTTTTGTTTGAATAAAATGGATCCTAGCATTCACTTTATGGGAGAGAGACACGCTCCGCTGTAGCATATGGACAAGTATGTCCTTGGTTTCTACTCATAGTATTCATGGCGAAGTTTCTCCTTCGTTAAATTGTTATATGGTTGGAATTGGAAAATGATACATGTAGTAATTGCTATAAATGTCTTGGGTAATGTGATACTTGGCAATTGTTGTGCTCATGATTAAGCTCTTGCATCATATGCTTTGCACCCATTAATGAAGAAATACATAGAGCATGCTAAAATTTGGTTTGCATATTTGGTTTCTCTAAGGTCTAGATAATTTCTAGTTTTGAGTTTGAACAACAAGGAAGACGGTGTAGAGTCTTATAATGTTTTCAATATGTCTTTTATGTGAGTTTTGCTGCACCGGTTCATCCTTGTGTTTGTTTCAAATAAACCTTGCTAGCCTAAACCTTGTATCGAGAGGGAATACTTCTTATGCATCCAAAATACTTGAGCCAACCACTATGCCATTTGTGTCCACCATACCTACCTATACTACATGGTATTTTCCGCCATTCCAAAGTAAATTGCTTGAGTGCTACCTTTAAAATTCCATCATTCACCTTTGCAATATATAGCTCATGGGACAAATAGCTTAAAAACTATTGTGGTATTGAATATGTAATTATGCACTTTATCTCTTATTAAGTTGCTTGTTGTGCGATAACCATGTTCACTGGGGACGCCATCAACTATTCATTGTTGAATTTCATGTGAGTTGCTATGCATGTTCGTCTTGTCTGAAGTAAGAGAGATCTACCACCATATGGTTAAGCATGCATATGTTAGAGAAGAACATTGGGCCGCTAACTAAAGCCATGCTCCATGGTGGAAGTTTCAGTTTTGGACAACAATCCTCAAATCTCAAATGAGAAAATTATTAATTGTTGGTATATGCTTATGCATAAAAGAGGAGTCCATTATCTGTTGTCTATGTTGTCCCGGTATGGATGTCTAAGTTGAAGAATAATCAATAGCGAGAAATCCAATGCGAGCTTTCTCCTTAGACCTTTGTACAGGCGGCATAGAGGTACCCCTTTGTGACACTTGGTAAAAACAATGCATTGTGATGACCCGGTAGTCCAAGCTAATTAGGACAAGGTGCGGGCACTATTAGTACACTATGCATGAGGCTTGCAACTTATAAGATATAATTTACATGATGCATATGCTTTATTACTACCGTTGACAAAATTGTTTCATGTTTTCAAAATCAAAGCTCTAGCACAAATATAGCAATCGATGCTTTTCCTCTATGGAGGACTATTCTTTTACTTTCAATGTTGAGTCAGTTCACCTATCTCTCTCCACCTCAAGAAGCAAACACTTGTGTGAACTGTGCATTGATTCCTACATATTTGCTTATTGCACTTATTATATTACTCTATGTTGACAATATCCATGAGATATACATGTTACATGTTGAAAGCAACCGCTGAAACTTAATCTTCTTTTGTGTTGCTTCAATGCCTTTACTTTGAATTATTGCTTTATGAGTTAACTCTTATGCAAGACTTATTGATGCTTGTCTTGAAGTGCTATTCATGAAAAGTCTTTGCTATATGATTCACTTGTTTACTCATGTCATATACATTGTTTCGATCGCTGCATTCACTACATATGCTTTACAAATAGTATGATCAAGATTATGATGGCATGTCACTCCAGAAATTATCTGTGTTATCGTTTTACCTGCTCGGGACGAGCAGAACTAAGCTTGGGGATGCTGATACGTCTCCGACGTATCGATAATTTCTTATGTTCCATGCCACATTATTGATGTTATCTACATGTTTTATGCACACTTTATGTCATATTCGTGCATTTTTGGAACTAACCTATTAACAAGATGCCGAAGTGCTTCCTGTTTTCTGCTGTTTTGGTTTCAGAAATCCTAGTAAGGAAATATTCTCGGAATTGGAAATCAAAGCCCAGGGGCCTATTTTCTCACGAAGCTTCCGAAGTCCGAAGGAGAGACGAAGAGGGGCCACGGAGGGGCCACACCATAGGCGGCGCGGCCCCTTGGCCGCGCCGGCCGTAGTGTGGGGCCCCGTGCCGCCTCTTGACCTGCTTCCGCCTATAAAAAGTCTCCGTGACGAAACCCCCGTACCGAGAGCCACGATACGGAAAACCTTCCAGACGCCGCGCCGATCCCATCTCGGGGATCCGGAGATCGCCTCCACCCTGCCGGAGAGGGGAATCATCTCCCGGAGGACTCTACGCCGCCATGGTCGCCTCCGGTGTGATGTGTGAGTAGTCTACCCCTGGACTATGGGTCCATAGCAGTAGCTAGATGGTTGTCTTCTCCCCATTGTGCTATCATTGTCGGATCTTGTGAGCTGCCTAACATGATCAAGATCATCTATCTGTAATTCTATATGTTGCGTTTGTTGGGATCCGATGAATAGAGAATACTTGTTATGTTGATTATCAAAGTTATATCTATGTGTTGTTTATGATCTTGCATGCTCTCCGTTATTAGTAGATGCTCTGGCCAAGTTGATGCTAGTAACTCCAAGAGGGAGTATTTATGCTCGATAGTGGGTTCATGTCTCCGTGAATGGAGGGGTGACAAGAACCTCTAAGGTTATGGATGTGCTTGTTGCCACTAGGGATAAAACATTAGTGCTATGTTCAAGGATGTAGTCACTAGTTACATTACGCGCAATACTTAATGCAATTGTCTGTTGTTAGCAACTTAATACTGGAGGGGGTTCGGATGATAACCTGAAGGTGGACTTTTTAGGCATAGATGCAGTTGGATGACGGTCTATGTACTTTGTCGTAATGCCCAATTAAATCTCACTATACTCATCATGATATGTATGTGCATGGTCATGCTCTCTTTATTTGTCAATTGCCCAACTGTAAGTTGTTCACCCAACATGCTTGTTCGTCTTATGGGAGAGACACCTCTAGTGAACTGTGGACCCGGTCCAATTCTCTTTCTTGAAATACAATCTTGCAATACTTGTTCTACTGTTTTCTGCAAACAATCATCTTCCACACAATACGGTTAACTCTTTGTTACAGCAAGCCGGTGAGATTGACAACCTCACTGTTTCGTTGGGGCAAAGTACTTTGGTTGTGTTGTGCGGGTTCCACGTTGGCGCCGGAATCACTGGTGTTGCGCCTACATCTCGCCGCCATCAACCTTCAACGTGCTTCTTGACTCCTACTGGTCCGATTAAACCTTGGTTTCTTACTGAGGGAAACTTGCCGCTGTGCGCATCACACCTTCCTCTTGGGGTTCCCAACGGACGTGCCAACCACACGCATCAGCCCCACGCAATGACAAGATTACCGTCAGTTGGTGTTTGCCCTGGGTCTCTAGTTTGTCTTTTGCTAGCGGCCATGGAACACAGGAGTGGACGCCATGCCCACGGGCACATGGATGGGTGCGGGTACGACATCGCTGAGGACCTCCGCCCCTTTTTTGGGCCAAGAAAACCCCCGGCCACCTACTCAACTTTGTCGGTGCCGCAAGTGACCTCGCCCTCCCAGCGGTGCCATCATGCGGGAAGTGTCAGGGGGCATCATCGATGACAAGGTCCAGCACTGCGACATCGAGGCCCCTAGCGCCGGACTTGCCCTACACGAGCGCTTCGCCAGATACGTGCCGCCCTTCTGGGACCCACGGGCCCTGGCCGCCTTCGTCAACCGCTATGGCACCCGTTGTCGTGGGAGTTAGGACTCAGGATGGGAGGATGGGAAGCAAGGGAGGCAGAGGTGCTCTATCAGGGGAGGAGCGAGGAGGGGTATGTGAGCAAGGACAGTGGTGGAGGCACCGGCACCACGGTGCTTTCTCCTACCGTCGTGAGATCAAGACCTTGTGTGAGATGCCGCCATGCCAGAGTGTGATAAGAGAGGAAGAAGAATTTGGGGAAAGGAACGAGGAGGGAGGGTAGAGTGGTATTTGCAAATCAGCACAACGTTCCCAATAGTACTAAACAAATGGAAATGGGCAAATCATCGAGTTCCAAAGTAATTTGGGGCAAAAAAAAGTGGCTAGGTAAATAAGGGCAAAAGATAAACTACCAAAGTAAAGTGGGGCAATAATAAATTCCCCGGTGGCGGAGGCGTGTACACTTCGCTACCCTCTTTAGGGCGCCATCTTGAAGATCATTTGCCTCTACACGCATTCCATAGGCTGGACATGCACGGCGTCGCGACTGGCAGGTTCCCGATCGGCGACGAGAGAGTTCCGTGTGGTGGCTTGCATGGCAACGATAACGTTCATGAGCAATGGTCTGCTCACGGCAAGAACTTGTTAGTCGGCTAGTTTCGGCATGTGTTGGTCTTCCCTCGCTGTGTTGGTCTTCTCTCGCTATGAAGTGGGAGTTGCTATGGTTTTCTAGTGTCATCATTTGAGCGGCATAAAAATGACCTGCTAGGGACGGTTCGGTGGTGAAGATCTTCTTCGGCGCGGGTCTTGCGCATCTCCTCCCCGGAGGGTCATCACAGTCAGTGTTGCCTAGCTCTGCGCGAGGAGCTACTTGTTTGGCATAGGTCGATTAAGCTTCATGGTGCTGCTAAGGCAAGGTCTTCTTTGATGGTTGTCCCTTCGGAGAAGTCGAGGTCGTTGCAGAGTGATGTCGATGACGTTGGTTTGCAACCTCGACGACGACCCTCGCTTCGGTGGTGTGTAGCTTCTGCGGGTTGCCAGGTGGCCGAGTGTGCCCTCGGTCGGCGAGGGTGGTTGTACCGGTTTTTGGGCTGGTTTCCGGCTAGTAAACTGGTCACTATGTACATTTTATTAATAAAAATGGCAAATATTTTTGCCTCAATTTCAAAAAAGCAATTAGACTAAGAACTAAGAACTAAGTTAGTTCTGGATAGGTCAAGAACTAGTTAGACTAAGAACTAAGAACTAAGTTAGTTTTGGACTAAGAACTATGTTGGTTCTCGGTACATTGAGAACTAGTCGTACCCAAATAAAAAAAAATAGATCTGCAGTCCGTCTAACTCACACATATTAAACATCTGTTAACGGCCTATTAAAAACACTCAAATAACTTTAAAAATTGCTCAGAGCTAAAAAAAAGTTCACTATTAATAGATTTTAAAAATTCGTGAACTCTAAAAATGATCTAAAAAGATTCAGATTTTAAAATTATTCATGATTTACATAGAGGTTCAGATTTAAAAAGTGGTTCACCGGGTAAAAAGGTGCAGATTTCAAAATTTTCAAAAAATTGTTCACGATTTTAAAAAATCATATTAAAAAAAATTCACTCGAAAAAATGTTCAAATTTAAAATTATTCAATGGAAAAAAGTTCAGATTTAAATACTGTTCACTCGCAAAATATATTCGGATTTAATAAAATGTTCCTGATTTAAAACATGTTGATTTAAAAAACTATTATTTTATAGAAGTTTCATACTGAAAAAATCCATGGTTGAAAAGATGTTCAAAATTGTCCACTATTTCATACTCATATATCTATAATCTGTGCATTACCCCAAAATAAATAAAAAAGAAATTAGAAAGATACAAAAATAGGAAACTAAAAAGAATGGAAATGATAACATAAAACAAGAGAAGAACCTGAAGAAAAAAATAAAGAGAGAAAACAGAAAGCACGTGAAAGAAGAAATGAACGTGGTACAGAAGGAAAAAGGCGCCAAATGGACCGCCCCAATCTAGGAAATTCGAGAAGTGCTTTTCCTATATACTGGCTAGGTCGGCGTGTTTTGGAATAGTCTAGAAGCTTCCAATTGGAATTTTTTCGATTATTTGTTAGGTTCTTAGGTTAAGTCGGTTTGTTCGTTTTTTTCATTTTCTGTATTTTTCATCTATTTTATTAAAAAAATAATCTAAAAATTTCCAATTTCGAACATTTTTTTCGTTGAACATTTTTTTAGTTGAACAATTTTCAGTTTTGAACATTTTTCGAATCTGAATGTCTGACAAGTTTTTTTCTATATAAAAGCCTGAATTTTATTCAAATAAAAATTAAAAACGAAAATTGAGAAAACAAAAATGGGAGAATAACCGAATGGTCCAATAGGGAGGGCACGCGGGTGGCTCCCGCAGGCCACAACGGATTGATGAATAGGGGCTCCCTTGAATGAGTCAGCACCACGAGCTGACATCGGCGGGGTCAGACAGCCCCGCGTGCAAATGTGCGCGCAACGGACGTACCGATGGACGGAAGGAGGCTTCAGAATCTTCATCGGACGTTGAGTTTAAGTTAACGCACACACTTGACTTGAGCAGGCAAAGACAGCGGCACATGGCCTTTGACTCTTCAGAGATTGTTTCCTTTATGCTCGTGTCACGCACGACTACACGAGGGTATACACACAGTCTCCCGCGTGTGTGCTCGCCTCTCCCTTTGTTTACGTCGGGCGCTAGTGCTGAAGAACGTGCAGCCACACAAACTGCCGCGCCCAAGTTGAGTACGTAGAGGGTGTAACTATTTTCCTAACGGTATTTTGAGTAGCTCGATCTCGGACAGGAAACGTGTCTGCTTTGGTTCCTTTGATTGGTACCGGGTACGAAAGCTGCCATATGGCCACCCTTAATGCATTCCGGTCCGTGTTGGCCCTTTGCGTTAATATTTCCCACTATTTCACAAAAATATGCCAATATATGATGAACGAGGTCATAAAAACTGACGAGTATTTGAGTGGAGTTTAACCTTAGCTGCGGCTGAAGCTTAAACCCAAACATGCCCTTCAGTCCAGGACAAAACTGAGAATAGTTTTATAAATGATTGACAAAGTGATGTGATGTTTTCATCAATTGGACTTCTTTCAGGCCATGCCCACCTACCCCGAGGTCATCGTCGGCAGGGTCATATGATTGTGTGGCCGGCTATCGGGAGGATGTGGGGACGAAATGCTAGGGTTACAAAATGAATGACTCAAGTCGCTAGGTCCGATGGGCTCTATTGGTTGGGCCTCTCTTCGGCCTATTTCAGATATTGCGGGATTTCGAGTCATGGAGACGAGCATCACGAATTCTACTTGTTCTGTTTTAGCCACCGGTACGAACACATAAAGTCCATTCGATTGACCCAAATCAATGGTTGTGGGTTATTTGAGGGTACCACAAAATCCGTGTCGTCTTTCTTGATACTCCCCTTGACAATGCAATATATAGATGTCTATTTGAGAATACATGCTCGGGAAGGTAACTACCGACGTTTGGTATGGTATGTAAAATCAAATACTATTGTACTTCATATCAGAAGGCCCTAAAATTTACTCCGTTATGAATTTCCCTCTAGATATTCCATGCCACCACCTACTAGAACATTCGCTCTAATTCCATGCCACCACCTACCAGAACACGCCAATCCTGCTCGGGTGGCCACCCAGGCTTGTTCGACGGCGCAATGTTTGCAATATGCAATCTCTTCATATATTAATCGTGATATTTACATCATTTTACTGTCTACTTTTTCAGAATTAATAAATTAGACGGGCAAGCCAAAGTGGAGACGGTAGTTGTAATACAAAACTCGTCTACACCAACCAGAACGATTTAGCCTTACTGTTCTTCGTAGATTTCTACCTTAATACCTTTTGAAACAAAAGTGTTTCCTATTATTTCCCCTAGTCGGGTGCCTATATGAAGTTTTCCAATAAGTTTGATCCAGAGACATGCCAATGTAGTTTATACTAAACTCTTTCACTTGCTCTGAAACCTCTCAACACTTTTGCATAAAACTAAAACTGCATTTCTCATATTGAACTGATACATATGAATGTCTCGGTCGACTCAGGATTATCAAAGAATTTTAAGTCAAACTTTGCAATGGAAATTAATGTAGTTTAGAATATAATGACGAACATTTAATCTAATCTTTTCTATGGTGTACTCAACCCTAAACATACACAAAGCGAAACCCCCGTCACTCCTTACAAATTGTTTGTGCCAGTTGATGTATTATGTTGCGATTTATATGTGTTACCTCGCTCGCTCAAATGCTTAATAAATATCTTGGAAGAGTATTTTCGAGCCTTAATGGAGCATTCTAGATTACCGTTTAACAGCGCTTTGTGTCATCTGAACTTCAGAACCTGACTTCCTTCTGAGAAAGCCTGAAAGGGCAAACGCAGAACAGGGTTTTTTTTTTTTGAGAGAGGACAACAGTCAACAGGAAAAGTTGATTAATGAATAATGAGTGCAGAACGGGGAAAGGAGTCCCATGGGCCAAACCGGGGTGGAGCAAGTGGTTAGTCTCTGAGGCAGAAAATGTATGGAGGCCCAGCATGGCGAACAAGTGTGGGCTGGGTTCAGCGCAGGGATCGGCTGGCCTGGCGTGGTGAATGGCGGCAAAACCTATACAGCGACCAGGTCGGTGGTTACCGGCCACCGCACACCCCCTGGTCGGGTATGGGCCAGGCCCATTTGTGGCTATTTGGTCTGTAACAGTTCGTTTTTTTTTCTTTTTCTGGTTTCTTTTTTCTGTTTTCTTTTTTCTGGTTTCGGTTTTGTTTGTATTTTTTAGATTCGAAATTTTTTATTTTTACAAATTGTTCAAATTGAGAAAATGTTTAAATTCAAAATGTTCAAATTTGAAAACTGTTCAAATCTGAAAACCGTTCAAATTTGAAAATTTGAAAATTGTTCAAATATGAAAATTGTTCAAATAGAAAAAGCGTTCATTCGAAATTTGTTCATATTTTAAAAACGTTCAATTTTGAAAATTGTTCGAGTTAAAAAATTATTCAAATTTCAAATTTTGAAAAATATTCAAATCGAAAAAATGTTCAAATTTAAAAACTGTTTTGGTTTCAGAAAACTGTTCAAATTTTATGAAAAAAAAATTCTCAAAAAAAGTTTTTAAAACGGTTAGATTTAAAAAACGAAAATATAAACAGAAAAGAAAAAACAGAAAAGAAGGAACAAAAAGGAAAAAGAAACTCACCTGACGTAATGGGCCGCGGCCCACTAAATTACCTGGATCGTGGGAGGGTGTGCGGTGCCGAACAGCCACCGACCAGATCGGTGGCGAGGAGCTCCCGTGAATGGCAGGCCCTCGTGGTCGTGGGGCTGTGCGATGCACCGGGGCTTGGACGGGAGCTCCTATTGCCCGCTTTAAGCGGGAGCGAGCCTCCCTCCCGCCTGAAGCAGCTTGTTTGTGGGCCTCCCTGCTGCGGCCTAACAAAAGGTAGTCCCTCTTTTTTCGTTTTCTTTTTCTTTTTTATGTTATCTGTTTTTTGTTTTAAGGCATTTTAAATCTGAAGTTTTAGAGAATTGAATTTATTTTTGAACAAAATTTATTTGAACAAATTTATTCTAAAAAAAATTTCGAACAAAAAATTTATTTGAATAAAATTTATTTTTGAACAAATTTGGAATTCTTACAAATTTCAAATTCTAACAATATTCAAATTCGGAAAAATTTCAAACATGAACATTTTTTAAATCTGAACAAAAACGGAACAAAATTCAAAATCGAAAAAGTTAAAAACCGAAAAGTTTAAAACAAAAGAATTTTACATCGAACAAAAAATATATTTGAACAAAATTTATTTTTGAACAAATTTTGAATTTGAACAAATTTCAAATTCTAACAAATTTCAAACATGAACATTTTTTTAAATCTGAACAAATTTTGGAATCAGTAAAACCAAAATAGCAAAAAACCATAAAAGAAATCATCCAAAAACACAAAAAACCTGAGAAACGTATTTTTGTCTGTGTTGGCTCTTGCGCGTTTATTTTTTCACGACTTTACCAAACAACACATGAATAAAGCAGGTCACGAAAACGACTATAACGATAATAAATTACCACACGGCCAGTGAATCACATACTTGTTTCTTCTCGAACCAATGTGTAAAACAACACAAGTTTCATACAACCTAGACAAATTAAAGATATATATGTATGTGTGTGTGATCGCGCATCACGTTGGCAGACGATGGCTTGTTTCTTCTGGAACCAAGCTATTATTTCCGGCTATATCAAGCTGAAGTTGGCGAATATGATCCGGTTCTTCTCGGCGATCAATTTGGTTTCGATCTCAATGGCTTGGATTTCAAGAGCTCTCTTTCTAAGGTCCATGAAGCTAGCACAAGTGGCCTCTTTCTCTCGGTGCCGCTTCTCGTCTCTCTTGGCAAGTGCCTCACCCTTCTCGACCATCAACCCCTTCAAGGTCTCGCTCAATGCAACTGTGAAAGCATCACGCTTGAGATTGTCATTGGTGGCCTTGTGGTCCCTTGGCCTACATGGAAGGGCGCCACTGTTTGGGCCTTCCTCTTTGAGACCAATGACCGTCGATTCAACGCCGCCGCCATTCCTAAGAATCCTTTTGTAGGCCGCATACCGACTCTCCACTTGCGGCAGTCCTTGAGCTCTCTCCAAAAATGGACCAACATGTAGAACTTTTTATTAACGACCTTGAAGTAGGTCAAAGCAATAGGAACTTATACACACCACAACACGACACGTAGTTGCCAATTTATACAAGAAATGCCCCTACTCATTCATTTGCCCCCACTCATATATTTTTATGGGTTCGCCACTGGCATGGGGAGGGATCACCGTCCTGCTCTGGTCGGAGGGGAACATGACGGGAAGGTGGAGGGGAGGGGACGGGCAAGGAGAGGTGAATGAGCGGGAGCGCCGAACTCCTCACCGGTGGCTAGAGCTCGCAAGCAGCCGTTGTTTCATCTGGGCTGGCAGGCTCGTACGACGTTGCTGACTGCGTCCCTGTCAAGCGCCTACATTAGCCCCGGAAAAGAACACGGGAACACGGGGGAAGGACAAGGACGGACCTCTATCGATGCCTATAACGCATATCCTCTCTGGCCATGGCCGAGGCATGGCAGCGCGAGAGTTCATGGATAGGACCATGAACAACGATTATAGAGGATGTGTCCGCCCTCCCTCACTCGGACGTGACACACCTAGTTTGGTTGCGACTAAAAAATGAAAAAGAGGAGCGTGGCGACGATTTTGAGGCCCCATGGTCAGTTCCCTTTGTGTTGACGATGATGGCTAGACGATGAGATGCCTAGACATGAAGAATGGACGTAGGGCTGCCTAAGGCTACGCAGACAACAATGTCCATGGCTAGGCCACATTCAAGCACCACCGCAGGGCCACGGTCGATGCATCCATGCTCCTTGTTGTCCTCACTGCGCTGAGCTTCTTCATGACCCTTTACGCGAAGCTGCTACTGCTCGAAGCGGCGGTGCACCGAGTCCGTAGATGAAACAACTCAAGAGAGTTAGAACAAATAATTACCTAGGACGTTGGCTAGCTTAGTCAAACAGCTCTAAGGTTTAATTTAGACCAGGATTCAATAGTTCAAGGAACAAGGAATTGGTGTTTTGGCACATGGTACCATATGCTCCTTTTATTTTAAAATGCATGTTACATACATTTTTGAAATTTAAAAAATTTAAACGAAAAATTTGCACTACATCTTCACGTGGTACACGCTCACAAAGTTGTTTCATGAAAAATCGACTTGTCGTGTGATGTGCCAAAAAAGACAAAATTCAATGCTAAAAATAAGGCTTTATGGAAGATAAATTTTATTTTTTACATAGACAATAAAAAATATTGGTTCCTCGTGAAACTTGACGAACGCACATATATTTTGAAGATGTACATGTAATTTTTTTTATCAATTTCTTTTGACATTCTAAAATACTCCGTATAATTTTTAGTAGAAGGGGCATACCGGGGAGACAAACTGAATTTCCAAAGGAACAAGTGATACGAGTTTCGCAACAAGTTACCAAATTTCTACGAATTTAGTTTAAAATACGAGTAGTACAATTTCCATTCTGTTTTTCTATTGAACAGTTCGAACAGCTGCTTGAGCTTTTACCACCGCCGCACGGTCCACTTCTTCCGCCCGGCCCACTGCCCGAAACGGTAAAAGTCAAAACACCGATCAACCTCTACACGCGAGCTCTGTCCTATCTATTCCCTCCAGTAAGAAAAAGAAACCGCAGTAAAAACCCAGCTGCCTTCTTCTTCTTCCCGCTTTGACCACCCACCACGAGCAGAACTGCAGAAACGAAGCGAGCGCGGCAGGCAGAACACGCAGACCCCTATAAATACGCCACTGCTCTTCTCCCGCCTGCCCTCCGCTCCCCTCTTCCCCCATTTCCGCAGCCACTTCCCGCCGCCCGCCGCCTCCGCAGCGCCGCCCCAATGCGCCACTCCTCGCCGACGCCGGACCTCCCGGCCGCCGGGGGCGAGATCCCGGCCCTGGCGCCCACTTCCGCCGCGGCCTCCACCGGCAGCGGCGGCACATTCACGGCGCTGCTGGGGCTCCCGACCTCCCAGGCCATAGAGCTGCTCCTCCCTGTCGCGGAGCCCGCGCCCACCTTCCCCTCCGACCCGCACCTCGTCGACCGCGCCGCCCGCTTCTCCTCCTTCGCGTCCCCGTCCCCGTCCCCGCCACCGCCTCCTCCTCCAGCCTCCGCCGCCAACAAGCGCAAGGCCGAACCCGCCTTCAAGGTACGTACTCGCCGCTTCTGCCGTTCTCGCCGTAGCAGAGTCTGATCGATGGCTTGCGTTTAATTCGGGCAAATGGTTGCAGGGGAGGGCGGCGAAGAAGGGGAAGTCGACGGCGGCCGGCGGCGAGGACAGGGGGTCGGGCGAGGACGAGAAGCCGGCGTACGTGCACGTCAGGGCCCGCAGGGGCCAGGCCACCGACAGCCACAGCCTCGCCGAGCGGGTGAGTATGAGTCCAGCTCGCCGCTAAGCTTAAACCCCCGGCTAATCCCTACGATTTTGCGCCCTAAATCGCGGCAATGATTGGGTGATTAGGATCCGGTGGCGTCGCTTCTAGTAGTAGCCACTTTTCAGTGGGGCTTGGTTCTGTTGCTGATTATTATATTATTATTCCTTAATTCACCATCCATTTGGCGTCTCTCGCGCTAATTTTCTTGTGTCCATTCCAAACATAACAGGCCAGGCGCGAGAAGATAAACGCGAGGATGGAGCTGCTCAAGGAGCTGGTCCCCGGATGCAGCAAGGTCTGTCTGGCCTGCTAATTCTATCTTACCCTCTCCTCCCCTCCGTTTTTTTGACACTGTTCTGCATCCTACCATTTTGCACCTCCTTCCTTCCCGCAGCTGAACAGTAACTTAGCAGTAGCAGAGCTCCCAATCTGAAAGGATAGAAAAATAGTGCCACGGACGGAGCCCTCTGTAAACTTTGGATGCTCCTCCTATACACTATACAGTATGTGCGAAAAGTACACCTTCGGTGCTTCTTTTTTACCGCTTTCGGTGATACAGCTGGTCCAGCGCCGTGAAGAGTTCGGACGTCTTGGGCGCCGTATGGACCGCGCGTTTTGGCTCACTCGTCACACAGATCATACTATAGCAGAAAAGAGCTTTTCAAAATGCAATGCGTTCCCAAACGTGGCAATGTCCAAATACAGCTTAGCTAGCGACACCAACACATGGGCGTGTTTGCACGACGGATGTGGAGAGTAGCGGCGGGATAATGCTGGCTGGCCTCGGTTGCTTCTCCCAGCTTGTGGACGATGATCCATCCGGTGCTAGCTCTAGGGGGAGGGGGTTGGGGTTCTGCCGCGGTTGTCTGGGCGGAATGTGGCAGCCACCTCGAAAGGCGACGGAGGAGGGTAGCCTGATGGAGCCAGCTTGTTCGGTCGATCGCTGGGCGCGCACGCCGTAGAGTAGGTACTAGTCCCAGTCCATATCTTCTTCTTGAACGCTGATATCTCCCTATATCAGCAAGCACGCAATAATGTGCTCATGGGTCGGCATGCATGTTTGGGTGTGGTGTGGAAGCAAGACTATGGCGAGGCTCATGCCAGGGTAGGTTTGCCATTGGGGAGGAGGGATGTCGATGGATGGCTGGTCTTCATGCTTCATTAATGTGTGGATTTATGGAAAAGTGGTTGGCCATTGGCTCGGTGGTTCCTGACTGTAAGGATGGCCGCAGCTTTTGGGGTAGACGACTAGAGGCTAGAGGTGTCAATCGGATTGGAAACATTGGTACTAGTATAGGTCAATTCACCTACTTGGGGATTTGTGTGAGGACGATTCTATTGTTGCGTTCAGCAGACTGCATCGCTGTCTGTATGTATGTATGAGCTCATCTCTTTTTTGCACCTGCTTAAAGATCCTGATCAAATAATTATGTCGAAAATTGCAAAGAGGCATGATGCTGTTGTACAGGGCACACCAATTTTGCACAGCTGATGGACGAGATACATGTTCAGAATGGCAAATCAAGTTTTGCAATGCCTTCCTTACCTATACGGCTATACTCATGTATGGCTTGGCTATCCCTTAAATACAAATCTGGTTTCTAGCGCCTTAACTATATACGACTCATGTATGACATTGACATGGCTATACCTTAAATACAAATCTGGTTTGCTGTAAAGCCTATGATTCATGTTTCGTTGCAATAACCATGGGAATATGGTTTACTCTTTCCTTTTATTAGCGAATATGGTTTGACATAATTAACAAATATTGGTTTTTATCAGGTATCAGGAACAGCGCTGGTACTGGATGAGATCATAAATCATGTTCAGTCTCTTCAAAGACAAGTTGAGGTAACTATTGTTGACCGTTGTAACACCTGTAAACCCAAATGCCACTTATTTTACACATCACATACAACTACTTTTTCATTGAGGAATGATTGAAATATTCCCAATTATTTTCTCCTTCCTAATTGTTTCTTCTTGTCCTTGTGGTTTGTCCAGTACCTGTCCATGAGGCTCGCAGCAGTAAACCCGAGGGTCGACTTTGGTGGGATAGACAACTTCTTGACTACAGAGGTACTATTTCTTGTCATCCTTTTTTTCCCCTATCATGAAGCTTCCAGCAAGTTGGGCCTGCATATTCCTCCAGATTACCACTAGTAGATCGTTGTAAACTTTACTTCATGTGAAGTCCACGGCCAAAACAATCTCTTCCTTGCATCTAGCTGCTTCATTTTTAATACTTCCTATTGAGGCAATCACCATACGGAGAGAATCCTATGTCACCCACCACAACGGCTGGTTTAAAAGAAATGTTTTTACTGAACCTGCAATTGTAAGTAACTTTACCACTACGATACATACCTCCCAGTTATTGCCCTCCAACCAATGATCATACTGCACATAGCAAATGGGGAATGTTAAATAGTCGTGAGCAACTTTACCACTATGATACATACCTGCCAGTTATTGCCCTCCAACCAATGTTCATACTGCACACAACAAATGGGGAATGTTAAAATTTCAATCAATAATGCTACCATTTGTTGGTGCTTCCTGAACTTTATGGTCTCACAAATATTGCTGATTTTGAAGGAAGTGTGTCTGTGTATTTGCACTCTGCCTTAATGGCCTATTCATCTACTGATACTCCATCTTGTAGCTTTGCCTTCTGAAAAAGAAATGATGCTAGTAGAAATGAGTAGTAAAATAGTTTTTCTAAACTTGAAACAATGATAATTTGAGTATTCTCTGGAATAAATAGTTTTACATCAAGGATATCGTTTGAATTTTTTTGTTGGTATGTACAAAGGGATTGCTGATGAGGATATTTGAATCAACGTTGCATTTCCAAATTAACCTGCAAAAGTTCAAATTGGCATGTTTATTATTTTTTATCTATATAACTAGTAATTTGATGAAAGTACTTCGTAAGTCCGCCTGCCCAAAAGTTCATACATGATCCATTTTTAAGTAAACTACTTTGCTACTGGGAAATTCAGGACTTGTTCCCCTTTATTACACAATCTGTTGGTAGTCTTAAAATGCTTACTATGGTGTTTATACTTTATAGTGTGGAAGGATAACAGGTTTGAACTGTAAGAGTGGAATGGACTTGGAGCAAGTCAGCTGGCCTGACATGGGCGTCCATGGAGCAAGGAATCTCATGCAGCTACAACAGCAGATCTGGCATGGTGATTTAGCACATCCACAGCAACCAGCTTCACAGTGGGAAAAGCGGGAGGATGTTCATCCTCCTGTCTTTAGCAGCACCAGTTCCTCTCTCTTCGGCTATGATCTCGCAAGCTCTGGTAAAACTATTGAGCACACATTTAGCCTATTGTCTGACTGAATTTAGTTGCTTGTCATTTACTTCAAGTTTCCCAACCTTGCTTGGACCACCACTGTTGTCTCTTCTTCCGTCCGGGGTGTTTAAGTAGATAGGTGAACGTGAAATGTGTGGTGTAGCTCAAAATATGGAAATAACTAAAGCTTTTGAAAATACAAGCTATGAAAAATATACCATAGCCCATTAGAACCATGCTAAATGTCTGATGTCCTAGCATTGCTAACAGATAGCCTCCTTTCGGCAAACATGATTATACATAAATGCAAGTTAGGAAAATAATTAACTCATGAAAACATGTAGTGCTGTAAGTAGTTTAAGTTGCATCAACATTAGTATGTTGATTATTATGGACAGGATGAAACACATAGCTAATGAACATTCACTAGCAAAAAGCAGGAGACTATAACTTCGGTCGGAAGATTTAAGAATGCATTTCTTGGATCTTTCTCGTTTGTTCTTTCAATCATTATTGCCATCATCACCACTATTTTGGGTGGTAGGGGCCATAGATGTGTTCGTCTGGTGGATCTGTTCTCTCTGGCACTAGCGGACCCAGCTGGTGGGTGTGGATGGGCCCAAATCATAAATGCATGTCTAGAAACCATAGCGCCCCCGTCTTTCCGTTTGGGCTTGGCTACATAAGGCCTGTAGATGCAGATCTGGTCCCTTTGGCCCTTCTGACCACTCGGACAACTGTGAAGGGTCCACCGTTCTGTATGTTGTCCACTGCATGTCTGGGGATCCTCTTTCCTGTAATGGAGGCTGCCAGCTACAATCACTTTAATCCCGATGCCACTATCTCTAGCATTGGGCTGGTTGCTTGTACTGCAAACGTCTAACTTTCTGAATTAAAGACAGTAGTGAAGTGCAAACTTTAAAAGTAAATGTGAGTTGATTTGGTACCTGTAAGGTTGGTTTGTGAGTTTAGGGTTTAGGTACTTGTACCTCTTGAAAAAGAAATTCATGGATGTAAATCGTGTTATAACACGAGCATCTGCACAAAATCATGCAAGATTACGCTGTACAAAAGAGGCAAGAGGTTTTTTTGCAACTGAACTGTTCAAACAGTTATTCTGCATGTCGTGTACAGTGTAGATTGAGCATATTTTGCATGAATTTTTGCAGGTGCAAATGTTTTAACATGATGTATTTTTGTTCAATAAAAGGTGCTTTATTACTTAAAAGGTTTAAGCATTACACCTGGCCTTTGCATTTTAACATGATGTATAGCCGTGAGTTTTTGTAAATCTTTTTGAGATGCAAAAGTACCTAAACACATGCACCCCATTGCATTTACAAATACAATTCTCACATGAACTGACCTGTATTGTCTAGATTATGGTGCCAGCTGATATGCATCCCTGCCATCTGGTCAATTTTTCCCGCAATCCTGGCAGTTCAAATAGACTGAATTTACATGACACAAACTTCCACCATAGCTTATACTATGTGACTATCCTTCTAGATATAGATGGAGCAGCATCACTGGATAGTGGATTTTGACATCTTGTTGTGGGACCAACTGCCAGTTTAGAGGTCAATTCTATAGCTTGTAAACGACCATGTGGCTCATGTCATAGAAACCAGGGAGCCAGCTCCATTGTTTGCATCGCAATGATGTTGCAGTTTTCTGGTCAAGAGTGTACTGCTTTTGCGTTGCCACTAGAGAAAAAAGGAAGAGAAGGCCTAACAGCCTTCTCGATCTGCCGTTTGGATCTGGGGCAATCGATATGAGGCTCTGGATCGAAGCAGAGTGCATTTTGGAGGGACAAGTGCTATTGGAGGTACAGGCCCAATCATGCAAAGCGTTCAAGAATCATTAAAACCATTAGGGCCCCTCCTCCTGACTAGATGATATATGTACTGCATTACGGCTGGCAGAATCTGTTTTTCGCTAGAAATTATTGCAGCTTCTTCAGGTACTGGTGCTTGCTCACAGCTGAGTGGCATACAGCAAGCTTTGTCCGGACTCGAGTCATCAACATTATCATGCAACCCGGCCTTGCGGCTCTGGATAGCTATAATTCGCGATCTCACATCGAAAAATTCTCTAATTTTGTTTGACTATTTGTACAAAAATTTCTTTATAAAAAAATAGACATGCTAACTCATATTATGTTGTTCTTATACGACAATGCTCCAACTTCTTCTTTTTTTACCCTGGCTACGGCGGGCTTACGCCAGCCTGAACAACTTTATTATCAGCAAAAACATACAAGGGAGCATTACAAGGTTTTAGAGGGAGGGTGAGGAGCAAGGGGCGGGTGGGTGGGGGGGTGAACAAGGTTTTAGGCCCTCCAACGCCTACCAAAGATACGGGCATTCCTTCTCTTCCAGATGCTCCAGGCGATGGCGGTGGTGATCGTGGTTGCCTCATAGCTTCTGCAACGCGAGGTCCATAGGTCGGTGAGGTTGGAGGGCCCCCGGGCACTGAAATCCGGCTAGAAATAACCCCAAACTTCACGGGCTTGGGGGCATAACAGCAGGAGGTGGTCCGTGTCTTGAGAGCAGGAGGGGCAGGCGGTGGTGGAGCTGAGGTGGTGTCTGAACCACCGCTCATTGGTGGGGAGCAGTGGGTTGCAAGGTTTGGAAGAGTCCAGCCCCTCTCAAGTGCAAGATTTTTCTGCTGGCTCGCCAGGCTCTCAAACTTGTTACCAGATATGGTTAGAAAATAACTGATGATGCACCTGATTACCAGCTGTTAGTTTTAGTATCTCAGTTACTGTCCGGCTGTGGCCAAATGCTACATGAGATCGAAAAACAGAACCCTACCACTGACTTGGATTATCTTCATGTCTTTCTACAGGACCGCAGCAGCAGCCAGCAAGCAAGCTAAAGACAGAGCTGTGAGCTACAGCAGTAGATTGCAGGACTGGAGAGCGAGCTAAACATTTTATTTTGCAAAAGAGAGCGAGCTAAACACGAACTGTAGTCGATATCAACGGCAGGATGCCATGGGAGCAAGCAATCAAGACATGATTTGGGCATCAACAACGGATGGACAGTGCGGCGCAGGGACTTGTTTCGACGGCAGCATTTTGAGGTGATGTACATACGACGGGGATAGGAAATACTGTTGGCAAGGTGGAGCTGAGCCGAAGAGGATGGGTTGGAACCGTATCAGCTTTCCCTGCTGCTATCTCTGTAGAGGCAGACGAGCGGGACTACAGTTTCTGGTTCTTAATGATGTATTCTTGGGAGTATTCCTTGTGACTATAGTGGCTGCCTAATCTTAAGATTATATGAGCAGCATTGTTTGATGAACAAGGACTGGGTTTTGCACCTCCGTCGATTGGATTGTTCGAATGTGGCAAAGCAACGATTTGCCTTCTGTCTACTTTGTGTGGATGTTGGTGTGCGTTGGGCTGTGTTGTGTTCACTTGTTCACGGAAGTTCAGGTGGGCGCTTGGTTATACGGGTTAATCTCCATGCTCCAGCGGTGCTGGTTCACTAGGCTTAAGCAATGATGCAATTTGAGCACGTACATTCGTGTGAGATTAATTTCTTTCCTTATTTTGCTACCACCTTCTCCTCCCCTGATCTTTGCAATAATATTTTGGTTCGGTATGGTCTCTACCCCTATATACAAGAAATGCCTGCATTGATGATTGCATTTTCATTCGCAAAAGAAAAAAATTATTCTATTTTCATGATTGATTTCAACTTTGCCAACTGTAACTCCCTAATTTTGTGTTGTTCGAAATTCATCAAGATTGGTTTACCAAAATCCATGCACATAGTCGACACTGTCAAATTATCTTAAGTGTGGCAGCTTCATCTCCCCGTTTTGCACAACTTTGAGAAGTCTCCACGGATAGCACCACGGATGGTGGTCTAGGCAGCCTGGGATCGATTCTCATCTCCCTCTTAAGTAAAAGCAGTGTCTAGTTCCTCCTAGTAGACACTCATTTGTCTTTTTTTTTACACAACTTTCATGTTTCAAGTTTTTTTCTAACCAGGATCATAACCAAAGCGGTTGCGTATGCCTCTCAGTGTGCACTCTCTTGGTCCTCTTAATTCTTATCTCTACAACAATATTTTTGGAGTTGATTTCCTTTCTCGCAAACCATTCTAACTTTCGTTAACCGTATCTCGAGAAAATTACAAAAAAACCACCACATTACATGCAAGTGTTTCAAAAAATCACCACTATTCGATTTTTTTTTTAAAAAACCACCAGTCTACAGGTAACACGTAACAGATAGCACTAACTCGCCGCTAATGCTGGTTCAATAGGTAAACTGACATGTGGGTCCCACTATCAGGCTGATGTGGCCTATACATTTCGCAAAAAAGACATTTGAACATAGTTTAGGGAAAAAAATTGGGGAACGCTGCTGTTGACTAAATTAGCTGGTGAAAGGATGAGATGTCGCCTATAGGGGGGGTGAATAAGCGTTTAAAAACTCTTGCGGATTTGTCTTGTAAGAATGCGGAATTAAACTAATGTTTAGTTTACAAGCACAAACCCTAAATATGCTAAGCTCAACTAAGTGTAACAATAACAACTAGAGCTAAGCAAGATAGGCACAAGATATATGTAGCACAAGTGATAGCAAGATATATGTACTTCAAGCACGATGGCTATCACAAGGAAAGAGAGCTCGGGTATAGAAATAACCGAGGCATGCGGAGACGAGGATGTATTCCCGTGTTCCCTTCCTTTGCAAGAAGGTACGTCACGTTTGGAGGAGTGGAGGTCCACGAAGGATTCCCCGCACGAAGGCTCACCCTATTCTCCGAACCACACCCACGAAGGATAATGGCCCTTTCCTTATGGTTAGCTTTTCCTCCGCTCCGGAGATGGCAAGCTCCACAACCACTTCACAAGCTCCACGAAGGAGAAGCCCGGGCCTCTTCACAATCTTCCTTGAAGAGATCACCGGGCACCAACCGCCAAGCCAACTAGGAGGTCTCCCTCCAAGAGTAACAAGCTCACGGTCTCTCACTCGAACTAATCGTGGTGGAGAGCTCAACACTATGCAATGATGCAAAGCAAGAACACTAGAGGTGTTCAAGTCCTTCACACTCAAATCCCACCCAAGCAACAAATGCTAGGATGAGATTGGAGAGGAAGAACAATGGGGAAAGACAACAAATGACTCCAAGATCTAGATCCCAAGAGTTCCCCTCACTTAGAGGAGAAATGGATTGGTGGAGGTTGTAGATCTAGATCTCCTCTCTTAGATCCCTCAAGAATGAGCAAGAATCATGGGAGGGAAGGGAGAGGAAGCAAGCTCAAGAGGTTCAAAAATGGTGGTCAAAAAACGTGTTCAAGAACCCTAGAAAACTGTTGGGGAAGAAGCCCCTTTTATAGCCAAACGAAATATGACCGTTTGTGGCAGATCTGGGAGTTTTTCGTGCAGCCTAGCTTGAGAGCAGGTCGACCGGGCCAGGTGACGAGGGATCACCTCGCCAATGCCTACATATTGTAGACTTGGGTTTCGGGAGAGAGCGACGATGGAGATTCCGGGAGCGAGATTAGGCACACGACGTACCCAGCTTCGTGTCCCCTCGGTGGAGGATCCCTACGTGCTGCTAGCAATCTACTATATGATCATACTAGACCATAGAAGCGCGCTTTGCCGCGCCCGTCCATATTTGAGGAAAGAAGAAACAAAGTGTATAAGAAAACTAATATTACAAATAAATAAGATGCGTCCATATTGTAGTGGACCTTAAAATCTAGAAGAGTATAGCATAAATAATGAATAGTTTTTTTAAGAAGTGCATAAGAGCTGCATTTTCATTGGCAGAGGTAAAGTGAAAAGTGGTTATCTCAATAATTGAGTACCTGAATTAAAAACATGTCTTTTGCCACCAGTGAAAAGTGGTATAGATATACTTTTATTTACAACATTGATCGTACCATCAAGTAAATAAAATGTCCATATAATAACACATTTTGAAATGACATGACAAACAACAAATGACAAAGGGAGTGATTACAAAAGTACTAATCATGTATGTGGATATGTAAATAGTTTAGAAACAGGGGAAAAAAGCTTGTAAGTATTGTTAAATACATAGAACATCTCTTAAAAACAAAGAACAAAAGCAATACAAACCTTTAATGTTTCCTTGCATTCTTGAATATTCCTTCTTTCCATTGTCTGAATGGTAGACAAACAATGTTGAAATAAACTATTTGAAAACATGGACGCATGCTAACAATCACCATTGTCTTTCATTTAAATGAGATAAGACAAGTGTCTTATCATCAGAACCAAGACACTCCTTTTTTCGGCTAGCCATAAGCATCCCTATTAATCTGCTATGAACATAAAGCAAATAAATGTGACACACATGGAGAAAAGCAATCAAAAAGAGTGTTAAGTTCTCTCATTAGGAGGAAGAATGCACGTTTATAGATGAAAAATAGCAGAACCACCATACATATTTTACGGATAGTCATGTTTGCAACAATAGTCAAGATGAGTATACTATATGATTAGTCCCTCAATTAACAAGTTCCCACCATACATATAATGCAAACAGAGGTCACGAAACATAATGGCCTAAGCCCCAATTAACATTTGAATAGCGGGAAACAATAACATGCAATCATGTTCTCAAACTTTATGAAAAAATCTCTTACTTGCCAATTAGACCGTTAGATTTCAAAGCCAACTCTTCCAGTGCAGTTGATGAAGGTATTTTAGAATAAAGAGCGTCATCATAAATTCTACAGTAGAAAATACAAGAAGAATGTCAAGTCACTCTAGAAATTGCAAACCAAGGTTAAGCTGTAGGCTTCTAGCAAGAATTTCATAGTGTGGTCGTGAAAAAGAACATAAAGGGACACGTTGCCTCGTACATCCATTGGAATATAAGAATGATTGAAATATGTGCTAGAATTCACACTGCACATAGTTAGTTATCAAATATCGGTGTCTGAGAATGCCTCAAATATGAAGCTCCACTTAATAAATATTCATTGCAGTGCGTCAAATATGAAGCTAAATTAATATGGGTGTATTTTGAAGGAGAATAAATCGGAAATGAAGCATAGTAGCAGGCAAACACTTGCAACAAAGCTTTACTATTCTTCTGCATAATGCCTTGCTTGGGTGTCTTGGGTATTCTTTTTGTTGTCATGTGCATGCAAGAGGTTTGATCTCAGCACATGCCAAAAAACTGAACTTTTGGAAGAAAACAGTTGAAAGATAAGGTGAAAATTAACTTCAATATTTTAATTATATGTAAAGGAAGCTGATATTAGTAAGTACTTTTGTGAAACACAATTTCATAATCTAGTTTACCACATGAACAGAAACAGTAACCACATATAAGATGGGATCTTGATTGCAAGCTAAATGTCGGTTTCATGTACATTTTGTATTTAATTCACATCAGATACCCTTGAAGTTAGTTGTTGAAATAGCTACATGACAAATACAAGCGACGCTCCATTTATATATTCTCCCTCCGTCTAAAAATAGGTGTCTCACTTTTGTCTAGATGCGCATGTGTCTAGAGATACAGAGATGCACCTATTTTTAGACGGAGGGAGTACTATACTTTAGATGTAAACTCGACTGATACTTTTTGCACAATAGAAAAACTGACAGGAAAAGAGAAAAACACAAATTTCTAAAATGTAGTCAAATTTGTTTTTCAAATAAGTAATTCAATAGTGGCACCAGAGCAACCAAGGAACTCATTTCAAATTCCAAAGCAGGCATTTCGATGATGCACTCCACTTTAGAAAGTGTAAAGGAAATTCAAGGTTGACATCTGATTCAAAGCCTATGATGTTACCGAGTTTTACCGAGCCGATTGGACAATTCATTATTGCAATTCTTAAATGTAGTCATGATTTTGCAATAGTATATTTACATTTAATTTTAAATGTCACATGGCATCAAATCATATCTAAGTACAGTTAACATTAATTCAACTGATACAGAATATCTCACATCAGTAAATGAATTTCTTGTTTTATTTTACCAGTACATGTTTGCTATTACTGGCTGATAGAAATTGGAGCCTGAGTTCTGTGAAAAGTCCGCTAGCTTCAATGAAATTCTCCAATTAAGAAAATCGTAAGATCCTGCAAATGTAGCATCAGAGAATAAGTGTGGCCAAGAAGAGCCGGTGCCAGATATATGAAGGTTGGCTTTGGAAGTACAACATAACCTTGCTGTCAACACCAAGCGCATCCAATGGCTTGAACATCCTAGTTAATGGCATCTACACTAATTATGGCCCTGGCCCAGCTGTTAAAATATGTCATGAACTTTTACTATACAGAATCATCACATACACCAAACAAAACAGAATGTCAGATATGCTTTTACGCGCCACGAGCATCTGATCAAATAGACAATAAGAAGTTCAAACTTAACTTGCAAAACTGACACTGTAGATGCTAATTATCAAAAGGTATATTCTTCAAGGAACAATTTAACAAATAAAATGGACACGCAACTACCCAATCTTCCGAATTAACTGAACTTCTTAGCTTGTCCATTATAACACAATCCAATCCCTGAGAGCTCACCCTTCAGGAATGAGATTCAAAGTCAAGAAATCGGCCAAGAGTACAACAATTTTCAGGCTACATCTCCCCGAGATGTCTATCAGGCACCCACACAACAATTTAGCAACGCCATACTCCCTGTAGATTATCAGTCCCAGAGAAGTAATCAACAGTAAAAACAATTAACAATGGCCGCAGGTAAGAAAAAGATTTTTTTTGGGGAGGAGAAAGTCAAGATCATCTAATCTCTACAGTGATCACAGCTATCAACAAATATGAAACTAATCATGCTAGAGAATTCCTCACACATTGTTGCGGGAATACATGGTTAAATATCTGGTGGTCAAAATAGGTAGTATGATGAGCCAACACTAATGCTTACAGTAATGTCATAAACTTGATGATAGGGTGCTCGTTTGGTCAACTTGTTCATACTAAGATTACAATATGTTCATCGTGCAACCTCCATTCTCCTGCATGCCTTGGTACAAATTCTAATAATGGAAGAAGTTTTGACAACTAAGAAGATCTTGAGTGTTGAATGTTGATACTGCCATTAGTGACAGGAGAATTCCAAAGACAATTTAAATGGGAGAGACTTGCTGACCAATTTTTGCCGCAGCAAAGAGCATAGATGAGTACTAATTTTACCAAAGATGGAACTGAATGAAGCTCTGGTCGTTGGCAATTTGGTAATTATCCGCTGGTCTGCCCAGGAGACCTCTCAACTTTTAGTATGCATGCACTGCCGGATTAACCCTTAATAATAATATCTTTCAGGGAGAAAGCTCGTAATTATCTATCCTCATAGCAATGCAAATCGCCCCATGTGTGGTGGTTCTGTACTCATTGCCTGTAGTAAAAAAAGGAACATTATTAGAAATGCCATATTATTCGAGAGCAAATAAAAAAAGGAAGGTTAGAGCACGCACTATGATCGTTGGAAAATATCTGCCCATCTGAACATACAAGCAGTGAATAAAAAAGAATGAACTCATGGGCTATACCAACTCCAAGTCAACACAAAAAATTCGGGGGCACCCGAACAGGCAACCGAGGGAAGCACCACAGGAGGCAACCTCTATATTCGCTCCCAATCGCCATTAGCAGGGGCGAGGCATGATGAGATTATACAGATTTGGGAGGAGAAATCGTAGGATCCGGAGGGGATGATCCGTGAGGCGCAGGGGAATGTAATCATGAAGTGGGTGCTCGGAGTTTGAACTTTGAAGGGGTGAAATTCTGCGTAGATACTTGCCTCTATCAGTTCCTGTTTCTCACGGAAATCATGGGGAGACGAACCAAGTGCACAAATCACGAGGTTGATTGGGAAGATGAAACGGAATCAACACTGGCTGTAGTTGATGGTGAGTTTTTTTCTAAGAGCGGTCGATGGGATATGTTCGGCTAGTTGACTACTTCTTCGGGTTGACTACTTCTTTCGGTTGCCTTGTTGGGCCTTCTCTATATTGGGCCGAGCCGATCCAGGTATACCAATAATGGGTACCCGAAGGGTATACCCATCTAGCCCAGTGTCTAGGGAAGTCGAAGACTTGCGTAGAGACTCCAAGCATAATCATCTCCAAAGGCGAGGTCCATGTCGTAGATGATGTCTCGAAATTATTTGCTATCGGGTGCGCGGCAGCGCTCCGATGGGAGTAGCCCCGAGTCTATGGGCAAGTGCTTGCACTTGGGCATAGACTCAAGTTGTACTACTCGGTGAAGAACTTAACTATATTTCTGGAGGACTTGATGAAATCCATGGGCTCCCGATGGGAGTAGGCTCCACTTGAATCGTAGAATCGAGTTGAGTCTACAAAGCTTGATTGTCGTAGTTGATGTCGAAGTTATTTTCCTATCGGGTGCGCGACCAGCGCTCCCGATGGGAGTAGCCCCCGAGGCTACAGCCAAGTGTTTGCACTTGGGTGTAGGCTCAACTTGCTTTTAATCAACTCCATAATTTTTCCTCTTTCTTGTATCTTATTGAGAGGGTGAACAATGCTCTTGACAAGAGTAGCCCCCGAGCCTATGGGCAGGTGCTTGCACCTGGGCATAGACTCAAGTTGTACTACTCAATAACGAACTTAACCATATTTCTGGGCAACCCCTCTTTTTATCGACTCCAGGCCGTTGCTATCTATGTTGTTCAGGGATAATGGTAAATGGGGCTGGTTCATCTGACGGATCAGGTACCAGTTAACTGCTCTTGTGGCAATCCCGCAAAAACCTACTTCAAGATCACGTCCCTGGACATGATCTCGGACTGGCGTAATTCGTCACGTGCCGCTTAAGGACTTACCATGATCCGAATTTCAGTAATGTTATCGGGTCCACAGCGCGTCCGCCGGGATATTTCTTCACATCTGTTGATGTGGAAAAAGTAGCAGAACGCAGTCTTTGGCGATGCCACGCCACACGGGACGGATCCCGGGTCTTACCTTCGCAGAGTTTTGCGGCATTCAGAGATTATTCGCGACTTTTAGCGCTGAGAATATATTGTCGAGTGCCTTGTTCGGCTGATGCAATGACCCATTTTGCGGGTTCTTCTATTTTTCTCTCGGGCTTGATGAGTCAGCCGAATATATTGTGTTCTTCTATATTATCGTCAGGCATATCACCGATGTTCTTGTCGGAACAAATGACGAGTCAATGGACCCGAAGATTTGTCCACTGTTTATTTTGGGGTTCCTCCTTGATGAAAATTTCGTCGAGTTCCTCCTTCAGGAAAATTTCTTCGGGTCCTCTTTGAGGACAATTCTTCGGGTCCTCCCTGAGGACAATTCTTCGGGTCCTCTTTGAAGACAATTCTTCGGGTCCTCCCTGAGGACAATTCTTCGGTCCTCTTTGAAGAAATTTTGGGACCTCCTTAAAGATAATTCTTCGGGACCTCCTTGAAGATAATTCTTCGAGACCTCCTTGAGGATAATTCTTTGGGACCTCCTTGAAGATAATTCTTCGAGACCTCCTTGAGGATATTTCTTCGAGACCTCCTTGAGGATAATTCTTCGAGACCTCCTTGAAGATAATTCTTTGGGTCCTCCCTGAATATAATTCTTCGAGACCTCCTTGAAGATAATTTTTCGGGTCCTCCTTGAGGCAAAATTCTTCGGGTCCTTCTTGAGGCAAATTCGTCGGGTCCTTCTTGAGGCAAATTCTCCGGGTCCTTCTTCAGGCAAATTCTCCGGGTCCTTCTTCAGGCAAATTCTCCGGGTCCTCCCTGAATAAGATTTCGTCGGGTTCTTTCTTGAAGACAATTTCGTCGGGTTCTCTCTTGAAGACAATTTTTGTAGGCACAGTTCTTCTTTTGCCAACCCGAGATGTATAGTGAAGAAATATGGCGCAGCCCCCGAGTGTGGGGTACGGCGAAAGTAAATGATAATTAACTTTATGTATAACAAAGGAATCACTTAGCAAATTGGGCACAACGGAGTCGGTGCGATGAAGTCTTCGAGTGCGGAGAAGAAGTCTAGCCGAAGTAGAAACCACCAAATAGCGAAAATAGATGCCGCCAAATTGTTGATGAATAAATAGCCGAGTCCCTGGGGTGATGTCATGATTGTTGCTTAGACGCCGTGTTGCAATTGTGACCCGAGGCGAAGTTGTTGTCGAGCCCTCGAGTATTATCCGTGTCGCTGAAAAAAAATTAATGATGAAATATTGAAGATGAAATCCGAGATGAAGTACTTGAGATGAATCCATATTAAAGATTACACCATCATATATTGAAGATGAATCCGCCGATATCATAGAGGATGAATCCATTGAAAGAATCCAGTAATAACCATAAAAGATGAATCCGTTGATATCATAGAGGATGAATTTATTGAGCCGGAGAAAATAGTTCCAGTAATAACCATAGAAGATGAATCCATTGATGAAACGTCGGGTAATATTGTATAAGTGAACCAATAATAACCCAAAGAAAACCAATCTAGTAATCCAGAGAGAATAAATCCACTGAGCCGAAGAGGATAAATCCATTAAGTCGAAGAAAATAATTGCACTGAGCCGAAGAAAATAATTCCACTGGGCCGAAGAAGATATATCCAGCCGAAGAAAAAAATTCACCAAGTAACCAAGTATATTTGTGGTAACGAAGTAATGGCGCAGCCCGTGTTTGGATGAATTTGTTGTAATAATGCAATGGCGCAGCCCCCGGGTATGGCGAAAGTACATAATAATTGACTCTCGGAAGAGGAACACTTAGCTTTTTTATTGGGTGCGCCGGAGTCGTCGGTGAAACAGGTTGTGCACCGGATACAGTCTATGTAGGTGCACGGCGTCTGGTTGGCATTGTTGATGTAGTCGCGCGGAGCCTAGCCGGCGTTGTCGAAATACTTGCGCAACCAAAAGGCGAGACACATGATGGCGAACGGGGTCGACACAATAAAATTGAAGCTTATTCCCGATCTGCAGTTATATTACGGCGCAAAAAAAAAAACTTGCGAGCAAACGATGGTACGAGCCAAAAATATTTGGCCAAATAAATTTCGCGAATAGTAGCTTAATTAGAAATATAGCATCTGATTATTTTTTGTGTCGGATAGCGAATTTGCGACGGCAGATCCTCTGAACATAGCGAGTTTGGTGATGACATCTTACCAGAAGTAGTCAACATGAGAATGCAGTCGGACGATTTATCGCGTGACTGTGATCGCCGGCCGCCGCCAACGTGCGAGACAAGCTATTCTGATATTTCCGATTGTGCTCCCAGATCAATTCTCCAAATACCATGTACATGCAACATGTATGCACAGGTTAGATTGCAATAGAATAATTGATTGAGAGATATATGAAGATGCGTAAAGGTCAGTCAAGAATCTGTTTGCGGCAATCAATTTGCCACTTGTCCACGCTGCCCCGTTGATCCTCATGAGAGCCCGGCCTGGAAAAGAAAAGAAAAATCTGACTTGGTCCATTGACCGTGTACGGTGTTGTCTAGATCGAACACGCCACGGTTTGGTTTCATAGAAACAACAACTCAGCAACCATCGACATGAAGCTTTGGAGACTTCCGATTGATTTGGAAGACGTGCGCCTGTGCTCGTAGATTGGAGTAGATGTTGATGATGAACTCGGTGATTGGATCCCGCCCGGATAACGAAATCCAACCGTCGCGATCCCCACGGTCGGCGCCAATTGACGAGGGATCACCTCGCCAATGCCTACGTATTGTAGACTTGGGTTTCGGGAGAGAGCGACGGTGGAGATTCCGGGAGCGAGATTAGGCACACGACGTACCCAGCTTTGGGTCCCCTCGGTGGAGGATCCCTACGTGTTGCTAGCAATCTACTATATGATCATATGTTTACAGGGTGCCGCCGTAGACGGAGTTATGTTGTCTCTCTCCTCCCCCCTATTTTGGGTGCCCTGACTAGCTTTATATATGCAACCAGCCTAGGGTTTTACAAGAGTCCAAGTCGACTACTTCTTCGGGTTGCCTTGTTGGGCCTTCTCCATATTGGACCGAACCGATCCAGGTATACCAATAATGGGTACCCGAAGGGTATACCCATGTCACCAGGGAACGGGCCGCCTGGCCGGAAAGCCGGTCAGACCGGGCCAGGGACCGGGCGCCCCTGAAAGCCCCCTGGAAACCGTCCGGTTGGCACCGGTGTGGGAGCTGGTCTATGCCGGACGAGCCGGTGAAAACATGGTTTAGAAAAATCATGATAACTTTTGCGTCCGGACTCCGATTTCGATGATCTTGGGCTTTTTGGAATGAGAACAACAAGCCCTAAAACTTTATGCATAGAAACATCATTGTCCACCTACGGAGTAAAAACCATAAGATGAATGTTTGACCTATCTATAAAAGAGACACCGGTAAAACCTCGAAGCTTGAAAACGCAATAGAAGATGCATATGGATTCCGTTTTCGATGAACTTGGGCTTGTTGTAAAGCTAGAAACAAGCTCAAGAACCTCACACAGAGAAACACCAAGAAGCAATAAGATTTATGGAATGCAAAGCATGCAAAGGGTTGAGCTCCCTAAAACGATGTGATCAAGTTACCCAACCGAAAGCCCCTCTTGATAGTGCGGCTATGTATCCTATAACCCGGTCTCCCAACAACCACCTTGAGACCGGTAAAAGGAAAACCTAGCAAGGCTTACGCATCCCGCTTGATCTCGATGATAGCTCTTCAAGCTCCACTCAAGCCAGAATGCCTCACTTGATCATTGTTGCTTCTCTCACAAATGCTCCCCCATACACCATGATGAGAAAGCTCGATTGATGCACATCTTCATATGTCCATTATCACCAAACTGGACGGCAAGCTTCAAGCATATGATCCTCTTGAGATGCTCAGTCTTGAACTTGCCCAACTCAACCTTGATGACGATCACCACTTGACGTCATCCTCTCATGGGCTATATGAGATCTCACTTTTGATGCATGCCCATGGAAAGATACCTAACCCACATAGACAACACAAGGGAACATATATGATGGGTTAGTTCATAAAGCATAATTGACACGGCTTACCCTACCACATGACTTCTCGTGGCACATTCTTCATGCTTCATGTGTTGACCAAACTTGAATCTATTCTTCACTCTTTGTATTGGTCAACCTTGTATCTTCTCATGCTCTATCATACTATCTTGAGGCGTATATAGAATTCTTCATTTGCTTGCATGCTCTAAATCTTAGTCAACCATAGCTCAACTTATGAGACTATCATGACACCGACTTAGAGCCATAACTTGAATTCTTCACTTGGAATCAAGCACTCAAGATCTTGATCATTCATTGCTTATCACATAAGCTAGAGCATGGCTAATATTGAGTTCCACATCAGAACTCCATCTTCATTTCTTCTTCTTGATCATATCACATATATATATATATCTTTAAATCGATGATCTTGATGCCAATACACAAGGTATATCTTTATCTTCATGGCATCCATACTTGAATCCAACACATGGACTAAGTAGTACCTATGGAATATTCCTTCATATAAAATCAATGAAAACATTAGTCCATAGGGGTTGTCATTAATTACCAAAACCACACATAGGGGTAATATACCCTTACAATCTCCCCCATTTTGGTAATTGATGACAACCACAACAAGAGGGTTTATATAATGAATATTAGAAACAAGTACGCAACTTATCCGAGAATAAGTTGTATACAAGAGGTTGTATTTGATATGGTCAAGTGACACGAAGCTACTAGCCCATATCAAAAACAGCTATACTCACACAACCACAACTAATGCAAGGGATGTGAGTAGAACCAACATATATAGAGCAAACTCCCCCACAATGTATGCACGTGTGATGAACATGAATTCATTGCATACATTGTCAAGATTAACCTTCGGGACAGTTTCCACTATATATATACAACCATGCAAGACATATAAATATGGAATGCATGAAAGGCAAAACACTTAAGCACAAACCAAACTTAAGTATAAAACCATTCCCTTAAACCCTCTAAACTTCTCCCCCATTGGCATCAAGTGCCAAAATGGGTGAAAATTTTAGAAAGCCAATATAGTGTGAGTTCCTCCCCAAGGTGTGCACTTCTCATAATTTGATCGGAATCAAATTCACATATCCAATGATGAATACTTGAAGGAAGTCAAACTATATTGAGGATCAAAGATTGCACAAGGATAACATGGTGAAGAAAGCTTTAACAAATAAAGCAAGCAATCAAAGATCAAATTGGACAAACAAAGATATTATGATAAGAGAGATATAGTGCTCTAAATAAAAGAAGGAAGTTCCCCAAGGTTCGTGCATAATTTATAATGTTTGCATTTGAATACAATATGCACAACCATGGAATCCTCACTCCCTCTATATCATTTAGAACACAACTAAGATAAAGAGAATATGCTTATCAAGAACAACTTGAGTCCAACAATACGAGATATGAGTGCATGAAGAAAAACAAATAAACCAAGCACTCATAAATCTTCTTTACCAACACCACTAAAATCAAAAGAATAAAGAAGATGGTCGGCAAAGAACAAGGATATCAAGGTGATGGATTAATGCTCTCATGTATATAAGTTTCTAAAGTGTACAAAGTGATCCATAAAGAAACATGCACACACAAGAGGTTAACAAAATAAATAAGACAAGATATCCAAGATGAAGTCATAAAATATACCAAATGATGTTTGCTTTAAAAGCATATATAGCCTATGTCTCCAATATTCACTTGTGGTATATGGATGAGCTTCAACCAAGAAAATCTCAAAAACATCACAACTAACAATAAGGGAAGTAAAGCTAGTTGGAATGTTTTGAGAAAGGCAACAAGTATCACAAATACGGATTTATTTCACAATTTCAACAATATTGCACATAAGAGTTCTTTGAGGAATTGATATGCAATAAATTGCTAGAGGTCATATTTGGGATAGGAGAATCATAAATATGATTTATTTATATATATTCCCATCATATGCATCTTCTCAAATTAATCAAATGTATAATAAGAAGTTTTCTTTAAATTTTTTTTTCAAGAACCGCAATATTTTCGAAATAAATAATTTCATGCCAAGATGCAACCTACAAGAGGTTGGATGCTATATGAGAATGCATGAATAAGATACTTGTTACCGAGATAGCAATGACATGATGTAGTAGATAAGAGTTCATTGATCATCCTAGCTTGACTCCAATTATCATATGGTGACAACACCTTCCTTATAGATGAGACAAACCTCCATTGCATCTCCAATGTACCTAAAACAACATTCAAGTACATCTTGGTCCCCAAGCTTATTGGGTCCAAAATGGTTAGACTAACCACAATACATAGGGCACACTCCATATAAATATGTGCATATTTATAGATGAAATTTGAATTTCATGCACATCTTAGCCATTTAGGATTTGATGGAGTATACCCTATATAATGGATCAAAAAAAGAAAGCATGCTATAAATATAAACAAATTACATATAAGCACGCACAAAGACTTTTAAAGATCCAAGAAAGATATACTTTGGACAAAACACCAAATGAATTGAAGAAGACATAAAGGTGTGACAAAACAAATTTGTTGTCCAAATTATATCAAAGACGCAAATCACAAAAGCTTTGTTCAATAAAGTTCAACCAATAAACTAAGTAAAGATCATTGAGCATAAAAGATGAATAAAGCCACACATGCTCAAAGATTTATCTCATTCAAGCAAATAATACATGTAAGGAGGAATGAAATACCACACTCCCAAAAGAGCAATGTTCCAACAAATAAACCAAACTCTCTACACTTTTCACAATGGCACAATGTACCGTAAAGAAAAGGTTTGTCTTCCAAAACGAATACTTGATATGAACCAAGAGAATTTATCAAAAGATATTTTCAAAGGATAAGGAACACACATGGGAGCAACAAAAGGTTTCTTGGAAATAAAATAAGGCAATAAGAAGCAATCCAAGGTGAAGATGATCCATAAGTTCAACCACATACAAGGTTATCAATTGTCAAAGACAATGAGTATATTGGAAATAATTTCCGGTGGTATATCAACAAGAATAGTAAGGATCAACTTCAAAATAAAAGGCATAGGATAAGTATATAGAATTGAGCACTATGCATGGATGAAGATTCTTGATAGCTTCAACTAGTCAAACAATCACGCACGACAATGATTATAATAACATGAAGCAAACGGTGTCCCAAATAATGTATAGAGATATGTATTTGAGGAAAACCGTACCAAGAATTTCTTACTCAAACAAGAGCTCATAAGATGTGCAATAAAAGCTTTTTAATACAAGTGGAGCTTGTTTGAGCAAACATGCCACATAGGATCAAGATAATTAGGAGTATCAACACTAAGTGGCATAACCTCATATGTTCACATTTTCTAGGCTTGCGATATGTACAAAACATATTACTCCCCCATAATGTGATAAAACATTTCTTCTAAACAAGAGGCAACTAAAATTCGACTAGAGATGATTAATGGACATTTAGAATTTGAATTTCTCATGAGTATGACACACCACATAGTAACTAGATAATCTTTCAATATCAATACTAAGTGGTGGTACCCATGTACACACATTTTAAAGGAAGAGAGATGCACAAGACATATCACTCCTCCAAAATGGGAAGTTCCATTAATCACTCAAAGATAGCCAAATAAGATATCATCAAGATGCATTGGGCTCAAAACAATACACAATTATATGATGAGTCAAACAAACATACTTGAATACACAAGATAGGCAAGTAAGACTTAAAACATAAAAACACATATTTGATACAAAACAAAACATGCAAAGGGGCAAATAACTTACAATAAATATGAAGAGTTGAAGTATAAGTTACCGCAAGGAGGAACATTGGATATAAGATATAGATGATG
Organism: Lolium multiflorum; assembly: GCA_030979885.1. Classification (NCBI taxonomy): domain Eukaryota; kingdom Viridiplantae; phylum Streptophyta; class Magnoliopsida; order Poales; family Poaceae; genus Lolium; species Lolium multiflorum. The sequence goes on along the minus strand of CM061753.1, from coordinate 273,603,147 downwards.
ATCCATACGACTTGGCTTGGTCAAAATATAATATATGAAGATCCCTTAATTCTTCATGAAGTAGCCAAGTCTCCAATTCCCTCCACATGCACCTATTGATCAAGTTTGAGCTTGTTGGTCCCCAACCAAGTTGGGTCCTAAGAGGTTAGTCACAATAGATTTGGCAACCCAAATGGTTCTTTTCTTGAAACCACTTTGAGTTCCAACAAACTTGGCAAACACATTGCCATCCTTATCCTTCCCTAGAGAATAATCATCATCGACAATTATAGGGTTAGATAATGTACCACTTAAACATGAAGAAGCAAAGTGCCCCTTCACACGGCATAAGTAGCAAGTGTTCCCCTTTCTCTTCTTTATTGATTTCTTCTCCTGGGGAACTTTATCTTGATTCTTCTTGGGAAGTGGCCTATCTTCAACTTGAGGTCGAGCATGAGCTTGACCTTGACCTTGTGGCCATTTCCCTTGTTGTTTCTCACTCAAGTGCTTCTTCTTCTTCAATGGGCATGATCTAACATGATGCCCTTCAACTTTGCACTTGAAGCAAACCAACTTGGTCGGATCCTTGACTTTGTCTTGGCCCTTCTTCTTGTTGCTCTTGCTCTTGGACTTGTTCTTGTTATTGGAGTTGAATCCAAGTCCACTCTTGTCATTGGGAGATTGTTGCACACTCAACATCTTGTCAAGTGCGGATTTCCCTTCATGACACTTTTCCAAGTCTTTCTTCAAAGAAAGGACTTGGGCCTCGAGCTCTTTGATTTCCTCTACATGGTTAGTAGAAATACAAGTACTAGAGGAAGTAGAAGCTTCATTGTTAGAGAAACAAGGCAAGGCAAGTAATCCAACACAAGGTGTGTCAATAGTTTGACTAGATGGATTACAAGGACTAGCACATGGATATAGCATTTGTAGTAGAGATTGTGCTAATGTCCACATGAGGCTCACAAGATGTTACCTTAGTGATACTAGCCTCATGAGCTAACTTCAGCTCATCGTAGGAGGTTAGGAGATCCTCAAGAGAGTGTGAGAGCGTTTTATTGCTTTCTTCCAATTTCCTACAATTGCTAGTTAGCCAATCAAGTTGAGCCCTTAGCTCAACATTCTCCTTTAAGATAGATGCTTCACAAGAAGTAGAGTTAGTAGCACAAGCATCAACAATAGATTTTTCATTTTCAAGCTTATATGATTCAATTTTTTGTGTAAGCATAAAATTAGTATGCTTCTCATGTTTTAGCTCATGCTTGAGGAGATTGAATCTCATTTTCCCATTTTCAACATGGGACTCCAACTCCACTATGGTTTCCTTGTATTTATTCAAGGTTTCCATAGAGTGTTCGAGATTAGCACGAGCTTCTTTATTACCATGAAGAGAAGCATATACCATCCCCATATCATGCAACAAGGTATTATATTCTTCATCATTATCATCATTATCATCCTCATCATTAGAGGATGTGTTAGGAGTCAAAGTAGGAGATACCTTTGATCCATTTGCCATAAGGCACATGTGCATACCGGAGGATGATAATGAGGATATTCTTGAATCCCCATTAGAAATCGTATCTTGATCCATAGAGTGTTCGGTTTCCTCTACATTGTTAGTCAACAAACAACTAGAGGAAATAGAAGCATTTTGATTATGGAAACAAGACAAGGCAAGCATATCATCATGAGATCTATGTAAGAAATTTACACATGATATGCAAGGACTATCAACACAAGCATGTAGGCTATTTTTAGTGCTATACGTGTTCAATTCCAAAGAGGAAACATTGCAACGGGATAGAGATGAAGAATCATCACTATTGAGCACAATATCAATATTGCAATTTTCCTCACTACTCACCATATCATTACCTTGTGTCTTGCAACACGTTGGTGAAGTGGAAGAAGATGATATATCATCATGGCCGGAGGTGGAAGCAACTTGGAGCTCTTCATGATGTGAAGGGGAAGAAAGCTCCTCGGAGACACCACCAACCAAATGAGAAATGGATCCACCAAAAATTTCTTTAAGCTTGATCCACATCTCATGAGACGTTTTTCGCTTTATATATATCAAGAACCTATGAAAATCTGGTCTCAAGGAGAATACAAGCTCATTAGATACTTGAGCTTCAAGATGTAAGTTTTTCTCATCCTCTAAAGATAGATTTTGAGGATCCATCGGAGGAGAAAAACCTACATCTAGAAATCGCTCTATATTTGGACACAAGGTCCAAAGATTACAAAGCAAGCAATTTCTCCATAAAAGATAATTTGTGCCATCAAAGATAATTGTGTCATTGTGCACTATATTACTAGCCGACATCTTTACTTATGGTTAGCTTTTCCCCACGAAGGATTCCCCGCGCCGGATTCCCCGCGAGGTCCATGAAGTATTTCCCGCACCACGAAGGCTCAACCTATTCTCCGAACCACACCCACGAAGGATAATGACCCTTTCCTTATGGTTAGCTTTTCCTCCGCTCCGGAGATGGAAAGCTCCACAACCACTTCACAAGCTCCACGAAGGAGAAGCCCGGGCCTCTTCACAATCTTCCTTTAAGAGATCACCGAAGCACCAACCGCCAAGCCAATTAGGAGGTCTCCCTCCAAGAGTAACAAGCTCACGGTCTCTCACTCGAACTAATCGTGGTGGAGAGCTCAACACTATGCAATGATGCAAAGCAAGAACACTAGAGGTGTTCAAGTCCTTCACACTCAAATACCACCCAAGCAACAAATGCTAGGATGAGATTGGAGAGGAAGAACAATGGGGAAAGACAACAAATGACTCCAAGATCTAGATCCCAAGAGTTCCCCTCACTTAGAGGAGAAATGGATTGGTGGAGGTTGTAGATCTAGATCTCCTCTCTTAGATCCCTCAAGAATGAGCAAGAATCATGGGAGGGAAGGGAGAGGAAGCAAGCTCAAGAGGTTCAACAATGGTGGTAAAAAACGTGTTCAAGAACCCTAGAAAACTATTGGGGAAGAAGCCCCTTTTATAGCCAAACGAAATATGACCGTTTGGGGCAGATCTGGGAGTTTTTCGTGCAGCGGCGTGAGAGCAGGTCGACCGGGCCAGGGACCGGCGCCTGGCGGAAAGCCGGTCAGACCGGGCCAGGGACCGGGCGCCCCTGAAAGCCCCCTGGAAACCGTCTGGTTGGCACCGGTGTGGGAGCCGGTCTGTGCCAGACGAGCCGGTGAGACAGCCGGCGCCACCGGTCCAAACATGAAAACATAGTTTACAAAAACCATGATAACTTTTGCGTCCGGACTCCGATTTCGATGATCTTGGGCTTGTTGGAATGAGAACAACAAGCCCTACAACTTTATGCATAGAAACATAATTGTCCACCCACGGAGGAAAACCATAAGATGAATGTTTGACCTATCTATAAAAGAGAGACCGGTAAAACCTCCAAGCTTGAAAACACAATAGAAGATGCATATGGATTCCGTTTTCGATGAACTTGGGCTTGTTGTAAAGATAGCAACAAGCTCAAGAACCTCACACAGAGAAACACCAAGAAGAAATAAGATTTGTGGAATGCAAAGCATGCAAAGGGTTGAGCTCCCTAAGACGATGTGATCAAGTTACCCAACCGAAAGCCCCTCTATGTATCCTATAACCCGGTCTCCCAACAACCACCTTGAGACCGGTAAAAGGAAAATCTAGCAAGGCCATACCTTTTCCTTGCGCATCCCGCTTGATCTCGATGATAGCTCTTCAAGCTCCACTCAAGCCGGAATGCCTCACTTGATCATTGTTGCTTCATGAAGACTCACAAATGCTCCCCATACACCATGATGGGAAAGCTCCATTGATGCACATCTTCATATGTCCATTATCACCAAAATGGACGGCAAGCTTCAAGCATATGATCCTCTTGAGATGCTCAGTCTTGAACTTGCCCAACTCAACCTTGATGACGATCACCACTTGACGTCATCCTCTCATGGGCTATATGAGATCTCACTTTTGATGCATGCCCATGGAAAGATACCTAACCCACATAGACAACACAAGGGAACATATATGATGGGTTAGTTCATAAAGCATAATTGACACATCTTACCCTACCACATGACTTCTCGTGGCACATTCTCCATGCTTCATGTGTTGACCAAACTTGAATCTATTCTTCACTCTTTGTATTGGTCAACCTTGTATCTTCTCATGATCTATCATACTATCTTGAGGTGTATATAGAATTCTTCATTTGCTTGCATGCTCTAAATCTTAGTCAACCATAGCTCAACTTATGAGACTATCATGACACCGACTTAGAGCCATAACTTGAATTCTTCACTTGGAATCAAGCACTCAAGATCTTGATCATTCATTGCTTATCACATAAGCTAGAGCATGGCTAATACTGAGTTCGCGTTCGCCGCAGGATTCCCCTGCCTGACCTCGCCCTGCGGCCGCCCTGCCGGAGCTCGCCGCGGCCTTCCCCTGCCCGAACTCGCCTGCGCCACACATGGCCGCCGCCCTCGCTGCTTGCTCCTCCTAACGGGCTCTCGCCTTGTCGCGCCGCCAGGGGCCCGGCCATGCTGGCAGCGCCGCCCCCGAAGCCCTCCCCGCAGCGCCACCACCTCCCGGCGGCAGCCAATCCCACGCGCCACCACCACCACATCGCCCGCTGCTTCCCAGACCACCTCCCAGCGGCAGCCAATCCCACGCGCAGTGGCGGGAGCACCGCAGCTCGCTGCGCCACCTGCGGCACCTCCTCTCCTCGCTCTCCTCCCGGGTCATCCTCTTCCTCGTCCCGCCCGTCTCTGCCTTCACCGTCTTCGCCGCCGCCGCCTACAACACGCTCGTCCCGGACCACACGCTCACCGCCTGACGTGGGCATAACCCTTCGGTACTCGACATTGCCATACCCGGTGCAAACTATGAAGCTGGATCAACACAAGGACTCAACAAGCCGGACCTGCACGTGCCTCAACTTGGACTACAAGGAAAGAAGACTCCAATATGAATCCTACTAGGACTCTTGTAAACCCTAGCTTGGCTGATATATAAAGCCAGGCAGGGGCACCCCTTAGGGACACACAATCAGAAACATAATTTTAGAGGCAACACGCCTAGACACCGCAACCCGCGGATTAGAACTAGACTAGATCCAACAACTACGCCTATGGCGGCCCCTGTATACATATATTCATATAGTGGATTGCTAGCAGGACGTAGCGACCCTCCACCGCGGGGGCGTGAACCTGGGTACGTCGTGTACCGCCTCGCTCCCGGAACTTCCGTCGTCGCCTTTCTCTAAAACCCAAGCCCCTCATGGTGGGCATTGCCGAGGAGCCTCCTCGACAATTGGCGCCGTGTGTGGGAAAAGCGACGACTGGATTTTATCATCCGGGCGGGATCCGTCAACAACAGTGTACTTCAATTTCACGAGATACATCATCAAGAGTGGCGAGTCTGTATCTGGTCGGCTGGACATCCCAGCCGAAACCGCCTCTCAATCACCATCAAGACGAATCATCTGAAGTTCCTTCGCATTTCGATGCTACTACAGGGTGTCTCCATGTGCCGCACGTTGGGAGCAAGTTCTGGCCAAAATCGATGCATCACCATACGCTTGTTTTGCAATCAGACAAGTCCAAAGCCTACGTAAATTTATGATGTCAGTAGCTCAAGTTTCAAGAGAGAGAAGGACAGAAGTGAAAGCAAGGCCCCGTACAAAGTCTCAAGAAGAAAAAAGAGAAGAAAAAGGAGGCGATCAACTCCAATACAGTTTGGGTTAGAATTCTCACGTGAATTTCCAATTGAAAGGCAAAGAGAAACACGGGTGTGTACATACCATCGGCGCTCACGATAATTCGCTCGGTTTCCAATCGGCATGAGCGCGTGCAACACCAGTACTACCGTCAAAGAAATCAAGTCAGCCAATCAAGATATTGCAAGACGCCAACTTCTACAGAAATCTACATCGCCATTGGATACGAATATTTCCATATCAACACCATCCGCACCGTTGCAGCGTCCGACTCTTCAGTTCGCCGATAATCAGGTGCTATATTTCCAGTTTACTACTATTATTTGCGCACTGTTTTTTGTGCCGTAATATAACTGCAGATCGGAACAAGCTTCGACATGCTCTGCCTGGTCGACTGCGCCCCGCCACTGCGCCAGCTGTTGTGCACTTGCCGCGCTCGGGGGCTCGCCTGTCATGGACCCGGCATTACGGACTCAATATATTCGGATGCTCACCCGCCGCGGATCGGTAGTATCAGCTGCGTCCTCTTCATCGACCGCGTTTGCCTGGCGCCCGCCGGCATGAACTATCTTGGATGACGGGATTATCTCGGTTGCGCCCGCCGACGTGAACTATGTTGGATGGCGGGATTATTTCGGCTGCGCCCACCGGCATGAACTATCTTGGATGGCGAAATTATTTCGGCTGCGCCTGCCGCGTGGACTATCTCTGGCCGCGGAATTATTTCAGCTGCACCCGCCGCACGGACTATCTTTGGCCGTGCTACTATTTTGACTGCGCCTGCAAAACTAAGTGTTCCTCTTTCTTTCGCCACACCCGATGATTGGGGAGGCGCCATTACATCGTTACCTCCAGTACTCTCGATTACTCGGTGGATTTATTTTCCCCGAATCAGTGGATTTATTTTCTCCATCATCTATGATTACTCGATGGACTTATCTTCTTCGGCTCTGGATATATCTCCTCCCGATGCACTCTCGGGTTGGTGGATTCGTCATCTGGAATATTCAATGGATATCATCTTATTTAATATCGACTCGATGCGATCCCGTCGGGAGCGCTGAAATTACTCGGGGGCTCCTGGAATATCTTCGAGCTATTGCGGTTACTCCCATCGGGAGCGCCGGTGTATTGGAATTCAAGAAGATATGAAGACTATTACTCCCATCGGGAGCGCCGGTGTGCTAGAATTATTACTCTCATCGGGAGCGCCGGTGTATTGGAATTCAAGAAGATATGAAGACTATTACTCCCATCGGGAGCGCCGGTGTGCTGGAATTATTACTCCCATCGGGAGCGCTGGTGTATTGGAATTCAAGAAGATATGAAGACTTCATATACCTGAAGTTATCATCTAAAAGCCTCTGAAAATACGAGTGCTGCAATGGATGGTAATCAATGGGGACCTTGCTCTTTTCCTTTTCTATAGATGCCTCAAAGAGTGCCGCAAATAGCAAGGATCATAAAGCAATGGGGATCTTGCTCTTTTCCTTTGCTATAGATGCCTCAAAGAGTGCCGCAAATAGCAAGGATCATGAAGCAACGAAGACCTTGCTCTTTTCCTTTGCTATAGATGCCTCAAAGAGTGCCGCAAATAGCAAGGATCATGAAGCAACGGGGACCTTGCTCTTTTCCTTTGCTATAGATGCCTCAAAGAGTGCCGCAGATAGCAAGGATCATGAAACACGTACGAAAACGACCCACGGTCAAGACATGCATCGGTTGAAAGCAAAGTTGCACATACAACGGGTTTAGCAAGACCTGCAACACGAGCTGATCACTCAAACAATTTGCTGACCAACGAATACACGTATAAACGGGCAATTAAGATTTGCTCCTTCAAAATTTGCCAACGGCATTGACACGGTAAAAGTGCATATATATGTATCTACTGAAAAACTTACAAACAATGGCATCAACGATGCTCAAGGTGCATTGAGGATTGCCCCTTGAAGTAAACAACAATGTGTCAACGGCAGCTGAAGAAAACTATAAACATCGGGTTGCTCAACTTGAGTTTATTCACGGTTGCAAGCATCGGTGCCCAGACTCGGGGGCTACTTCCATCGGGAGCGCTGGACGCGCACCCGATAAAATCATCGGCTCCCCTCAGGGCCATCGTCTCAATCATCGGCTCCCCTCAGGGCCATCATCCGAATCATCGGCTCCCCTCAGGGCCATCGTCTCAATCATCGGCTCCCCTCAGGGCCATCATCTCAATCATCGGCTCCCCTCAGGGCCATCATCCGAATCATCGGCTCCCCTCAAGGCCATCATCTTAATCATCGGCTCCCCTCAGGGCCATCCTCTCAATCATTGGCTCCTCCTAGGTGTCATCTGAATCATCAACTCCTCTATCTATGGCATCATCAGAGTCATCGGCATCAAGTTCTCGGAACTTGAAAAAGTTTACGGTGTTTGACTTAGCATTTTTTACACCCTGTACATAACTATTTCATATTTATCTACAGGCTCGGGGGCTACTCCCATCGGGAGCGCTTGCCGCGCACCCGATAAAAAAATGGCAAACTCGTCAACAAAGAAGAATAAAGTTGAAGACATCGGCATCAACAATCAAGATCTTCGAGTAGTACAACTTGAGTCTATGCGAGGTTGCAAGCACCCGCCCATAGACTCGGGGGCTACTTCCATCGGGAGCGCTTCGCGCACCCGACAGAAAGCAACTTCGACTCTACATCAAGTACAAGATTTAACAGATGATCAAGACATTCGGCGAAGACAACTTTAGTCCCTGCCCGAAGCTTCACTTCGGCCAGACAGTCGGGGGCTACTGACGTGGGCATAACCCTTCGGGTACTCGACATTGCCATACCCGGTGCAAACTATGAAGCTGGATCAACACAAGGACTCAACAAGCCGGACCTGCACGCGCCTCAACTTGGACTACAAGGAAAGAAGACTCCAATATGAATCCTACTAGGACTCTTGTAAACCCTAGCTTGGCTGATATATAAAGCCAGGCAGGGGCACCCCTTAGGGACACACAATCAGAAACATAATTTTAGAGGCAACACGCCTAGACACCGCAACCCGCGGATTAGAACTAGACTAGATCCAACAACTCCGCCTATGGCGGCCCCCTGTATACATATATTCATATAGTGGATTGCTAGCAGGACGTAGCGACCCTCCACCGCGGGGGCGTGAACCTGGGTACGTCGTGTACCGCCTCGCTCCCGGAACTTCCGTCGTCGCCTTTCTCTAAAACCCAAGCCCCTCATGGTGGGCATTGCCGAGGAGTCGCCTCGACACCGCCTCCTCCCTTCCCTACTAGAGTACCAGCTCACCGCCCCGGCGCTCGCGCTCCTCCTCGTATTCCGCACCGAGGCCTCCTACGCGCGCTTCGACGAGGGACGCAAGGCCTGGATGCGCGTCCTCGCTGGAGCTGGTGCTGGCGGAGCTGAGGGCCTGCGCTAGCGGGGCTGAGGACCGGCGTCGGCGGGCTAAGGACCAGCGGATCTGAGGGCAGGCGGCGGCGGGGCTGAGGACCGGCGGATCTGAGGGCCGATGCCGGCGGGGCTGAAGACCGGTGGAGCTAAGGGCCGACACCGGCGGCCGGCGGCCGAGCACGCCGTTCTTATATTCTTTTCTAGATGAAAAGGAGAAAATAGGATATTTTGACTAGTGGGTCCCATGAAATTTTGCAAAGAAGCCCAGAACTTAAACCATCTTCTCCCTTGATCATTGTTAGTTGCCACGTCAGCTTGACAGCGGGACCCACATGTCAGTTTGGCGATTAAACCAACATCAGAGTTGAATCAGTGCTATTTGTAAAGTGTTATTTCTAGAGTGGTTATTTTTTGAAAAAAATCGTAAAGTGGTGGCTTTCTGAAACAACTGCCTGATATGTGGTGGTTTTTTGTAATTTTCTCCCGTAGCTCATTACAAGAGTGTATGACCTTTGGAGTCGCTCACGAGAATTCCTTATTGGGAGCAATTCTATGGACTATGGTGCTTGGGAGGTACCAGTACCTCCATTCGATCTACCATTGATTTGCTGAGGGGTAGAATCATCATTCCAGCTGCCAGAAATTTCAGCCCTCTCTCACCTAGTCAGCTCCACAAATGTTCATCCTCGACTCCTCTCGCATGAGTACAGATCGGGGAGCCGTCAGCACGAAAATTCCTACTCGGTCATCCACTTCTTTTTCGCGTGAGTGTAGATCATGTCGATTAAATAGTATGCCATGTGAGAGGACGGAATGTTGCCTAGAGAGGTGTGTGAATAAGCGATTTATAAATAATTACATATTTAGCTTGTAAGAATGCAGAATTAAACTAACATTTATTTTACAAACACAATAGACTTAACTAAGTGCAACAACAACTAGTGGTAGCAAGATATAAGTACTTCAAGCATGATGACTATCACAACAAAAGTAAACTTGGCTATAGAAATAACTGAGCCACACGGAAACGAAGATTTATTCCCGTGTTCCCTCACACAAAGTGATGTACATCATGTTGGAGAAGAAACCCCCGCTCCCGCTCCCGTGCGGCTGAGCCGGGCCGCACCGGAGCGCCCAGATCCGGCCAGCCGCAACCTCCCCCGTCTCCCCTGCCCTCGCCGCCACCTGTGGCCGTCGTCGGGGAAAGCCCTGGCGGCGCGGTGGCGGCGGGGCGCCCTCCTACGCGTGGGATCTGGGCGGCCCGGCTTCGGCGCCCTTTTCCGGCTGTTGCGGCTCGGGGGCTGGCCGGACGGCGGCGGCACGAGGCGGCGCGGCGCGGCTGCTGCGTGTGGCGGCTCCTCCGGCGGTCTCCTCCGTAGAGGGTGGTGGGGGCTCTCGGGCGGCGGCCCGCGGTGGGTGTTGGCGGTGGCGGCCGGCGTGGCTGCGTCGGGCAGCACGTCGGGCGGGTCTGGAGGTGTTGCTGCCTTGGTGCAGTGCTCCTGCCAGCATGGTGCTGGCTGAGCCGGCGTCTCCGATGTGGTTTGCCTCCACGCGGTGTGGTGCTGCTGGTTCGGGTCGTCGAGCTCTCCATTTCTGGTGGTCGGTGGAGTGGCTGCGTGAGTCGCTTCCTCCTTACCTTGCTATCAGCCTGCAGCGGTTTGCCGTTGGGGCTGGCGGGTGCCGTGGTTTCGCAGTGGCGGCCACGGTGGTGACGCGCTTCCCACCCGGGGGGGCGTCGTGGCTGGGTGTGGAGCCCCTCTGTCTTGCCATCAGTGGCGGAGGACGCTGCTTCCGTCTGCTCTGGTGTGCCCCATGGTGATGCAGATGGCGGCCATGGGTGCGGTCTCCTCTCCGATGCGAGGTGAGCCGTGGCAGAGGTGGTGGTGGCGTCTTCTTGCCGGTTGCTGGGCTCTGGTGTCGGGTCCTTGGTGGGGATCTTCGGCGCGCGGCGGGTGCTCCATGCGAGAGTAATCTATGGGTGTCTCTGCCTTTTGATGCCCTTCGACTCTAGCCGGTGGCACACAGGCGTCGTGGCGTCGTCTCGGCCGTGCGCAACCTTTCGGCCACACCCTCGACACAGGTGGTGTCGGTGCGTAGTGTGGTCTCGGATGCGCGCTGCCCTTCGATTACGTCGATGGTGCAGTGCCGGTGCTGGGTCTCGGCGGACCAAGGCCGTTCGACTACTCCGGCGAGTCCTCGAGCTGGGTTGTCCCTCCTTCGTGTCCTTGGGACTCTTCCTCGTGATTGTTGTGCCTGGGTCGCGATGAGATTTCTCATCGGCCAACCGTCCCCTGGTTTGAGGGGTGGCCACTTTGTTTTCTCTTCTTAGTCTTGTCTGTTGGTGGTGTGCGTTTTTTCCTTTCTTCTTCTCCTTCGTAACCTCCGTGTACTCCGGTTCATTTGAACCCATCTTGTAGAGGCTGAAAAGCTTCATAGGCAACTTGACTGAATATATGTTCAGGCTGGCTCACGCCCGCCGTAGTTACAGTCAAAAAAAAAAATGTTGTCTACCACGAAGGTCTCCCGAACGCTACGAAGGCTCACCTTCTTCTCGATGCCAATTTCAAGAAGGACAAAGGGCTTTTCCTTATGGATAGTTTTTCCTACACTACTGAGATAGCAAGCTCCACAACCATTACACAATCTCCACGAAGGAGAAGCCCAAGCCTCTTCACAATCTTCCACGAATAGGTCACCGGAGCACCAACCGTCAAGCCAACTAGGAGATCACCCATCCAAGAGTAACAAGCTCACGGTCTCTCGAGCACTCACACTAATTGTAATAGAGATTTCAACACTTATGCAAGGATGCAAAAGCAAGAACACAAAAGGTTTTGAAGTCATTCACACTCAAACTCCACCAAAGCAAGAAATGCTATGGAAGAACTAGAGAGGAAGAACAAATGAATCAACAAATGACTCGAAGATCTAGATCCCAAGAGTACCCCTCACTTAGAGGGGGAATTGCTTGGTGGTTGATGCATGTACATGCATACATGAACTATGTAGTTTGCTGACACATATTCCCACATGTTTGCAACATATATGATGTTATATCCATGTTTTATATTTATTTTTGTGGATTTACCAATGATCCCATTTATTTGGGTTATAACTTTGCAGGACAGGAAAACCCTGTTTTGTGTATTTTTGATTTTCACGAACCTAAGCGGAGTCAAATTGAGCTAGGATTTCAGGAACGTCAAAATTTCATCAAGAAAAGCATCTGGAGCGCTTGGACCTCACAGGAGGGGCTTCGAGGCCCAAAAGAGAGGTGGTGGCACGCCCAGATAGGGAGGGTGCACCACCCATACTCTTTTGGCCTTTGGCCGTCCGATTCACCTAATTCTTTCGCCCACGGACTTGGTTTGACCTAAAAACCATATATATACGACCCCAGTGCTTCCTTGAGGAGAGCGCCGCAGAAACATAGAAGCACCAAAACCGAGCTAGAACCAACGAAGATTGGAGAGGGAAAGTCCACTGGAACCGCCGGCGGCATCTCTACCTTCTCCCACATCTCCAACATCATCACCATGATGAGGAGGGAGTAGTCCACTGATACGTTGCAAACGTATCTATAATTTTTGATGCTCCATGCTTGTTTTACACCAATTTCGATATGTTTTGTTTACACTTTGTTGCACTTTTATGCATTTTCCGGAACTGACCTATTGACAAGATGCCATAGTGCCAGTTCCTTGTTTCTGCTGTTTTGTATTTCAGAAAAGTTGTACAGGAAATATTCTCGGAGTCCAGAGGGCAGACCGAGGAGCGCCAGGAGGCGGACACACCATACCTAGGCGCGGCCCAGCCCCTGGCCGCGCCTAGGGGTGGTGTGGGGCCCCCTGGCGCCCACCGAACTCGCCCTTCCGCCTATAAGATGCCTCCCGACGGGAAAACCCTAAATAAATCAGCATGCATCCAAGAAAAGTTTCGTAGCTCCGCCACCATCGAAGACAAGATTCGGGGGACAGAAGTCTCTGTTCCGATACCTTGCCGGGATGGCGAATTGCCCCCGGAGCCATCTCCATCGACTCCACTGCCATCTTCATCACTGTTGCTGACTCCCATGATGAGGAGGGAGTAGTTCTCCCCCGAGGCCGAGGGCTTTACCTGTAGCTATGTGGTCTATGTCTCTCTCCCATGATATGATCTTTATGTGATCATGAGCTTTGTAATCTAGTTGAATAGGTAGATATTATTCTTCAACTAATATGCTACTAAAGTGTTTTTATTATGTGATCTCCGAAGACACCTTGTCCCACGATGTGCAGGTGACAGTGTGCATACCGTGTGTGTCTCTTATGCTTAATTTACAGAAATACTTATGAATTGTGGTGTCTTGTTAGTACTATCTTTGTATGCTCAAAGTGATAGCGTGGGGCGTTCATAGATTGGTAACGCGAACTTTAAGGAGTGCTTATGAAGCCCTACGCGGTGAATTTGTGTTTGTTATCCAACCGGATAGTGGTTCGGAGTAGCATAGTGAAGAGATAATATTTATGTATTTTTATGATATCATTGTTGAGAGTGTCCGCTAGTGAAAGTATGATCCCTAGGACTTGTTTCTAAGCATTGAAACACCGTTTACAACCAGTTCTGCTACATGTTTGCTTGCTGCCATTTTTATTTCAGATTGCAATTACCACTCATAATCATCCGTATTACTTGTATTTCACTATCTCTTCGCCGAACGAGTGCACCTATACACCTGACAAGTGTATTGGGTGTGTTGGGGACACAAGAGACTTCCTGTATCGTAACTGAAGGTTGCTTGAGAGGGATATCTTTGACCTCTACCTCCCTGAGTTCGATAAACCTTAGGTGATTCACTTAATGGAAACAACAATTCTGCATGTTGCTGACGTGGACCTAGGTCCCACCTGTTAGGATATACTAAAAAAGCAATATATAAAAAGTCAAAAAATGTGAGAATACAGGATCCTCCAATGCCATCCTCAGAACACCCGCCCGCGTAGCCCTCGACCAACCACCCCCGCACCCGTCGCTGCCGTCGGGCTCGCCGGCGTTCGCCCGCGCCTGCCTTGAGGCGACGAACGAGGCGGTGGCACCGGGCCGACATCCTCCCGCTCCCGGTCATGAGACGCCGTTTTTCCGCGCGCGTGGCGGCGCTCGGCCGCGAGAAGGAGTGCGGCGGCGGCCTTTCCTCCCCGTGCTCGCCGATGGAAGGCGTGTACCGGACGGACGGCGACCCGACCCAATCTCGCGCCTCACACGACGGAATCCTGGGCGCGGCGGCGGGCGAAGGGTCATCATCCTCGTCCTCTCGGCAGGGTAGCGGCGCAGCGGTGCTCTCGACTACGAACAAGGGCGCGTGAGCGTGCAAGGTGCTGGTGGCTAGCTCGCAGCGGCATTGCTTGACGGCTAGCGGGACGGCAGCGGACCACCACGAAAGGCGACAGTCGGGGCCATGGCCGGGTGCTGGAGCGCTCGGCGACAGAACGACATGCGGCGGTGAAGTAGCACGACATGCGTGCAGCCAGGCGCGCGGGGGCGGTGTGATACGTCGCAAACATATCTATAATTTTTGATGATCAATGCTTGTTTTACACCAATTTATATATGTTTTGTTTACACTTTGTGGCACTTTTATGCATTTTTTCGGAACTAACCTATTGACAAGATGCCACAGTGCCAGTTCCATGTTTTCTGTTGTTTTCTATTTCTAAAAAGTTGTACAGGAAATATTCTCGGAATTGGACGAAACAAAAGCGAAACCTCCTATTTTACCAAGGATGAAGACGGAGTCCAGAGCAGAGATGGATGATGGCGAGAGAGGGGCCACACCATGCCTTAGCGCGGCCCAGCCCCTGGCCGCGCCATGGGGTGGTGTGGAGCCTCCTGGCCTCCACCGACCTCGCCCTTCCGCCTATACCAGCCTCCGTCCACGAAAAGTTCCGTAGCTCTGCCGCTGTCGCGGAGAAGTTTTGGGGGATAGAAGTCTATGTTCCGGCACCTTGCCGGGACAGGGAATTGCCCCCGGAGCCATCTCCATCGACTCCACCGCCATCTTCATCGCCATTGCTGACTCCCATGATGAGGAGTGAGTAGTTCTCCCCGGAGGTTGAGAGCTTTACCGGTAGCTATGTGGTCTATCTATCTCTCCATGTATGATCTTTATGTGATCATGAGCTTTGTAATCTAGTTGAATAAGTAGATGTTATTCTTCAACTATTGTGCTACTCAAGTGGTTTTATTATGTGAACTCCGGGGAAACCTTGTCCAACGGTGTGAAGGTGACAGTGTGGACACCGTGTTTGTTTCTTAGAGTGTGGATTTGGTGACCGCGTGTATACGTGAGCACGCATCCATTACCGTTGGATTTGCTTTAAGATGCTGGCCTCACAAACGGAGTCAAACGGCGTGAAACCTCTTTTTTCTAATCCCTCTCCAACTGGTTGCTGGCAAAACGCTCGGTGCGGATAGAAGGCGGCGCCGGGTATGGGCAGCGAGCGGGGCGGCGCCGGCGCCGACGGTGGTCAAGGCACGGGGAGAAGGTTGTAGCCTATTGGGAATGGCGATGGCGGAGTGGTCCGGCGCTTTGCTGCTCTTCTAGGCGGCGCGGAGCGGTCGGAGGCGCCGGTGTTGCGTGCGGCGGCGGAGCAGTACGAGGAGCGGCTGCTGGGTGCGGCGGCAGCAGAGCGTCCTAAGCATCTCAAGGACGTGGTGCCCGGCACGGCCCGTCGACGCGCAGGCGCAGCTCGGTGACTCTGCAGCCGGCGTTCAGCGTCAGGTGTGTGGGAGGCGGTCCTCGCACTGATACACTTTTATGAGGAGAGGTGTTCGCGGGGCCGGTGCTGGACTGCTGGAGGCTTCGCCGTGGCTACGTTCGTGGCTGTAGCCTCCTCCGTATCGTTGCTGCCGCCGGTGCCCGCTGGTGGATGTAGCTTCAAGTGAGATTCAGATTTTGCTGCTCGTGTGGCCTGTGGCCAACTCCTAAGTCCTACCATCCAGCTACTAGGAAGCTTGCTTAGCTTAGATGATTTGTCATTATCAGTAGTAGTTTCTCGTGAATCCGCAGGAACCAAGAGCGTTGTGCCAAACAAGATGACGTTGTCTTCACATGTGCAAAGATAAGAGTGACGGGGAAACTAGCGAATATTTTTTATGGATTGTGCAGAATTTGTAGTGATTTGTTCACCATCTGTTCTTGGAAGATTATTTGACTGAATGTTTGCTTCGATGTTGGGCCACTCCTTTGGATCTTCAGCATGATTTTTGTGCGTGACATGGTCCTGAACTTGTGTCAGCTCAGATTAATTGGATAATTTCACTTTCACTGAGTAGCAGGAGCACAAAGTACCCTCCTCCTTGACTTTTCATCCAGACACAAATTCAATCGATGCATGTCTCCTCCGTCCTGGCCGCCCAGGTTGCACAGCGTCGTCGTCTTGGAGCGGCCGGCGGGCAGGTGGACCATAGGAGCTCGGCCACTCCTCCCCTTTCCTTTAGACCAAGACCCGTCACTTCTCCGGCGCCGCCCTCCACAGCTCCTCGTGGGCGCCGCCCTCCACAGCTCCTCGTGGGCGCCACCACCGGAAGCTGCCGACGTCCGCCGGAACGGCTCCTCGCGCGCGCCTTCTCCCCAACCGCGGCTACCGTGGACCCTGGCGCCGCCCCGGTCCAAGGGAGGGGAGGGCAGGGCAGCGCTCGGGGGGGAAGAGGCTTGCGGGCGGAATCGGCAGGCGACCATGGCCAGGCTCTTGTGCTGTTGTGCGTCTGGTGGAGGATAAAAGGGAATAAGAAGGGGAGCCACTTTAATTAGGACCACACGTCTTGTTCCCATCTCATCACTGATAAACGACAGAAGACACGGCGTTGGGCATGTGTTGGACAGAGACCGCGTGCTCACGTATACACCCGGTCACCAGGCTTCATCCGTTGTTTCTTAAGCTTCATTTATAGAAATACTTATGAATTATGGTGTCTAGTTAGTACCATCTTTGTATGCTCAAAGTGATAGCGTGGGGCGTCCATAGATTGGGAATGCGAACTGTAAGGAGTGCTTATGCAGCCCTACACAGTGAATTTGTGTTTGTTATCAAACCGGAGAGTGGTTCAAAGTAGCGTAGTGAAGAGATAATATCTATGTATTCAATTATGATACCGTTGTTGAGAGTGTCCACTAGTGAAAGTATGATCCCTAGGCCTTGTTTCTAAGCATTGAAACACCGTTTACAACCAATTCTGCTACATGTTTGCTTGCTGCCATTTTTATTTCAGATTGTAATTACTATTGATAATCATCCATATTACTTGTATTTCACTATCTCTTTGCCGAACTAGTGCACCTATACACCTGACAAGTGTATTGGGTGTGTTGGGGACACAAGAGAATTCTTTTATCGTAATTGCAGGGTTGCTTGAGAGGGATATCTTTGACCTCTACCTCCCGAGTTTGATAAAACTTGGGTGATCCACTTAAGGGAAACTTGTTGCTGGTCTACAAACCTCTGCACTTGGAGACCCAACACTGTCTACAAGAATAGAAGCGTGCGTAGACATCAAGCTCTTTTCGCGCCGTTGCCAGGGAGGTAAGGTAAAAGGTACTCATATCCTCTGGCTACTAAGTTTTCTAGTTGCTGGTGAGTGCTCGAAGTTATGTCCTTTAGATTCTGCAATTATATCTTTTTGTTTCTTGTTTTTATTTTCACTAATTAGGCTTAATGGAAAACAACAAAAAATTAGACAACTTTATAGTATTTATCTTGAGTTAGGACATGAGGTGTTTGAAGAGAAAATTAAAAAACCTATGGAACTTTATTTGCATGCTAATAGCAATGTTAATGGTATGAATTCTTTGAACGCCATTATTGTTAATGCTATGAAAAAGTCTAAACTTGGGGAATATAGTTTTTATGAAAATGATCTTTTCAGTTCCCAGTTTTTGAGGAGAAAATTTGCTATGATGATACTATGCCTCCAATATATGATGATTACAATGATGATTATGTTATTTTCAGTCCACCTATTATTGAGGAGAAAATTAATTATGATTACAATATGCCTCCTATATTTGATGATTATGGTGATGAGAATAATAATGATAGCTATTTTTTGTTGAATTTGCACCCACTACATTTAATAAGAATGACTATGCTTATGTGGGGAGTAATAATTATTTTTGATGGGTTCGTTGCATGGAAAACAAAAAATTCTACCGTGAACATGAAAAAAAACCAAGATCCAATCTAGGAAGAAGCAAGATCTAATCTACCAAGATCGAAGCAACGAGATGCATGTGAGACTAACCCTCGAAGATTCCAAAGCTTAAGAGATTAGATCTCGTTGTTGATATAGTCGATCGTCCTGTGCTGTAATCTGGCAGCACTTCCGTACTCGGTCATCCGTATGGTGTCGATGAAGCCCGTCCTCTCCCTGTTCCAGCGGGCAGCGGAGGTGTAGATCCCTCGGAATCCCAGCAGCACAATGGCGTGGTGGTGGAGGTGGAGGAGAAATTCCTACAGGGCTTGCGCGGGAAGAAGGAGGAGGGAGAGAGGGGCGGCTAGGGCTTGGGGGTTGATATGTGATGGCGTGTAACTCACACGTTCGTTGGAAACCCCAAGAGGAAGGTATGATGCGCACAGTAGCAAGTTTTCCCTCAGAAAGAAACCAAGGTTTAATCGAACCAGGAGGAGCCAAGAAGCACGTTGAAGGTTGATGGTGGCGAAATGTGATGCGGCGCAACAACAGGGATTCCGGCGCCAACGTGGAATCTGCACAACAAAACCAAAGTACTTTGCCCCAACGAAACAGTGAGGTTGTCAATCTCACCGGCTTGCTGTAACAAAGGATTAAGCATATCGAGTGGAAGATGATTGTTTGCAAGAAAATAGTAAAACACAATTGCAGTAGATTGTATGCTATGTAAAGAATAGGACCGGGGTCCACAGTTCACTAGAGGTGTCTCTCCCATAAGATAAAAGCATGTTGGGTGAACAAATTACAGTCGGGCAATTGACAAATAGAGAAGGGCATAACAATGCATATACATGATATGATAAATATAGTGAGATTTAATTGGGCATTACGACAAAGTACATAGACCGCCATCCAACTGCATCTATGCCTAAAAAGTCCACCTTCAGTTATCATCCGAACCCCATTCAGTATTAAGTTGCAAAGCAACAGACAATTGCATTAAGTATGGTGCGTAATGTAATCGACAACTACATCCTTAGACATAGAATCAATGTTTTATCCCTAGTGGCAACAGCATCACAACCTTAGAACTTTCTGTCACTGTCCCAGGTGTCAATGAAGGCATGAACCCACTATCGAGTATAAATACTCCCTCTTGGAGTTAAGAGTACAAACTTGGCCAGAGCCTCTACTAATAACGGAGAGCATGCAAGATCATAAACAACACATAAACAATAGATTGATAATCACCATAACATAGCATTCTCTATCCATCGGATCCCGACAAACACAACATATAGTATTACAGATAGATGATCTTGATCATGTTAGGCAGCTCACAAGATCCAACAATGAAGCACAATTAGGAGAAGACGACCATCTAGCTACTGCTATGGACCCATAGTCCAGGGGTGAAGTACTCACTCATCACTCCGGAGGCGATTGATGGCGTGTAACTCACACGTTCGTTGGGAACCCCAAGAGGAAGGTATGATGCGCACAGTAGCAAGTTTTCCCTCAGAAAGAAACCAAGGTTTAATCGAACCAGGAGGAGCCAAGAAGCACGTTGAAGGTTGATGGTCGCGAAATGTGATGCGGCGCAACACCAGGGATTCCGGCGCCAACTAGGAACCTGCACAACACAACCCAAGTACTTTGTCCCAACGAAACAGTGAGGTTGTCAATCTCACCGGCTTGCTGTAACAAAGGATTAAACGTATCGAGTGGAAGATGTTTGCAAAGAAAACAGTAAAACAAGTAGATTGTATGCTATGTAAAGAATAGGACCGGGGTCCACAGTTCACTAGAGGTGTCTCTCCCATAAGATAAAAGCATGTTGGGTGAACAAATTACAGTCGGGCAATTGACAAATAGAGAAAGGCATAACAATGCATATACATGACATGGTAAATATAGTGAGATTTAATCCGGGCATTACGACAAAGAACATAGACCGCCATCCAACTGCATCTATGCCTAAAAAGTCCACCTTCAGGTTATCGTCCGAACCCCCTCCAGTATTAAGTTGCAAAGCAACAGACAATTGCATTAAGTATGGTGCGTAATGTAATCAACAACTACATCCTTAGACATAGCATCAATGTTTTATCCCTAGTGGCAACAGCACATCCACAACCTTAGAACTTTCTGTCACTGTCCCAGATTCAATGGAGGCATGAACCCACTATCGAGCATAAATACTCCCTCTTGGAGTTAAGAGTAAAAACTTGGCCAGAGCCTCTACTAATAACGGAGAGCATGCAAGATCATAAACAACACATGAACAATAGATTGATAATCACCATAATCATAGTACTCTCTATCCATCGGATCCCGACAAACACAACATATAGTATTACAGATAGATGATCTTGATCATGTTAGGCAGCTCACAAGATCCAACAATGAAGCACAACAAGGAGAAGACGACCATCTAGCTACTGCTATGGACCCATGGTCCAGGGGTGAACTACTCACTCATCACTCCGGAGGCGACCATGGCGGTGTAGAGTCCTCCGGGAGATGAATCCCCTCTCCGGCAGGGTGCCGGCGATCTCCTGAATCCCCGAGATGGGATTCGCGGCGGCGGCGTCTGTAAGGTTTTCGTATCGTGGCTCTCGGGGGGGTTTCGCGACGGAAGCTTTAAGTAGGCGGAGGGTCAACGCAAGGGGCCACGAGGGGCCCGGGGCTAGGTCGGCGCGGCCGGGCCTGGGCCGCGCCGCCCCGGCCTCCTCGTGGCCCCACTTCGTTAGGTCTTCGGTCTTGGAAGCTTCGTGCAAAAATAGGACCCTGGGCGAAAGTTTCGTCCAATTCCGAGAATATTTCTTTACTAGGATTTCTGAAACCAAAAACAGCAGAAAACAGCAACTGGCTCTTCGGCATCTTGTTAATAGGTTAGTTCCAGAAAATGCATAAATATGACATATAATGTGCATAAAACATGTAGATATCATCAATAAAGTAGCATGGAACATAAGAAATTATCGATACGTTGGAGACGTATCAGCATCCCCAAGCTTAGTTCTGCTCGTCCCGAGCAGGTAAAACGATAACAAAGATAATTTCTGAAGTGACATGCCATCATAATCTTGATCATACTATTTGTAAACATATGTAATGAATGCAGCGATCAAAGCAAAGGTAATGACATGAGTAAACAACTGAATCATAAAGCAAGACTTTTCATGAATAGTACTTTCAAGACAAGCATCAATAAGTCTTGCATAAGAGTTAACTCATAAAGCAATAAATCAAAGTAAAGGTGTTGAAACAACACATAAGAAGATTAAGTTTCAGCGGTTGCTTTCAACTTGTAACATGTATATCTCATGGATATTGTCAACATAAAGTAATATAACAAGTGCAATATGCAAGTATGTAGGAATCAATGCACAGTTCACACAAGTGTTTGCTTCTTAAGGTGGAAGGAGATAGGTAAACTGACTCAACAATAAAAGTAAAAGAATGGTCCTTCAAAGAGGAAAGCATCGATTGCTGTATTTGTGCTAGAGCTTTTATTTTGAAAACATGAAACAATTTTGTCAACGGTAGTAATAAAGCATATGAGTTATGAAAATTATATTTTACAAGTTGCAAGCCTCACGCATAGTATACTAATAGTGCCCGCACCTCGTCCTACTTAACTTGGACTACCGGGTCTTCGCATGCCATGTTTCAACCAAGTGTCACAAAGGGGTACCTCCATGCCGCCTGTACAAAGGTCCAAGGAGAATGCTCGCATTTCGGATTTCTCGCTTTTGATTATTCTCAACTTAGACATCCATACCGGGACAACATGGACAACAGATAATGGACTCCTCTTAAATGCATAAGCATGTAGCAAAGTTATTATTCTCATATGAGATTGAGGATATATGTCCAAAACTGAAACTTCCACCATGGTTCATGGCTTTAGTTAGCGGCCCAATTTTCTTCTCTAACAATTTTGCATGCTCCAACCACTAAAATGATAGACCTTCAGACAAGACGGACATGCATAGCAACTCACATGATATTCAACATAGTTGATGGCGTTCCCCAGAAGCATGGTTATCGCACAACAGGCAACTTAATAAAATATAAAGTGCATAAGTACATATTCAATACTACGATAGTTTTTAAGGCTATTTTGTCCCATGAGCTATATATTGCAAAGGTGAATGATGGAATTTTAAAGGTAGCACTCAAGCAATTTACTTTGGAATGGCGGAGAAATACCATGTAGTAGGTAGGTATGGTGGACACAAATGGCATAGTAGTTGGCTCAAGGATTTTGGATGCATGAGAAGTATTCCCTCTCGATACAAGGTTTAGGCTAGCAAGGTTATTTGAAGCAAACTCAAGGATGAACAAGTGCAGCAAAACTCACATAAAAGACATATTGTAAACATTATAAGACTCTACACTGTCTTCCTTGTTGTTCAAAACTCAATACTAGATATTATCTAGACCTTAGAGAAACCAAATATGCAAATCAAATTTTAGCAAGCTCTATGTATTTCTTCATTAATGGGTGCAAAGCATATGATGCAAGAGCTTAAACATGAGCACAACAATTGCAAAGTATCACATTATCCAAGACATTTTAGAATTACTACATGTAGCATTTTCCAATTCCAACCATGTAACAATTTAACGAAGAAGAAACTTCGCCTTGAACATTATGAGTAAAGCCTAAGGACACATGTGTCCATATGCAACAGCGGAGCGTGTCTCTCTCCCACAAAGTGAATGCTAGGATCCATCTTATTCAAACAAAAACAAAAACGAAAACAAACCGACGCTCCAAGTAAAGAACACCAGATGTGACTGAATAAAAATATAGTTTCAGGGGAGGAACCTGATGATGTTGTCGATGAAGAAGGGGATGCCTTGGGCATCCCCAAGCTTAGACGCTTGAGTCTTCTTAAAATATGCAGGGGTGAACCACGGGGGCATCCCCAAGCTTAGAGCTTTCACTCCTCTTGATCATAGTATATCATTCTCCTCTCTTGACCCTTGAAAACTTCCTTCACACCAAACTTCAAGCAAACTCATTAGAGGGTTAGTGCATCATTAATAATTCACTCATTCAGAGGTGACACAATCATTATTTTCACTTCTGGACATTGCATAATGCTACTGGACATTAATGGATCAAAGAAATAAATCCAACATAGCAAAAGAGGCAATGCGAAATAAAAGGCAGAATCTGTCAAAAACAGAACAGTCCGTAAAGACGAATTTATAAATGGCACCAGACTTGCTCAAATGGAAAAACTCAAAACTAATGAAAGTTGCGTACATATCTGAGGATCACGCTCGTAAATTGGCAGATTTTTTCGAATTTTCTACAGAGAATTATGCCCAGATTCGTGACAGACAGCAATGCTGTTTCTGCGCAGCGATCCCAAATATAACATCAACTTTGACATAGAAACTTTACTTGGCACAAAAACATGATAAGGAGAGGTTGCTACAGTAGTAAACAACTTCCAAGACTCAACAAAACAAAAAATTGCTGTAGGTAAAAACATGGGTTGTCTCCCATAAGCGCTTTTCTTTAACGCCTTTCAGCTAGGCGCAGAAAGTGCAAATCAAGTATTATCGAGAGATGGTGTGTCAACCTTACCTTGGGCTTCATCTTTACCTTTCTTAATGTTTTTCTTTCCTTTTGGTTTAGGAAATATATGATTTCCCCCTGGTATAGAGGTGAATTTCAGAGTGCCTTCTCCCACATCAATGACTGCTCCCAATAGTTTCAGCAAGGATCTTCCGAATATGATTTTTCCTGTTTCAATAATAAGATAATCAATGGATACTGTTCTTCCACGAATGGTTGTATGCACACCTGCAGCTATTCCCTTAGGAATTATGATAGAGTTATCAATAAGAGCTATTTCTTCTCCCCCTTTATCGACTCCCCAAAGTTTCAAAGATTTATAAATGTTTTCAGGCATAAGGCAAAATTCATACATAATATCACAATAGGCATGAAGAGTTCGATCACCGATAACAATTTTAACAGAAGGGTCCCATGATGAAGGTTTAGGATTCTCTAAGACTTGTTCAAGACGATTACGAACACAGTGATAATTATCATTTAAGCGAGATGTACTTATCTCGAGATTGTTCAATCTATTATGAATGCTAATAAGGGCTGAATCAAAGTTATTAGCTGAATCATGTGATGCAACCAATTTCTTTATGGCATTAAAAGCTTGATCCCCATTACAATGAAGGAAATCTCCTCCTACTAAAGTGTCCAAAGCATATCTATAGCGAACCATAAGACCAAAATAAAAATTACTAAGGAGCAAACTTAGAGTCATTTGAGGTTCAGTTTTACGATAAGAAGTAAAAATTCTAGACCAAGCATCCTTAAAACTCTCCTCATCCCCTTGCTTGAAAGTGAAAACTAAGTCTTCAGGTGAAGAAGTAACAGGTTCAGAGCTAGACATGGTAATAAAAGTAACTAAATTTTTTTGTATTTTAAATATAGAGTGCAGGACAATAAAGCAAACTAGATAGAGTAAATGCAAGTAACTAATTTTTTTTTGTTTTTCGATATAGAGAGCAAGACAGTAAATAAAGTAAAACTAGCAACTAATTTTTTGTGTTTTGATTTAGTGCAGCAAACAAAGTAGTAAATAAAATAAAGCAAGACAAAAACAAAGTAAAGAGATTGAGAAGTGGAGACTCCCCTTGCAGCGTGTCTTGATCTCCCCGGCAACGGCGCCAGAAAGAGCTTGATGGCGTGTAACTCACACGTTCGTTGGGAACCCCAAGAGGAAGGTATGATGCGCACGGTAGCAAGTTTTCCCTCAGAAAGAAACCAAGGTTTAATCGAACCAGGAGGAGCCAAGAAGCACGTTGAAGGTTGATGGTCGCGAAATGTGATGCGGCGCAACACCAGGGATTCCGGCGCCAACTAGGAACCTGCACAACACAACCCAAGTACTTTGTCCCAACGAAACAGTGAGGTTGTCAATCTCACCGGCTTGCTGTAACAAAGGATTAAACGTATCGAGTGGAAGATGTTTGCAAAGAAAACAGTAAAACAAGTAGATTGTATGCTATGTAAAGAATAGGACCGGGGTCCACAGTTCACTAGAGGTGTCTCTCCCATAAGATAAAAGCATGTTGGGTGAACAAATTACAGTCGGGCAATTGACAAATAGAGAAAGGCATAACAATGCATATACATGACATGGTAAATATAGTGAGATTTAATCCGGGCATTACGACAAAGAACATAGACCGCCATCCAACTGCATCTATGCCTAAAAAGTCCACCTTCAGGTTATCGTCCGAACCCCCTCCAGTATTAAGTTGCAAAGCAACAGACAATTGCATTAAGTATGGTGCGTAATGTAATCAACAACTACATCCTTAGACATAGCATCAATGTTTTATCCCTAGTGGCAACAGCACATCCACAACCTTAGAACTTTCTGTCACTGTCCCAGATTCAATGGAGGCATGAACCCACTATCGAGCATAAATACTCCCTCTTGGAGTTAAGAGTAAAAACTTGGCCAGAGCATCTACTAATAACGGAGAGCATGCAAGATCATAAACAACACATGAACAATAGATTGATAATCACCATAATCATAGTACTCTCTATCCATCGGATCCCGACAAACACAACATATAGTATTACAGATAGATGATCTTGATCATGTTAGGCAGCTCACAAGATCCAACAATGAAGCACAACAAGGAGAAGACGACCATCTAGCTACTGCTATGGACCCATGGTCCAGGGGTGAACTACTCACTCATCACTCCGGAGGCGACCATGGCGGTGTAGAGTCCTCCGGAGATGAATCCCCTCTCCGGCAGGGTGCCGGAGGCGATCTGAATCCCCGAGATGGGATTCGCGGCGGCGCTCTGTAAGGTTTTCCGTATCGTGGCTCTCGGTACTGGGGTTTCGCGACGGAAGCTTTAAGTAGGCGGAGGGTCAACGCGAGGGGCCACACGAGGGGCCCAGGGGCTAGGTCGGCGCGGCCAGGGCCTGGCCGCGCCGGCCACCCCTGGCCTCCTCGTGGCCCCACTTCGTTAGGTCTTCGGTCTTGGAAGCTTCGTGCAAAAATAGGACCCTGGGCGAAAGTTTCGTCCAATTCCGAGAATATTTCTTTACTAGGATTTCTGAAACCAAAAACAGCAGAAAACATGGCTCTTCGGCATCTTGTTAATAGGTTAGTTCCAGAAAATGCATAAATATGACATATAATGTGCATAAAACATGTAGATATCATCAATAAAGTAGCATGGAACATAAGAAATTATCGATACGTTGGAGACGTATCAGCGATCATGGCGATGAAGAGTCCTCCGGGAGATGAATCCCCTCTCCGGCAGGGTGCCGGAGGCGATCTCCTGAATCCCCCGAGATGGGATTCGCGGCGTGCGTCTCTGGAAGGTTTTCCGTATCGTGGCTCTCGGTCTGGGGGTTTCGCGATGGAGGCTTTAAGTAGGCGGAAGGGTAGGTCAGGGGCTGACGAGGGGCCCACACCACAGGGCGGCGCAGGCCCCTCCGGCGCGCGGCCCTATGGTGGTGGCGCCTCGTCGCCCACTTCGTTATCTCTTCGGTCTTGGAAGCTCCGTGCAAAAATAGGACCCTGGGCGGTGATTTCGTCCAATTCCGAGAATATTTCCTTACTAGGATTTCTGAAACCAAAAACAGCAGAAAACAGCAACTGGCTCTTCGGCATCTTGTTAATAGGTTAGTTCCAGAAAATGCATAAATACGACATATAATGTGCATAAAACATGTAGGTATCATCAATAAAGTAGCATGGAACATAAGAAATTATCGATACGTTGGAGACGTATCAATATGCTGTGCCCCATCCCTCCCCTCCCTCTTATATAGGCGTGGGGGCTGCCTTGGCCCCTCCTCCAAGCCCTTGGGTCGGCCAAAACAAGGGGGCAACTTCCCCCCAAGTTAAGTCCCTATTTTCAAGGGATTTGATCTTATCCACTTGATCCACCCGCATGGGCCTTGGGGGGCTGGTGTGTCTGGCCATGTGGGCCTATGTGACCCCCTCCGGTCCATGTTGGTCGTCCGGGATAGGTGGGCCCCACTATGGTACCCTCCGGAACCTTCTAGAACCTCCCATACAATACACCGAACTTTTTTAAACCCTAAAATTGACTTCCCATATATGAATCTTATTCTCCGGACCATTCCGGACCTCCTCGTGATGTCTTGGATCCCATCCGAGACTCCGAACAAACTTCGGTCTCCATCCATTCCGAATCTACTTATGCGACATCGAACCTTAAGCGCGTCACCCTACGGTTCGTAAACTATGCGGACATGGTCGAGACTCCTCTCCGACCAATAACCAATAGCGGGACCTGGAGATCCATAACTGCTCCCACACATTCAGCGATAACTTAGTGATCGATTGAACCATTTACATACGATACCGATTCCCTTAGTCACGCGATACTCGTCCGAGGTTCGATCATCGGTATCTCCATACCTAGTTCAACCTCGTTATCGACAAGTACTCTTTACTCTTACCATGGTATGTCATCTCTTGTGACCTAATCAGATGCTTGCAAGCTAATTTAGATGACATTCCACCAAGAGGGCCCAGAGTATATCTATCCGTAACCGGGATGGACAAATCCCACTCTTGATCCATATGCCTCAACTCGCACTTTCCGAATACTTAATCCCATCTTTATAACCACCCATTTACGCAATGGCGTTTGATGTAATCAAAGCATCCTTCCGGTGTAAGTGATTTACATGATCTCATGGTCGAAGGACTAGGTAACTATGTATTGAAAGCTTATAGCAAGTTGAACTTAATGACTTGATCTCATGCTACACTTATTTGGGTGTATGTCCATTATATCATTCACCCAATGGCATAACCTTGTTATTAACAACATCCAATGTTCATGATCACGAAACCATGATCATCTATTAATCAACAAGCTAGTTATACAAGAGGCTTACTAGGGACTCCTTGTTGTTTACATAACACATATGTATCAATGTTTTGGTTAATACAATTATAGCATGGGATGTAAACATTTATCATGAACACTAAGATATAACAATAACTAATTTATTATTGCCTCTTGGGCATATCTCCAACAGTCTCCCACTTGCACTAGAGTCAATAATCTAGTTCACATTTGTAAAGATGTAACACCTTGGCCTTCTGGTGCTTATCATGTTTTTTGTCACGGGAGAGGTTTCAGTCAACGAACACACTCAGAAACGTATGTATTTTGCAATTCATTTGCGTCTCCATGCATCACTTATTTTCCAAATGAGTCGGCATTAATCGTATATGCTTAGTGTTCTGGTGGAACCTTAATTCCGCGGTCTGAAATAAGTCACTAATATTGTCACACACAATATAGCTTCAAAGTTCTGATACTATCGGAACTACACCAAGTTCTCAAAGAACTCCTCGGCTTAACATCCTCGATCATTGTCAAAACAATAATATACTCTGCCTCTGTTTGTAGAATCCATCACAATATTTAGAACTTATCTAAATCTAGCATAGACTTCTTCTAGCTCATTGTGCTACCTTTTAATCAACACTTAGCCTAATTGAGATTGAAATTTATTTTTTATATGTGACCAAAATAATATCGGTGCAACGCCTTACATCGATTTGTTTGTCATTACCTCATACAAAACTATATATATATATATATATATATATATATATATATCCTTGGCTCTTCCAAAATACTCAAGAATATTCTTACTGTTGTCCAATGATCATTACATGAAGCATTCTGGTATATGCTCGTATCACTTTAGAGCACAGGACATCTGATTTTGTACATATTATTCATGATCTAAAATCACTCATGTGTTTTTACTCATTTGAGTGTCAAATACACTCAAGTCTTGTTAAACCTTCACATGGAAAAGAACACATTCTTAACATTTGAGTATTGAACTGTTTCAATATTCATTCTATGTACTTTGACTTAAACTTACTATGCGATTCAATATATCTTCATAGATCTTGACACTAAATATGTTTTTGTCAATATCCTTTCATTAAAGTTAATTCTCAATGAAACCTTTTATTCACATCAAGTACATAGTTACATCATTTATAATCAATGATATGTCATCCATATATAATATTATAACTATCTCTCAGCGGTCCCACTTAATTTCTTGCAAATGCAAGCATCTTCATCGTTTCTGATGAAATCAAAAACTCTTTGACTATTTCATCCGGTGAAGATTCCAACTCTGCGATACTCACTTCATCCTATTGAAGTTTGTATACCTATCTAGTATTCCACGGACCAGAAAAACTCTTGGTTGTATCTAGTATACATCCTTAATACACACTTCTGGAAGGTATGCATTTCTGCCATCTTACTAACATATCACATAAAAAAAATATGTAGTGGCTACTAGAATAATCCATATAGACTATAAGCATTGCTACGGAAGATCTAATCTTATCGTAGTCAACTATTTGAACTTTGTCGTAAACAACTTTTCGACAAGTCAAGCTTCTTCCATGATATTGCATCCAAGTCCATCAATTTTATAGATCTTTTTACTTTTAAAAAAGTATTCACCTATCTTGGATTTGATGGCACTTAGCCATTTTAACGGAGTCAGGGCCCATCATAACTTCTTTGTATGTAGTTGGTTTATTATTGTTCAAAATCAATCCTTTGTCCACAAATCATTTATTTGATCACAAAGTAAACCATACCTACAAGGTTTAACAGGTACTGTACTTCGATCTCCATGACTATAACACTTTGTAGACATGGGAGTCATGATCGTCGTGGCCGCTTACGGAACCATTTCCGATGCTGCGCTAATCTGATCATCATGCTCAGGTTCATAAACTTTATCAAGTTCCATTGTCCTTCCACTCAAATACTTCGCTAGAAAACAATTTCTTGGAAATAAGTAAGAAACATCGACAAACACTTTTGTCTTTGACTTCATAGTGGAAAGAATTCCCAATTTAATTCTCTGGGATAACCAACAAAGACATTCATCCGATTTTGGTTGTAAACTCATTTACTTATGCTACGCATACCAAAATTTAAGAAAGGACTATTAGGGTTTATACCCATGCCATAACTCGTATGGTGTCATTTCAATGGATTATGATGACAATTTATTTAGTGTAAAAGCGGTAGTCTCTAAAGCATAATCCACAAAAATATAATGGCATCATTTTATTTTATCTCATCATTAACCCAACAAGGTTTGGATACGTCTCTCGGATACTCCATCATCACTATGATACTCCAAGAAACGTGAGTGGTAGAACAATTTCATAACTCTCTTAGATGTTCGCTAAAACTCGTAATTCAAATATTTCCACCATGATCTAATCATAGATATTTGACTTTTCTATTACGATGATTTCCACTTCATGCTGAAATTTATTTGAATCCATTCAAATGTTTCAAACTTCTTCCTTATCGAATAAATATATCCACATATATATACTCAATTCTTTGTTGGAAGTTTTCATGAAGTAGGAGAATCTCCCGCACACAACTATGCACAATGAACCACATACATCATCATGTTTGTTTCCACTAATTTAGTTGCCCATTCAACTCTTGGCCTATGAATGGTATTTCAGTCATTCTCTTTAGAAGAGATTAGAAAGCGTCAAACGATTCAAAAATCGAATGACTCCAAAAATCCATTTGCATGGAGTTCCTTCATGCGTTTCTTTCTAACATGACCTAAATGGCGGTTCCACTAATAAGTGGAATTCACATCATTTGCCTTATGGCATTTTAGCGTCAGTGTTATGTGTGCTTCACCATAAAGATTTATAATAACTTATCCATCGTACATGGAATACTGTCATAATTTGAACAACTCATTGTTTTCATTTGACTAGAAAAAACAAAAATTATAAAGTTCTTTATTATAAATCTGAAGGGCTAGGTAGAATGCCAACGACGAACACAATAACACTTTATTTTGTTCCAGACGTGCATTCCTACCATATTCCTTGTCAATCACTTAGGCCATTGCATTCTTGTATTGTGTTGTTTTGTATCACACCTCATACCAACCAATATGGTACAAATACCCAAGAATTTCATTGTGTGACCAAACAAGGAATACATTCATAACATGTATATCATCTATATACACCTGAGCTAGAATTTCTAGTCTTTTCTTTCTTTCTGCCAAAATCTTTTGTAGTTTCTCTTTTAGCTTTCCTCATTTTTAGAAAACACTTCACCTTCAATAACTTCTAGGTCCATTGGTCAAATACCAATAACTTTGAGGTTCTTACTTTGAAGTTGATCATCATATGACAAGTGTTCCAGATTTCACTATTAGTAACTTTTTAATGTGATGACAAATTTCACTCATAATTTTATCCATCAAATCATGACGACTTTCTGAGACCATGTCTGTACATGCTAGATCGTAAAGTTTAACCTCAGTATTCGCATGTGCAAACCTGGCTTACACCCGTTGTATGCACACGTAGAATCTATAACACCTGATCATCACGTGATGCTTCGAAACGACGAGTCTTAGCAACAGTGCATACTAAGGACGACCACTTCATGGATATGCGAATATCGTTAGTGTCCAACTTGTTAGAGGATCGGGACGCCTAGCGTATTCAACCTTCGTACATTCCCATAAAACTTATGAGTTTATGTAATCACACTAAATTACATTCTATCATCTTCCAATAAGGTCTTAGATATCACATATATCTCATACCTCGCTTATTTCTGAAAATAAAATTTCCAGCTCCTCACTTTTCAAACGGATTTGAACTTCAAGTTTTACGGAGACAAGATGATTAGGTACTAATTGGAACCATTGCTCTTTGAATCATCAATGTGAGGTTTACTAAAAGTTTGCAATAGGACTTAATCATTTCTTGATTCTTTAACAATACGGTACCAGTCCGTAAAGTTACTTGTCAGACTTAACAATATTTCTATCTCAATTACAAGACTAGCGCATGGTAGATAACGGATGCCAATTCTACAAATTTAATTCAAAATACTATTCAGACTATGTTCATGATAATTAGTTCATGTTTTAATCTAATTACTAATGAACTCCCACTTAATACAACATCCCTCATAGTTGTTTAGTGGCACACGATCCATATCCACTACACCAAAACCGATCATCACGTGAGATGATGTAGCTTCAATGGTGAACATCAACATGTTGATCATATCATCCATATGACTCGTGTTCAACCTTTCGGTTTCCGTGTTCCGAGGCCATGTCTGTACATGCTAGGCTCGTCAAGCAAACCCAAGTATTTCCGCGTGTGCAACATGGCTTACACCCGTTGTATGTGAACGTAGAATCTATCACATCCGATCATCACGAGATGCTTCAAAACGATGAACTTTAGCAACGGTGCATACGAGGGGAGAATACTTTATTATCTTGATATTAACGTGAGGGATCATCTTATAATGCTACCGTCGCGATCTAAGCAAGATAAGATGCATAAAGGATTAACATCACATGCAAATATGTGATATGATATGGCCTTTCTTCTTGTGCTTTTGATCTCCATCTCCAAAGCACATGAGCATGATCTTCATCATCACCAGCATTGCACCAACGTCCATGGCGCCACTTCATGGTTGTCCATCACTTGAAATAAAGCTATTACATGATGAATAGACACGCATGTCTTAACAAATTTAAAGACAACCATTAGGCTCCTGCCGGTTGCCATAATACAATAATGAACATCTCATACATCAAATATAATCATCATCACATCATGGCCATATCACATCACCAAACCCTGCAAAAACAAGTTAGACACCTCTAATTTGGTTTGCATATTTTACGTGGTTTAGGTTTTTCGAGTAAGATCCAATCTACCTACGAACATGAACCACAACGGTGATACTAGTGTTGTCAATAGAAAGAGTAGATTGAATCTTAACTATGGTGAGAGAGACAGACACCCGCAAAGCCACTTATGCAATACAAGTTGCATGTCAAGCGCGGAGCAAGTCTCATGAGACGCGGTCATGTAAAGTTAGCCCGGGCCGCTTCATCCCACCATCCCGCAAGACGCTAAGTACACTAACAAAAAACAACAAGAGCATCAACACCCACAAAACCATTGTGTTCTACTCGTGCAACAGATCTATGCATAGACACGGCTCTGATACCACTGATGGGTTCGTTGCATGGAAAACAAAAAATTTCTACCGTGAACATGAACAAAAACCAAGATCCAATCTAGGAAGAAGCAAGATCTAATCTACCAAGATCGAAGAAACGAGATGCATGTGAGACTAACCCTCGAAGGTTCCAAAGCTTACAAGATTAGATCTCGTTGTTGATGTAGTCGATCGTCCCGTGCTGCAATCTGGTAGCACTTCCGTACTCAGTCGTGCGTACGGTGTCGATGAAGCCCGTCCTCTCCCCGTTCCAGCGGGCAGCAGAGGTGTAGATCCCCTCGGAATCCCAGCAGCACAATGGCGTGGTGGTGGAGGTGGAGGAGAAATTCCTACAGGGCTTCGCCAAGCATGCGCAGGAAGAAGGAGGAGGGAGAGAGGGGCAGCTAGGGCTTGGGGGTTGATATGCTGCGCCCCAGCCCTCCCCTCCCTCTTATATAGGCGTGGGGGGCTGCCTTGGCCTCTCCTCCAAGCCCTTCTGTCGGCCAAAACAAGGGGGGCAACTTCCTCCCCAAGTTAAGTCCCTATTTTCAAGGGATTTGATCTTATCCACTTGATCCACCCGCATGGGCCTTGGGGGGCTGGTGTGTCTGGCCCATGTGGGCCTATGTGACCCCCTCCGGTCCATGTTGGTCGTCCGGGATAGGTGGGCCCCACTATGGTACCCTCCGGAACCTTCTAGAACCTCCGGTACAATACCGAAAAATCCTGAACTTTTCCGGTAACCCTAAAATGACTTCCCATATATGAACTTATTCTCCGGACCATTCCGGACCTCCTCGTGATGTCTTGGATCCCATCCGAGACTCCGAACAAACTTCGGTCTCCATCTCATATTCCGAATCTACTTATGCGACATCGAACCTTAAGCGCGTCACCCTACGTGCTTGAGACTCCTCTCCGACAAATAACCAATAGCGGGACCTGGAGATCCATAACTCCCACACATTCAGCGATAACTTAATGATCGATTGAACCATTTACATATGATACCGATTCCCTTTGTCACGCGATACTTTACTCGTCCGAGGTTCGATCATCGGTATCTCCATACCTAGTTTAACCTCGTTATCGACAAGTACTCTTTACTCATACCGTGGTATGTCATCTGTTGTGACCTAGTCACATGCTTGCAAGCTAATTTAGATGACATTCCACCGAGAGGGCCCAGAGTATATCTATCCGTCATCGGGATGGACAAATCCCACTCTTGATCCATATGCCTCAACTCGCACTTTCTGAATACTTAATCCCATCTTTATAACCACCCATTTACGCAATGGAGTTTGATTTAATCAAAGCATCCTTCCGGTGTAAGTGATTTACATGATCTCATGGTCGAAGGACTAGGTAACTATGTATTGAAAGCTTGTAGCAAATTGAACTTAATGACTTGATCTCATGCTACGCTTATTTGGGTGTATGTCCATTATATCATTCACCCAATGACATAACCTTGTTATTAACAACATCCAATGATCATGATCCCGAAACCATGATCATCTATTAATCAACAAGCTAGTTATACAAGAGACTTACGAGGGACTCCTTGTTCTTTACATAACACACATGTATGAATGTTTCGGTTAATACAATTATAGCATGGGATGTAAACATTTATCATGAACACTAAGATATAACAATAACTAATTTATTATTGCCTCTTGGGCATATCTCCAACAATTTTATGCATGTGTCTCAGGATAAGAATGTATTATGTGATAGTTATATTGTTAATTTTATTCATGATGCTACCGAAAATTATTTTGAGATTGAGAAATATGGTTGTAGAAGTTTTCATGGTACTAAAACACCTCTCGATATGCTGAAGGTTTTGAAGTTACTCTTGTTTTATCTTCCTACGCTTGTCACTTTGTTCTTTGTGGGTTTATTTGTGTACAATATTCTTATGCACAGGAAGTGGGTTAGAATTAAATGTATTTCATATTTTCTCCTTGATGCTCTCTTTTGCTTCAATTCATATTTATTATGTGAGCATCTTCTCAAATTACTGAGCCTAGCTGAAAGGCGTTAACGAAAAACACTCTTGGAAGATAACCCATGTTTATTTTTGTAATTTTTCTTTTGTTGAGTCATGGAAGTTATTACCTCTGTAATAATCTCTCCTTCTCATTTTTATTTCGCTTTTGTGCCAAGAGTAGCCTCTAATAGGAAGAAAGTAAGATTTGGAGAACTTGCTGTCCTGAAACAGATTCTGCGCTGTCAACAAAAAAACATTCGTATTCCCAGCCATAGCGTAATTTTGAGATGCCAATTTTTAGAATATGCCCCAGGTTATTATCTAACTTTCGCTAACTTTAAAATTTACGATTTGAGCAACAGAGGATTTTCAAAAAAATCGATCTTTACCTGTTGTTCTATTTTGACATATTTCTGCCACTATTTGCATTTGCTTCTTAATCTCTTTATTTTTTAGTTCTTTTGATAGAAAGAGCTTTTTGAAGAAGTTGCTACAGTAGCTAATGTTTTAATGGATGTTTGACATATGTTAGAACTGAATCCAAGTGGATTTGTTATTTTGATTGCACTAATGCTGCTAATGAGAATTGTGTGAAGTTTTGTACGAAGGAAATTTTCAAGTGTAGGGAGAGAAGAATGATGTAATGAGATGAAGTATGGACAAAAGATCAAACTTGGGGATGCCCATGTCACCCCAATAAATATCCAAGAGGTACAAGCGTCAAAGCTTGGGGATACCCAAGGCACCCCCTTCTTCATCAACAAAGTATCAGGTCATCTTTCTAGACGCTATATATATTGCTTCATATGCTATGGGTTGTTCTTGGAGCGTCTTCATTTTTTTTTTTTTTTATTTTTGTTGTAGCATCTGGTTGGATCCCAGCATATTTATTTTGGAGAATGACACACTCTGTTTTAATTGCTTAGAACACTCTAGTTTTCACTCTTATTGTTCTGCGAGTGTTCTAGTTTGCTAGTACTACGTTTAGCTCTTGCATTTCCATTCTTATTTTGTTCAGAGCTTGTTAGTTTTATTTATTTAGGTATGATTAGCTCTCTGGTATTTATTGATTATTATCTATGAGAGTTGTTTCAAATAAGTTG
This sequence comes from Lolium multiflorum, assembly GCA_030979885.1. Classification (NCBI taxonomy): domain Eukaryota; kingdom Viridiplantae; phylum Streptophyta; class Magnoliopsida; order Poales; family Poaceae; genus Lolium; species Lolium multiflorum. The sequence continues at coordinate 273,566,609 of CM061753.1, read as the reverse complement.
ATTGGTGTTGGAGACGAGTAAAATGTTTCATGCTTATAGTGACACAAAAGGAAGCTTGTTTAGACTGTGACATAGACTTTGGTGTGTCATGTTGGATTTTATTCTTATCATATGCTTAGTAGTTATTGTTGTAGCATGACTTGTCTCAAATAGTTGAGAGTGCAGAATGTGCCATTGAAAGAATTATGTTTTGTTTCCATCATAAAAAGCATAATATTGTGGTATTCTCCTTTGATGCTTTATTGGGTTGACTTGGCACATGCTTATACCATGTTATGACTACAAACCAGTCAACTTAAGCATCTATGATCATTTAGTTTTTGACTTGTAATATCACTTTATGCTTTGATTAATAATGTTCTGTCGCTATGCATTATTATGGCCATTATTGCTCTCTTAGTTGGTCGCTCCCAATCTTTTGCTAGCCTTCGCCTGTACTGAGTATGAGATCTACTCGTGCATCCAACTACCAAAAAACCAAAGTTTGCCAAAAGTGTCAACCATATCTACCTACTAGCATCATTGCTATTCCAAGTATATTCATCATGTTTTTATCTATCTTCCAAATTAAATATTGTCATGAGAAAATTAGTTAGTAAAGCTCTCACAAACTTGATGGCACATTTACTTTCTTGCACTTAATAAACCTGAACCCTTTTGACTATCTTACGAAGATTATATACTTGCAAATTGTGAGTTGGGAGTTAGCACAACCATGCTTTCATGAGGCACGCTTTCAACATTGCACTTATTATTATTTAGTTGATATCATGTTCTTTTGTTTATGGATGCCTAGCGGTGTGAAATAAAATAGAAACTTGTAAGTTCATGGAGTTTGTATATGTGTTACAGAAACGCCTAGGCGGCCAACTCAAGCCATGCATCATTCATGGTGGAAATTTACAGCGAAGCATAGTGAGCATTCTGTGAAGCATCTTCAATAAAAAGTTATGCCCATAGTAAATAAAAGGATTGCTGAGATGCTCATTGTCTGTTTGTCTTGTCATTTTGGTATGGGAATGCTCCTATATCATGGGGCAGGAGGTACCCCGTTGGCGTTCTCAATGATACATGTATGCTTACAATGACAAGAACTTATTTGGGACCTAAGTTGAGTAGCATGAGGTTTAGGTACTCGTATTCAAGGGGCACGAGATTTTCAACTTGTGATTTGTCAAGCATATAACTCATATTTGCCCTCACATTAACTTTAACCATTCAAGATGCTTATGATAGGGGTAATGAGAGCTCAAAGCTAATGAGTACCATACTTTTTGGAAGGTTTATAAAATTTGTTAATCTTGCTTCCTTCTACGAAGGACCCTTCTTTTACTTTTATGTTGAGTCTTCATCTTCTTTCTTTATGTACCAATTAAGAGAGCATAGTTGTCATTCTGAGTATAATGTGCATAGCAAAATTTATTATTGATTGATTCATGATTATGCTATTGCTTGTTCTTAAATTACTTGTATCTAGTCACCCTTTGAACTTTAAAGGTGTTCTGGCATTTATGTTTTGCTACTTCATAAAGGACAAGATGAGTACCACTTTGCTATGCTTTCTCTATACCCAAAAACAAACAGTTGCTTTCAGTGCACAATTATTCATGATCTTTTATTTGAGTTACTTCTCATGCTGTAACATAGTTGCTAAGTTCTATTGTTAGAGTTATATCTATCATGTCCATGTTTAGAGTACTTTGATCTCAGCTCACAATGCTTTTACCATAACTTGATCAAGATTGTGTTGGCTGCATGTCACCTCAAAACTTATTTTTGTTATCACTTACCTACTCGAGGACGAGCAGGAGTTAAGCTTGGGGATGCTTGATATGTCGCAAATGTATCTATAATTTTTGATGCTCCATGCTCGTTTTACACAAATTTATATATGTTTTATTTACACTTCGTGGCACTTTTATGCATTTTTCGGAACTAACCAATTGAGAAGATGCCACAGTGCCAGTTCCCTTTTTTCTGCTGTTTTGTATTCCAGAAAAGTTGTAAAGGAAGTATTCTCGAAATTGGACGAAACAAAAGTCAAACCTCCTATTTTTCCCGGGACGAAGATGGAGTCCAGAGCAGAGAAAGAGGAGGGCCAGAAAGGGGCCACACCATGTGACATAGGCATCCCCAATGAGCCTGCCGAAGATGGTACCCGGGGTTTATTGAAGGCCCACGACCCGAAGTTTATGAAGCCCGGAAGCCCAGTTATGAAGTAGTTTGGAAATATAGAGTTGTATTAGAAATAATGACTTGTAAATATTACGGGACAAACTCAAAGAGTCTCCCGGACTTTGTAACTTGTGTATCACGAAACCCTCGGCTTCGCCTCCTATATAAGGGGAGTCGAGGGACAAAGAGAGGATCGATTCATTGTCAACACAACCCTAGTTTTCTAGCAGTCGAGTACTTTTCCGGCTGAAACCCTCGAGATCTACTTGCCCTCTACTTCTAACAAAACCCTAGTCTAAAACTTGTAGGCATTGACAAGTTAATCCCTTGTCAATTGGCGCCGTTTGTGGGAATTAGAGGCGACAAGGAGCTGATCTCGATGGCACGTTCAACATCGTCGACATCTTCGGTGGCAAGCAACACGATGGATCGAGATAAACAGGTCGAAACTGTTCTAGTCGGTGAAAAGATGCCTCCGCCAACAGTTGAGTACCTGAATTGGTCGGGACAGGACATTGGATTTACCATAGCGGACCACCCGCAGCAAGTTCCTCGACCAGGGCAGTCAGCTTTGATTTTGCCGGCAGTGATCGCAGGATTCGATGTTTCACGAGTGTTTATAGATGGAGGCAGCAGCTTAAACCTCATGTATGCAGATACATTGAGAAAGATGAACATATCCTTGGCGAATCTAACGCCAACTGACATGCGGTTCCATGGTATTACACCTGAAAAGCCAAGTTACCCCTTGGGAAAAATCAATCTCGGCGTTCAGTTTGGAACCCAAGAAAATTACAGAAGAGAGAAGCTTGAGTTTGAAGTTGTGGATTTTCCATCACAGTATCATGCTTTGTTGGGACGACCTGCGTATGCCAGGTTTATGGCAGTACCACATTACACATACTTGTTATGGCGGCTCCCTGGACCCAAAGGACCAATCACAGTAAAAGGCAGTTTTGCGCTAGCAGATAAGTGTGACAAGGATTTTCATCGGTTGTCAGAAACTTTAGGGATGCAAGCAGAATACCTGGCGTCAAAGTTAACAACTGATTACGACGTATTGCCAGATGGAGGGAGGCCGCTTAAGGAACCAACTTTCGATACCACCAAGAACTCGAAAGAAGTACAGATCCACCCGACAGACCCCAAGAAAACGACAGCTATCGCAACAAACATGGATCTCACATAGGAAAGCGCGCTCGTCGAGTTCCTCCGTGAGCGCTGGGAAATCTTCGCATGGTGTCCAGCTGACATGCCAGGAGTACCCAGGGAACTTGCCGAGCACCCCCTTAATTTGGATCCATTGGCTAGGCCAATCAGACAACCTTTGCGGAGTTTTTCGGAACCAAACCGCAAAGCTATGCTATCAGAAATTAATCGACTCAGAGAAGCTAGATTTATCAAAGAGATACATACAGAGGCCACGTGGGTAGCTAACACAGTGTTGGTCCCGAAGAAAAACACAGAGGTCTTTCGCATGTGCGTCGACTTCACATGTCTCAGTAAACATTGTCCAAAGGATCACTTCCCCCTCCCAAGGATCGATCAAATTATCGATTCCACGGCAGGCTGCGAACGTTTTTCCTTCTTGGATGCATATTCTGGTTACAACCAGATTCGACTGAAAGAAGAGGATGAGGTCAAAACAGCTTTCATAACACCCTATGGCGTGTTATACTATAGAACAATGCCCTTCGGGTTGAAAAACGCGGGAGCAACATATCAGCGGATGATGCAAAAGTGCTTTGCCACACAGATTGGCAAGAACGTTCAAGTGTACATTGACGATGTCGTCATAACAACAAAAAAAGGGTCAACGTTGATCGATGATCTCAAGGAAAATTTTGACAACCTCGACAAGTTCTGCCTCAAGCTGAATCCGACGAAGTGCTCTTTCGGCATTCCTGCGGGAGAACTTCTCGGGTTTCTGGTGTCATCAAGAGGAATCGAGGCTAACCTGGAGAAAATTCAGGCCATCATGATGATGCGGAAGCCAACAAAGTTAAAGGAGATAGAACAGTTAACTGGACGAGTCGCAACTTTAAGTAGATTCGTCGCCAGGCTAGGAGAAAAGGCGTTGCCGTTTTACGCCTTGATCAAGCAAGGAGAAAAGTTCGAGTGGAACGAAGAAGCGGACAGAGCTTTTGAGGATCTCAAGCGCACAATCTCGACACCACCAATATTGGTGGCACCCAAGGAAAAAGAACCTCTTCTGTTATATATCGCGGCCACACCTCAGGTGGTCAGCACAGCACTGGTGGTTGAGCGCGAAGAAGAAGAGAAACCTCACGGAGTACAAAGGCCGGTATATTTCATCAGTGAAGTTTTATCGCCTTCAAAACAACGATACCCACATTATCAAAAGCTGGCATATGGAGTGTTTACAACAGCAAGAAAGTTGCGACATTATTTCTCGGCACATCCGATAATAGTGGTCAATGAGGCACCATTATCAAACATACTAAATAACCCGGAAGCTACGGGTCGTGTCTCCCTTTGGGGAATAGAGCTTTCCCCTCGGGACATCACGTATGAAAAAAGAAAAGCAATAAAGTCGCAGATCTTACCAGACTTTGTCGCAGAGTGGATGGAGCTGCAAAATACGGGACCCCCTGATTTATCGAGAACCTGGACTATGAACTTCGACGGGTCCAAGAGGTTAGAAGGAGCTGGAGCGGGCGTGATACTAGTATCACCTCAAGGAGACAAGTTGAAATATGTACTGCGGATGATGTTTCCTAACGCATCTAATAACGAGGCAAAATATGAAGCGCTGATACATGGGATGAAGATGGCGAAAGCTTGTGGTGCGACCCGATTAAAAATAGGGATTTTTATTTTCGTGCCCTCAGGTCCTTAGTTGTACTCAGTTTTCCCCAGCTCCTTTGTTTTTCCTCAGTTTTACCCAAACGTTTGTCTGAAACCCGCAGAAGCAGCTCAGACGGCAGGATTGCCGTTTAGTTGACCGCGTCGTGTGGGCCCGCGTCGCGTGGGGCTGGTAGAAAGGGACCGCGTGGGACAGGTGATGGCGTGTAACTCACACGTTCGTTGGGAACCCCAAGAGGAAGGTATGATGCGTACAGTAGCAAGTTTTCCCTCAGAAAGAAACCAAGGTTTAATCGAACCAGGAGGAGCCAAGAAGCACGTTGAAGGTTGATGGTGGCGAAATGTGATGCGGCGCAACAACAGGGATTCCGGCGCCAACGTGGAATCTGCACAACAAAATCAAAGTACTTTGCCCCAACGAAACAGTGAGGTTGTCAATCTCACCGGCTTGCTGTAACAAAGGATTAAGCGTATCGAGTGGAAGATGATTGTTTGCAAGAAAATAGTAAAACACAATTGCAGTAGATTGTATGCTATGTAAAGAATAGGACCGGGGTCCACAGTTCACTAGAGGTGTCTCTCCCATAAGATAAAAGCATGTTGGGTGAACAAATTACAGTCGGGCAATTGACAAATAGAGAAGGGCATAACAATGCATATACATGATATGATAAATATAGTGAGATTTAATCCGGGCATTATGACAAAGTACATAGACCGCCATCCAACTGCATCTATGCCTAAAAAGTCCACCTTCAGGTTATCATCCGAACCCCATTCAGTATTAAGTTGCAAAGCAACAGACAATTGCATTAAGTATGGTGCGTAATGTAATCGACAACTACATCCTTAGACATAGAATCAATGTTTTATCCCTAGTGGCAACAGCACATCACAACCTTAGAACTTTCTGTCACTGTCCCAGGTGTCAATGAAGGCATGAACCCACTATCGAGCATAAATACCCCCTCTTGGAGTTAAGAGTAAAAACTTGGCCAGAGCCTCTACTAATAACGGAGAGCATGCAAGATCATAAACAACACATAAACAATAGATTGATAATCACCATAACATAGAATTCTCTATCCATCGGATCCCGACAAACACAACATATAGTATTACAGATAGATGATCTTGATCATGTTAGGCAGCTCACAAGATCCAACAATGAAGCACAATTAGGAGAAGACGACCATCTAGCTACTATGGACCCATAGTCCAGGGGTGAACTACTCACTCATCACTCCGGAGGCGATCATGGCGATGAAGAGTCCTCCGGGAGATGAATCCCCTCTCCGGCACGGTGCCGGAGGCGATCTCCTGAATCCCCCGAGATGGGATTCGCGGCGGTGGCGTCTCTGGAAGGTTTTCCGTATCGTGGCTCTCGGTACTGGGGGTTTCGCGACGGAGGCTTTAAGTAGGCGGAAGGGTAGGTCAGGGGGCTGACGAGGGCCCACACAATAGGGCCGCGCGGCCCCGGCCGCGCGGCCCTATGGTGGCGGCGCCTCGTCGCCCCACTTCGTTATCTCTTCGGTCTTGGAAGCTCCGTGCAAAAATAGGACCCCAGGCGAAGATTTCGTCCAATTCCGAGAATATTTCCTTACTAGGATTTCTGAAACCAAAAACAGAAAACAGCCACTGGCTCTTCGGCATCTCGTTAATAGGTTAGTTCCAAAATGCATAAATATGACATATAATGTGCATAAAACATGTAGGTATCATCAATAAAGTAGCATGGAACATAAGAAATTATCGATACGTTGGAGACGTATCAGCATCCCCAAGCTTAGTTCTGCTCGTCCCGAGCAGGTAAAACGATAACAAAGATAATTTCTGAAGTGACATGCCATCATAATCTTGATCATACTATTTGTAAACATATGTAATGAATGCAGCGATCAAAACAATGGTAATGACATGAGTAAACAACTGAATCATATAGCAAAGACTTTTCGTGAATAGTACTTCAAGACAAGCATCAATAAGTCTTGCATAAGAGTTAACTCATAAAGCAATAAATCAAAGTAAAGGTGTTGAAGCAACACAAAGGAAGATTAAGTTTCAGCGGTTGCTTTCAACTTATAACATGTATATCTCATGGATATTGTCAACATAAAGTAATATAACAAGTGCAATATGCAAGTATGTAGGAATCAATGCACAGTTCACACAAGTGTTTGCTTCTTAAGGTGGAGGAAGATAGGTAAACTGACTCAACAATAAAAGTAAAAGAAGGGTCCTTCAAAGAGGAAAGCATCGATTGCTGTATTTGTGCTAGAGCTTTTATTTTGAAAACATGAAACAATTTTGTCAACGGTAGTAATAAAGCATATGAGTTATGTAATTATATCTTACAAGTTGCAAGCCTCATGCATAGTATACTAATAGTGCCCGCACCTCGTCCTACTTAACTTGGACTACCGGATCTTTGCATGCCATGTTTCAACCAAGTGTCACAAAGGGGTACCTCCATGCCGCATGTACAAAGGTCTAAGGAGAAAGATCGCATTTTGGATTTCTCGCTTTTGATTATTCTCAACTTAGACATCCATACCGGGACAACATGGACAACATATAATGGACTCCTCTTAAATGCATAAGCATGTAGCAACAATTATTATTCTCATATGAGATTGAGGATATATGTCCAAAACTGAAACTTCAACCATGATTCATGGCTTTAGTTAGCGGCCCAATGTTCTTCTCTAACAATTTTGCATGCTCCAACCACTAAAATGATAGATCCTTCAGACAAGACGGACATGCATAGCAACTCACATGATATTCAACAATAGTTGATGGCGTTCCCCAGAAGCATGGTTATCGCACAACAAGCAACTTAATAAAAGATAAAGTGCATAAGTACATATTCAATACTACGATAGTTTTTAAGGCTATTTTGTCCCATGAGCTATATATTGCAAAAGTGAATGATGGAATTTTAAAGGTAGCACTCAAGCAATTTACTTTGGAATGGCGGAGAAATACCATGTAGTAGGTAGGTATGGTGGACACAAATGGCATAGTGGTTGGCTCAAGGATTTTGGATGCATGAGAAGTATTCCCTCTCGATACAAGGTTTAGGCTAGCAAGGTTATTTGAAGCAAACTCAAGGATGAACCGGTGCAGCAAAACTCACATAAAAGACATATTGTAAACATTATAAGACTCTACACCGTCTTCCTTGTTGTTCAAAACTCAATACTAGATATTATCTAGACCTTAGAGAGACCAAATATGCAAATCAAATTTTAGCAAGCTCTATGTATTTCTTCATTAATGGGTGCAAAGCATATGATGCAAGAGCTTAAACATGAGCACAACAATTGCCAAGTATCACATTATCCAAGACATTTTAGAATTACTACATGTAGCATTTTCCAATTCCAACCATATAACAATTTAACGAAGAAGAAACTTCGCCTTGAACATTATGAGTAAAGCCTAAGGACATATTTGTCCATATGCAACAGCGGAGCGTGTCTCTCTCCCACAAAGTGAATGCTAGGATCCATTTTATTCAAACAAAAACAAAAACAAAAACAAACCGACGCTCCAAGTAAAGAACACAAGATGTGATTGAATAAAAATATAGTTTCAGGGGAACCTGATGATGTTGTCGATGAAGAAGGGGATGCCTTGGGCATCCCCAAGCTTAGACGCTTGAGTCTTCTTAAAATATGCAGGGGTGAACTACGGGGGCATCCCCAAGCTTAGAGCTTTCACTCCTCTTGATCATAGTATATCATTCTCCTCTCTTGACCCTTGAAAACTTCCTTCACACCAAACTTCAAGCAAACTCATTAGAGGGTTAGTGCACAATTAATAATTCACACATTCAGAGGTGACACAAACATTCTTTACACTTCTGGACATTGCATAAAGCTACTGGACATTAATGGATCAAAGAAATGAATCCAACATAGCAAAAGAGGCAATGCGAAATAAAAGGCAGAATCTGTCAAAAAAGAACAGTCCGTAAAGACGAATTTAAAGCTGGCACCAGACTTGCTCAAATGGAAAAACTCAAAACTAATGAAAGTTGCGTACATATCTGAGGATCACGCTCGTAAATTGGCAGATTTTTTGCGAATTTTCTACAGGGGCCTGTGCCCAGATTCGTGACAGACAGCAATGCTATTTCTGCGCAGCGATCCCAAATATAACATCAACTTTGACATAGAAACTTTACTTGGCACAAAAACATGATAAGGAGAGGTAGCTACAGTAGTAAAAAACTTCCAAGACTCAACAAAACAAAAAATTGCTGTAGTAAAAACATGGGTTGTCTCCCATAAGCGCTTTTCTTTAACGCCTTTCAGCTAGGCGCAGAAAGTGCAAATCAAGTATTATCAAGAGTAGAAGCATCAACATCATAACTTGTTCTAATAATAGAATCAAAAGGCAACTTCATTCTCTTTCTAGGGAAGTGTTCCATACCTTTCTTGAGAGGAAATTGATATTTAATATTACCTACCCTCATATCAATAACAGCACCAACGGTTCGAAGAAAAGGTCTTCCCAACACAATAGGACAAGATGCATTGCATTCGATATCCAAGACAACAAAATCAACGGGGACAAGGTTATTGTTAACCGTAATGTGCACATTATCAATCCTCCCCAAAGGTTTCTTTTTAACATTATCGGCAAGATTAACATCCAAATAACAATTATTCAATGGTGGCAAGTCAAGCATATCATAAATCTTTTTAGGCATAACAGAAATACTTGCACCAAGATCACATAAAGCATTACATTCAAAGTCATTGAATTTGATTTTAATGATGGGCTCCCAACCATCTTCTAACTTTCTAGGAATAGAAGTTTCAAGTTTTAGTTTCTCTTCTCTAGCTTTTATGAGAGCATTTGTAATATGTTTTGTAAAGGCTAAATTTATAGCACTAGCATTAGGACTTTTAGCAAGTTTTTGTAAGAACTTTATAACTTCAGAGATGTGACAATCATCAAAATCTAAATCATTATGAGCTACAGCAATGGGATCATTGTTCCCAAGGTTGGAAAAAATTTCAGCAGTTTTATCACAAGCAGTTTCAGCAGTTTTAGCAATTTCAGGCAGTTTTGTACGCTTTGCACTAGGAGTAGAAACATTGCCAACACCAATTATTTTACCATTGATAGTAGGAGGTGCAGCAACATGTGAAGAATTAGCATTACTAGTGGTGGTAATAGTCCAAACTTTAGCTACATTATTCTCTTTAGCTAGTTTTTCATTTTCTTCTCTATCCCACCTAGCACGCAATTCAGCCATTAATCTTATATTCTCATTAATTCTAACTTGGATGGCATTTGCTGTAGTAGTAATCTTATTATCAATATCATTATTAGGCATAACTTTCAATTTTAAAAGATTAACATCAGAGGCAAGTCTATCAACTCTAGAAGCAATAGTATCAATTTTATCAAGCTTTTCCTCAACAGATTTGTTAAAAGCAGTTTGTGTACTAATAAATTCTTTAAGCATAGCTTCAAGACCAGGGGTACACTCCTATTATTGTTGTAAGAATTCCCATAAGAATTACCATAACCATTACCATTAGCAGAAGGATATGGCCTATAGTTATTACCAGAGTTGTTCCTATAAGCATTGTTGTTGAAATTATTGTTTTTAATGAAATTCACATCAACATTTTCTTCTTGAGAAACCAATGAAGCTAAAGGAATATTATTTGGATCAACATTAGATCTACCATTCACAAGCATAGACATAATCACATCAATCTTATCACTCAAGGAAGAGGTTTCTTCAACAGAATTTACCTTCTTACCTTGTGGAGCTCTTTCCGTGTGCCATTCAGAGTAATTTATCAGCATATCATCAAGAAGTTTTGTAGCCGCCCCCAAAGTGATGGACATAAAGGTACCTCCAGCAGCTGAATCCAATAAATTCCGCGAAGAAAAATTTAGTCCTGCATAGAAGGTTTGGATGATCATCCAAGTAGTCAGTCCATGGGTTGGGCAATTCTTTACCAAAGTTTTCATTCTCTCCCATGCTTGAGCAACATGTTCAGTATCTAATTGCTTAAAATTCATTATGCTACTTCTCAAAGATATAATTTTAGCGGGAGGATAATATCTACCAATAAAAGCATCCTTGCATTTAGTCCATGAATCAATACTATTCTTAGGCAAAGATAGCAACCAATCTTTAGCTCTTCCTCTTAATGAGAAAGGAAACACTTTCAATTTAATAATATCACCATCTACATCCTTATACTTTTGCATTTCACAAAGTTCAACAAAATTATTGAGATGGGCAGCAGCATCATCAGAACTAACACCAGAAAATTGATCTCTCATAACCAGGTTCAGGCAGGTTTAATTTCAAAGAATTCTGCTGTAGTAGCAGGTGGAAATAGGTGTGCATAGGAAATCATTATTATTTGCATTTGTGAAGTCACACAACTTAGTATTTTCAGGAGTATTCATTTTAGCAACGGTAAATAAAACAAACTAGATAAAGTAAATGCAAGTAACTAATTTTTTTTGTGTTTTTGATATAGAGAGCAAGACAGTAAATAAAGTAAAACTAGCAACTAATTTTTTTGTGTTTTGTTTAGGTGCAGCAAACAAAGTAGTAAATAAAATAAAGCAAGACAAAAACAAAGTAAAGAGATTGAGAAGTGGAGACTCCCCTTGCAGCGTGTCTTGATCTCCCGGCAACGGCGCCAGAAAAAGAGCTTGATGGCGTGTAACTCACACGTTCGTTGGGAACCCCAAGAGGAAGGTATGATGCGCACAGTAGCAAGTTTTCCCTCAGAAAGAAACCAAGGTTTAATCGAACCAGGAGGAGCCAAGAAGCACGTTGAAGGTTGATGGTGGCGAAATGTGATGCGGCAACAACAGGGATTCCGGCGCCAACGTGGAATCTGCACAACAAAATCAAAGTACTTTGCCCCAACGAAACAGTGAGGTTGTCAATCTCACCGGCTTGCTGTAACAAAGGATTAAGCGTATCGAGTGGAAGATGATTGTTTGCAAGAAAATAGTAAAACACAATTGCAGTAGATTGTATGCTATGTAAAGAATAGGACCGGGGTCCACAGTTCACTAGAGGTGTCTCTCCCATAAGATAAAAGCATGTTGGGTGAACAAATTACAGTCGGGCAATTGACAAATAGAGAAGGGCATAACAATGCATATACATGATATGATAAATATAGTGAGATTTAATCCGGGCATTACGACAAAGTACATAGACCGCCATCCAACGCATCTATGCCTAAAAAGTCCACCTTCAGGTTATCATCCGAACCCCATTCAGTATTAAGTTGCAAAGCAACAGACAATTGCATTAAGTATGGTGCGTAATGTAATCGACAACTACATCCTTAGACATAGAATCAATGTTTTATCCCTAGTGGCAACAGACATCACAACCTTAGAACTTTCTGTCACTGTCCCATGTGTCAATGAAGGCATGAACCCACTATCGAGCATAAATACTCCCTCTTGGAGTTAAGAGTAAAAACTTGGCCAGAGCCTCTACTAATAACGGAGAGCATGCATGATCATAAACAACACATAAACAATAGATTGATAATCACCATAACATAGCATTCTCTATCCATCGGATCCCGACAAACACAACATATAGTATTACGGATAGATGATCTTGATCATGTTAGGCAGCTCACAAGATCCAACAATGAAGCACAATTAGGAGAAGACGACCATCTAGCTACTGCTATGGACCCATAGTCCAGGGGTGAACTACTCACTCATCACTCCGGGCGATCATGGCGATGAAGAGTCCTCCGGGAGATGAATCCCCTCTCCGGCAGGGTGCCGATCTCGTGAATCCCCGAGATGGGATTCGCGGCGCGGCGTCTCTGGAAGGTTTTCCGTATCGTGGCTCTCTCTGGGGGTTTCGCGACGGAGGCTTTAAGTAGGCGGAAGGGTAGGTCGGGGGGACGAGGGGCCCACACCATAGGCGGCGCGGGCCCCCTCCGCCGCGCGGCCCTATGGTGGAGGCGCCTCGTCGCCCCACTTCGTTATCTCTTCGGTCTTCTGGAAGCTCCGTGCAAAAATAGGACCCTGGGCGAAGATTTCGTCCAATTCCGAGAATATTTCCTTACTAGGATTTCTGAAACCAAAAACCAGAAAACAGCAACTGGCTCTTCGGCATCTCGTTAATAGGTTAGTTCCAGAAAATGCATAAATATGACATATAATGTGCATAAAATATGTAGGTATCATCAATAAAGTAGCATGGAACATAAGAAATTATCGATAAGTTGGAGACGTATCAACAGGACGAGAAGCGTTTGGTTGCACGTGAGCAGGAGCTGGGTTCTGTCTCTCTCGGCCCAAAATTGGCATTATTAAGTGCACCTTTTTCCCCTCTTTCTCTCTGTCCTTTTCACCAAATTAGTATAAAATCTAGAGAAGCTTGCATTTCTGACTTTCTTCAATTATTTGTGCCTTTTGGCCCTCGTTGTTTGCCCAATATGGCAGCAAATCTAGTACTCCCTCTGGTCCATATGTATGTAGTTAAATCTAGAAGAAAATCTCCAGGATAATGTACGATAAATTCACAGTCATAGTAAATCAAGAAAACTAAGTACGGCCAACAAAATATAGTAGACTAGGGATAGATAATCCCTAGATAATATGGATAGATAATAGGCTGCATACACAACAGCCAACATAGTAACAGGTTCTTCACAGCACCATCATACTAACATAACAACAAGGGATCCCTAGCTAACAACAAAGGGATCCCAACAACAAACTAGGAGGCAGCAGCAGCAGCAGCACACGTCCAGGACTCCGCCTACCCCATCTGGCTCTGCCTCCACTTGTTGCTCTTGCTCCCCTTGGGAGCCTTGGGCTTGAGCGGAGGCATGCGCCCGGCGGAGATCTCCACCCGCTGCAAGCTGCGGAGGTGCATGCCGAGCGCCCTGTGCTTGGCGCGGAAGGAGTGGATGTTCACCGTCGTGCCGACGTTGGGGAAGGTGTTGATGTTCTCAGCATGCGTGACGAGGCAGTTGAAGTCCGTGGCGCCGAGTCTCCTGGTGCAGAAGGGGCACCTGTAGACCTCCTTGGCGAAGTAGGAGATGTACTGGCCAACCTGCAGCCTCCGCAGCACCTGGCGAGTCTTGACGTCCTCCTCCTCTTCGTCGCTGCCGACGTCGCTGCCAGACATCTGATCCATATCAAACAGAAACTAGTGAATGAGTTGCAACGATGACTAACGTACATGATAACAAAGTTAAGAAAAACAGAGTCAGCCTCAGTTAGAGTGGACATGATTATATATCTACAGGGAAGGTGTTAGCGAACTAAAGCTCATGCACAATAGATTTGTACACAGCAATGGTTCGCTGAACCCTCCCTGTAAAAATTTGTGCCCAACCATTCATCATAGGCAAAGAAACAGATTCTAGATCTGAACTAGATCTGAACTTGAACACATTCGAGATTATTTGCAAAATTAAACGGTTGATATCTTTTGATTAGTGCATAAAATAACTGATTGAGATCCCATGATTACTTGCATAAATTAACTGATTGAGATCCAATATTACTTGCATAAATTAACCGAACAGCCGAACCCCAAATCTTAAACGAAATCAAGAAGTGATCAAAACAAAATGGAATAAAATCGGCGCAAATATTAGCCCAATACTCATCCATCTACAGATCCATCTACACCAGCAAAAATAGGGTTCAAAAAGGAATGGGGAACAAAAAAGGAAGCAAACCGTAGTTACCTCGTTCCATGGGTCCTCCAGGGAGGTGTCGTAGGGGTTCGGGGGCGGGACGTACGGCACGGGGTCGTAGGGGTCCCATCCCGCCGGGATCTGACTGCCACCGGCGGGCAGCCTGGAGGCGGCGGCGGCGACGTCCGTAGAGGGGACGGCGCCGAAGATGGAGGCGTCGCGCTTCGAGCCTACCTCAACGATGGGATTGACATTCTCCTTGTCCATCTCTCCGGCGGAGGAAGAGGAAGAGGAAGAGGGAGAGGGAGAGGGTTTTGCTTTGGAGAAGATGATGGGACGTGAGAGAGTTGGCGATGCGTGAGCGAGTGAGAGTGACAGAGAGAGTGCGAGGAGGCGTCTATAAAGGCGAGGGGTGGTTAATGCGACCCGCGTCCTACGCGTGCACAGGTGCACGTCTGCACGTCTTGGACTTCTGCAACGCGACACGCATCCACGATTGCACGTCTCGACTTCTCCACCGCGACCCGCGTCTACGCGTCAACAATTGCACGTGTCATCGAGTCTAACCCTGGAAATTTAGATATACTCAGGTATACCCTCGAGTCTTATACTAGAATTTTTTGTGTGCTCAATTTTCCCCTCGAGTGCTAATAGTGGCTAGTGCAATATACTCAGTTTTACCCTCAAGTGGCTGGTCAACAGAGAGTCAACAAATGGGATTAACTAGTTAAATGAGTCATTTAATGTGCAAAAAAATCCGAAAAAGAGTGGCACTTACTCATGGAGTCTTTACCACAAATTGCCACTTCTCAAATCATAGATAAATCATAGATAAATCAAGTTTTACCACAAATTGCAACTTCTCAAATCACCTAGTAGCTATGAAGGTGCATGGTTTTCCACAATAAGCCCTTCCCAAAACAGCTTCCCCCAAATCATACTTTGTCTAAATGAGGCCACAATTCTCACAATGATGTATATTGGTATTGCAAATAGTTTGAGGTAGGCCAAGATGGGTTTCATTGTACAAAACAGGCATTTTCCATTTTTTAAAGGATTTTAAATCTCATATTTGAATCCCTTAGTCTATTTACTACTCAGGTGCCCTTGGTTTCTTGATAGTACTCAGTTTTGCCCTCTCTCTTCACAAATTCTCGCAGACGTGCAACATCGCCCTGATTGGTCTAGCCCATGTCACGCGGATCGTGCCCGCCGACCGTTGATCGTATGATATAGGGAACGGGCAGGATAACCCCTCTCTCTCTGTTGGCGGTTAATTAGCTTCCACCCTCTAAGTATGCTGAAGGGCGGTTTTCTGTATTATTTTTCACGCGCTAAAAATTATAAACTCTTTTAGGCGTTATTTTTCACGCAAAAAATGATAAACCATCACCGATTTGTTGTTACCATTACTTTTCACGCAAAAAAATGATAAACCATCAACAATTTGTTGTAGCCATTACTTTTCACGCAAAAAAAAAGATAAACCATCACCGATTTGTTGTTGCCATTACTTTTCACGCAAAAAAATGATAAACCATCACCGATTTGTTGTTGCCATTACTTTTCACGCAAAAAAATGATAAACCATCAACAATTTGTTGTAGCCATTACTTTTCACGCAACAAAAAATGGTAAACCATCACCGATTTGTTGTTGCCATTACTTTTCACGCAAAAAATGATAAACCATCAACAATTTGTTGTAGCCATTACTTTTCACGCAAAAAAAAGATAAACCATCACCGATTTGTTGTTGCCATTACTTTTCACGCAAAAAAAATGATAAACCATCACCAATTTGTTGTTGCCATTACTTTTCACGCAAAAAAATGATGCCATACATGATGGCATACCTATAACAACAAGGAATATCTAAAAGGGAAAGTTTCAGAAATTTTGAAATTTAGGGTGAAAATGATGCCATACATGATGCTATTTTTCGAGGTTTTGACCTGAAAATCAATTGGGTATTATAAAGGGAAATAAAAAGTTCGAAAAATAAAAACGAAACAATCTATCTATCTATGTATAGAAGATCATCTGTATGAAATTTGAGGTTATTTAGAGAAGGTAGAAAAAATCACCTTGTTAGAAAAGCTGGTTTCAGCGAGACGAAACGGCATGCGCTTAAGCAAAGTGATTTTTTCGAACATCTCCAAATGACCCCAAATTTTCCATACATGATGCCATACGTGTAACAACAAGGAACCCTATCTAAAAAGTGTCAAAAAAGTTTGCCCAACC
Source organism: Lolium multiflorum (assembly GCA_030979885.1). NCBI lineage: Eukaryota > Viridiplantae > Streptophyta > Magnoliopsida > Poales > Poaceae > Lolium > Lolium multiflorum. The sequence goes on along the minus strand of CM061753.1, from coordinate 273,549,676 downwards.
GTATAGCTCTATCAAAAAGAACCTCACCATGGCGCTAGTATAATTTTGGGATAGTTACAAACTTTCGTTACCTAACCTTCAACATGAAACTTGTTTCAAATTCATTTTGGCCTACAAGAAACAAATCCCAACTTGATTCGAGCACCACAGCCTCCAAACGATGCCGATGCCGATATCGGCATGGTCAGAACGGCTATGCTCGCCGCCACTGCTAGGTCAACGTCGGGATGCACCCTCAATCCCGTCCCCTCATTCGATCACTGACACACCAGAGATACCGCCGAGGCCAATGCCGAACGTACATGCTGATGCCAATGCCGAACATGCATGCACGCCGCTGTGGGCACGGCCACGCCGACCCGCTATGCTGGACGCCACAGACCGCCGCGAGGTCTTTCCCTTCGCCACCACACTCTCCTAGCACCCACCTATACACGCCAGAAAGGAGAGACACTAGTTTTCTCTACATTGCTCGCGTTCGTGTCCGACACGGTCAGTCAAAGTTTTGAGGTGGTCGTCGATGTCGTCGACCATTTCTTCTCTTCTTTGCATGGTTAAACGCATCTAGTTCATATCTATCTAATGCGTCTGGTCTCGCCTCATGCAGTTCTTTGTGGACGTCGATCTCATCTCGGCACCCCGCATGCCACCTCCTCCGTGCCATCGCTGTAGAGCTCCGTTTAAAAATCTAATCCTACCCGTGTATTGCCCCTTGTATCAGCGTCATGGCCCCACTTGTCATTTGATATACCGAAGCCCCACTCGTTCGCGTTTTGGTCAGGGATACAGCGATGCTTACGGTCAAACAAAGATGGATGGTCTGACGTGTCTTTGCGGGCTCTACGTGGCCCCACTAGTCAGAAGATAACGGTCAACCGTCGGGCAACCGGCCGTTACATCACGTGTGATGGTTTCAGACAAACGTTTGGATAAAACTGAGAAAAAACTAAGGAGCTGGGGAAAACTGAGCACAACTAAGGACCCGAGGGCACGAAAATAGAAATCCCTTAAAAATATTCGGCGACTCCCAATATTGGTGGCTCAACAAGTGATGAATCAATGTGATGCAATCAATGATAGTATGATAGCATACAAAGAGGTATACAATGAGCTCGAGAAGCTCTTTGATGGGTGTGAAGTGAACCATATCAGTAGACTCAGTAATGATGAAGCCGACGTTCTGGAAAATATCGGGTCACAGTGTTTAGTAATACCACCCGGAGTATTTTGGGAGGAGATAAGTGAAAGGTCGACTAAGGCAAGGAAACAGTCAAAGAAAAAGGAAAAGGTCGAGAAAGGCTCGGGGGCTCCAGCAGCAATAGAGGCAAGTACATCGGGAGATGAAGAAGAATCACATGAGGTGATGGTGGTGCAAGTTCCTTGGATGCAGGTCTACGTCGCATATATCTCAAGGAAAGAAATACCCGAAGATCCAGTAGAAGCAAGGCGAGTTATTCGACGGTCCAAGGCCTTCACTGTGGTTAAGGGCGAGCTTTATAAGCGAAGTATATCGGGAGTTTTGCAGAGATGCGTCACGCCCGAAGAAGGTCGAGTACTCTTAAAAGATGTGCATGAAGGAGTGTGTGGACACCATGCAAGCAGTCAAGCTATTGCAGCCAAGGTTTTCAGAGCAGGGTTCTACTGGCTAACGGCAATCGAAGACGCGAAGGACATAGTGTGTACCTGTGACGCGTGCCAAAGGTTTGCCGCAAAATCTCATTCTCCGGCAGCAGAGCTAATGCCAATACCATTGTCGTGGCCCTTTGCTCAATAGGGTCTCGATATGGTAGGAAAATTGCATAAGGCGTGGCCAGGAGGATACGAGTATATGCTCGTAGCTGTCGACAAGTTTACCAAGTGGGTTGAGGAAAAAACCAATAAACTCGCCAGACGCAGTATCAGCGGCCAAGTTCATCAAAAGTATCGTTTTCCGGTTTGGAGTTCCTCGTAGCATCGTCACAGACAATGGCAGCAACTTTACCTCCAAGGATTTCAAGGCATATTGCGCAGAGGTAGGCATCAAGTTACATTTTGCGTCAGTTGCGCACCCGCAAACCAATGGTCAAGTTGAGAAAGCAAACGGCATCAAGAAGCGCCTGTTAGCACCATTGGAAAAAGCTCGACACACATGGCCGGAGGAGTTGCCTAGCGTGCTATGGAGTATACGGATGACACCAAATACAGCGACACAAGAAACTCCGTTTTTTCTGGTTCATGGAGCTGAGGCAGTGCTACCAATAGAGATAGAACACAATTCCCCGAGAATGGCGGAGTTTGATGAAGAAACCTCGAGAAAGGCACTCGAAGATGATGTGGATGCACTCGACGAAGCTCGAGACGAGGTATTGTCAAGAGTCACCAAACCAGCAAGATATGAAAAATTACCATAGTCGACGCTTGCGACCAAGATCTTTCCAAGTTGGCGATTTAGTTCTTCGGCTCATGCAAGACAGCCATGAAAAACTCGAGTCACCATGGCTAGGCCCATACATCGTCACCGAAGTAATTGAAGGAGGGGCGTACAGGATAAAAGTCAAGAAGACATGGATTGCAGAGCCAAATCCCTGGAACGTGGCGCAGCTTAGGCATTTTTATGCTTAAGCCGAAATATATATGTAAACATACAATGTACTGAAACACCCGCGAGTTTTCAGACGCACTCTTTTCCTTTCAGGGCACCGAGTGGGGCTGGAAGGTTTTTAATGAGGCGGGCTCGCGGTGCTGCAATATAGTAAAGATATTGGTGATATACATCTTTTTCTTCGATAGGCTCGGGGGCTTACTACCCGACAAAGTTCGTTACATACAGAAATTCATACAATATACAAACTCACAAGTTCTTTGCCTTGGTTTAAAACACCTCGCAAACCAACGAAAATAAAGACACTAGCCACCGAGACACTCGGGGGCTAAGGAAAAGAAAGAACATACAATTGTTTTACAATATACACAATGCTTGTAATTTACAGGGTCCTTTCATAAAGAAAAATATCTATCGAAGAAACAGATTTTCAGTCACGACCTATCAGGTCATTTATGTTTACTCTTTCCTCGTCGGCAGATGCACCGATGAAATCAGCATAATGGCCATCCATGAAGAAGTCAGCATCCATCCGAAGGAGATCATCGATCATTTCCTCGGCTACTGGTGTAACCCTTTCATTGATTTTGTCGACAAACCTCCGTCGCTTCTTCAACTTGGCGTGAACAGTTTCAACAACCTTGGTCATTTCCAACTTTGAGTGACAAATCTGCAGCATAATCAGGGCAAATCTGGCGCCAGCTATCAATTGGGCTTTCACAAAACCATGGATTTGCTGAGGGTTTTTGAATTTGTTCATCAGCTCAGGAAGTGTTTTGGGTTGAATATTTCGAGGGAACATGGCATTATAGACCATGGCCAATGTTTTGGTGCAAAATTCAAGATACTGCCGAACCTGGCCTGCGTGATCTTGAAATCTGGCAACTCGTCGGGTTCGACCTGGGGAAGACCAAAAACTAGAATCATTTTCTAGCGCAAGTTTCACAAGGAGAGTTGACCTCGCATCAACCCGTTGATCTTCAGCAGCAGCATCCAGAAAGGAACCTGTTAAGAGAAAAGAACAAAATGAGGAGTAGAAATTGAGGGAACGTATGCACAACAGGATTAAAGCTCGAGAAGCATACCTGCCATATCTAAACTCGCGTCAGTCAGTAAGTCGAGCATATATTCTTCTCGAGAAATGGCCTGGGCAGTTTCGGCAACCGCAGTATCTCTTAATGCTAAAGCCTCTTTGGCTTCTTGAAGAGCTGCCTTTTCTTGCTCAGGCGACTTGCGAAATCGATCCATAATCATAATAGCCTGTTTCTTCATCGACTGAAGTTGCTGATGAAGATCATTTAGTTCTTGCGACAGGTTCGCGTTTGAAGAATCTTCAGTAAAATCATCGACTGACGCTTTTTTCGAGTAGGAGGAAGCGGTCAAAGCATCAGAAGAACGAGGGGTTGCAGTATAGTTGTCAAAAACCAATTGGAAAGAAAATCTCGATATCAATCATCAAGCAAAATAGGCTTCCATTAATTCTCAGGATAACTACATGGTCATTACAAAAGATTGGCTCCTAGTAAACCAATGGTACGCTGTCGCAAGTTAATACTACGGCGACAACGTCAAATTGAAAGGAAAAGAAAAAGACAAAGACAAGATGGTCTACTTGACCTCCGGTTTTGCGGAACTGGAGGAAGGAGCTGGCTTGTATCCGAAGAAGGAGAGGATCTTCTTCGAATGTGGTTTGGCAGCTCTAATCAAGGCTTGCCACTTCTCCGCCTTCATCCTCTTCGTCTCGCCAGCTTTCGCCCAGTCGACGTTTTGTTGGCTTTCGGCAACCAAAGCTATGGTGCCTTCAACGCCAATCTTCAAATTTTCCTGCCGAAGAGCTAGCCCAACATCTTCTTCGGGGATGAAGCACTTGGTAAGGGCAGCGAAGATGCTGGGCTGGTCTTTCTTCGGGAAGAAGTAGGGGAAAAGGCGCGAAAATGCGGCCCGAGCATCAGTGATACTACGGCGCACCAGATCCCCATGAATTTCTAGAAGAGAAAGAGCGTCGAGAAGACGGTCATCTTCAGGCTCCTGCAGTTTGAAATCCTGACTCATCTTCCCTGCTGAAGCAAAATTCGGGTTATCAGCAAGTATAAGGAGAGGAAAATTGTTGAAGAGACAATCAAGATGGATCTACGAACTTACTGACAAAACGCCAATTCTGCGACTCCAGGCGGGCGATAACGCCTTCTTCACGAGTGATCTGCTGAGTTATTTTGTCACTCAGAGCAGTTTCCGCTTCGTGGAGCCTCTTCCGAAGATCTCCAATGGAGGCGGCATCCTTTTCAGCCTTTTTGCGAGCTTTCTCACTTTGCTCGAGCTCGACGGCAAGGTCGTCAGCACGCTTATTAGCCGTGACGAGAGCCTCTATCAAAAGAAAGCAAAGCAGGAGTCAAAATAAAAAGGGAGTACTTGATTGTACTTGACGAAAAACAAGATAGTTTACTCATTTGTCGACATACCTTTCAGATCATTGACAATATCGCGGTACCCAATAAATTGAGTGCCGAGACTAATGAATTGTTGCATAGAGGCTACGGAAAAAAGAAGACGACGGGAAAGGATTAGAGCGGTAAAACACTTGACAAAAAATACCAAAAAGAGTGGCAATGATACTTACATCGTCCAAAGGAGGAGTCGCCGAACTCCCGCATACGTTGTGTTCCTCGCTAAGTTCAATCCTCGCCCTCTTTGGCGAGGGGGCTCGGGGGCTGGCGGCAGGAGTCGACCTTTGAAGATCCTGTTGAGGAGGCGAGGTTTCCTCCGCCGTATGGTGAGTCTCCGACAAAGCCAAAGTTTGTGACATGCTCATAGGAGCAGTCACATTGATGGCGGGTTCTTCTTCTTCGTCGCCATTGTGTACAAAAGATAGCATGAGAATATTCATCACATAGTAAATAAATAGAAAAAGACGAAAAGGTAACTTACGATCTCACGAGGGCATCATCGTAAGCGTTGAAGGTCTCCTCCTCTTCGGGAGAAGTCCCCTCTGGAGCAGGTTCTTCGGCAGGAGAACTGCTAAGCTTGGAGGTGCCGGAGTCTTCAACATCACCCCTTTTTCTTTTGTTCCTTGGTGAAACAGCGGAAGGGATAGAATGGGCTGACTCAGAGGCCTCGGATTCAGTTTCTCTTTCAGAGGAAGCCGCGGATTTATGAGATCTCGCAACTTCACTCTCAGGGCGAGAAATACCCTGGGTTTCGTCGGTAACGACGCTACGTTCCTCAACTTCCCCACCTTCGGGAAGGGGAGGAAGAGAAGATATAATTTGATGCTTCTATAGAAGGGAAAGTTATACCAGCAAGAAGTTACACCAATAAACTAGGCAAAATAGTAGTCGAAAAAGTTAAATTTGTCGGGGGAGGGCGTTGGTGCCGCTATAAGGCTCCACGCGACAAGAGGTTGGAATGGCGTCTTTCTTGCTCAGCGACAAGATTTTTCGGACAAGCTTTTCCAAGTCCTTCACTGAAAGATCCTTGGATAAGCGGTCGACGTCTTTGTCGCCAGCATACATCTAGAGAGGCTTTTTTGCGAGCCTGGAGAGGCTGCACCCTGGTACTAAGGAAATACGCGGTAATTTGAATACCCGGCAATTCTTTGCCGCGGGTATTCTGGAGCTCGTGGATGCGCTTCATCAGCGCCTCTGTCGATGTTTTCTCTTTGTCGGTAGCTTCAGTGTCCCACGACCGGCGGCGGAGGATCTTCTCGCTACCATCAAAGGGCGCGACGTTGTATTCTTGTGAGTCGACGTCCTCTTCGTGGATGTAGAGCCATCTTTTGCGCCACCCTTGAACAGAGTCAGGAAATTTGACATCAAAGTATTCGCCATATGGGCGGACGCAGATAACAACACCACTCACATTGTAGGCGGTGTTGTGGGAGCTGTTGCGGCGGACAAGGAATATGCGTTTCCACAGGGCCCAATTGGGAGGGGTCCCGAGAAAGCATTCGCAGAGCATGATGAAGATGGAAATATGGAGGATTGAGTTGGGGGTGAGCTGGTGTAGCTGCAGCCCGTAAACAAAGAGTAATCCACGGAGAAATTCGTGGATAGGGGTGGATAAACCGCGGATGAGGTGGTCAATGAACGTTACCCGGTATCCGATGCCCGGCGTGGGGAAGCTTTCCTCACCGGGAAAGATCAACATCTTCTCCTTCTTCATGAGTCCAAGCTTCTTGAGCAGGTTCACATCCTGGTTGGAGATCTTGGATCTCTCCCACTCAGAGAGCTTCAGGTCTTCCGTCGCCATTGGAGAGGTGTGCTTGGAGAGCCTCGCCCACGGTGGCATTCACTTGGTGGATTGTGGTGGTGGAAAGAGCAAAGGGGCAAAGAGCTTTGCTATAGCAATGGAGGAGAGAGGTTGTAGGTTTGAGCGGCGCGGCGAAGGGGAAAACTGGAGGAGGAAGAAGGTAATTTATAGTAAACCCACGAACCGTCGTGCCGTTGGATGCAGTAAGAATGGTTTTGATGCTCTACACGTGTCTGCATGGGTAAGAAGGTCTTTTTACTGCGATGAAACTGGACAGGCGCTACAGCGTGCATGCCAGGGAAAGTGGAGGACGTGTGTCCCCCACTTGCGTAACGTGTCAAGTTCTGCGGATTTTTGGGTCCACATGTCAGCGACAGGACAGAACTCGCGTCTTCCCGATACAGTGGTCGTGGCTATCGTCAGCAATGGCGTTACTATGGAGAAAACTACGGGTGCAAATGTTTTGAAGGTTGGCGACAGAGGAATATCAATGATAACTTCGAGAGCTTTTGATCAAATACAAGTTTTTGTTAAAATGCTCAGGGGCTACATTTTAAAAGAGTATCATTAAGAATATAGACAGGAAAATTCGACTTGCAACAAGGGAGCCTCAGGGGCTACTCCCATCGGGAGCGCTGGCCGCGCACCCGATAAAAATGGGTGAATCATAGAAGATGATAATATAGCGACAAAGGTGCTAAAAAGGTGAGCCTACAACCAAGTACAAGCACTTGGTTGTAGCCTCGGGATCTACTCCCATCGGGAACGCTGTTCGCATGCCCGATGAAATTCAAAGAAGTCATTGTGAGCATATTCCGAGTTATAAATTAACTCTTCACATACTCCCATCGGGAGGGCAAAATAACAATATACAAGTCATCCGTTGACTCGAATAAATGTGCTATTCTAGCAGCCGAAAAAGGCACTCGGCAATATATTCTCAGAGCACCTCAGTCGCGAATTAGTCTCTAAATGCCGCAATACTTTGCGAAGGTAAGTCCACATGATCTATCCTGCGCGGCGTGGCACCACCTCTGACGGTGTTTTGCTACTTTTTCAGTATCAACAGATACGAAAAAAAATCCTAACGGACGCGTTAGGTACCAGATAAAACATAACTGGAATTCGGCATCTGGTAAGACCTTAAGCGGCACATGTCGAATTACGCCAGTATCCCGAGATCATGTCCAGGAACGTGATCTTGAAGCAGGTTTTGCGGATTGCCACAAGAGCAGTTAACTGGTACCTGATCCGTCAGATGAACCAGCCCCAATTACCGTTATCCCTATACAATATACAATTGCTTTATAAAGTTTATTTATTGAGTCGAAGAAATCATATGGTAATTATAAAGATGGAGATTTTCCCTGATTTTTCGATTCAAGCAAAATCTTGGGGGTTACTGACATAGGCATCCCCAATGGGTCTGCCGAAGATGGTACCCGGAGTTTATTGAAGGCCCACGACCCAAAGTTTATGAAACCCGGAAGCCCAGTTATGAAGTAGTTTGGAAATATAGAGTTGTATTATGAATAATGACTTGTAACTATTACGGGACAAACTCAAAGAGTCTCCCGGACTTTGTAACTTGTGTATCACGAAACCCTCGGCTCCGCCTCCTATATAAGGGGGAGTCGAGGGAAAAGAGAGGATCGATTCATTGTCAACACAACCCTAGTTTTCTAGCAGTCGAGTACTTCTCCGCTGAAACCCTCGAGATCTACTTGCCCTCTACTTCTAACAAAACCCTAGTCTAAACTTGTAGGCATTGACAAGTTAATCCCTTGTCACCATGCCTTGGCGCGGCCCAGCCCCTGGCCACGCCATGGGGTGATGTGGGCCCCCCTGGACTCCATCGACCTCGCCCTTGGGGAGGGCGTTGGTGCCGCTATAAGGCTCCACGCGACAAGAGGTTGGAATGGCGTCTTTCTTGCTCAGCGACGAGATTTTTCGGACAAGCTTTTCCAAGTCCTTCACTGAAAGATCCTTGGATAAGCGGTCGACGTCTTTATCGCCAGCATACATCCAGAGAGGCTTTTTTGCGAGCCTGCAGAGGCTGCACCCTGATCCTAAGGAAATACGCGGTAATTTGAATACCCGACAATTCTTTGCCGCGGGTATTCTGGAGCTCGTGGATGCGCTTCATCAGCGCCTCTGTCGATGTTTTCTCTTCATCGGTAGCTTCAGTGTCCCACGACCGGCGTCGGAGGATCTTCTCGCTACCATCAAAGGGCGCGACGTTGTATTCTTGTGAGTCGACGTCCTCTTCGCGGATGTAGAGCCATCTTTTGCGCCACCCTTGAACAAAGTCAGGGAATTGGACATCAAAGTATTTGACATATGGGCGGACGCAGATAACAACACCACCCACATTGTAGGCGGTGTTGTGGGATCTGCTGCGGCGGACAAGGAATATGCGTTTCCACATGCCCCAATTGGGAGGGGTCCCGAAAAAGCATTCATAGAGCATGATGAAGATGGAAATATGGAGGATTGAATTGGGGGTGAGCTGGTGTAGCTGCAGCCCGTAAACAAAGAGTAATCCACGGAGAAATTCGTGGATAGGGGTGGATAAACCGCGGATGAGAACGTTACCCGGTATCCGATGCCCGGGCGTGGGGAAGCTTTCCTCGCTGGGAAAGATCAACATCTTCTCCTTCTTCATGAGTCCAAGCTTCTTGAGCAGGTTCACATCCTGGTTGGAGATCTTGGATCTCTCCCACTCAGAGAGATTCAGGTCTTCCGTCGCCATTGGAGAGGTGTGCTTGGAGAGCCTCGCCCGCGGTGGCATTCACTTGGTGGATTGTGGTGGTGGAAAGAGCAAAGGCGCAAAGAGCTTTGATATAGCAATGGAGGAGAGAGGTTGTAGGTTTGAGCGGCGCGGCGAAGGGGAAAACTGGAGGAGGAAGAAGGTAATTTATAGTAAACCCATGAACCATCGTGCTGTTGGATGCAGTAAGAATGGTTTCGATGCTCTACACGTGTCTGCATGGGTAAGAAGGTCTTTTTACTGCGATGGAACTGGACATGCGCTACACCGTGCGTGCCAGGGAAAGTGGAGGACGTGTGTCCCCCACTTGCGTAACGTGTCAAGTTCTGCGGATTTTTGGGTCCACATGTCAGCGACAGGATAGAACTCGCGTCTTCCCGATACAGTGGTCGTGGCTATCGTCAACAATGGCGTTACTATGGAGAAAACTACGGGTGCAAATGTTTTGAATGTTGTCGACAGAGGAATATCAATGATAACTTCGAGAGCTTTTGATCAAATACAAGTTTTTGTTCAAATGCTCAAGGGACGTGATCTTGAAGTAGGTTTTTGCGGATTGCCACAAGAGCAGTTAACTGGTACCTGATCCGTCAGATGAACCAGCCCCAATTACCGTTATCCCTATACAATATACAATTGATTTATAAAGTTTATTTATTGAGTCGAAGAAATCATATGGTAATTATAAAGATGGAGATTTTCCCTGATTCTTCGATTCAAGCAAAATCTCGGGGGCTACTGACATAGGCATCCCCAATGGGCCTGCCGAAGATGGTACCCGGGTTTATTGAAGGCCCACGACCCGAAGTTTATGAAACCCGGAAGCCCAGTTATGAAGTAGTTTGGAAATATAGAGTTGTATTATGAATAATGACTTGTAACTATTACGGGACAAACTCAAAGAGTCTCCCGGACTTTGTAACTTGTGTATCACGAAACCCTCGGCTCCGCCTCCTATATAAGGGGAGTCGAGGGAAAAAGAGAGGATCGATTCATTGTCAACACAACCCTAGTTTTCTAGCAGTCGAGTACTTCTCCGGCTGAAACCCTCGAGATCTACTTGCCCTCTACTTCTAACAAAACCCTAGTCTAAACTTGTAGGCATTGACAAGTTAATCCCTTGTCACCATGCCTTGGCGCGGCCCAGCCCCTGGCCACGCCATGGGGTGATGTGGGGCCCCTGGCCTCCACCGACCTCGCCCTTCCGCCTATACCAGCCTCCGTCCACGAAAAGTTTCCTAGCTCCGCCGCCGTTGCAGACAAGTTTCGGGGGACAGAAGTATCTGTTCCGGCACCCTGCCGGGACGGGGAATTTCCCCCGGAGCCATCTCCATCGACTCCACCGCCATGTTCATCGCCATTGCTGACTTCCATGACGAGGAGTGAGTAGTTCTCTGTAATGTCCCAGGTTTAGAGGCGATCGAGGGGTAGATTTTAGAAAGGGATGTGCATTGCATTGCAAATTCTGGGGAAATTTCGCGCTTTTAAAACAAAAACAGCATTGTAGGGGGACAAGTTTCTCTCTCGACACCTTACAGGGTTAGGGTTTCGAGAGTGCGATAAACTTGTATCTCTCTTAACTAGATTTGGGTTTTGAGAAGAGAGTGGAGAGTTTGCATCACAAAGTAAGTTGCATAATTGAACTCAACTCAAAGTTGAATTTGAATTTCAAATACTAACATAAAATAAATATCTCATTATTTAATTGAAAGGAAAATTCACTAAGTAAATAATTAAAATACAAATGCACATAATAAATAAAGCTCATTAGAGAAAACCTTGAGCTTTATTGATCATCACATAAATTACATTGTCTTTACAATATCCATAAGAAAATAAATGAATATTACAACTCATTACATAAATTACTTAAATAGTAAAAGAAAAAGGAAATTACAAGTAAATAAACTACATCCTAATCTACTAGATCATCTTCATCTTGATCATCAACTTGTTCCTGCACACAATCACAACAAAGAAGATGTAATGCCAAGTGGCATAGCCACTTGGCAGTTTAGCAAATAAATGAGATGAAGTGGATATGCTCAAGTTTCTGCCGAGCAGATGCATGCCACAGCCAAGGACCAAGCCAGATACCAAGTATCTGCACACACACACAGCCAGAGTGCTCACAAGGCTGTGTGCATGCAACCCACCACACACACATAGCTGGTGAGTCACCAACAGGCTGCCAGGCCTTGTTGTCGACCAGAGAAGAAGAGGGAGATCACATAAAAGCCTTTCCAACAGTGAACCCTAGATCATTCATCGACAGCAGCTTCACAGGGTAAGTCCCAAAGAACAGCAAGAACACAAGCACAGCTAGAACAGTAGAACAGTCACTGCTGTTCCATTTGTTCGAGCCATACACATAAATAGATCAAGCATCATCAACTAGCAAGGAGGAGCAGGGCAAGCATAAACAGCATCCAGAAGCAATCCTCTACTCCAACACCCAAATCCTAGGAGCTGGAGTGAGGTATACACAAAATAACCTGAGCAAACACAGATTTTGCTCATCAATAAGCATACACTTGCATCACAGGGGCAAGGAGGGTATGAAACATTGGATATATCATCACTTGGTTGCAACACCATTTGGTGCTAGCAATTAAAGCAAGGACTAGGAGGAAAATAAACCAGGGAACAACTGGTTGTGTCAACACAGTGACACAACCAGAGAAATCCATCATGGATTTGATCCCAGCTAGTCATTCCCAATCACCTAGCACTAACTGGTGCACTAACCATCAGACAGTAGACAAATTCATGTCTATTTTGTTCTCAACATCAAAGGCTACTGGTAATTCCACAATAAGGGATCAACCAGAGAGCATAGGACCATGCACAACAAGCCACCTGAGGTGGGAGCTTCCTGAGCAACCAAGAATGGTTGCTGAGGCCACCTCAACCACTTCATCAAATCCCACAGTGAAGCTAAGCACATATATCATTACCCAGAAGGGTTCAAGTGGAGCTAGGGTTCCCATTAAAAGATTGGCACCCTTCAAGCTCTATTAAATCAATTCATATGATCATCACTGCAGGGCAGTTCACATCATTTATCTACTTAATGAATCTAAGCTAAACAGATAAATGAAACAGGCATGTTACTGATGCACTGGAACTTGCAGATGATCCAATGGATCATTACAAGTATCCACTGATGCTTGGACAAGCACCAACACTCACAGGCTAAGCCTGTATGAAGCACAAACAGTACTGGTTGAGCACCAGTGGATCACTGAGAGAAGCACACACTTGCTTACAAGCAGGTAGTGATCATCAGAGCATCACCTGCTCTTGATACAGATCACCACAGCCAAACACATGAACCAGACACCAAGATCAGCCATAGGACATGAATATATACATCACTGATAATCAAATAAGCTAGTGATTAAAGTATCCAGTAGCAGTACAGGCACAACAATGCTCAGTGGAGCATCTTCATGAAATAAAGCACACAGGAAAGCATACCAGAGGCACTGGCACTTGCAAAAATTGCAAGGATTACACACCATAATTGAGCCAGGGCAAGTAATTGAATACACTTGATGATCTAGCAATAATAGAATCAAGCACAGAGGCACAGGGATAGTTTCAAGCAAGAAGTGCAAGCATAAGCACAATCATGGCGCAGCAGCAGTGCACATCAGTGCACAATCATGGCGCAGCAGCAGTGCACAGCAGCTCATGAGCAGGCAAGCATGGCGTAGCAGCAGAGCACATCAGCTCATGCGCAAGCAAGCAAGATGCAGCAGTAGAGCAGTGACATGGCGAGCATCTCCACATGGAGATACAAACCATGGCCTGAGCTAGAGGATGAGAAAGTAGAACAGACAGAGAGAGAGAGAGAGAGGTACCCGGGGCGAGCGGATGGCAACCACAGCCATGGCGGCCATGGCGGCACACGCCGGGGGCGGCGGCGCCAGGCCAAGCCAGCAGCGCCGCAGCTACCAGCAACCACGGCGTGGCATGCAGCCGCACCACAGCGCCAGGAACATCGGCGGCGGCGAAACCGCCGCGGCAACACCACGGCGGCGTCACGGCACCTGATGCGCCGGTGAGCAACGCATCACTGTGCGGGTGAACGCGTCGGGGGCGAGCGGAGATGGTGGCGGAGAGTAGATCGAGCCGGAGGATCTGGTGCGCCGTCGTGTGGCGGACCAGATCCGCCGCATCTCATCGCCGGGGATGGCCGGAGTTGGCCGGGAAAATCCGGCGAAGGGGGCGGCGACACGGGATCGCCAGAGAGACGAGAGAGGGTTAGGGTTTGGTCGCGCGTGAGAGGAGAGGGAGAAGTGAGGCTGGTCGAGCCGGACCAGGCCGGTCGGTTCGACCAAACCCACTGGGTTGCACCGACAGGTGGGCCCAGGGGCAATTGGGTCTTTTCACAAATAAACCAAAAATGCTGAAACTTTAAAAATTCATAGTAAATTAAAGATAACTCTAAAAAAATAGTTAAAAATATGAAAATTGATCAGCATAAAATTCTCTACCTAAATAAAATATCAAAGGGAATTTTTGAAGACAATTAAGAATAAGTCTCAATTTGATGATTTAAATAATCATTTAAATCACACATTTTATTTTCAATAATAAAAATAAGTCCATTAATGCATTTGGACTTTAAAAACACCTTGACAACATTTCAAGGTTGTATTTTACCCTAAACAGAGTATCCCTAAAATTGTTCTTAGTATTAACCTTCTACATAAAATAAAAAAACACCGGAAAAGGGGGGAAACAACCCTAAAAGCTGAATCATGCATAATTGCTTCTTTAACCATTGCCCTTATCGGACAATGATGCTATTTTTCAGAAACAGAGGACAAGGGTCAGTCCATACCATCCAACTGCAACACTTTGCAGTGTTCAGGCAAGTTCATCGCTTGCTCATGTCATTTGAGTATTTTTACCAAATTACTTGCAAAGTACTATGTTTATCACTATTGCATAAAAAGACAAAACCACTATTTTCATAACTATGAATATGACTATGTGGTGGGCAATGGAACCATGGATTGTGTTGATATGGTGGAGGTTCCATTGCAAGGGTTTATATCCATCTAGGAGTAAACAACAAATTTCGTCCAGTGATTCTTGTGCCGTAATACCCGTGTTAACCATAAGATCTAGAATGGGACGGAGTAGTCAAAAGTGTTTCCACCTCTCGTTCATCAACGGATGCGCTTTACCGTAGACACTTGTATCTGTCAGGGCAAGCGGTTGGCTGGGGAAGCCTTAAGTCCCCACGGCATAGTCCGTAGACACTTGTCGCTCGAAGAACAAGCGGTGGGCTGGGGAAGCCTTAAGTTCCCCACGGTATTGCGGTCTATGATGGGTTGCAGCTACCGGCGAAGGAGTTTGGTTCGATCCCAAACTGTTGTCGTGGTCGGGGTCCACCCGTGAGTGGGAATAATGGGACCGACGAGGACCCAGGGTCGGGGTATGCAACAAAGGGTGGGTGTTCGAGGTAGCGGAGGAACATGATTGACTAGGACCTTATACCGGGCCTCACACCAAAGGAAGTGTGAACGGGAAAGCTGCCCGGTTGGCACCAAGGTTAAGATCTCTTATGGGTAAAGAAACACACCTCTGCAGAGTGTAACGAATTGTGACCAGTCACTCCTTGTTCCGAGATTTGGAACTACGAACGCTGCCGGAAAGGAACTCCATGAAGTTCTAGTAAACCGGTGAAGGCTGACGGACATAGTTCTTCTGAATAAAAACAAAATTTTGAAGAAACGGTTATCAAAACTTGCATGGTATCAGACTTTCTGGTCTGGTACCGTAGTTAGTGCATTAAACACCTCTTTCCTAATATGAACTTGTTGAGTACGCTCGTACTCATACCACTCTTAAATCCCCTGCTTAGACTGTCTGAACCATCTGGAGGAGGACAACGACAACCCTGAAGGAGCCGACATCATCGGCTATGAAGAACCAGACCTCTCTGGAGGTATTGAAGGCGTAGACTATCTCATAGTCTACGGAACCGGGGAGGCTTCCGGAGGAGAACAAGCCTAGAAGTACCCAGTAGTAGTAGTAGTAGCCGAGCAGCGCGAACTCTTAATACTTAGCTGCTCGAGAGAATAAATGTTAAGTCTCGTGAAACTTCTATATTGTAAGCTAAGTTGGGTTCGCCTCGAACCCAGGAGTAAACCTCTTTGGACCCAAGAGGAGCTCCAAGATGATATGTATATATGGTTTGTAATAATGTATGAATGAGTTATGGACCTGCTATGTTCTGTTGTACTACTCTGAGGGATGTAATATTTGCGGATTGGTACTTCGCGAATGTTATATCAACGACTAGCATACTACAACATGCAGTGGTATGCAGGGTCACCACAGTTGGTATCAGAGCAAAAGCTTTGACCTTAGGTTGGAACCTAGTAAATGGGACGAAACGTTAGGAGTCAAATAGGATTAGTAAAGAATTCTCTAAAAATATGGTGTATATTCACTTGAGAATAGAACAATCATATGTTTTAGTGCGATAATTCTTTATTATCTCTATTATGATGCATTATTACTAATCTTATATTCTTTCTATTTCTACAGCCAACAATGGCAAGTTCACGCCCGGGACGTAATGTGAAAGTGAAGACTTCAAACTTGAGTGAATATGACGGAGGACTTGCAGACATCCTACGTGCCATGTTACTTGAATTGGGGTGCGATCCCCAAATCCAAGCGACGAAATACTGGTACTATGATGGACCAGTATTGGCAAAGTGTAGAGTAGGGCTACGACTTCCCGAATCTTTGGGAATGAGCGTAGTTATGCCAGCAGGAGAAGCCAGAACCATCAACACAGCCTACCATATAGCTGTTATGAGAGCCATAACCGATATCCGGGAACATAAGACGAAAGAGCTTATGGGTTCCGAATTCACCCACATTCCTCACTTGGAGGAAGAGGATGATCCCATGCTGAACCATTTTAAATACGCCAAACGCAAACCAGCTGAAGCAGCTAAATACATGGACAATAGCCGTAACTTACTATCATTGTTATTTCAGTTGAACCGTCATTTGACGGGAGCAATTGATACAATGCTAGAAGAGTTCACCGAGCCCAAGGAGGAGACAAAAGGAAAGGAACCCATGGAGGGAGTGGTGCCTACACCAGTTTACTCAGCTGGTGATTACATTAGTATTGACCATCCAGAACAGCAAACCACACCTATTACTCCTAGGTATTTTCCTAATAACTCCTATGGAGGATATGAAGGTGGCGAGGAATCCGGAAACCATCAGCATTCCGTGACTCCTATAGAAAACTCAACAGGTTGGCGTTGGGGAGAAGATACTGGAAACCCTAGTGATTCGGTTAGGTATAATCCGGAGATGAATGATGATGCCACAACCCAGTTTCAGAACAATCAGTATGAAAGAGGTGATATTGAGGGGTATCCGATGCTGATTGAGTCTGATACTGAAGGTGGGAATACCTTTGGTGGAGTCACCGGGGAGTACACCCGATGGGTGGACTATGATGCACTGAATGACCAGTTCATGAACACAGATTTTGCCCTCGGAACATCATCCGATTCCGACTACAAGCCTACGGGAAGACCCTATGTTCCAGATTCTGTCAGGAGGACTTCACGTTCGACCGGATGGAAGCCTGGGATGTACCGGGAGTGAAGCACGACTAGAGACCACCATGGGAGGCGAGACTACAATACAGTTGTACCATATGTATTGTAGTATGTAATATTTGTATAAATTTGTACATATACTTTAATAAGTGAGTTTGCATACTCACATCGCTACTGAGTATTGTAATAAGACCACTTATGTATGTATATACAGGGTATATGTTTTGTATGATTTGCATTTGCTTCTTGATTTCCATTGCGTGACTAGTTCTGTGCACAAAGTTGAGCTCAGAAAACTTGCGCATGGAGTAACTATGAGTACCACTTTGTGTTGCAGAACTAGGGGGATATGTCGGGAACGCCGAGTGAGGAGAGTGAAGAGCAGCGCATCGAGCGCGAGGCCAGACAGAAGGCTGAAGCTGATGAAGCAGCCAGGACTCAGTTTCCACCACCACCACCACCCATGACGCAGCAGAACTTTGTCCAGTACATGCAGATGATGGAAGAAAGACAACGTGTGACGTTGGAGCAGCAGAATAGATTCTTCCAGGAGCTGCTGCAACAGAACAGAGTTGAGAGACCTGAGAATCAGGGAGTCACTTTGTCAGACTTCCAGAACACAAAGCCAATCTCGTTTGCATACGCGCCCGAGCCGATGGACGCGGAAGACTGGCTTATGGACACTGAGCGCAAGCTCAATACTGTTGGTTGCAACGACCAGGAGAAGGTCCGTTATGCTACACATTTGTTGTGTGGACCAGCCGCATCTTGGTGGGATAATATAGTAGCCGTATACCCGGCCGAAAAAGTATTCACATGGGAAGAGTTCAAAAGGAAGTTCAGGGAATCCAATGTCCCTGAAAGCATAGTGGAACTGAAGCGTCGAGTCTCGAGCAGAAAGACAAGGCCATCCTGACCTATGTCAGGGATTTCTCCAAACTGTCTCGGTATGCCGTGGAGGAGGTTAATACCGAGGACAAAAAGAAGAAGAGGTTCTTGCGGGGATTAAGTCCCCAGTTTAAAGTACAGCTCCGAATGTTGAGAGCAACCGAGTTCCAGGAATTGGTGGATGCAGCCATCACTCTGGAAGATGATTTCAAGCAATTACAGGAGGAGAAGAGGAAGAAGGCCAAGTTTGAGCCTAAGAGGTTTGTTAGCAACAAGCCCAGTACCAACTTGAGCTTCAAGCCAAGATACAGCAACAACAACAACAACAACAACAACAGCAACTACTACGGTAGTAGGAAGAACCAAGCATTCCAGACTGCAAATCAAATAATTTGTCGAAGCTGTGGACTTCCAGGACATCACTCGAGGGAGTGCAGGAAGCCAAAGATAATTTGTTTTGGGTGTCGCCAGGAGGGGCACATGTTGAAAGACTGCCCCAAGAGAAGAAATGATGGAGGAGGTCAGTCAGGAGGAGGAGGAATCCGAGGAGGAAACACCGGAGGGAATTGGAAGAACAAGAAACCCTTCGGCAAGTTAAACTGTACCAGCTTGGAGGAGGTGATTAACTCCGATCAAGCAGTGATAGGTACGCTTCAGATACTCACTCATCCTGGCAAAGTACTTTTTGATACTGGTGCAACTACATCATTCATTTCCCAGCAATTCATCATCAAACATGGGATTAGATGCAATAAATTAGATAAACCCATAACCATACTTTCTGCGGGGGGAACGATATTAGTAACCCACACTAAACCTGGACAAGTCATCATGATCAATAAGTGTGCGTTTGACGCAGACCTGTTCATTTTACCGATGAAGGACATTGATGTCATTCTTGGTATGAACTGGTTAGAGGAAAATGGCGCACTTATAGATTGTACCCATAAAACAGTATCTTTGAAAAGCCCAGGTGGAGATAGAATCATTTACCAAGGAGATAAGCATACTCAGATTGAAGTGGAGTTGAAGTTGAACAGTATGAAGGAGGTGAAACGGAGACATTCCAGTTGTCAACGAATTCCAAGATGTATTTCCTAAGGAATTACCTGGAATGCCACCAGATAGGGAGATAGAATTTACTATCGACCTAATTCCAGGAACAGCACCCATTGCTAAAGCACCATACAAGATGGGGCCTAAAGAGTTGAAAGAACTCAAGGAACAATTGGATGACCTGGAACAGAAAGGATTCATACAGGAGAGTATCTCACCATGGGGATCACCTGTGATTTTTGTGGATAAAAGAGATGGAGGTCGACGGATGTGCGGAGACTACAGGAATCTGAACAATGTTACAATCAAGAACAAGTACCCACTTCCTAGAATCCAAGATCTTTTTGATCAAGTTAGAGGCGCGGGAGTCTTTTCCAAGATTGATCTAAGATCCGGTTATCACCAGATAAAGATCAAGAAGGAAGACGTTCCGAAAACAGCCTTTGTCTCGAGGTACGGACATCATGAGTATCTCGTAGTACCTTTTGGACTAACCAATGCCCCAGCAATATTCATGAATCTCATGAATAAGATCTTCATGCCATGCTTAGACAAGTTTGTCATCGTATTCATCGATGATATCTTGATATATTCCAAGGACAAAGCTGAACATGCTGAACATCTTAGGATAGTGTTGCAAACACTAAGGGAACATCAACTATACGCCAAGTTCAGTAAGTGTGAGTTTTGGCTTGATCAAGTAGAATTTCTTGGTCATGTCATTAGTAAGGATGGGATAGCAGTAAACCCAAGCAAAGTAGCCTCAGTTTTGGACTGGGAAGCACCCAAGAACGTCAAGGAAATCCGAGGATTCTTGGGAATGGCAGGATACTATCGGAGATTCATTGAAGGATTCTCCAAGATAGCAGGACCAATGACCAAGTTGCTAAGGAAGAACACACCTTTCGTGTGGTCTGATGAGTGTGAGAAGAGTTTTCAAACTCTGAAAGAAAAACTCACCACAGCACCGGTGTTAGCAGTTCCGGAAGATGGCAAGGATTACACCGTGTACTGCGATGCATCCAAACATGGATTGGGATGTGTACTCATGCAAGACCGGAAAGTAATATCATATGGATCAAGGCAACTCAGACCTCATGAAGTGAATTATCCAACTCATGATTTAGAGTTAGCAGCAGTTGTTTTTGCCCTTAAGACTTGGAGACATTTTCTCTATGGAGCCAAGTGTGAGCTCTATACTGATCATAAGAGTCTCAAGTACTTCTTCACTCAAAAGGAACTCAATATGAGGCAGAAAAGATGGCTTGAATTGATCAAGGACTATGATTTGACCATCAACTATACCCCAGGAAAGGCTAATGTTGTAGCAGATGCCTTGAGTAGGAAGAGTACTGGCGGAATAGAACCAGAAATTTCACCGGAGTTGAAGAAGGAAATAAGCCAAGCCCAAATACAACTTTGGGAGAAAGAAGCTCACGAAGGACTATCAGCTTTACAAGTAGCCGATGAAATGAATGTCAATCTCAAGAATGAGATAATCATGGGTCAATTAGATGATCCATTCATCGTAGAGGAGATGAGGAGGATTGACGAAGGAAGACCATCAGAATTTCACCGTGGAGAGATGGGATCATTATGGTTCCAGAAGAGGATTTGTGTTCCGGATATTGCAGAGATCAAGGAAGTAATACTCCGGGAAGCCCATCAAACACCATACTCTATTCATCCGGGAAGTACAAAGATGTACATGGATCTAAAGGAGCTATTCTGGTGGAACAACATGAAGAGAGAAATAGCACAGTATGTGGCGGAATGCCATACATGCCAAAGAGTGAAGGCCGAACACCAGAGTCCGGCAGGAAATTACAACCTTTACCTATTCCAGAATGGAAATGGGAGGAAATAGGAATGGATTTCATCACCGGACTACCCATGACCAATAAAAAGAAGGACATGATATGGGTAATCGTGGACCGGTTGACGAAAAGTGCACACTTCTTAGCGGTAAATCAGCAAGACAAAGGAGAGAAACTCATCGATCTTTACATCAAAGAGATCGTGAGTAAACATGGAGTGCCCAAGAAGATCGTGTCGGATCGAGGATCCGTGTTCACGTCAGCATTCTGGAAGCAACTACATGAAGCTTTAGGATCCAAATTGGACTATAGTACCGCTTATCATCCTCAGACGGGTGGACAAACCGAGAGAACTAACCAGATCCTAGAGGACATGCTTAGGGCTTGTGCCCTAGATTTCGGAGGATCATGGGAAGAACACCTACCATTAGCAGAGTTCTCATACAATAATAGTTACCAAAGCAGCATCAAGATGGCACCATTCGAAGCTCTGTATGGAAGAAAGTGTAGATCACCGATATGTTGGTATGAAGCTGGATCAAGCAAAGAGTTCAACCCAGATTATGTCAAGGAAAAGCAACACATCATTGACATCATAAGAGATAGACTGAAGATAGCCCAAAGTCGACAGAAGAGCTATGCAGACCAAAAGAGAAGGACTTGGGAGCCACAAGTTGGAGATATGGTATATCTAAAGGTTAGCCCGATGAAAGGTCTTCAGAGATTCGGAGTAAAGGGAAAGTTGAGCCCTAGATACATCGGACCTTTCAAGATACTGAGTCAGAACCGAGGTTTAGCCTTTGAATTGGATCTACCGGGAAGGCTAGCACAAGTTCATAATGTATTCCATGTATCCCAACTCAGAAAATGCTTAAAGACCCCAGAGGAGCCAGTATCACATGCTGAGCTCGAGTTACAACCAGATCTGACTTATATCGAGAAGCCAGCCAAGATTCTCGAGGAGAGCTGGAAGCAACTCAGAAATAAAGCTATCAAGTACTGTAAGATACAGTGGAAGCATCACCCCGAGAGGGAAGCCACCTGGAAAAAGAAGAAGACCTGAGGAAAACATACCCCCAGGTATTACAACCACAACTTCGGGACGAAGTTTTCTTTAAGGGGGAAAGGCTGTAATGTCCCAGGTTTAGAGGCAATCGAGGGGTAGATTTTAGAAAGGGATGTGCATTGCATTGCAAATTCTAGGGAAATTTCGCGCTTTTAAAACAAAAACAGCATTGTAGGGGGACAAGTTTCTCTCTCGACACCTTACAGGGTTAGGGTTTCGAGAGTGCGATAAACTTGTATCTCTCTTAACTAGATTTGGGTTTTGAGAAGAGAGTGGAGAGTTTGCATCACAAAGTAAGTTGCATAATTGAACTCAACTCAAAGTTGAATTTGAATTTCAAATACTAACATAAAATAAATATCTCATTATTTAATTGAAAGGAAAATTCACTAAGTAAATAATTAAAATACCAATGCACATAATAAATAAAGCTCATTAGAGAAAACCTTGAGCTTTATTGATCATCACATAAATTTCATTGTCTTTACAATATCCATAAGAAAATAAATGAATATTACAACTCATTACATAAATTACTTAAATAGTAAAAGAAAAAGGAAATTACAAGTAAATAAACTACATCCTAATCTACTAGATCATCTTCATCTTGATCATCAACTTGTTCCTGCACACAATCACAACAAAGAAGATGTAATGCCAAGTGGCATAGCCACTTGGCAGTTTAGCAAATAAATGAGATGAAGTGGATATGCTCAAGTTTCTTCCGAGCAGATTCATGCCACAGCCAAGGACCAAGCACTACAAGAGATGGGGGATTTGTTGACGAAAACCCTGGTGACAAAAATGCATACCGTCAAGGATTTGTCCTTATAGGTGACGAATTCATCTTTCGTCAAGCATTTAAGGTAATGCTTGACGGTATGATTGTTCGTCAACAAAAAATCGTCACCCATTACCCAAGCGGGAAGGGCTTCCATCGTGTCTGATAATAGGTGACGAAATCAAAGATCGTGGTGACGAAATAATACTAAGTTACTTTATTAAATGTTATTAGTTTTATATATCATGCGTGACCCACTTGTCAGGAACATATTTAATTAAGTAAAAATTGTGGTTTGGAAGAATCGAACCAGGGCTTTGGCGTGACCGACGCGGAGTCTTACCGCTAAGGTAGATATGGAATTTTGATCTCGATCCGTAACTTGTCTATTCTACATATTTATTTCAATGGTGTGATCTAGATGTTACGACATAATAATTCCCTTATTAATATTTATGTCGGCCGAGGGTGCCTCGTTTAAGTCGCGCCGCTAGCAGACACGGCCTATATAGGTGATCTTGCTAACAGTCGAATCGACTAGGGTTCTCGTCGAGGTGAGAAGAATTCCGTGAAGGCTCCATTGTGGTGGCGGCGAGACGCATCATCGGTGAGTTCTCCTGATTGTTCGTTAGGTCTAGATTTTTTAATCAGTTGTCAAGATCTGTTCTGAAGAACGTTGGCATGTTCTTAACTGAATTGTAGGCAATGGATCGAAGTTGGATAACTGATGGCACCAAGAAGTTCACAACAAAGTACATGGCAGGTGTTAGGGATTTCATCAAGTTTGCGCAAGAACACTTGGACAATACAGATGAACCAATCTTGTGCCCTTGCAAGGACTGCCTAAATCTGATACGTCAGGATATAAAAACAGTCGAGGATCACTGCAATTGTTCAGGTATGTCCATGACGTATACAAGATGGACTAGACATGGGGAAGATTTTAGTGATGACGAAGGGCGGGGTAGAGACGACGATGGTGCTTATGATAGTGACAACGATGAAGAGGAAGACAATGGTGATTGTTATGTTGATGATTCGTCTAGTATGATCGATGAACTGCAGAAGTCTGGAAATAAAGGTCCTGACCTGCCAAATCTGTATGCTAATCTAATTGAGTCAGCGAAAAAAGAACTTTATGAGGGATGCACCTCTTTCACTAGGTTGTCGTTCATTATTAAGCTCCTTCATGTCAAATCATACAGCCGGATAACAAACAGAGGATTTGATCTCTTACTTCAGCTTTTACGTACAGCTTTGCCAGATGTGGACTTTCCCAAATCATATGCTGATGCTAAGAGTGTTCTTTCTGATGTTGGGCTTGGTTATGAGACAATTCATGCATGCAAGTTTGATTGTTCTTTATTTTGGGGAGATCACAAGGACGATACGAACTGCCATGTTTGTGGATTATCAAGATATAGAGACCCTACTGGAAAAAAGAAAATCCCTCACAAGGTGTTAAGGTACTTTCCTATAATTAAAAGGTTGCAGAGACTATTTGTTAAAAAGGAAATGTCGACACATACTAGATGGCACAAAGAGAAGAGGGTTGTTGAGCACAATGTACTGAGGCACCCTGCTGATGGTGAGGCATGGAAGCACTTTGATGGCAAGTTTGATTGGTTTGCTAAAGATCCTCGTAACATAAGACTAGGTTTTGCCACAGACGGCTTCAGTCCCTTTGGAAGTATGAGTAATCCTTACAGTATGTGGCCTGTTTTTGTGATTCCTTACAACTTCCCACCATGGATGTGCATGGATCAATCGAATTACATGATGGCATTGCTAATCCCCGGAAAGTATTCCCCAGGGAAAGATTTTCATGTATTTATGCAGCCTCTGATAAAAGATATGATGCAGCTATGGAGTGGTGTGGAGACATTTGATGCATGCACACAGGAATATTTCCCATTGCATGCTGCGTTTCTTTGGTCTATTCATGATTATCCTGGATATGCCACTATGTCAGGCCGAAGCACAAGAGGATTTCATGCGTGTGTGCATTGCGATGAGAATCCTTGCGCTGAATCTTTGAAAAACAAAATTGGATATATTGGGCATCGGCGATTTCTTGATAAAAGTCACCCATACAGGAGAAGCAGACTTTTCAATGGTAAAGCTGAGCCTAGAGATCCACCAAGGAAGTACACAACCAAAGAGGTAGCTGCGAAGGTAGAAAGTGTTAAGGATTTTGAACATGGGAAAAATCCAATAAGTAGAAAGCGGAAGCGTGCAACTGTACCCGGTGAACCAACATGGCACCTGAAAGTCAGCTTACATCATCTACCGTACTGGCCAGAACTTAAGATAGCTCACAACTTAGATGTGATGCATATTGAGAAGAACATATGTGACAATATTGTTGGTACACTACTTGAACTTGAGGGCAGGAATAAGGACACTGTTAGTGCTAGAATTGATTTGAAGAAATTCAAAATGTGGGAGAAGTATTGGTTGAAGAAAATTGTGAAGGATGATGGTGATGCAGCAGTAACTTATGCGAAGCCCCCTGCACCGTGGACGCTTTCGAAGGAACAGAAGAGACATTTGTGTAGGTATTTGGCAAACACTAGGTTCCCAGATGGTTATTGCGCAAACTGGGGAAGATGTGTGAATATTGATGGTTGTAAGGTTACCGGTATGAAGACGCATGATTGCCACATACTTCTGCAGCGAGTGTTGCCGGCTGGGCTCAAGGGAATTGCATCCAAGGAAATGTATGTGGCTATTGCAGAGCTAGGAAGATTTTTTAGGGAGCTGTGTGCCAAAACCCTGAAAGTTGATGTGCTGAATCGATTGAAGGTTGAAATTGTTGTGATCCTATGCAAACTTGAGAAGCTCTTTCCCCCAGCTTTTTTTGATGTAATGGTGCACTTAGCTATTCATCTTCCTGAGGAGGCTCTTTTGAGGGGTCCTGTTCATTATGGTTGGATGTATCCAGTTGAGAGAAGATTAGGTTATCTAAAGTCTACGGTCCGTAACAAAGCAAGGCCAGAAGGTTCTATCGCAGAGAGCTACATTGTTGATGAGTGTTTGATTTTTTGCTCTAGATTTTTCAAGGATGGCACAGAAACAAGATTTAACAAAGATGATAGGAACCAAGACATACGGAGAAAACCTGATCCTGACGAGATGGAAGTATTTTCAGTTGGAGCTAAAGGTCTTGGGAAATCCATTTTGAAACATTTTGACAAGGAATTTGACAAAATGGTTTGGTATGTGCTGAACAACTGTGACGATGTAGAACGTTATATCAAGTAAGTAGTTAGCTTCACTTTAATAACTACTTCTCAATGTTGCAGACATAATTGTCCTGTATTTCATATGTGTTTTTTCTATGTTTCAGTGAATTCCGACAAGAATTGGGAGGTAGGGGTGTGCGTGACATGGAGGAGACGGTTCAGAGAGAGTTTGCAGGTTGGTTTGCAAACCATGTGAGACAGTTGGACAATGCATCAGAAGATTTGAAGTCTCTGGCTGCTGGGCCAGACCGGCGTGTAGTAGTATACGCTGGTTGCAACGTAAAGGGTGCGAGGTTTCGCACGCTTACTCGGGATAAAGACCTGAAGACTCAAAATTCGGGCGTAGCGACTAAGGGATCTTTTGGTGATGCAGATGAGACCGAGTACTATGGTGTTCTGCAAGAAGTTCTTGAACTGCAGTACGGGAGTAACAAGCACGGTGACAGGTCCGTGTACTTGTTTCGTTGCGACTGGTTCGACCTTGCGAGCAGGGGTTCCAAGATAAAAGATGATGGTTATTTTAAAAGCGTTAACACTTCTGTCCTATGGTTCAAGAATTCACCATTCATATTGGCCAGTCAAGCTGAAACATGCTTCTATTTGGAGGATACAAAGTTTGGTGATCCGTGGAAAGTGGTGCAGAAGTTCAGCCATAGACACGTGTACGACGTTCCAGAATTAGAAGATGGTAACGATGATGCATTTGTACGGAATGAAGACGCATACCAGGAGGATGAAGGTTCAGTCGACCATACATTTCATGATGTTGTCGACCTAGACGAGGAAGCAGAGGTGGAAGCAGAGGAGGATGATCATCGTGCTGATGAAGTTGTACGTATTCATGATGCTCGTACAATTCGTGAACTAGAGAATGGGGAAGATAGTCCCAATGTTGACATGGATATGAGCGAAGATGAACTACAGAATGAGGAAGAGAGTCTCATAATGGAAGAGAACATACATGATGACGAGGGAAAAAATTCAGAAGAAGATAGTGATGTTGATTGATAGAAACATGTAATGCATACATACAACTATATGTTTTGTTCCAAACATTTGAAATGTTCTTATTTATATGTTCGGTACCATAACTTGGACAATGGTTTTAATTAATCGACACTTGACACGATTACAACCAGCAGCACGATATGACTAACTATTGTTTTAACACAAGCAAAATCGACAATCGCACAAAGAGTTTTACAACTTAATTTAAACCTAAAGGGGCTGCATAGTTGGACTCACGGGCACCATGAATCACTGACTAGTTACTCCAGATCGATTTCAGGCACATGGGTAGCAAACAAGTAAACCCCTGCATTTCCCAGGTAAAGCAAGAACAACATCTTGTCACCCATCTCAAGGTGCTTTTCCTTGTCCATGAACTCCTTCCACCCACTGACGCAGAGACGACCATCGTCGGAAGAAATTGCGTAGGACGCACGCACCAAAGTACTGGGATGGCACACAATACTGATTGCACCATATTGTTCCATATCTTTAGGAACCAAACGGCTAGGGATTTTCTGTTCCAACAGTAGAGACATAGTTTAGTTAAACAGTTGTACGTAATGTAGGTCGCAAAGTTAATGAAATGATATGATCTACTGCTTACCACGTGTTTGTTGTAATTTTCGCTGTTTGTCCAATTCAGAGTATGCAGCATTGGGACAACTAGTGCTCCTTGATCATAATCTCCAGCATTGTGGTACTCAACAAGGTAGTCCAAGTTGTCCACCTGAAGAATGACGGTATGCATCATCCTCCAATTTATCATTGTTCCATCAGTAGTACTGAGCGAGTCAACAATGTCACGCTTCGTACGGGACAACTGGTAGTAAGCTGCATAATTAAAATAACTGACTTAATATGGAATAATTAATATGATCAATCATTCTGTCCAAAGGTGGAAAATTACCTGGATGGATTAGTGGTTCAGTTCCAGTTATTACAAGAGTATCCTGACCAGATGAGTTAATTCTGAAAATTAACTCCATGCCAACCTTAAAATTGTACACTCTAGCAAATTCGTTCCAAAATCTTCCGTTGATATAGGTTCTGCCAGCTCTGTTGGTAACATTAACAACAAATGCATGGCCATCTTTGGTTCTAAGTGCAACTTCAAAAGTTGTCCTGTCGGAGGTCTCGACACCATACTTCTGAAGGAAATACGGTCTATAGTAGCAAGGGATGACCTAAATTCAGTAGAGTTAATACAAAAGTAAGTTAACTATTCTCAGATCTCATTAATATATAGGGGAGGTACATTGTTGCGCAACTAATACATCGTATGTATCTAGGACTTCTATCAGCACATATCTGAACTTCTATCAGAACATATCTGAACTTCTATCGGTATAGGACTGATTTTCTATGACTGAACTTCTACCGATACCTCTATCTCTAACAGCTACAACTATCGTAAAACTCATATGGACGTAAAATTTATCACAACTATCCTAAAACTCAACCATAAATAAGCGGTTAATACATATGGTGAAGAACAATTATTACACACATCTGAATAATAGTACTAAACTAGCAATAACTAATAGGATCACGTGTTAAACTTTGATGTGGCGGTGAATTAATAAAACATCTGAATGAATTTTAAACTTATAAGCGCATGTACCGTCTTCTCCTCAAAACCCTCTTGTAGTGTTTGCACGAAAAAACCTAACGTGACTCCCCCTCCGCCGCACATCCCCTTCTTGTCAAAGCAAACTGGACACTGGAAAAAATATGAAGAAAGATTACAAATCGGAAACAACGATCGATCGCGAGACGTACATTTTATTTACTTACTCCACTAGTAGGCGCCATCCTTGGTCTCGACGCGGAGCGAGAGTCTTACAACTGTCGCCGGCGAGAGACGTGGCGAGCTGTGGCGGCGAGAGACGTGGCGAGATCTGGCGGCGGCTGAAGGAGGTCGTGATATGATGGCCAGTTATATCGTGGAGTAAATTTCGGTAGGTCAAGAGGAGGGCAAATGGGCGGTGCTGGGTTTTGACGTGACAACACGATCGAATGCGTTGGCCCCACTGGTCAGTTGGACTCCACGTCAGAAGTCAAGACCCGCGTCAATATTCTCGTCGTCTACGCGTCTCAATATTCGCACGGAGTAATTAATGGGGATGATTTTTATCCCCTTCCCCCTCCCCTACCGTCTCAATATTCGCACCGCTTCCTGGTTTCCCACTTCTCGTCGTCTCCGCTCCCTCACTGTCCTCGTCTCCCGCCGCCGCGTCGCCATGGACATGGATGAGCAGGAAGTGTACTACTGGTCCAGCACGCGCGTAGTCCACATCCACGACGGCCAGGAACTGGAAGTCGTCTACACCAACGACCCCTGGCAAGTGCGCCGCGTCCTCGACATGTACACGGAGTGGCTCAAGGAAGAGGAGCACAAGTTCGTGGGCCTCGACTTCGAGTACACCAACCATCGAGCCGAGGACGAGAAGAAGATCGCCGTGGTTCAACTCTGCATGCGTCGACATGTGCTGGTGTTCCACTACGCAGCGTTAGAACTAATCCCCTTTTTGAATCTTTGGATTGGGGTTTTTTAGTTTCCGCCGTTGTGTCTCTCTTCGACTCTCGTTACACATTGTTCCCGAAAATCATTACATTTCCGATCTACAACTGCTATACATTGTTCCCGAATATCAGTACATTCCCGATCTAAATCTGCTAGACATTGTTCCCGATTTATTAATTTGTTTCATCTTCGTCTCCTATATATGTAGGTTCTTGCATATTTGCTACTTAGTTTACTTGATTCGTCGTACGATTGACTAGTTCATATGCTCGATCTGTGATCTTTTTTAGTTTTCTTGATTCCTCATTTGATTTACTAGTTCATATGGTCGATCTGTCACTTCCTTTTTACATTACTTGATCCCCAATTTGTTTCCTAGTTCATATGCTCGATCTGTGACTAGTACATTACTTTGTTTACTGCAGTGCTGCCCGGTGGGACGCTCCGGCTATCTGCGATTTCTTTCGAGAAGGAATCACCTTTGCGAGTGTTGACATCCGTGGTGACACGAAAGTTCTGTGGAGGTCATGGCACATGCAGATTCCTCCTGAGTACTACGTCGATCTCCAGGACGAGTACTTCAAGTTCACTGGTCATCCGAGGGCTGGCATGGCTACCATGGCAGCCAGACTCATTGATTCATCTTACGGTGATATGAAGAAGAAGTTCCACCACCATCGGCACAGACTTTGGGGGGACTTCCCACTTCCAAATATGAACATCGACTATGCAGCCATTGATGCTTGGGTCTCTTACGAGTTGTACCGCAAGATCGTGGTCGACAGAGTCCTTGATGCTGCATGACCACCTGATATTTTGGTTTTGTGTCCCTCCTGCGTGAGGTGCTTTTGGCTACTACTCAGTTATTTTCAAACTGTAGATGCTTTTTGCTAGTTGGTTTTTACTATATATAAGTAAATATTTTGCCATGAAATGTCAACAATTGTACTGTGAGGTTTCAATTTTGCTGATTACCAACACAGATTGTATTTATGAAAACAAAACTTGAAACTAACAACAGCAACTACAAGTCGAAAAAAGGAGACATAAAAGTACTAAACTTGTGGGACAAAGGGATATGTAATCTACACAACTCTTCACGCAAAAAAGATAAACCATCAACGATTTGTTGTACCCATTTGTTCAATTTCCGTCAAGATAGTCTGCATTACTTTTTAGTTGAGATATGTACCCCCACAACGGTCTTCTCCTCCATAATTTATTGTGTAAACCCCCACAACGGTCATCTCCTCCTTATTTTATTGTGTAAACACCTACAACGGTCATCTCTCTCCCTTATAAACACCCACACGGCCATCTCTTCTGTCAATAGGTTCTGCCTCTCTCTTCTTGGTTCTGCCTCTCTCTTCTTTGTTCACATACAGTTGATCCATTGCCATGGCTTCCACGTCTCGGACGCGGAGGGGAAGGGGAAGGGGAAGGGGAAGGGGAAGTGGATCATCATCATTGCCACCACCACCGTCAACACTGCCATTGATCATAGAGGAGTTCTTCATCGTCGTCTGTGAAGACCCTTTGGTCAAGAAGGTATGTACGCGTTCCCACATATATGATGCATGTGATTAATTATGGGCATGTTTTAAAAAACCTTTAATTTGAAACGATCGGCGCTCGATCTCTTTGCAGAAACTACCAAACAAATTTGCGGACTATCTTCACGGCCAGGAGCCAGCTAAGGTGTATCTGCGAGCAGCTGACTGCGGTCCTCGTCTCTGGACCGTGGAGGTCCTATTTGACGGACAAGGCCGGATGTACCTCGACAAGGGCTGGGAGAAATTCGCCATCGCGCATGGTGTGGATTTCGGCTGGTTCTTACACTTCAAATATGAAGGCGATGATGTGCTCACAGTGAAGGTGTTCGACGGAACAATGTGCAGGAGGTACTACTACTCAGACGACGAAGATACTGACGATGAAAGCGACGACGACGTGAAGCCATGCATCCATCCCCTTTAGATAAGGGGATTATGACCAAGAATTTATATGTAGCTTCGTTTGCATCGATTTAGAGATCTAGCTATTTTCTATATATTATGCATGTAAAAAATAATATCACATTTCCACTATTATTCGAGCACCACATCCTCCAAATTGTCATGTGAGGTTTCAATTTTGCTGATTACCAACACAGATTGTATTTATGAAAACAAAACTTGAAACTAACAACAGCAACTACAAGTCGAAAAAAGGAGACATAAAAGTAGTAAACTTGTGGGACAAAGGGATATGTAATCTACACAACTCTGCTGTAGCCAAACATCTACACAAATGCAGCGTGCATCAACATGAAAAAAGAGATAAGATGTGCAGCAGTAATGCTTCTGCAACAGCAAACAACATATAAACATGACATCGTCTTAAACAACTGGGTATGATTGCCCAGGTTCCAAATAACAAAAGTAGAACATAGTCTTTGAAACATGACATAGTTTAACCATGAACCTCCAGGGGAACAACTAAACAGAAACTAAATTTAGTGGACAACATGAGGGCCAACAGCTGGACCGACGAGCGGGATGAGGCCAGTCTTGACGTAGTCCCTGAGGAACTTGCCAAAGGCAGCGTGCTTCGCCTTGCTAGCAGCCTTGTGCTTGTGCGCGCTACCTTTTCCAACTCCCGTCGCGTGCTGGATCAGACTCTCAATATCCTTCGGGAAAACCCTGCCGCAGAATGGGCAATTAGGCTTACCGTCCCGGCGGAAAGGGATCTGGCCAGTCTTCAGCTTCTTCAGAACGAAGCGGCTCTTCCGGTCCCGGTCCTCCTTGTCGCTGCCAATGTCGTCAGAGTCTTCCTGCGAATTTGAAAGTAAAGAAGAAGTGAGAGAAGGAAATTAACTGAAATACAATTCAAGCATTAAATATTTTTTATGAACATTAATATCAATAAGCAGGAATTCAAGAATGGTGGTCATAAATTACATGCACCTGATCATTCATTTGTTCCCTAAATAAAAATGATGTACACACTATTACATGCATCTGATCACTCTGCTATGATCCATATTCGGATGAATTTAAGTTTGAAATGCAGTGAGCATTACACTAAGCAGGTATGATTCATCACACACAAGGAATCATGACCTAATTAAGATAACTGTCATCTACTAATTTGAAACATGCATGAATATTCATGGTACCATAAATCATTTGGTTCATACTTTGGTACAGTTGAATCAACTTGTGCATCAAATATTACAAATCTAGTAACTACAAACCATAAATCGGATGAGTAAGAACCCCAGAATCATCAATTTGTACAACAAGTTGCAGACAGGGCAAATCAATCTACCGTACGAGCAAACCCTAAGGTGAACAGTAAGATCAAGAAAAACAGGGGATCGATCGGAAAAGTAGAGTACCTCGCTGCAGTTGTCCGAGGCCTCCTCTTCGAACTCGTCGCACTCTCTGGGGCCATATAGCTCGCGGTACTGCCTGGAGTGGCGGTAGAACGGGTCATTCGGATCAAAGCCCTGGTCATCTGCTTGTGCCGCGGGAGCGAGGACGTCTCCGTTGGCCTCATCAGCGACGGCGACCACGGCCGGTTGGGCGGAGCCCTCCACGGTCACGGCGCGGCGAAGAGCGGCTCTGCTAGTTCCGGAGGAAGATCCCGCCTCCGCGGCGTCGACGACTACCGGAGCATCGCCGTCGCTTCTGCAACGACCGCACTCGCCTCCGGCTCGTCTCCGCGAACACGCTTCATCTTCGGGATCTTCGGTGGAAGGGGAGGTCGGTGGTGCGCTGGTGGAGGTGCAATCAGGGTTTTTTGCCAGATTGGGGAATAGAAGTTGCGGGTGGGAGAGACGATGGGGCCGATGGATATACAGTAGATGCTGCCGTTTGGGTTCCTCTGTGTGACGCGTGCGTGTGAAAACGTGGATTCCTGCATGTAGTCCACTTTCCCATTACTTTGACATGGGTCCCACGCATGACGGATGGGCAGGCACAGAATTTTCAAGATGGGTATTAAAAACTATAAAATATTTTAAATACGAATTAGTGATCACACATAGAAAGAAATAAATAAAAATGAATCGAGTATGTAAATTCTTTCAAATTTCTAAGAATTTCATAACATGATTAGGGCTGGAATTTTGAGTGTTTGGTCAAACCTAAGATGTACATGCTTGACAAGTGATGCCTCTTCTTGAGTTTAGGGGATGAATTTTTGAAAATTTTCAAACCAAACTGCCAAGATAGCATGCAAGCGACATTACCCACATGTTGATGCACCCTTGTGCCAAATTTCAGTCCATTTGAAGTTAGGTACCTCAAAAAATGGTGTCCCCATGGTGTAGATGTGTCGAAAGAGGGGTTTTCTCGGACGAAAAGAGGGGGAATGGCCAAAAACTGACCAAACCACCATGGATTGGGGCAAGATTTGGCACCCTTGTGCACATTGTGATATGACACCTTGGTTGCTATGGGTTTTGATTTTTTGGAGTTGGTGGCATGGTGTCCCCATGGTGTAGATGTGTCGAAAGAGGGGTTTTCGGACGAAAAGAGGGGGAATGGCCAAAAACTGACCAAACCACCATGGATTGGGGCAAGATTTGGCACCCTTGTTCACATTGTGATATGAAACCTTGGTTTCTATGGGTTTTGATTTTTTCGAGTTGGTGGCATGGTGTCCCCATGGTGTAGATGTGTCGAAAGAGGGGTTTTCGGACGAGGGGGGATGGCCAAAAACTGACCAAACCACCATGGATTGGGGCAAGATTTGGCACCCTTGTTCACATTGTGATATGAAACCTTGGTTTCTATGGGTTTTGATTTTTTCGAGTTGGTGGCATGGTGTCCCCATTGTGTAGATGTGTCGAAAGAGGGGTTTTCGGACGAAAAGAGGGGGATGGCCAAAAACTGACCAAACCACCATGGATTGGGGCAAGATTTGGCACCCTTGTGCACATTGTGATATGACACCTTGGTTGCTATGGGTTTTGATTTTTGGAGTTGGTGGCATGGTGTCCCCATGGTGGAGATGTGTCGAAAGAGGGGTTTTCGGACGAAAAGAGGGGGAATGGCCAAAAACTGACCAAACCACCATGGATTGGGGCAAGATTTGGCACCCTTGTTCAAATTGTGATATGAAACCTTGGTTTCTATGGGTTTTGATTTTTTGGAGTTGGTGTCATGGTGTCCCCATGGTGTAGATGTGTCGAAAGAGGGGTTTTCGGACGAAAAGAGGGGGAATGGCCAAAAACTGACCAAACCACCATGGATTGGGGCATGATTTGGCACCCTTGTGCACATTGTGATATGAAACCTTGGTTGCTATGGGTTTTGATTTTTTGGAGTTGGTGGCATGGTGTCCCCATGGTGTAGATGTGTCGAAAGAGGGGTTTCGGACGAAAAGAGGGGGAATGGCCAAAAACTGACCAAACCACCATGGATTGGGGCAAGATTTGGCACCCTTGTTCACATTGTGATATTAAACCTTGGTTTCTATGGGTTTTGATTTTTTGGAGTTGGTGTCATGGTGTCCCCATGGTGTAGATGTGTCGAAAGAGGGGTTTTCGGACGAAAAGAGGGGGGAATGGCCAAAAACTGACCAAACCACCATAGATTGGGGCATGATTTGGCACCCTTGTGCACATTGTGATATGAAACCTTGGTTGCTATGGGTTTTGATTTTTTGGAGTTGGTGGCATGGTGTCCCCATGGTGTAGATGTGTCGAAAGAGGGGTTTTCGGACGAAAAGAGGGGGGATGGCTGACCAAACCACCATGGATTGGGCCAAGATTTGGCACCCTTGTGCACATTGTGATATGAAACCTTTGTTGCTATGGGTTTTGGTTTTTTGGAGTTGGTGGCATGGTGTCCCCATGGTGGAGATGTGTCGAAAGAGGGGTTTTGGCCAAAAACTGACCAAACCACCATGGATTGGGGCAAGATTTGGCACCCTTGTGCACATTGTGATATGAAACCTTTGTTGCTATGGGTTTTGGTTTTTTGGAGTTGGTGGCATGGTGTCCCCATGGTGGAGATGTGTCGAAAGAGGGGTTTCGGACGAAAAGAGGGGGAATGGCCAAAAACTGACCAAACCACCATGGATTGGGGCAAGATTTGGCACCCTTGTTCACATTGTGATATGAAACCTTGGTTTCTATTGGTTTTGATTTTTTGGACTTGGTGTCATGGTGTCCCCATGGTGTAGATGTGTCGAAAGAGGAGTTTTCGGACGAAAAGAGGGGGAATGGCCAAAAACTGACCAAACCACCATGGATTGGGGCATGATTTGGCACCCTTGTGCACATTGTGATATGAAACCTTGGTTGCTATGGGTTTTGATTTTTTGGAGTTGGTGGCATGGTGTCCCCATGGTGGAGATGTGTCGAAAGAGGGGTTTTCGGACGAAAAGAGGGGGAATGGCCAAAAACTGACCAAACCACCATGGATTGGGGCAAGATTTGGCACCCTTGTTCACATTGTGATATGAAACCTTGGTTGCTATGGGTTTTGATTTTTTGGAGTTGGTGGCATGGTGTCCCCATGGTGTAGATGTGTCGAAAGAGGGGTTTTCGGACGAAAAGAGGGGGGAATGGCCAAAAACTGACCAAACCACCATGGATTGGAGCATGATTTGGCACCCTTGTGCACATTGTGATATGAAACCTTGGTTGCTATGGGTTTTGATTTTTTGGAGTTGGTGGCATGGTGTCCCCATGGTGTAGATGTGTCGAAAGAGGGGTTTTCGGACGAAAAGAGGGGGAATGGCCCATTCATGTTCCATTCATGTGTCCAAAGAGGGGTTTTCGAACGAAATGAGGGTCCCAAATTTAGATTTTTTTCATGCATCCCATTCATGTTCTGGTATTTTTTAAATATACATGTACAGTTCCATTTTCAGAGTAATATTTTTTCTTCCACGGCAAAACCTTGTTCCCTCCAAATTTTAGTACGACGGCTGCCAAAACACACAAATTTTTCGTTCCCTCCACTCCTCCCGCGCACCCCACCTATCAAATATTTCGCCCTCCCTTATATACGTCGTGCCTCTCCCCCATGATTTACGAGCATCTTAACTCCCCACCGCCCCGACCTCATCCTCTCGTGCTCACCCCGATCCGGTGTCTTCGCCGGACGTTCTTCCATCTCGCAACTATCTCCCCGGCCGGTGGTCGCCATGGCCGGCAGTCGTCGAAACGTCGGGGGGAAGGAAAATCGCGCACACACGCCGAAGAAGGCGCCCAGAAGAAACGCCAAGGTAAATCTGTCGGTGATCGGCTTGTTGTTGTGTTTTTCGGATGGTTAGATCGAGAGATCGGTGTTTTACATGTCTACCACGCCCGTTTGACCTATATCTAGATCTTGCATATTTGATAGATCCAATCCCGACATCATACGTATAGGGTTTATCGTTTTTATTCCAGAGACAATCATGCCGTGCTATACAATCTTTGCCATCCCGCTGCTGTACAATCTTTTGCATAGACAATTGTTTGCCGAAACACTTAACTGAACTAATTCTAGCCGTTGCCGAAAACAGCCTGACGAGCTACAGTGAACAACGACATTGCTTCAGACTTTTATTCCTCAGTTTCAGAGGGAAGCACAGTTTGATCTAGAACAATTGTTTGCTGTTTTCTATGGAACTAGTTAGTTTGCACGTGCAATGCACGTCTTAACAATGTAATGAAGTTTTTTTAATCATGTACTTTGTTTCATCAGTCTATTTATTTCCACAATTTTTGTTTATCTATGTCTTTCAAAACTCAAAAATCAAATTTCAGCACATATCTGAACTTCTATCAGCAGAAATCTGAACTTCTATCAGCACATATCTGAACTTCTATCGGTATAGGACTGAACTACCCATACCTCATTACGTGCATACCAAGCCCGCCAAGCTATCAACAGACATGCATAATTCAGTGTGCGAGGGGAGTCTCTTGTGTCAATTATTTGTTACGAGTAGATATCTAAAAGTACATGATGTCCCTTAGCCTGGCATATGTCCCCTCTTATGTTTTGTTCGCCGACATCATACGTAGACTCTTATGTTTTCAATCATTTGCTGTACAATATTTTGCAAAGACAATTATTTGCTGTTTTCTATGGAATTGGCCCCCTCTTATGTTTTGTTCATGCTCCGCTCTTCCGATTATTTCAGCGGAGACACAAAAACCCGTCAAGCCGGCATATGAGCTTGCCAAGGAGAAACAAATGCAAGAAAATGTAGTACGCATGGAAAAAAATTTCGCTGAGATATGGACCTGGCCACAAAGTTCAGAAAGATTTCACTGGTTTTGCACGTACATTAGTGTATGGTGGGGTACAAATAGGAACTAGTAACAATCTAAAGGACACAGACTGCGAAGAGATGGAGGTCGAAGAGGACCCTTCGTATGAACCGAATCCAGAAGAGATAGCTACTGCTGATGATGATCTTCATTCAGATGAGGATCAGCGCACTGTCGGCAAAACTTCAGCTCAGGTCTGTGGAACTATGTCTGAACTATGATAGGAAATACGTACATGCTAAATGTTTCCTACTAATGTAGCCTCTACTTGCTTGCAGATAGTTGCTTCTTCTGCAATAGTTGCACAGAAGAAGCGATCCAGACCTGAAGTTGCACCATCCAACATTGCAACAAGATCAATGGCAACAACTGAACCTCAAGCTGGGTCATCTGATGAGCCGACGGCCACTGCTGGTCTGAACACTGAAGGAGCACCCTCACCTAACCAGATCATGACATCTGGAGGCAGCACCTCATCTCCTGAGGACAATCAAATTGTAAACTTTGAGCGGCAAGGTATGAAAATTTGTAAAAACTAAACACTGTACCGCATATTTTCATATAAAAGAGAATCATTTCATATCTCTTATTTCAGAGACATTGACAACATCTGACGGTAGTAAGAGAAAGAGAGGTGGACGCAGACGTACCATGGGCCATGGACTACATGAGTACACAAGAAGACATGGTGGCAATAAGATGCCAATTGAATTCACTCCTGGTGTCAGGAGACCCAAGGATTATGTCCAGTCAGCAAAGCTGAGCAATGAGGTTGGTATTCACATCCGTGAAAAAATGCCGCTTGCAACACACTGGACACAGTACAGGAAAGATGCAACTCTCAAACATGTCATTCCTCATGCTATAAGTACAGTAGCGGTGAGTCCTGTACAATCTTGGTTTAACCTAATTAGTATGCTACATGATCAACTATCTAAGAATCTACTGATTAATGCTTCACTATTTTGCAGGGAAAGTTTAATATGGACAAAAATGATGAGGTGGCTCAAGATGTGTGCACTGATATGCTGCAAGTTAGTATTCGGCAGTTCCGATATAGGCTTAAAAAGGAGTATTGGCCCAAAATTAAAAATCTCACACTGGAGCAAGCATATCTCGAGAAGCCAGGTCACGTAGAAGAGAAAAGCTGGAAAGAACTGGTGAAAAGATGGTTTGATGAGAAGTACCAGGTACATAAACGTTATTCCTTTCAATAACAGCTACTGAATTCTTACATTTCTCTGATCTGGATAAATAAAATGCATGTACTGAACATAGGGACTGTGTGTAATAAATGGAAAGAACAGAGAAGCTGTGAAACAGTTCCATACCACTGGATCTCGAAGCTATGTTGCTCACTGGGAACATCTAGTAAGTGTTCTGAATTTCCCAATACAGTTCATACTTCTGTCATACACAGTGTACAATGGTAATGTGCATTCTACATTTTTTCAAGCAGAAGGCTCAGCAGCAGGAACAAGAAACCTCTCCAATTGAATTTTTTAGAATCACACACACTACCAAGGATAACATTATGAGTCCTGAAGCAAAAAGTGCATATGTAAGAAATATTTCTTATTAGCACAATATAATATAATCCAGTTTTGTATGTTGTCCATGCAATGATTGTAATCTTTATGCAGGATCAAATGGTGGCAAAAAAAGCGGCGCCACGCAATGAAGATGAACCTGATTTGACTGATTTGCAAATTGTTCAGCTAGTTCTGAGCGAGAAAAGCACATCCACCACCTGCAACAGCACATTCCTACCAAGATTGGGCGTCGCAACAAGTTCCAGGAAGTCTTCTGTCTCAGCTACACGCATCCGAGAGCTACAACAAAGACTGGCAGATCAAGAGCAGAACTCCATACAGGCAGCTGAAACGTACCACAGTGAGATGCAGGCAAAACTGCAAGAACAAGATGAAAAATTTGAAGACATCAGGAAGAAGCAGGAGGAAGAACTTGAAGCTGTGAAGAAAGCCCAAGAAGAAAAGACTCTGGCTTATGAAAAGAGGCTGACAGAAATGGATGCCGTGCTTAATTTGCTCTTGAGGACATCCCAGCCACCATCCATGTCTCAATCCCAGGGCAACTAATCTATTGCACCACCGTCCTACAACATTATTAATCATAGGTCTTTTAATTTCTTTGTGTTCCAATTGTAATTTTCTTATGAATCTTTCGGTCTGTGAGAGACATATATACTTCTTGTGCCACCATTTAAGTATGATATTTATTGTCTACTTTTTGATATTTCGCCAGTTTTTTTGTTCCCCAAATTTCGCAAATAATTCAAATGCTCTCAAATTTTGTCAAATTCAAAAGGTGACGGAAAATGTCACAACGTCACTATTAAATGAAACCACGTGGCACCAATTTGTGGTCCCACTTGTCAGAATTTGTGGGTCCCACCAGTCAGCATTATTGGGACCCATATGTCGGCAACAACCTGGTCCCACTTGTCTGAATTTTGTGGATCCCACCGGTCAGAATATTGTGGGTCCAGCTTGTCATAATATTTTGTGGTCCCACCAGTTAGCACCATGCCGGTCCCACATGACAGATATCCATGTCAGCGCCGTCGGACCCATGTTGTCAGAAGCCAAATGGGACCCACATGTAAGGCCACGTATGCTTTTTTTGGACCAATCAGAAACTTCCCAAGATTTAGATATTGACGAAAGTTGCAATTTTTCGTGACAAACCTGTCTGTCAACAATGAACCTTTGATGTTGACGAATTTGCAGGTCGTCACCATCAAACATTTGACGTTGACGAAAAAATGCATACCGTCACCCCCGATATTTTATGACGGAGCTTCCTTGACGAACCCCATGACGATCAAATTTTGTCACCGCGAAGTAATCCTTGACGAAAATTGGCCTTAATATGACGAAAGTGATTTGTCAAAAAAATTGTTTTCCTTTGTAGTGAAGCCAGATACCAAGTATCTGCACACACACACAGCCAGAGTGCTCACAAGGCTGTGTGCATGCAACCCACCACACACACATAGCTGGTGAGTCACCAACAGGCTGCCAGGCCTTGTTGTCGACCAGAGAAGAAGAGGGAGATCACATAAAAGCCTTTCCAACAGTGAACCCTAGATCATTCATCGACAGCAGCTTCACAGGGTAAGTCCCAAAGAACAGCAAGAACACAAGCACAGCTAGAACAGTAGAATAGTCACTGCTGTTCCATTTGTTCCAGCCATACACATAAATAGATCAAGCATCATCAACTAGCAAGGAGGAGCAGGGCAAGCATAAACAGCATCCAGAAGCAATCCTCTACTCCAACACCCAAATCCTAGGAGCTGGAGTGAGGTATACACAAAATAACCTGAGCAAACACAGATTTTGCTCATCAATAAGCATACACTTCCATCACAGGGGCAAGGAGGGTATGAAACCCTGGATATATCATCACTTGGTTGCAACACCATTTGGTGCTAGCAATTAAAGCAAGGACTAGGAGGAAAATAAACCAGGGAACAACTGGTTGTGTCAACACAGTGACACAACCAGAGAAATCCATCATGGATTTGATCCCAGCTAGTCATTCCCAATCACCTAGCACTAACTGGTGCACTAACCATCAGACAGTAGACAAATTCATGTCTATTTTGTTCTCAACATCAAAGGCTACTGGTAATTCCACAATAAGGGATCAACCAGAGAGCATAGGACCATGCACAACAAGCCACCTGAGGTGGGAGCTTCCTGAGCAACCAAGAATGGTTGCTGAGGCCACCTCAACCACTTCATCAAATCCCACAGTGAAGCTAAGCATATATATCATTACCCAGAAGGGTT
Organism: Lolium multiflorum; assembly: GCA_030979885.1. NCBI lineage: Eukaryota > Viridiplantae > Streptophyta > Magnoliopsida > Poales > Poaceae > Lolium > Lolium multiflorum. The sequence continues at coordinate 273,508,001 of CM061753.1, read as the reverse complement.
CAAGTGGAGCTAGGGTTCCCATTAAAAGATTGGCACCCTTCAAGCTCTATTAAATCAATTCATATGATCATCACTGCAGGGCAGTTCACATCATTTATCTACTTAATGAATCTAAGCTAAACAGATAAATGAAACAGGCATGTTACTGATGCACTGGAACTTGCAGATGATCCAATGGATCATTACAAGTATCCACTGATGCTTGGACAAGCACCAACACTCACAGGCTAAGCCTGTATGAAGCACAAACAGTACTGGTTGAGCACCAGTGGATCACTGAGAGAAGCACACACTTGCTTACAAGCAGGTAGTGATCATCAGAGCATCACCTGCTCTTGATACAGATCACCACAGCCAAACACATGAACCAGACACCAAGATCAGCCACAGGACATGAATATATACATCACTGATAATCAAATAAGCTAGTGATTAAAGTATCCAGTAGCAGTACAGGCACAACAATGCTCAGTGGAGCATCTTCATGAAATAAAGCACACAGGAAAGCATACCAGAGGCACTGGCACTTGCAAAAATTGCAAGGATTACACACCATAATTGAGCCAGGGCAAGTAATTGAATACACTTGATGATCTAGCAATAATAGAATCAAGCACAGAGGCACAGGGATAGTTTCAAGCAAGAAGTGCAAGCATAAGCTTGCACATAGGCTAGAAATTCATGCACAGGGATATGGCAGGGCATCACACAGCAGTAGCACAATCATGGCGCAGCAGCAGTGCACAGCAGCTCATGAGCAGGCAAGCATGGCGTAGCAGCAGAGCACAGCAGCTCATGCGCAAGCAAGCAAGATGCAGCAGTAGAGCAGTGACATGGCGAGCATCTCCACATGGAGATACAAGCCATGGCCTGAGCTAGAGGATGAGAAAGTAGAACAGACAGAGAGAGAGAGAGAGAAAGAGAGACGAATGGAGCACGTACCCGGGGCGAGCGGATGGCAACCACAGCCATGGCGGCCATGGCGACACACGCCGGGGGCACGGCGGCGCCAGGCCAAGCCAAGCCACAGCAGCGCCGCAGCTACCATCAACCACGGCGTGGCACGCAGCCGCACCGCAGCGCCAGGAACATCGGCGGCGGCGAAACCGCCGCGGCAACACCACGGCGGCGTCACGGCACCTGATGCGCCGGTGAGCAACGCATCACTGTGCGGGTGAACGCGTCGGGAGCGAGCGGAGATGGTGGCGGAGAGTAGATCGAGCCGGAGGATCTGATGCGCCGTCGTGTGGCGGACCAGATCCGCCGCATCTCATCGCCGGGGATGGCCGGAGTTGGCCGGGAAAATCCGGCGAAGGGGCGGCGACACGGGATCGCCAGAGAGACGAGAGAGGGTTAGGGTTTGGTCGCGCGTGAGAGGAGAGGGAGAAGTGAGGCTGGTCGAGCCGAACCAGGCCGGTCGGTTCGATCAAACCCACTGGGTTGCACCGACAGGTGGGCCCAGGGGCAATTGGGTCTTTTCACAAATAAACCAAAAATCCTGAAATTTTAAAAATTCATAGTAAATTAAAGATAACTCTAAAAAAATAGTTAAAAATATGAAAATTGATCAGCATAAAATTCTCTACCTAAATAAAATATCAAAGGGAATTTTTGAAGACAATTAAGAATAAGTCTCAATTTGATGATTTAAATAATCATTTAAATCACACATTTTATTTTCAATAATAAAAATAAGTCCATTAATGCATTTGGACTTTAAAAACACCTTGACAACATTTCAAGGTTGTATTTTACCCTAAACAGAGTATCCCTAAAATTGTTCTTAGTATTAACCTTCTACATAAAATAAAAAAACACCGGAAAAGGGGGGAAACAAAAGCTGAATCATGCATAATTGCTTCTTTAATCATTGCCCTTATCGGACAATGATGCTATTTTTCAGAAACAGAGGACAAGGGTCAGTCCATACCATCCAACTGCAACACTTTGCAGTGTTCAGGCAAGTTCATCGCTTGCTCATGTCATTTGAGTATTTTTACCAAATTACTTGCAAAGTACTATGTTTATCACTATTGCATAAAAAGACAAAACCACTATTTTCATAACTATGAATATGACTAAGTGGTGGGCAATGGAACCATGGATTGTGTTGATATGGTGGAGGTTCCATTGCAAGGGTTTATATCCATCTAGGATTAAACAACAAATGTCGTCCAGTGATTCTTAATGCCCGTGTTAACCATAAGATCTGGAATGGGACGGAGTAGTCAAAAGTGTTTCCACCTCTCGTTCATCAACGGATGCGCTTTACCGTAGACACTTGTATCTGTCAGGGCAAGCGGTTGGCTGGGAAGCCTTAAGTCCCCACGGCATAGTCCGTAGACACTTGTCGCTCGAAGAACAAGCGGTGGGCTGGGGAAGCCTTAAGTTCCCCACGGTATTGCGGTCTATGATGGGTTGCAGCTACCGGCGAAGGAGTTTGGTTCGATCCCAAACTGTTGTCGTGGTCGGGGTCCACCCGTGAGTGGGAATAATGGGACCGACGAGGACCCAGGGTCGGGGTATGCAACAAAGGGTGGGTGTTCGAGGTAGCGGAGGAACATGATTGACTAGGAACCTTATACCGGGCCTCACACCAAAGGAAGTGTGAACGGGAAAGCTGCCGGTTGGCACCAAGGTTAAGATCTCTTATGGGTAAAGAAACACACCTCTGAGTGTAACGTTGTGACCAGTCACTCCTTGTTCGGGATTTGGAACTACGACGCCGGAAAGGAACTCCATGAAGTTCTAGTAAACCGGTGAAGGCTGACGGACATAGTTCTTCTGAATAAAACAACCTTTTGAAGAAACGGTTATCAAAACTTGCATGGTATCAGACTTTCTGGTCTGGTACCGTAGTTAGTGCATTAAACACCTCTTTCCTAATATGAACTTGTTGAGTACGCTCATACTCATACCACTCTTAAATCCCCTGCTTATCTGAAACCATCCGGAGGAGGACAACGACAACCCGAAGGAGCCGACATCATCGGCTATGAAGAACCAGATCTCTCTGGAGGTATTGAAGGCGTAGACTATCTCATAGTCTACGGAACCGGGAGGCTTCCGGAGGAGAACAAGCCTAGAAGTACCCAGTAGTAGTAGTAGTAGCCAGCGCGAACTCTTAATACTTAGCTGCTCGAGAGAATAAATGTTAAGTCTCGTGAAACTTCTATATTGTAAGCTAAGTTGGGTTCGCCCGAACCCCTCCTCTTTGGACCCAAGAGGAGCTCCAAGATGATATGTATATATGGTTTGTAATAATGTATGAATGAGTTATGGACCTGCTATGTTCTGTTGTACTACTCTGAGGGATGTAATATTTGCGGATTGGTACTTCGCGAATGTTATATCAACGACTAGCATACTACAACATGCAGTGGTATGCAGGGTCACCACATTCTCCCCCGATGTGGTCTATCTATCTCTCCATGTATGGTCTTTATATGATCACGAGCTTTGTAATCTAGTTGAATAAGTAGATGTTATTCTTCAACTATTGTGCTACTCAAGTGGTTTTATTATGTGATCTCTGGGGACATCTTGTCCAACGGTGTGAAGGTGACAGTGTGCACACCGTGTTTGTTTCTTAAGCTTAATTTACAAAAGTACTTATGAATTGTGGTGTCTAGTTAGTATCATCTTTTTATGCTCAAAGTGATAGCGTGGGGCGTCCATAGATTGGGAATGCGAACATTAAGGAGTGCTTATGCAGCCCTACGCAGTGAATTTGTGTTTGTTATCAAACCGGAGAGTGGTTCAGAGTAGCGTAGTGAAGAGATAATATCGATGTATTCAATTATGGTATCATTGTTGAGAGTGTCCACTAGTGAAAGTATGATCCCTAGGCCTTGTTTCTAAGCATTGAAACACCGTTTACAATCAGTTCTGCTACATGTTTGCTTGCTGCCATTATTATTTCAGATTGCAATTACTACTCATAATCATCCATATTACATGTATTTCACTATCTCTTCGCAGAACTAGTGCACCTATATACCTAACAAGTGTATTGGGTGTGTTGGGGACACAAGAGACTTCTTGTATCGTAAATGTAGGGTTCCTTGAGAGGGATATCTTTGACCTCTATCTCCCTGAGTTCGATGAACCTGATCCACTTAAGAGAAACTTGCTGCTATTCTACAAACCTATGCACTTGGAGTCCCAACACTGGCTACAAGAATAGAAGCGTGCGTAGACATCACGGAGTAGCGGCGGAGCGGCATGGCCAGGCCCGGTGGCGGAGCAACACGGCCAGGCGTGCGGCGGTGGAGTGGCACGACTATGCGTGCGGCCAGGCCAGGCGTGGCGGACCTACACGGGCAAGCTCTTTTAATGTATTTCCTTTTTCTATTTGGACTGATATGTGGGTCCCCCTCTATCTCAGGATATTGCTCAGATTTTTGCCACATCATCACCTTACAGCGGGCCCTATCAGTCAGAAACTATATCAATTCGGTGTCAATTCATGTTTAGTGTTTGCTGCTAACAACTTAGCAAAATGTGTTGGTTTTTTTTTGTCCACGAACGTAAAGTGGTGGTTATTCGGTAAATTTCAACTGTAAAGTGGTGATTTTATGCTATTAACTCGCACTTTTTCTAGTTTTAAATAAAAGCATGAGTCTTATTCATTGAAACGGAGGTAGTACTAAGGAACTATCCTGCAAGACCAAGTCTGTATACTTCGAATGGTCCATCACGCTATGTATCTCTCTTTTAAATCGAGTTAATAGTTAATTGATGTCGTTGAAATACATTTACATTCTAATAAAGTCCAAGCAACCAATAATGGAGGGACGAACATGGAATATACCTGTAGCCGGGTTCCATGGACCCACAACAATTATTAATATCAATTGTTCAACACGTAAAACAACTTTATATTTGCTATCACTAAAACTAGTCTATGATTCATTGACAGGGACATCCACATTTCATATGTGTTCATCAACTAGTGCACAACCGGGGTGGTATATTGCTATATTCCAAGGCAAACCATGGTTAAACAGCTGGCGAACTTAGCTGCTATATTCCAAGGCAAACCATGGTTAAACAGCTAGTGCCAACCCCTCCACCCCTAAAAGCCAAGCTGAGAAGCAACCGAGACAGAGATCCAACATATTAATAAAAGCCACCTTTCTTGCTACTTGATGCTATGCATCACCGTATACTTAATTGACTTCATTATACACCTTCACGATTGTTGTTGTCACTTAAAATTGTCATTGTAGACCAACAGGTCTAGAACGCAACATGTGTGGGAAATTGGATGAGTTTCATCTCCTCATGGAACAAAAGGTATGCTTTTCAGCAAACTGGTGGCAAATTATCAATCTCTGCTTTGTCAAAAGATAATATCTACTGTTCATATTCTTGCAAGCCTGATCAGATATCTCCATATCGTGTTATAATTTTTTGATAAAACAAAAAAATCACAGTGTTCCTGATTTGATTTGTCTTCACTAATAATTTAGGGTGTACCCGATGGAGAATTTCAAGGAGTTCGTTCCTTGGTAGCCAAACCTCCAACTGCGAGCACTTCAAGGCCAAACAGCATGGTTGTTAAGGTAACTCCATTAAATTCTCGTCTATAACAAAGCTCGGTTTTGAACCTATGAATTCATCGAAACATATCGGCCCCCAAATTACAGAAGGTGTGCCCACGGGAGTACATCCCGCCGCACATCGTCGCGGAGGCTATCTCGACGCTACACGGCCTCGATCTGCGGTGGTCGGGGCCGATCACGCCCGGCGAGCGGCTTTACGTGGAGCAGTACGTGATGGCTAAGTACCCGCAGTACTCACACGGACTCATCGAGGAGGAAAGCTGCGACAAGGACGACCTCTACTCCACCTACTACAGCACTGGCAGTATGACCTCGCCGGAGGGTGGATCTAGTGAGAGGCGGAGGTCTTCGCCGACGGGGTCACCATCGTCGGCGAGGCCAGACATCGACATGGTTAGGCTGGAGCCGTCGCGGCTGCTGGACATCATGACAAAGAAGTCATCCTTCACGGGAAGTTTCATCTCCATACCCGAGATCCAGGCCAGGAATAGGGTGCTCCGGCACTGCGGGCTCACCGACGACGAGTACCTCGTGCTTTTCGCCGCCACGCCCAAGGACGCAATGATGCTGGTAGGGTCCTCAACACTTAGATAATTAAGGTCGTTGAAACTGACATATGAAACTCCATTCTCATTGAGGAAAATTTACATATGTTTCCACTATAACTGAAAATAAATACAGTTTTTGGCACAAAAATTGCCACAGTCCTTTAATTTGGAAGTGAAATCTAAACATATGTGTGACTTTATTAGAGAGAAATCACTTGTTTAACTTAATCCACCTGAAAAAGAAGTTGCATACGCAGGTCGGTGAGAGCTACCCATTCTTCCGGAACAACTACTACATGTCGATCCTAGGTGAGGACCGCGACTGCATCCGCGCCTTCGCTTCGTACAAGGAAGCTAAGGTCATCGCCGCGCCGGAATCCTGGCTGGACCTCCGCATCAAGGGCTCCCAGCTGAGCCAGTACTTCCGCCGCAAGTCCAAGCTCGCGCCCAAGGGCCTCTTCGCCTACCCCGCCGTCTCAGCCGCAGATAGTGACGGAGTTGCCCCGCCTCCGCCAAGTTACTCCCTGCACTGGGTCTCGGAGGCGCATCGCAACGCCTGGCACGTGCTCCTGGACGCCACCGCACTGGTCATCGGCGAGGACCGGCTCCCGCTGACGCTGCACCGGCCAGACCTCGTGTTGTGCACGCTCGACGACACGCACTCGCAGAAGCCGTCCGCCATGGTCACCTGCTTACTCGTAAGGCGGAGGTCCTTCGACACGTCCACCCTATCGCAGCCGCAGCAGCAGAAGCAGTGATCGATGAAGTAGTCGATCCATCTCATGCTTATATTAACACAAACTACGACTACAACTATTTGATGCTCTGCTTCCATACTTCTATGGTCTATATGGGAAGGTGTTTTAATGTTTGAGCTTCAACTGTCCGTCAGTCCATACAATGACTTTCGATGTATCAGAGCAAACTAATTTGGCCGTAAATACATAAAGTACTACATCCATTCAAATTAATAAGGCTTTACATTTTTTAAACTCAAACTACATGAAGTTTGACTAAATTTTTAGGAAAAATTATTATATTATTATGTATAGTGCAAAATCAACACCTTTAGATACATCATGAAATATATTTTCATATGATATCTATATAATATCTTGGTTCTTGTGTAGTTTTTCTAAAAGTTCGATCAAACATTACTTAGCTTAACTTTTCAAAAAAAGTAACATAGGTTTTATTCATTGGAAGCGATGGAGTAAACAATTTGTGCGAGTTGATAAAGGCATGGATGTTTTTCCACAAGTATGTGGATCGTCCCTTGACCATCCAAGATCTGTTTCGCAAAAAAAAAAACTATCCGAGGTCTGAATAAAACAGTTAGCATATGTGTACGTGTTCTTACTTCTTCACCCTCCTTTCAAAGACAAAGTGTATAGCAAAGATCAGGTACACAATCCCAGATTCCCGCGGTGCAATGCTCCAGCTTCCCACACCCCGGTCTATTCTCGTTCTCGTTCCGTGATATGACATTTGTGTCTAGACAAAGTTGAGTTAATTAATATAAACTGAAAAGACTTAGAAATCTAGAAAAATCGTCACTTTCAAGAATTTATCATCCTTTATTGTTTACTTCGTGTGAAAAATCAAATGTGTCTGTTTTGCACCTTATTTGTTTGTAGCTAAATGAAAAACACACATTTTGCTCTAACTTTGTAATGTCATATTAAATCATTTCTATATAAAAATAAGATGAAAAGTCTCGCAATGCTATTTGCCATGACAAGATTCACAATATGTACCAAGCTTGGGGTGATTAGGGCATCCACTTTATGGGGAAAAACACCACCATATATAAGGCATGTGTGGCAATCCTTATGGTCTACCTTATACACATATCTCGATGTGCAGCTATATCTGAATTTATTTTCAAGATTTAGCCGATTGAATGCTAATTTAACATTTAATTACAATTCATAATTATTTGGTTTAAAATACTTGGAGGTACCCTGCAAGTATGGTACCCCAAAACAATGCCAAAGCATGGGTTCTGCGTCTTCCTATAGTACAAGATGGCCCGCAGCTGAAGTATGAGCCAAATTTAAAACCAACCAAACAAGGTTCAAACAAATCAAAAAAAAAATTATGAAACATGCGCATGGAGTCGTTCACATGCTATGTAGTCTGCCTAGTAAAAATTCCACACCAATTATACATAGGGGTTTGGGCGAAGAGTCATTCACAAACAATATATGGTGTCCCGTATGACTACTTCGCTTCCTCCCCATTCGAGCATGCTTCATGCAATATCCACTTCAAACTTGACAAAAATCTTTCACATATTTTGGAACCATATATGTTGGAGTCCGCCTCGCTACCTTCTTCCCATATGTGAGTTTAATTGGTTACTACGAAAACCACGGCGAACTTTTAAATCATGGCCCTATTTTTGCAGAAATGTGCAACTTTGCAAAGTAGAGATTTTTGATTTGTCACACATAAATGTGTTATATTATTTTTATAAGTAGCCAAAGGGTTAAAATAGGTGTTTTGTTTATTCACTAATGTGTGCAGTGTGCACACACACTGTGACAAATCTAAAATTCACGTGTAGGTCGGACGTGGTAGGATCACCATTTGAAGGTTTGCCAAATTAACTTAGCATGCAACCATATACTGATTTTTTTAAATCCAGTTAAGTTCAAATTTGAATGGTGGTCGCCACAACCAAACTAATTACAAAAAAAAAGGGAAAATATAGGGGTGTGCCCTGAAGGTGTTGAATCCCACAAGAATGCATGAAGTCACCATTTCTGCTGTAATGCCTCTGTCTAGAAAAGATAACAAACTTCATGGCATACCAATAGTGTTGAGAGAAGAATCCTTCTTTATATATTTTGGCACAATGCATGTTGGACATCGCCTTGCTTCGATCTTGCCACATGTGAGCTTGGTTACCACAAGAACTATGCATGACGAACTTTCGAATCATGATCCCATTTTTTAAGAGATGCACAACTTCTCATTGCCAGCCACTTTACCAACTAGAGTTTGTTTGGTTTGCCTCACAAAAAAGTGTTTCTATTTTTATTGGCCAAATTAAGGAGCCACAATAGGTCGGTGTTTTCGTGAAGTGGCTACCTCTTGTATTGTGCACACTGCCACCACTAGTACAAAACGGAGAGTTAGAGACGCCCGCTAGACCCGTTTTATCCAAAACAAAATAAAAACCATCTCATGACACATACCTGAGACTGCCATGATTTTTCTTTCGACTCTAATACTTTCAAAGTCGGTTTTATAACTGGCCCTCTCTGCTCGTTGTTGTCTTAGTTGGACAATAAAATCAACCGTCTCCCAAAAGTGGGTACGGCCGCCCACGCCCTTATCCCTTGCATTGAATTATTTTTCGTCATGGAGAATAACATAACTGGGATGGCATTTTTTACCAGGTCATAAATATCCTTAAGAATAGTGGATTGCCATAGTCACATAATCTGCAATGGTCACGATCACGGGACTATCATATCCTTCGCCATGTCCTTCCTGCCGACCGAAATGATATGAGGTGATAGTCACATAATCACATAATCTGTAATTGTCATAGTCACATAATCTGCAATTGTCATAGTCGCATCAAGTAGTTAATTTTGTAAAGGTCCAGATGTCATATAAGGTGATATATCTGGATTGTCTTCCCATCCTTCCCTGATAACAACTTCTCGAAGTCCTTCCCTGCCACCCACGAGCACAAAATCGACATGTTCAGGTCACCGTTTCTGTAGCATCAGATGATGTATAAGGGTTCCTCATCTCCTGTAAGTTAAGGTCAAAATTTATTTTATTTATTTTGAGTTTCAAAATTTCATAAGTTAACCTTGCAAAAATTCTAATTACTATTACAAAAGAAGCCTGGTGGCCGGGTGTATACGTGAGAACGCGGTGATAGATTGACATGTGGCCAACGGTGTTAGTTGTCCGTGAGGTGATAACCCTATGCAACACTCTCCACTTATCCACCGTACTCAACACTCTCCACTTATCCACCGTACTCAACACTCTCCACCATCCGCCGGCCCGGGCTAGTGACCCCGCGCGCGCGTTGTGCACTGGTGTCCAGCGGCCCAGACAAGAGCCGCCCGGGCGCGCTCGGCCGTGGCATCCACCTGCTCGGACAAGCACCTCCGTGCTCTCCTCCTCCAGTGAAGACCTGCACGCCTAAGGAGCTAGTCCTCCCCTCTCTTGGCGTGGTCGGGTTGTAGCAGAGCCGTATGGGCTTGCCGGTGTCGATCTAGACCTCGAGGAGGTGGATCTCGTCGTCGTCCTGGCTACGACCCTGCTTGGCCACGAGGCGGTGGGTGGAGCTGCGGCCGGCTTATGGCTCCGGCTGGGAGCGGCGGCAATATCGCGAGTGGAGGAGGGCGCCGAGCAGCGGGGTGGTTCAGTAGTAGCGCGGCGGCCGGCAGACGGAGCTACGCGAGCAGAGAGGAGGTCTGAGATTGAGGCGCGTCGAAGGGGACGAGAACTGGGAGCAGTTTTCTAGTGCGCGCAGAAGCCGCTCATGAGCACTGGGGAGACTACTCTGGGCAGAACGATAAGGTTGCCCCCTTGTTATCTCTCCACGTACGTGGACACGCGGAGGGCAAAGAAAGCGGGGGATCGGGAGGACTCATCCCCGGGTGATACTAAGCACTTTCACGCCGTTTGGCTCCGTTTATGAGGCCAGCATCTTAAAGCAAATCCAACGGTAATGGATGCGTGCTCACGTATACACGCGGTCACCAAATCCACTCTCTTACTATTAAGGACATGTTGGCACAACAACCTTGTACAAACACAACGACAGAAGTATCATTGAATACTTTACCATAGAAACTTTGATACCAAATAGTCTGAACTTAGTATACCCTGAAAGGGAACGCCATATTTTTCACGTTCAACACATTGTATAGACGTATAGTACTAAATTCCTTCAGTGTTTGGTATCTAATTGGTTGCCCAATTATACCTTATCCTCTACATGGCAATCCCTGACAAATGTTGTATTTAGTGGCCACGTATACACGCGGTCACCAAATCCACTCTCAAATAGTAATACTAGTTCATTTGTGGAAGCCACCAATACTAATGAATTTAAAAGATAGATATGCCACTACTTGTGCTTTTAATCATGTTTCCTCTTCAGCCAATCCACTATCTTCGAGTTTGTATTTCAAGTGTGATAGCAGTAGACAAATGGAGGGCAAGCTACCCATCATCATTTATTATTCAAATATTTAAATATAACATTTCAAAGTTCTGAAAAATCTGGAACAAAATCGTGGAGGTAGCCAATAATGTATTATACAAATCTGTAAAATCTCAATAGAAACTACTCCCTCCGATTCATAATAAGTGTTGTAAATTTAGTTCTACTTCGGTAGGGAGTACTTTTTATTTTAGGCTACACAAAAATGACAATATTGGACAAATTATATAGTGTTGAAATATCCACTATTCACTATAAAATTTATCATTTTGTGTAGATTATATTAAAAATTAGTTCATATTGATATTTTTCATATTTGTCGTATACATCATTGGCTACCTCTAGGTTTATTTAAAAAATTATAACTAAAAAATACTTTTTAAATATATGAAGAAACAGGGCTACAAGTGTAACTTGGCCTCCATTTTGAGTTTTCGCAAGTGTGATCTTGTACTCATGCAAAAATTCAGTCTTGTCCTTCTTAGCCAAATCACCGGTGTACTTCGCCTTGAACTTCACAAATTTTTATTTTGCTTTCCCTTCTTAGCTGCTTTGATATCCTTAGGTGAGATCATGTTCTCACATTTCATTTCTTGACATCCGTAGTTGCCTTGCCATCTTTCGATGGGGACAAGTTCGCATCCTCCTTAGACTCATGAACCTCAACTGTATCAGCATTATTTGGGATGTACGATATTTCCGCAAGGATGGAGGATGTAATCCCGGTTACATGTGCTTTTCCAAACATGGCATCTGTCTCGTCCAATTTGGACAACCCCTTCTTCTTGTACTTTGCATGCTTCGAACATTTTTGAAATATGTCTACACAAATATCATAGACATTAATGATACAATAACATCAACGACTCACTTGAAGATCAATCTTTCACCATTCTTTATTGGACGCAATAGTTCCCTTCAGATAATCTAACCTAGCCTAGTTGCTGCAATTTTCAACTCCAATAAGTACATATAAAAATTATTCAACAAGTCCCATTTATTTTTAAATTACTTCTTTGACAATGTATTGCTTGTCTTAGCTAAAAACTATAATTTGACTTCATGGCCCGCCTACATACTTCAGTCATACATACATAGGGATGAAAATGGGTACCCATATTGAGTGGGCCTTGGCGTAAGATATCTCCCATGACGTGGCTTGTGTGGGAACCACTTGTAGACATTGTGTTTGGCTAGAACCAAAAACACGCCTATGCCGATGCAAGACAAAAATCTTTTGCAACATGCTTTACAATTAATTGCAACCGTCCATTCTGTAATCTTATGCTACAAATGGTCCACATTAATTGCCATTGATCCTACCCCAAAGAGATCAATAGACACAAAAGGAGGGGAGGTGGTGGCATGGAAGAGAGAGAGAGCGACCGAGAGAGAAAGAGAGACGGAGTGACAGAAAGAGCAAGAGAGGGATGGGAGAAGGAGAGAGAGCGCAAGAGAGAGAAATATAGGGGAAGTGAAGGAACAATCGAGAGAGATAAAGAGGGAGGTAGTATAGGAGGCAGAGTTTTGGCTCATAGGAGCAAATGCTCCCATTATACAAAATAATTAAAATACAATTTTAAAAATGCCAAAAGATTCTGACATAAATTTTTTGGTGTACATCGTGATATTTTATGTTAGTGCACAAGTTTTCGTGGAGAAACAACATTTTATGTGGCATGTACAAAAAAGATAAAAAAAATGTCATGTACGTAGTCGTGTTATAGCATCAAAATTTGTCTTTTTTACAGGGGCCATATAATTTTTTAATTTTTTTTGAAAACTTGTGTACGAACATAAAATGTGTAGATGTACATGGAAAATTTTATTTTAGAATTTTTGACACTTCGAAACGTAAGTTCACACAATGGGAGCAAATGCTCCTATGAGCCAAAGTGAATATCCCGGTAGTACATGTCTAGATCCATCCATGGTGACCTTCGACGGAGACAAGCAACGGGAGAAGTAGTCATCGAAAGATGAACCGCTCACGTGGGAGATCAATAGGAGGTATTAGATTCCTGAAAAACTCATTGTAGAGGCTCGTCCCCTCGACGATAACGCCAAAACTATTGTATGTGGCTTTTTCCTACTCATTCTACCATGTATTCGGTTCGGACCTAGGATTTTTTTGGTTAGGTAGTGACTTAGTTGTCAGAAGACGCATGTAGAAATATAGTTGTGAGTTATGTGATGTGAGAAAGTTGTAAAAAAGTATTTGATCAGTAACTGGGTTAATTGTGGCTGTGAGGGTAAATGTTTTATACACGAGGTTGTTTCACTTAGTGGTTCACTATAATGACCAGAAGTATCCTCCACAACCAATCCACTACATCTGAAATTATATTTCAAGTGTGATAGAAGTGGACAAATGGAAGCCGAGCTACACGTAACCCTTTATATTTCAAATATTAGAAAATTATATTTCAAAGTTAACAAAAATCTTAAAGGAAATCCTGGAAGTAGCCAATGATGTACATACAAAAACTACTCCTTCCTGTCTATCAAAAGTTTCGGGCTTTAGCTCAATTTAGTTCAAATTTGCACTGAATCCCCAACATTTATTGTGGATCAGAGGGATTAATTTATATTTGAGGCTACACAAAAACAAAAATAAAATCGGAAAAATTATACAGTGTTGAAATACTCCCAATTCACTATAAAAATTTACATTTTTGTGTAGTATAGATTATAAAGTAGTTTGTATTGATATTTTGTTGTAGTATACATCATTGGCTACCTCTAGGTTTTTCTTCAGAATTTTTTTAAACTCATAAATACATTTTTTGAATGTTTGAAACATAAAGGGCTACTTGTGTAGCTCGGCATGCTTTTTTCCACAAGTGTAACCTTTTACTCAAGCAAAAAATGTAGTCTTCTTCTTCTTAGCCAACTTATTAGTGTACTTATCCTTGCGCTTCACAATTTTTTATTTTGCGTTCCCGCCTTAGTTTCCTTTACATCCTTAGGCGAGACCTGATTGTGATATTTCATTTCTTTACATCCATACTTGCCTTGCCATCCTTCAAAGGGGGAAAGTTCATATACCTATAGAAACTCAACTATATATCATCATCATTTGTGATGTCTGATATTTCCACAAGGATGGATGATGCGATCCTAGTTATATGCAACTTTCCAAACATGGCATCTAACTCCTCCAATTTGGACAACCCATTCTTCTTATACTTTGCATGCTTTGGGTATTTTAAAATATTTCATTTAAGGAAGCAATATCGCAAATATTAATGTTACAAAAACATCAACGACTTACTTGAAGGTGAATATTTCACCACCCTTATTGGTTGCAGTAGTTCCCTTCACATAATAATAATCAAGTCTAGTTTGACATCATAACCTACACACTTCAGTCATACATACGTCGGGTTACATCGGGTACCCATGTTGAGTGGCCCCGGTCATGGCGTGATGCGTCTCCGCTGATGTGGCTTGTGTGGGAACCACTTGTGCCAATGTATTTTGCTATAACAAAAAACTCGCCTATGCTGATACAGGATGAACATTTCTTGTATAAAACATTTTACAATTAATTGCAACCACCCATTTTGTATTCTCATGTTATAAATGGTCCACATTAACTGGCATTGATCATACCCCAAATAGATCAATAGACACAAAGGAAAAGAAGGTGAGGCCATGAAAGAGATAGATCTACCGAGACAGAAAGAAAGATAGAGTGGCTGAAAGAGCGAGAAAGAGAAGGGATAAGAAGAGAGAAAGAGAGGGCGGGAGTGAAGGAGCAACCGAGAGACAAAAGGAGTATATAGTAGAAGTCTAGATCCGTCCAAGGTGACCATGGATGGAGACGAGTAATGGGAGAAGTAGACATCGACAGAGGAACCACTCCTGGAGGAGATCAATAAGCAGGATTAGGTTCCTGAAGTCCTCATTCTAGAGGCTCGTCACCTCAATGATAACGCGACAACTTTGGTATGTTGTCTGTTCCTACACATTGTACCATATATTCGGTTCCGACCTGTGATGTGTTTCGTTAGGTAGTGACTTATCTGATGGTAGTTGTGAGAAGGCGCATGTAAAAATATAGTTGTGAGTTATGTGATGTGAGAAAGTTGTAAAATAAGTATTTGTCCAGTAACTGGGTTAATTTTAGCTGTGAGGGTAAATGCTTTATACACCAGTAATGACCTGCGAGGTAGTTTCACTTAGTGTTTAGCTATAATGACCACATTAGAGTTTGGTTTATCTATAATAATTATGTTATAATCAATTGACACATTATCCACTTAATTATTTTATGTGTTCTATGAAAGACACACATTATTAAATTGATATTATGATCAAAAACTCCATTCATTTGCAAAACATCAGCAACAAGTTAAAATATGGCAACAATAGCATTGTTGAATCACAATAGGTTGTCAAATATGGCAGCAAATAAACTCCAATATATGGAAGCAAATAAACTCCAATATATGGAAGCAAATACATTCTCAAATAAGAGACACAACCACACAAACATTTGTTCATTCCAATAGGTAGATACATATGGCAGAAAAATACATTGATATTTGTTCATTACAAATTGATAACACAACCACACAAAATAGTTCTAGTAGTTCATGTGTGGGATTTAAAGGTTATATATGCCACTAGTTCATTTAATCATGTATCCTCTACAATAAATCCACTATCTCCGAATTTATATTTGAAGTGTGACAGGAGTGGACAAATGGAAGCCGATCTACACGTAATCCTTTATTTTTCAAATATTAGAAAATCATATTTCAAAGTTCAAAAGAATCTTAAACAAAATCCTAGCCAATGACGTAAATACAAATGTGTAAAATCTCAATAAAAACAACTCCTTCCGATTCATCATAAGTATCGGGCTTTAGCTCAATTTAGTTCAAATTTGCACTAAATCTCCAATCTTCAATTTAGTTCAATTTATATTTCATGATGCACAAAAATGAAAAATTGGAAAAATTATACAGTGTTGAATATGCAAAATTCACTATAAAAATTAACATTGTATTGATGTTTTGCATATTTATATTATACATCATTGGCTATGTCTAGGTTTTTCTTCAGAATTTTCTAAAACTAATACATACTGTTTTTGAATGTTTGAAACATAAAGGGCTACTTGTGTAGCTCGACATCCATTTTTAGTTTTTGCAAGTGTGACCTTTTACTCAGACAAAAATATAGTCTTCTTCTTCTTAGCCAACTTCTCAGTGTACTTTGCCTTTGCTTCACAATTTTTTTTCTATCCCTCCTTAGCTTCCTTGGCATCCTTAGGTGAGACTAAGTTATGATATTCATTTTCTTGACATCCGTAGTTGCCTTGACATCCTTCAAATTAAGGGGGAAATCTCATAGTCCATAGACTATAGAACCTCAACTATATCATCATTATTTGTGATCTCTGAAATTTCCTCAAGGATGGATGATGCAATCCTAGTTATATGCGCCTTTCCAAAAATAGCATTTGACTCGTCCAATTTGGACGATTCCTTCTTATTATACTTTGCATGCTTTGGGTATTTTAAAATATTTCATTAATAGGAGCAGTATCACAAATATTAATGATACAATAACATCAACGATTTACTTGAAGATGTATCTTTCACCACTCTTTATTGGTTGCAATAGTTCCCTTCATATAATCCTAATCACGCCTGGTTTGACTTCATAACCTACACACTTCAGTCATACATACATGGGGTTACATCGGGTACCCATGGTGAGTGGCCCCTAGCGCGATGTGTCTCCGGTGATATGGCTTGTGTGGGAACCATTTGCGCAATTATTTTTTGGCTAAATTCGCCTATGTTGATTCAGGATGAACATTTCTTGTATAGCATATTTACAATTAGTTGTAACCACCCATTCCGTATTCTTATGTACTAAATGCTCCACATTTACTGGCATTGATCATACCCCAAATAGATCAATAGACACAAAGGGAATGAAGGTGGGGGTCATGAAATAGATAGATCAACCAAAAGAGGAAGAGAGATAGAGTGGCTGAAAGAGAAAGAAAGGGAAGGGATAAGATGAGAGAGCCAAGAAGAGAGAAAGAGAGGGGGAAGTGAAGGAGCAACCTAGAGAGAGAAGGATGATATAGTAGAAGTCCAGATCCGTCCATGGCGACCTCCGATGGAGATGAGCAATGAAAGAATTTTGCATCGACAGATGAACCACTCCTGGAGGAGATCAATAAGTGGGATTGGGTTCCTGAAACCCTCTTTGTAGAGCCTCGTCACCTTGACGATAATGCGACAACTTTGGTATGTGGTTTTTTCCTGCTCATTGTGTACCATATAATCGGTTCCAACATGGGATGTGTTTGGTTAGGTAGTGAATTATCTGACAGTAGTTGTGAGAAGGCACATTTAGAAATGTAGATGTGAGCTATGTGATGTGAGATAGCTATAAAAAAATATTTTGCCAATAACTGGTTGAAATTGTGGTTGTACGGGTAAATGGTTGATATTCGAGTAACGACATGAGAGGTTGTTATACTTAGTGTTTAACTATAATTACCACATTAGAGTTTACTTTACCTATAAATAATTATGTTATGATAAATTGACACATTATCCAGTTAATTATTTTATGTGTTCTATGGACGACACACATTATCCAATTAATATTATGATCAATAACTCCATTCATTTGCAAAACATCATCAACAAGTTAAATATGGAAATAATCGCATTGTTAAACCACAATAGGTTGTCAAATATGGCATCAAATAAACTCCAATATATGGAAGCAAATACATTCTCAAATATGGCACACAACCACGCAAACATTTGTTCATTACAACAGGTAGATACATATGCCAGCAAAATACATTGATATTTGTTCATTACAACCTGATAACATGACAAAGAAAAATAGTTTAGTAGTTCATTTGTGGCAGCTATCACTAATAATTAATTCAAAGGTTAGATATGCCACTACTTATTCATTTGATCATGTATCCTCTACAACCAATCCACTATTAGAGCCGAGCTACATGTAATCATTTATTTTGCAAATATTAGAAAATCATACTTCAAAGTTATAAGAAATCTTAGACGAAATTGTGGAATAGCCAATGATGTAAATACAAATGTGTAAAATGTTAATAAAAACTACTCCTTCCGATCCATCATAAGTTTCGGGCTTTATCTCAATTTAGTTCAAATTTGCACTAAATTTCCAATATTTATTGTGGATCGGGGGGTGTACTTTATATTTGAGGCTACACAAAAAATGAAATCATTGGAAAAATTGTACAGTGTTGAAATATGCACATTTCACTATAAAAATTTACATTTGTGTGTAGTGTAGATTACAAAGTAGTTTGTATTGATATTTTGCATATTTGTAGTATACATCATTGGGTACCTCTAGGTTTTTCTTCAGAGTTTATTTAAACTACTAAACACATTTTTTGAATGTTTGAAACATAAAGGGCTACTTGTGTAGCTCAGCATCCATTTTTAGTTTTTGCAAGTGTGACCCTTTACTCATGCAAAAATATAGTATTTTTCGTCTTAGCCAACTTATCAGTGTAATTCGCCTTGTGCTTCACAATTTTTTATTTTGATTTTTCTCCTTAGCTTCCTTGACATCCTTAGGTGAATCCATGTTCTTATATTTCATTTGTTGACATCCGTTGTTGCCTTGCCATCATTCAAAGGGGAAAGGTTCTCATAGTCCATAGACTATAGAACCTCAACTGTATCATCATAATTTGTGGTGTCTGAATATTTCTGCAAGGATGGATGATGTAATCCTAGTTACATGGGCCTTTCCAAACATGGTATATGACTTGTCCAATTTGGACATACCCTTCTTCTTATATTTTGCATGCTTTGGGTATTTTAAAATATTTCATCAAAGGCTACAATATCACAAATATTGATGATACAATAACATCAATAACTTACTCTAATAAGGATCTTTCACCACTATTTATTAGTTACAATAGTTACCTTCACATGGTCCTAATCAAGCCTAGTTTGACTTCATAACCTACACACTTGAGTCATACATACACGGGGTTACATCGGGTACCCATGGTGAGTGTCCCCTGGTGTGATGTGCCTCCGCTGACGTGGCTTGTGTGGGAACCACTTGCGCAAATGTGTTTGGCTATAACAAAAAAAAATCATATGCTGATGTAGGACGAACATTTCTTATATAGATCATTTTACAATTAAGTGCAACCGCCCATTCCCTATTCTTATGTTATAAATGGTCCACAATAAATGGCATTAATCATACCCCAAATAGATCAGTAGAACTAAGGGAATGAAAGCGGGGGGCATGAAAGAGATATTTCAACCAAGAGAGAATGAGAGATAGAGTGGCTGAAAGAGCGAGAAAGGGAAGGGCGAAGAGAGAACGAGAGGGGAAGTGAAGGAGCAACCGAGATAGAGAGAGAGAGAGAGAGAGAGAGAGAGAGAGAGAGAGAGAGAGGAGGATATAGTAGAAGTCTAGATCCGTCTATGGTGGCCTTAGATGGAGATGAGCAATGGGAAAAGTTGACATCAACAGATGAACCACTGATACGTCTCAAACGTATCTATAATTTCTTATGTTCCATGCTACTTTTATGCCAATACTTGAATGTTTTATACATACTTTACAACATTATTATACATTTTCCGGCACTAACCTATTAACAAGATGCCGAAGCGCCATGCTGTTTTCTGTTTTTGGTTTCAGAAATCCTAGTAAGGAAATATTGTCGGAATTGGACCAAATCAACGCCCAGGGTCCTATTTTTGCATGAAGCTTCCAGACGACCGAAAGGGACGAAGTGGGGCCACGAGGTGGCCACACACCAGGGCGCGCGGCCCCGGCCGCCGGCCTAGTGTGTGGGCCCTCGCGTCGCCTGACCTACCCTTCCGCCTACAAATAGCCTTCGTCGCGAAACCCCGTACCGAGAGCCACGATACGGAAAACCTTCCAGAGACGCGTCGCGAATCCCATCTCGGGGGATTCAGGAGATCGCCTCCGGCACCCTGCCGGAGAGGGGAATCATCACCGGAGGGGCTCTGCATCATCATGCCCGCCTCCGGATTGATGGTTGTCTTCTCCGCTTGTGCTATCATTGTTTAGATCTTGTGAGCTGCCTAACATGATCAAGATCATCTATTTGTAATGCTACATGTTGTGTTTGGCGGGATCCGATGAATATAGAATATTATGTTAAGTTGATTATCAATCTATCATATATGTGTTGTTTATGTTCTTGCATGCTCTCCGTTGCTAGTAGAGGCTCTGGCCAAGTTGATACTTGTAACTCCAAGAGGGAGTAATTATGCTCGATAGTGGGTTCATGCCTCCATTGAATCTGGGATCGTGACAGTAGGTTCTAAGGTTGTGGATGTTTTGTTGCTACTAGGGATAAAATATCAATGCTTTGTCTAAGGATATTTGTGTTGATTACATTACGCACCATACTTAATGCAATTATCTGTTGTTTACAACTTAATACGGAAGGGGTTCGGATGATAACCTGAAGGTGGATTATTTAGGCATAGATGCATGCTGGATAGTGGTCTATGTACTTTGTCGTAATGCCCTGATTAAATCACATAGTAATCATCATTGATATGTATTGAATCTTTATTTGTCAATTGCCCGCCTGTAATTTGTTCACCCAGCATGTTAGTTATCTTATTGGAGAGACACCTCTGTGGACCCCGGTCCATTCTTTTACATCTGAATACATTCTACTGTTTTTACTGTTCTTTGCAAACAAACACCATTTTCCACTCGATACGCTTAATCCTTTGTTTTCAGCAAGCCGGTGAGATTGACAACCTCATCACGTTGGGGCAAAGTACTTTGATTGTGTTGTGCAGGTTCCACATTGGCGCCGGTGTTGCGCCGCACTACATTCCTCCACCAACAACCTTCACGTGCTTCTTGGCTCCTACTGGTTCGATAACCTTGGTTTCTTACTGAGGGAAAACTTACTGCTGTGCGCATCACACCTTCCTCTTGGGGTTCCCAACGGACGTGTCAACTACACGCAGCAACCACTCGTGGAGGAGATCAATAAGCGGGACTGGGTTCCTGAAACCGTCATTGTGGAGCCTTGTCACCTCAACGATAATGCGACAACTCTGGTATATTGTTTTTTCCTACTCACTATACCTTATATTTGGTTCCGACCTAGGATGTGTTTGTTTAGGTAATGAATTATCTGACAGTAGTTGTGAGAAGGCACATGTAGAAATGTAGGTGTGAGCTATGTGATTGATGTGAGATATAGCTGTAAAAAATATTTGGCTAGTAACTAGTTGAAATTTTGGTTGTGCCGGTAAATGGTTGATATTCGAGTAACGACATGAGAGGTTGGTTGACTTACTGTTTAATTCTAATAAAATCGTTAGATTTGGGTTTACCTATAAATAATTAAGTTAGAGTTAATTGACACATTATCCACATGATGATTTTACGGGTTCTTTGGACGACACATATATCCAATCAATATTATGACTAACTCCATTCATTTACAAAACATCAGCAACAAGGTAAATTATGGAAACAATATCATTTTTAAATCCCAACAGCATTGTCAAATATGGCAGAAAGTACACTCTAATATATGGCCGAAAATACATTTTCAAATATAGCATACAACCACATAAACATTTATTCATTACAAATGGTAGATACATATGGTAGCGAAATACACCAATATTTGTTCATTCGGAAATGATAATATGACCACATAAAATAGTACCACTGGTTCATTAGTGGAAGCCACCAATAATATATAATTTAAAGGATAGATATGCCACTACTTGTTCATTTAATCATGTTTCCTCTGCAGCCACTCCACTACCTCGGAGTTTATATTCCAAGTGTGACAAGAGTGGACAAATGGAGGCCAAGCTACAAATCATATGTTTTTTCAAATATTTTAAAAATAATATTTCAAAGTTCAGAAAAATCTAAAACAAATTCGGGGAGGTACCCAATAATTTTTAATACAAACGTGTGAAATCTCAATAGAAACTACCCCATGTGATCCATAATAAGTGTTGTAAATTTAGTTCAACTTACATAGGGAGCACTTTGTATTTTAGGCTACACAAAAATGACAATATTGGACAAGTTATATAGTGTTGAAATATGCACTATTTACTATAAAATTTATCATTTTTTGTAGCCTAGATTGAAAAGTAGTTCATATTGATATTTGCATGTTTGTAGTATACATCATTGGCTACCTCAAGGTTTATTCAGATTTTTTAAAACTAACAAATATTTTTTTGAATGTTTGAAGAATAAAGGGGTACAGGTGTAGCTTGGCCTCCGGTTTGAGTTTTCGCAAGTGTAATCTTGTACTCACGCAAAACTTTAATTTTGTCCGTTCTTCTTGAAGCATGCATGCTCCGGAAATTTTTGAAATATTTCATAAATGGCGCCAGTATCACAAATATTAATGATACTATAACATCAACGACTTACTTGAAAATGAATCTTTCACCACTCTTTATTGGCTGCAATAGTTCCTTTCACACAATCCTAACCTTTCCTAGTTGCTACAATTTTCAAATCCACGCAATTACATATATCCATTCTTCAACAAGTCCCATTTATTTCTAAATTACTTTTAAAATCTATTGCATGTTCAAGCCAAAAACCTATAATTTGACTTCATGACCTACACATGTCAGTCATTCATACATATGGATGGAAATGGGTACCCATATTGAGTGGGCACTAGCGTGAGATGTCTCAAGTGGCTTGTGTGGCAACTACTTGTAGCCATTGTGTTTGGCTATCTAGAACCAAAAACACGTCTATGCTGATGCAAGACAAAAATTTCTTTTGCAACATGCTTTACAATTAATTGCAACCGTCTATTATGTAATCTTATAGTGTAAGTGGTACACATTAATTTCCATTGATCCTATCCCAAAGAGATCAATATACACAAAGGGATGGGAGGTGGTGGCCATGCATGGAAGAGAGATTGACTGGGAGAGAAAGAGAGACAAAGTGGATGAAAGAGCAAGAGAGGGAAGGGGAGAAGGAGAGAGAGCCCAAGAGAGACAAAATTAGGCATAAGTGAAGGAGAAACCGAGAGAGAAAGAGATAGAGAGGGAGGTAGTAGATGTCTAGATCCATCCATATGGTGACCTTCGACAAAGAGAAGCAACGGGAACAGTTGGCATATAGATGAACCACTCACCGGGAAGATCAATAAGCAAGATTGGGTTCCTGAAATACTCATTATAGAGGCTCGTCCCCTCGATGATAACGCCACAACTATGGTTTAAGGTTTTTTCCAACTCATTCTACCATATAATCGGTTCGGACCTGGGATGTGTTTGGTTAGGTAGTGACTTACCTAACGGTAGTTGTGACAAGACGCATGTAGAAATATAGTTGTGAGCTATGTGATGTGAGAAAGTTGTAAAAAAGTATTTGGCCAGTAACTGGGTTAATTGTGGTCGTGAGGGTAAATGTTTGATACACCAGTAACGACCTGGGAGGTTGTTCCACTTATTGTTTGACTATAATTACCACATTAGAGTTTGGTTTAGCTATAAATAATTATGTTATAATCAATTGACAAATTATCCGCTTAATTACTTTATGTGTTCTTTTAACGACACAAATTATCCAACTAATATTATGATCAACTCCATTCGTTTACAAAACATTAGCAACAAGTTAAAATATCTCAACAATAGCATTGTTAAATCACATTAGGATTGTCAAATATGGCAGCAAATAAACTCCAATATATGGAAGATAATACATTCTGAAGTATGGCGCACAACCAAACAAACAGTTTTTTATTACAACATGTAGATACATTGGTAGCAAAATACATCGATATTTGTTCGTTACAACAAAATAGTTCTAGTAGTTCATTTGTGGCAGCCACCACTAATAATTAATTTAAAGGTTAGATATGCCACTACTTGTTCATTTGATCATGTATCCTCTATAGCAGATCCACTATCTCCTAATTTATATTTCAAGTGTGACGGGAGTGGACAAATGGAAGCCGCGCTACACGTAATCCTTTATTTTTTAAAAAACTAAAAATTATAAATTCCAAAAAAATATTAAAAAAAATCCTAGAGGTAGCCAATGATGTATAATATATATGTGTAAAATATAAAACAACTACTCCGTCCGATCCATAAAAAAGTTTTGGGCTTTAGTTCAGTTTAGTTCAAATTTGCACTAAACCTTCATCACTTATTATGGATCTGAGGGAGTACTTTACATTTGAGGCTACACAAAAATAAAAATTTGGACAAATTATACAGTGTTGAAATATGCACAATACACTATAAATTTTTTCATTTTTTTTGCATAGCATAGATTACAAAGTAGTTCATATTGGTACCTCATAATTTTTAAAACCAAGAAGCACATTTTTTGAATGCTCGGCATCCATTTTGATTTTTTTGAAGTGTGACCTTGTGCTCACGCAAAAATGTAGTCTTGTCCTTCTTAGCCAACTTATCCGTGTACTTCTCCTTGAGCTTCACAATATTTTATTTTCTTTCCTTCCTTAGCTTCCTTGACATCCTTAGGTGAGACCTTGTTATGAGATTTAATTTCTTCAAAGCCGTAGTTGCATTGCCATATTTGGAAAGGGATAAGTTCTCATATTCCTTAGACTCTAAAACCTCAACTATATCATCATTATTTGTGATGTCTGATATTTCTGCAAGGATGGAGGATGTAATCCCGGTTACATGCGCCATTCCAAAAAAAAATACCCGACACGTCTAATTTTTACAACACCTTCTTCTTTTACTTTGCACGCTTTATGTATTTCTAAAATATTTCATAAAAGACAGAAATATCACAAATATTAATGATACTATAACATCAATGACTTACTTGAAGACGATTCTTTCACCACTCTTTATTGGCTGTAGTAGTTCCCTTCACATAATCCTAACCAAGCCTAGTTGAGTCATTTTTCAACTCCATGAATTGCACATACCCATTCTTCAAAAAATCCCATCTATTTCTAAATTTCTTCTTTGAAAATGTTTTTCCAAACCTAGCCAAAAAATAATAATTTGATTTCATAACCTACACACTCTTCAATGATGCATACACAGGGACGGAAATGGGTACCCATAGTGAGTGAGCCCTGGCACGAGCTGTCTCTAGTAATGTGGCTTGTGTGGGAATCACTTATAGCAAATGTGTTTGGCTACAACCAATAATATGCCTATGTTGATGCAACACGAACATTTCTTTGACAAGTTTTAAAATTAATTGCAACCGCCCACTTAGTAATCTTATGGTCTAAATGGTCCATATTAATTGCCATTAACCATTCCCCAAAGATATAAATAGACACAAAGAGAGGGAAAGTGGGGGCCATGAAAGAGCAAGATCGGAAAGGAGAGAAAGAGAGACAAATTGGCCGAAAGAGCGAGAAAGGGAAGGGGAGAAGCAGGGAGAGCTCATGAGAGATAAAGAGAGGAGGGGAATAGAAGGAGCAACTAAAATAAAGATAGAAGGATGGAGATAGCAGAAGTTTAGATCCATCCATGGTGAACTTTTCCATAGACAAGCAACGAAAGAAGTTGGCATCTACAGATGAACCACTCACAGTTGAGATCAATAAGCGGGATTGGGTTCCTGAATGCCTCATTATATATATATATATATATATATATATATATATATATATATATATATATATATATAGGCTCGTCGCCTTGAAGATAACGCCACAAATATGGTATGTGGTTTTTTCCTACTCATTATATCATTTATTCGGTTCGGAATTGGGATGTGTTTGGTTAGGTAGTAACTTATGTGGAAGGCACATCAAGAAACGTAGTTGTGAGCTATGTGATGTGAGAAAGTTGTACAACAGTATTTGGCCAGTAACTGGTTGCATTATGGATCTGAGGGTTAATGTTATATATACAAGTAACGACCCAAGAGGTTGTTTTACTTAGTGTTTAACTATAATGACCTCATTCGAGTTTATGGGTTGTTTGACTCTACTTAATTATTTTATAAATATTTATGTTATAGTCATTTGACTCCACTTAATTATTTTATGGGTTGTTTGAATGACACACATTATCCAATTAATATTATGATCAAATCCAATTATTTACAAAACATCATCAACAAGTAAAAATATGGCAAAAATAGGATTATTAAATCACAAAACCATTGTCAAATAAGGAAGCAAATACACTCTAATATATGGAGGCAAATACATTCTAAAATATGACACACAACCACACACACATTTGTTCATTACAACAGGTGGATACATATGGTAGTAAAATACGCCAACATTGATTCATTACAACATGATAATATGACCATGAAAAATAG
The DNA here is from genome assembly GCA_030979885.1 of Lolium multiflorum. Taxonomy (NCBI): domain Eukaryota; kingdom Viridiplantae; phylum Streptophyta; class Magnoliopsida; order Poales; family Poaceae; genus Lolium; species Lolium multiflorum. Next base: position 273,481,335 of record CM061753.1, on the reverse strand, counting down.
TTCTACTAGTTCATTTGTGGCAGCCACCATTAGTAATTAATTTAAAGGATGGATATTCTACTACTTGTTCATTTGATCATTTTTCCTCCGCAGCCAATCCACTATCTCTAAGTTTATATTTGAAGTGTGACATGAGTGGACAAATGGATGCCCAGCTACACAAAGGATGCACTATTCACTATAAAATTTATCACTTTTTTGTATTGTACCTTACAGAGTAGTTCGTATTGATATTTTTTATGTTTGTAGTATACATCATGGGCTACCTCTGGGTTTTTTCAGATTTTTTTAAAACAAAGAAATACATTTTTTTTGAATTTTTCAAAATAAAGAGCTATTTCTGTAGCTCGGCCTCCATTTTGAGTTTCCGCTAGTATGACCTTGTACCTCATGCAAAACTGCAGTCTTGTCATCTTAGGCAACTTATCACTGTACTTTGCCTTGCGCTTCACAATTTTTTATCTTCCTTTCCCTCCTTAGTTGTCTTGACATCCCCAGGTAAGACCTAGCATGTTCTTCGATTTCATTACTTGACATCCAAGTTCCCTTCACATAATCTTCAACAAGTTCCATTTATTTCTAAATTTATTCTTTGACAATGTTTCCCACCATAGTGAGTGGGCCCTTGCGCGAGTTGTCTCGTGACTATGCTTGTGTGGGAACCACTTACAACCATTGTGTTTTGCTAGAACCAAAAATTACGCCTATGTTGATGCAAGCTGAACATTCCTTTAACACGTTTTACGGTTAACTACAACCGCCCATTCTGTAATCTTATGGTCTAATTTTCCATATGAATTTGCATTAATCAAAACCAAAGAGATCAATAGACATAAAGTTAGGGAAGGTGGGGACCATGAAAGAGATAGACCAACTGATCGACAAACAGAGACAAAGTGTTCGAAGGAGCGAGAGAGGGTAGGGGAGAAGGAGAGAGCCCATGAGAGGGAGAAAAGAGTGGGGAAGTGATGCATGTAAAATGCATACATGAAGTTTGTAGTTTATTGTACTAAAATCCTTATTATATTGCACCTTTATTACATTTATTAGACTAACCTATTAATATTTTCAAAAGTGCACAAGTTCTTGTTTTAAACTTTGTTGTGTAGAAAATAGGCAAATAGTCATTATGGTGAAATCGTTTCCTGAAATCTGTCCCTGTATGATACTCTTTAAATATCGCCCAAAACAGACCGAAGATGGCCTCAAACGGACAAAGTGCAAGAGATAGAAGTTGTGGGTAATTTTCAGAAGTTTAATTTGACGTAAAGCACGTCCCAAACGGAGTTACTATGTGAAATCGGCGCCCATTGTACTGAAGGGTACAAAGGCAGTTTCGAAATCTAATAATTGGTTACCTGATTGACACAAACTTTTGCAATAGTTGATGGATTCGGCCAAGCGTGTTGTTGTGGTGACTGTGGTTCTCCGGTGTCTAGATACAGTCGCCATACCAGTTTGTTCTTGGTTGTATACAAGTATATGTTATCTTCTATGATGATTTTGTTGTACTAGCATACGAATGCACACATATGTTGGGGCATTCACAAGGTTGTCACCGTTGCATGTTGATAGGATGAGGGATAGCAAAAATTTGATAGAAACCGAATCCCAATTCTTAGATTCATGTTGTATTAATTCATGGTTAATCAACAGGGGTATAACTATGGGAACCTTTAAACTTACATCCATGGTTGGATTTTATGTCTTAATAATTCTCTTGGTTGTTCTTATTTAGCCTTGAAATCAACTACTAGTGGTGTATTTGCTCGTGTTTATGCCTGCACCAATATATGGTTACTCTTTAGAAGAAACAATAAAAAGACTATCTTTGTGCTCACTAATTATGACAACCACACAAATGAAGTAGCAATTTTCTAGAACACTTACTTCCTTGAGTTACTCCACTTCACTTCACTTCATCTCACTTTACTTTACTTCACTTTACTTTTTTTTGCATTAGTTTTACTCATTGCATATTAATTTCAGCACATATAGTTTTATAATAAAAACCTCTCCACATACACACACTATAGATCCTATATTTGCATAGAAGGCCATATAAGTGGGTTATATGGCTTTAGAGAATAGATAGTTTACCTTCAGTTCCTCATGGGTTCGACACTCAAATACTTATCGAAATGTACTATAGTGATCCCCTGCACTTGGAGGTTATCAGGAAGTGAAGGAGCTAACAGGAGAGAGAGAGAGAGAGAGAGAGAGAGAGAGAGAGAGCGAAGGTGGGAGACGGTACAAATTAAGATTCATCCATAGTGGCATTCGATTGAGACGAGCAACGGGAGAAGTTGGTATCGACAAATGAATCACTCCTGTAGGAGATCAATAAGCATGATGTGGCTCCTGAAAGCTTCATTGTAGAGAGGCTCATCGTCTCAATGATAAAGCCACAACTATGGTATGTGATTTTTTCCTACTCATTCTACCATGTATTTGGTTCAAACCTGGGATGTGTTTGCTTAGGTAGTTACTTATCTAACATCAGTTGTGAGAAGGTGCATATTGAAATGTAGTTGTGAGTTATTTGATGTGAGAAAGTTGTAAAAAGGTATTTGGCCAGTAACTGGTTGAATTGTGGTTGCGAGCACTAGTAGAAAACATGCCTCCATTCCCCGTCCATTAGGGCCTTCAGTCCCGGTTTTTCAACCGGGACTAGACAGTCGGGACTAAAGGCTCAACCCTTTAGCCCCGGTTCAAACATACACCAGGACCAAAGACCCCGCCACGTGGTGCGGCCAGGGGGCTCGTGGTTCAACCTTTTGGTCCCGGTTCGTCAGACAAACCGGAATTAGAGGGTGTCTGCCGCGGCAGAGAAAATGGCCGTTTCTCTGCCGCGGCAGAGGTTTAGTGTGGAGTAGTGTTTCTCTGCCACAACAGAGTTTCATGGTTTTATATTATTCATTCAATTCTGCAATGCATACATCATTCAAGAAACCACAAACATCATCATGAATATATAGACATCGTCATGAAATACAGTACACGCAATGCATATGCTTAAAATATAAAGTCGGACCTCTTTACTATATCTATCTCATATATGCCTAACGACGTCGATCAAGATCTATGAACTCCCGATGGTATTCTCCAGTTCGAGCTATGATCTCGCTAAGAAAGAATCCCGCAAGTTCCTCTTGAATTTCTCGTATGCGATCCTCCGTAGGAGAGAGTCCCGTAGGCGTTCCATCTAAATTTAAAAAAAGATCAATATATATGAATGGAACTCAATAAAATTGATGATAATAAAATAATATTAATTGTGAAATATTGTTCACGTACACGAATGGCTTGTATAGCCTCGTCCGGGTCCCTGCGACAGGTCATCTCGCGAATGAACTCGCAGACGTGTAGTATCCACATAAGGTATTCACGGATTCCTGTGCCAAAAAAATTATGAAAAGATAGTTCGATCAAACTAATAATCAAGCATCGTATTGAAATAAAATATCAAAGAGATTCACGGACATAGCTATATAGTACTACTTACAGCACGATCTTTAAATGTAAGCTCCGGTTTCCATTTATCCGGAACAATATTGATGAACCGTTTCTAAACTCTGCCCGGCAAAGAAAAAATGAGTAAATGAGTTATTGATTAGTTGATGATATTATCAAATGAGAACATATGAAGATGCCGATATGATATTGATTGAAATTACCTGCGGAGCAGGGCAGCCATTATAAGTGTTGTAAATTTAGTTCTACTTCGATAGGGAGTACGTTTTATTTTAGGCTACACAAAAATGGCAATATTGGAAAAATTATATGGTGTTGAAATATCCACTATTCACTATAAAATTATCATTTTGTTTAGATTATATTAAAAATTAGTTCATATTGATATTTTTCATATTTGTCGTATACATCATTGGCTACCTCTAGGTTTATTAAAAAAATAACTAAGAAATATGTTTCTTAATGTATGAAGAAACATGGCTACAAGTGTAGCTTGGCCTCCATTTTGAGTTTTCGCAAGTGTGATCATGTACTCATGCAAAAATTCAGTCTTGTCCTTCTTAGAAAACTCATCAATGTACTTGGCCTTGAACTTCACAAATTTTTATTTTGCTTTTCCTTCTTAGCTGCTTTGATATCATGTTCTCACATTTCATTTCTTGACAACCGTAGTTGCCTTGCCATCTTTCGATGGGGACAATTTCGCATCCTCCTTAGACTCATGAACCTCAACTATATCAACATTATTTGGGATGTACGATATTTCCGCAAGGATGGAGGATGTAATCCCGGTTACATGTGCTTTTCCAAACATGGCATCTGACTAGTTCAATTTGGACAAACCTTCTTCTTGTACTTTTCATGCTTCGAACATTTTTTAAATATATCATAACATACACCATAGATATTAATGATACAATAACATCAATGACTTACTTGAAGATCAATCTTTCACCACTCTATTGGACGCAATAGTTCCCTTCACATAATCTAACCTAGCCTAGTTGCTGCAATTTTCAACTCCAATAATTACATATAAAAATTATTCAACAGATCCCATTTATTTTAAAATTACTTCTTTTACAATGTATTGTTGTCCTAGCTAAAAACTATAATTTGACTTCATGGCCCGCCTACACACTTCAGTCATACATCGGGATGAAAATGGGTACCCATATTGAGTGGGCCTTGGTGTAAGATATCTCCCATGACGTGGCTTTTGTGGGAACGACTTGCAGACATTGTGTTTGGCTAGAACCAAAAACGCGCCTATGCCGATGCAAGAAAAAAAAATCTTTTGCAACATGCTTTACAATTAATTGCAACCATCCATTCTGTAATCTTATGCTATAAATGGTCCACATTACTTGCCATTGATCCTACCCCAAAGAGATCAATAGACACAAAGGGAGGGGAGGTGGTGGCATGTAAGAGAGAGAGAGAGCGACCGAGAGAGAAAGAGAGACGAAGTGACCGAAAGAGCAAGAGAGGGAAGGGGAGAAGGAGAGAGAGCCCAAGAGAGAGAAAGATATGGGGAGTAAAGGAACAATCGAGAGAGATAAAGAGGGAGGTAGTATATGTCTAGATACATCCAAGGTGACCTTCAAAGGAGACAAGCAACGTGAGAAGTTTTCATCGATAGATGAACCACTCGCGCGGGAGATCAATAGGTGGTATTAGATTCCTGAAAAACTCATTGTAGAGGCTCGTCCCCTCGAAGATAACGCCAAAACTATTGTATGTGCCTTTTTCCTACTCATTCTACCATGTATTCGGTTCGGACCTAGGATTTTTTTTGCTTAGGTAGTGACTTACGTGACAGTAGTTGTGAGAAGGTGCATGTAAAAATATAGTTGTGAATTATGTGATGTGAGAAAGTTGTAAAAAAGTATTTGGCCAGTAACTGGGCTAATTGTGGCTGTGAGGATAAATGTTTTATACACCAGTAACGACCTGCGAGGTTGTTTCACTTAGTGGTTAACTATAATGACCAGAAGTATCCTCCACAACCAATCCACTATCTCTGAATTTATATTTCAAGCGTGATAGGAGTGGACAAGTGGAAGCCGAGCTACACTTAACCCTTTATATTTCAAATATTAGAAAATCATATTTCAAAGTTCACAAAAATCTTAAAGGAAATCCTGGAACTAGCCAATGATGTACATACAAAAACTACTCCTTCCTATCCATCAAAAGTTTCGGGCTTTAGCTCAATTTAGTTCAAATTTACACTGAATCTCCAACATTTCTGGTGGATCAGAGGGAGTAATTTATATTTGAGGCTACACAAAAATATATAAAAATTGGAAAAATTATACAGTGTTGAAATACTCCCAATTCACTATAAAAATTTACATTTTTGTGTAGTGTAGATTATAAAGTAGTTTGTATTGATATTTTTCATATTTGTAGTATACATCATTGGCTACCTCTAGGTTTTTCTTCAGAATTTTTTTAAACTAAGAAATACATTTTTTGAATGGTTGAAACATAAAGGGCTACTTCTGTACCTCGGTAGGCATTTTTTTCACAAGTGTAACCTTTTACTCAAGCAAAAATGTAGTCTTCTTCTTCTTAGCCAACTTAATAGTGTACTTCGCCTTGCCCTTCACAGTTTTTTATTTTGCGTTCTCTCCTTAGTTTCGTTGACATCCTTAGGTGAGACCTGATTCTGTTATTTCATTTCTTGAAATCCATACTTGCCTTGCCATCCTTCAAAGGGGGGAAATTCGTAGACTATAGAAACTTAACTATATCATCATCATTTGTGATATCTGATATTTCCACAAAGATGGATGATGCGATCCTAGTTATATGCAGCTTTCCAAACGTGGCATCTAACTCATCCAATTTGGACAACCCATTCTTCATATACTTTGCTTGCTTTGGATATTTTAAAATATTTCATTAAAGGAAGCAATATCGCAAATATTAATGTTACAATAACATCAACGATTTACTTGAAGGTGAATATTTCACCACCCTTATTGGTTGCAATAGTTCCCTTCACATAATAATAATCAAGCCTAGTTTGACATCATAACCTACACACTTCAGTCATACATACGTGGGGTTACATCGGGTACCCATGTTGAGTGGCCCCGGCCCCGGCATGATGCGTCTCCGCTGACGTGGCTTGTGTGGGAATGACTTGGGCCAATGTATTTGGCTATAACAAAAAAATCGTCTATGCTGATACAGGATGAACATTTTTTGTATAACACATTTTACAATTAATTGCAACCATTAATTCTGTATTATTATGTTATAAATGGTCCACATTAACTCGCATTAATCATACCCCAAATAGATTAATAGACACAAAGGGAAAGAAGGCGAGGCCATGAAAGAGATAGATCAACCGAGACAGAAAGAGAGATAGAGTAGCTGAAAGAGCGAGAAAGGGAAGGGAGAAGAAGGAGCAACCGAGAGACAGAAGGAGGATATAGTTGAAGTCTAGATCTGTCAATGGTGACCTTCGATGGAGACGAGCAATGGGAGAAGTAGACATCGACAAAGGAACCACTCCTGGAGGAGATCAATAAGCAGGATTAGGTTTCTGAAACCCTCATTCTAGAGGCTCGTCCCCTCAACGATAACGCGACAACTTTGGTATGTTGTTTTTTCCTACTCATTGTACCATATATTCGGTTCCGACCTGGGATGTGTTTGGTTAGGTAGTGACTTATCCGATGGTAGTTGTGAGAAGCCGCATGTAGAAATATAGTTGTGAGTTATGTGATGTGAGAAAGTTGTAAAATAAGTATTTGGCCAGTAACTGGGTTAATTGTGGCTGTGAGGGTAAATGCTTTATAAACCAATAACGACATGCGAGGTAGTTTCACTTAGTGTTTATCTATAATGACCACATTAGAGTTTGGTTTATCTATAATAATTATGTTATAATCAATTGACACATTATCCACTTAAATATTTTATGTGTTCTATGAAAGATACGCATTATTCAATTGATATTATGATAAAAAACTCCATTCATTTGCAAAACATCAGCAACAAGTTAAAATATGGCAACAATAACATTGTTGAATCACCATAGGTTGTCAAATATAGTAGCAAATAAACTCTAATATATGGAAGCAAATAAATTCTCAAATAAGACACACAACCACACAAACATTTGTTCATTAGAACAGGTAGATACATATGGCAACAAAATACATTGATATTTGTTCATTACAACATGATAACACAACCACACAAAATAGTTATAGTAGTTCATGTCTGGCATTTAAAGGTTAGATATACCACTACTTGTTCATTTGATCATGTATCCTCTAATCCCAATCTACTATCTCCGAATTTATATTTGAAGTGTGACAGGAGTGGAGAAGCCGATCTACACATAATCCTTTATTTTTCAAATATTAGAAAATCATATTTCAAAGTTCAAAAGAATCTTAAACAAAATCCTTGGAGTAGCCAATGATGTAAATACAAATGTGTAAAATCTCAATAAAAACTACTCAAATTTGCTTCAGGCTTTAGCTCAATTTAGTTCAATTTTTTAGTTCAATTTTTATTGTAGCCGATTCATCATAAGTTTCGGGCTTCAGCTCAATTTAGTTCAAATTTGCACTAAATTTCCAATATTTATTGTGGATCGGGGGGGAGTACTTTATATTTGAGGATACACAAAAATGAAAAATTGGAAAAATTATACAGTGTTGAAATATGCAAACTTCACTATAAAATATTACATTTTTGTGTAGTGTAGATTACAATGTAGTTTGTATTGATATTTGCATATTTATATTATACATCATTGGCTATGTCTAGATTGTTCTTTAGAATATTTTAAAACTAATACATACTTCTTTTTGAATGTTTGAAACATAAAGGGCTACTTGTGTAGCTCAGCATCCATTTTTAGTTTTTGCAAGTGTGACCTTTTAATCACGCAAAAATGTAGTCTTCTTCTTCTTAGCCAACTTTTCAGTGTACTTTTCCTTCGCTTCACAATTTTTTATTTTTCTATCCCTCCTTAGCATCCTTAGGTGAGACCTTGTTATGATATTTCATTTCTTGACATCCGTAGTTGCCATGACATCCTTCAAATTAAGGGCGAAATCTCATAATCCATATACTATAGAACCTCAACTATATCATCATTATTTGTGATCTCTGAAATTTCCTCAAGGATGGATGATGCAATCCTAGTTATATGCGCCTTTCCAAAAATAGCATTTGACACTCATCCAATTTGGACGATTCCTTCTTATTATACTTTGCATGCTTTGGGTATTTTAAAATATTTCACTAAAAGCAGCAATATCACAAATATTAATGATACAATAACATCAATGACTTACTTGAAGATGTATCTTTCAGCACTCTTTATTGGTAGCAATAGTTTCCTTCACATAATCCTAATCACGCCTAGTTTGACTTCATAACCTACACACTTCAGTCATACATACATGGGGTTACATCGGGTACCCATGGTGAGTGGCCCCTAGCGTGATGTGTCTCTAGTGATGTGCTTGTGTGGGAACCATTTGCACAAATTTGTTTGGATATAACAAAAAATTCGCCTATGCTCATTCAGGATGAACATTTCTTGTATAACACATATAGAATTAGTTGTAACCACACATTCCGTATTCTTTTGTAGTAAATGGTCCACATTAACTGGCATTGATCATAACCCAAATAGATCAATATACACCAAGGTAATGAAGGTGGGGGTCATGAAAGAGATAGATCAACCAAGAGAGGAAGAGAGATAGAGTGGCTAAAAGAGAAAGAAAGGGAAGGGATAAGAAGAGAGAGCCAAGAAGAGAGAAAGAGAGGGGGAAAGTGAAGGAGCAACCGAGAGAGAGAAGGATGATATAGTAGAAGTCTAGATCCGTCCATGGCGACCTTCGATGGAGACGAGCAATGAGATAGTTTGACATCAACAGATGAACCACTCCTGGAGGAGATCAATAAGCGGGATTGGGTTCCCGAAACCCTCTTTGTAGAGCCCCATCACCTCGATGATAATGCGACAACCCTCGTATGTGGTTTTTTCCTACCCATTGTTCCATATATTTGGTTCCCACCTGGGATGTGTTTGGTTAGGTAGTGAATTATCTAACAGTAGTTGTGAGAAGGCACATCTAGAAATGTAGCTGTGAGCTATGTGATGTGAGATAGCTATAAAAAAAATTGGCCAATAACTGGTTGAAATTGTGGTTGTATAGGTAAATTGTTAATATTAGAGTAACGACATGAGAGGTTGTTATACTTAGTGTTTAGCTATAATGACCACATTAGAGTTTGGTTTACCTATAAACAAGAAACCGGTAATCGTTAACTGCTCGGTCGGTTTGGGAGTAGCGATTAATCGGAATTCGGATGATTAAATGATTTAATCGGTCGGCTATTAATCGGTATAACCTCCACAAATTAGCACGTAAAAAACAGTTTATATAAGAAAAATAATAGTATATGAACCTCTATATGTCTGGCCCTACTTCTTTAGAGCCTAAAATCCCAGAAAAACATGTATGCTTCTCCTCCGTGACCTAATCTTCAAGGTCACGAGCGAATCAGGATCCACTAGTTGAAGTCGCGTTTCTTCCTTCCACTTCTTATCCTCTCACCTCTGAAGTTTATCTCCTCCCACCACCTACCTAGCTAGGGTACGAACCCTCTTACAACTCAACCACCTAACCTATCGAAGGCGCCCTTGAGCTCTTGCATGAGCTACTCAAAAGGTGGTCGAGCTCTTGTATCTAGGCAACTGAGAGTAACTGGTCTGGGAGGGCAAGGAACTAGTTCGTGATAGCGGAATTCGAGCTGTTGGGGGCTGCAATCAAGCTGGAGCTTTGCAAAACCTACTTTATTGGGGAGGGGTAGCACCTGTACTAGCTATATGCATTGAAAAGTTTATAACTTTTTTGACCAAGCAGTGCAGTAGTTAATCGGGAACATATCTAGTAATAGGACTTTCGGTACAATTAATCGTGCTAAAGGATTAACACAAGAGATTAATGGTAATCGACACGGTCAGGCCCCTAGTAGCGATTAATCGGCCTAGTAATCGCTGAATCGGCCTAGTTTTTGAACAGTGCCTATAAATAATTATGTTAGAATCAATTGACACATTATCCACTTAATTATTGTATGTGTTCTATGAACGACACACACTATCCAATTAATATTATGATCAACAACTCCCTTCATTTGGAACAGAAACAAATTAAAATATTGCAGCAATAGCATTGTTAAATCACAATAGGTTGTCAAATATGGCAACAAATAAACTCTAATATATGGTAGCAAATACATTCTCAAATATGGCACACAAATATTTGTTCATTACAACAGGTAGACACATAGGGTAGTGATGGCGTGTAACTCACACGTTCGTTGGGAACCCCAAGAGGAAAGTATGATGCGCACAGTAGCAAGTTTTCCCTCAGAAAGAAACCAAGGTTTAATCGAACCAGGAGGAGCCAAGAAGCACGTTGAAGGTTGATGGTCGCGAAATGTGATGCGGCGCAACACCAGGGATTCCGGCGCCAACGCGGAACCTGCACAACACAACCAAAGTACTTTGCCCCAACGACAGTGAGGTTGTCAATCTCACCGGCTTGCTGTAACAAAGGATTAAACGTATCGAGTGGAAGATGTTTGCAAAGAAAATAGTAAAACACAATTGCAGTAGATTGTATGCTATGTAAAGAATAGGACCGGGGTCCACAGTTCACTAGAGGTGTCTCTCCCATAAGATAAAAGCATGTTGGGTGAACAAATTACAGTCGGGCAATTGACAAATAGAGAAAGGCATAACAATGCATATACATGATATGATAAATATAGTGAGATTTAATCCGGGCATTACGACAAAGTACATAGACCGCCATCCAACTGCATCTATGCCTAAAAAGTCCACCTTCAGGTTATCATCCGAACCCCCTCCAGTATTAAGTTGCAAAGCAACAGACAATTGCATTAAGTATGGTGCGTAATGTAATCAACAACTACATCCTTAGACATAGCATCAATGTTTTATCCCTAGTGGCAACAGCACATCCACAACCTTAGAACTTTCTGTCACTGTCCCAGATTCAATGGAGGCATGAACCCACTATCGAGCATAAATACTCCCTCTTGGAGTTTAGAGTAAAAACTTGGCCAGAGCCTCTACTAGTAACGGAGAGCATGCAAGATCATAAACAACACATAAACAATAGATTGATAATCACCATAATCATAGTACTCTCTATCCATCGGATCCCGACAAACACAACATATAGAATTACAGATAGATGATCTTGATCATGTTAGGCAGCTCACAAGATCCAACAATGAAGCACAACAAGGAGAAGACGACCATCTAGCTACTGCTATGGACCCATGGTCTAGGGGTGCACTACTCACTCATCACTCCGGAGGCGACCATGGCGGTGTAGAGTCCTCCGGAGATGAATCCCCTCTCCGGCAGGGTGCGGGCGATCTCCGAATCCCCGAGATGGGATTCGGCGGCGGCGTCTCGAAGGTTTTCCGTATCGTGGCTCTCGGGGGGTTTCGCGACGGAGGCTTTAAGTAGGCGGAGGGTCAACGCGAGGGCCACACGAGGGGCCCAGGGGGTAGGTCGGCGCGGCCAGGGGCCGCGCCGGCCACCCCTGGCCGCCTCGTGGCCCCACTTCGTTATCTCTTCGGTCTTAAGGAAGCTTCGTGCAAAAATAGGACCCCGGCGAAAGTTTCGTCCAATTCGAGAATATTTCTTTACTAGGATTTCTGAAACCAAAAACAGCGAAAACAACGGCTCTTCGGCATCTTGTTAATAGGTTAGTTCCAGAAAATGCATAAATATGACATATAATGTGCATAAAACATGTAGGTATCATCAATAAAGTAGCATGGAACATAAGAAATTATCGATACGTTGGAGACGTATCAGCATCCCCTTAGTTCTGCTCGTCCCGAGCAGGTAAAACGATAACAAAGATAATTTCTGAAGTGACATGCCATCATAATCTTGATCATACTATTTGTAAACATATGTAATGAATGCAGCGATCAAAACAAAGGTAATGACATGAGTAAACAAATGAATCATAAAGCAAAGACTTTTCATGAATAGTACTTCAAGACAAGCGTCAATAAGTCTTGCATAAGAGTTAACTCATAAAGCAATAAATCAAAGTAAAGGTGTTGAAGCAACACATAGGAAGATTAAGTTTCAGCGGTTGCTTTCAACTTATAACATGTATATCTCATGGATATTGTCAACATAAAGTAATATAATAAGTGCAATATGCAAGTATGTAGGAATCAATGCACAGTTCACACAAGTGTTTGCTTCTTAAGGTGGAAGGAGATAGGTAAACTGACTCAACAATAAAAGTAAAAGAATGGTCCTTCAAAGAGGAAAGCATCGATTGCTGTATTTGTGCTAGAGCTTTTATTTTGAAAACATGAAACAATTTTGTCAACGGTAGTAATAAAGCATATGAGTTATGAAAATTATATCTTACAAGTTGCAAGCCTCATGCATAGTACACTAATAGTGCCCGCACCTCGTCCTACTTAGCTTGGACTACCGGATCTTCGCATGCCATGTTTCAACCAAGTGTCACAAAGGGGTACCTCCATGCCGCCTGTACAAAGGTCTAAGGAGAATGCTCGCATTTCGGATTTCTCGCTTTTGATTATTCTCAACTTAGACATCCATACCGGGACAACATGGACAACAGATAATGGACTCCTCTTAAATGCATAAGCATGTAGCAAAGTTATTATTCTCATATGAGATTGAGGATATATGTCCAAAACTGAAACTTCCACCATGGTTCATGGCTTTAGTTAGCGGCCCAATGTTCTTCTCTAACAATTTTGCATGCTCCAACCACTAAAATGATAGACCTTCAGACAAGACGGACATGCATAGCAACTCACATGATATTCAACAATAGTTGATGGCGTTCCCCAGAAGCATGGTTATCGCACAACAAGCAACTTAATAAAAGATAAAGTGCATAAGTACATATTCAATACTACGATAGTTTTTAAGGCTATTTTGTCCCATGAGCTATATATTGCAAAGGTAAATGATGGAATTTTAAAGGTAGCACTCAAGCAATTTACTTTGGAATGGCGGAGAAATACCATGTAGTAGGTAGGTATGGTGGACACAAATGGCATAGTAGTTGGCTCAAGGATTTTGGATGCATGAGAAGTATTCCCTCTCGATACAAGGTTTAGGCTAGCAAGGTTATTTGAAACAAACTCAAGGATGAACAGGTGCAGCAAAACTCACATAAAAGACATATTGTAAACATTATAAGACTCTACACTGTCTTCCTTGTTGTTCAAAACTCAATACTAGATATTATCTAGACCTTAGAGAAACCAAATATGCAAATCAAATTTTAGCAAGCTCTATGTATTTCTTCATTAATGGGTGCAAAGCATATGATGCAAGAGCTTAAACATGAGCACAACAATTGCCAAGTATCACATTATCCAAGACATTTTAGAATTACTACATGTAGCATTTTTCAATTCCAACCATATAACAATTTAACGAAGAAGAAACTTCGCCATGAACATTATGAGTAAAGCCTAAGGACACATGTGTCCATATGCAACAGCGGAGCGTGTCTCTCTCCCACAAAGTGAATGCTAGGATCCATCTTATTCAAACAAAAACAAAAACGAAAACAAACCGACGCTCCAAGTAAAGAACACAAGATGTGATTGAATAAAAATATAGTTTCGGGGAGGAACCTGATGATGTTGTCGATGAAGAAGGGGATGCCTTGGGCATCCCCAAGCTTAGACGCTTGAGTCTTCTTAAAATATGCAGGGGTGAACCACGGGGGCATCCCCAAGCTTAGAGCTTTCACTCCTCTTGATCATAGTATATCATTCTCCTCTCTTGACCCTTGAAAACTTCCTTCACACCAAACTTCAAGCAAACTCATTAGAGGGTTAGTGCATCATTAATAATTCACTCATTCAGAGGTGACACAATCATTATTTTCACTTCTGGACATTGCATAATGCTACTGGACATTAATGGATCAAAGAAATAAATCCAACATAGCAAAAGAGGCAATGCGAAATAAAAGGCAGAATCTGTCAAAAACAGAACAGTCCGTAAAGACGAATTTAGAGATGGCACCAGACTTGCTCAAATGGAAAAACTCAAAACTAATGAAAGTTGCGTACATATCTGAGGATCACGCTCGTAAATTGGCAGATTTTTTCGAATTTTCTACAGAGAACTGTGCCCAGATTCGTGACAGACAGCAATGCTGTTTCTGCGCAGCAATCCCAAATATAACATCAACTTTGACATAGAAACTTTACTTGGCACAAAAACATGATAAGGAGAGGTTGCTACAGTAGTAAACAACTTCCAAGACTCAATAAAACAAAAAATTGCTGTAGGTAAAAACATGGGTTGTCTCCCATAAGCGCTTTTCTTTAACGCCTTTCAGCTAGGCGCAGAAAGTGCAAATCAAGTAACATCGAGTAGAAGCATCAACATCATAGCTTGTTCTAATAATAGAATCAAAAGGCAACTTCATTCTCTTTCTAGGGAAGTGTTCCATACCTTTCTTGAGAGGAAATTGATATTTAATATTACCTTCCCTCATATCAATAACAGCACCAACGGTTCGAAGAAAAGGTCTTCCCAACACAATTGGACAAGATGCATTGCATTCGATATCCAAGACAACAAAATCAACGGGGACAAGGTTATTGTTAACCGTAATATGCACATTATCAATCCTCCCCAAAGGTTTCTTTTTAACATTATCGGCAAGATTAACATCCAAATAACAATTCTTCAATGGTGGCAAGTCAAGCATATCATAAATCTTTTTAGGCATAACAGAAATACTTGCACCAAGATCACATAAAGCATTACATTCAAAGTCATTGAATTTCATTTTAATGATGGGCTCCCAACCATCCTCTAACTTTCTAGGAATAGAAGTTTCAAGTTTTAGTTTCTCTTCTCTAGCTTTTATGAGAGCATTTGTAATATGTTTTGTAAAGGCTAAATTTATAGCACTAGCATTAGGACTTTTAGCAAGTTTTTGTAAGAACTTTATAACTTCAGAGATGTGGCAATCATCAAAATCTAAATCATTATGAGCTACAGCAATGGGATCATTGTTCCCAAGGTTGGAAAAAATTTCAGCAGTTTTATCACAAGCAGTTTCAGCAGTTTTAGCAATTTCAGGCAGTTTTGTACGCTTTGCACTAGGAGTAGAAACATTGCCAACACCAATTATATTACCATTGATAGTAGGAGGTGCAGCAACATGTGAAGAATTAGCATTACTAGTGGTGGTAATAGTCCAAACTTTAGCTACATTATTTTCTTTAGCTAGTTTTTCATTTTCTTCTCTATCCCACCTAGCACGTAGTTCAGCCATTAATCTTATATTCTCATTAATTCTAACTTGGATGGCATTTGCTGTAGTAGTAATCTTATTATCAATATCATTATTAGGCATAACTTTCAATTTTAAAAGATTTACATCAGAGGCAAGTCTATCAACTCTAGAAGCAATAGTATCAATTTTATCAAGCTTTTCCTCAACAGATTTGTTAAAAGCAGTTTGTGTACTAATAAATTCTTTAAGCATAGCTTCAAGACCAGAGGGTACACTCCTATTATTATTGTAAGAATTCCCATAAGAATTACCATAACCATTACCATTAGCAGAAGGATATGGCCTATAGTTATTACCAGAGTTGTTCCTATAAGCATTGTTGTTGAAATTATTATTTTTAATGAAATTCACATCAACATTTTCTTCTTGAGCAACCAATGAAGCTAAAGGAACATTATTTGGATCAACATTAGATCTACCATTCACAAGCATAGACATAATCACATCAATCTTATCACTCAAGGAAGAGGTTTCCTCAACAGAATTTACCTTCTTACCTTGTGGAGCTCTTTCCGTGTGCCATTCAGAGTAATTTATCATCATATCATCAAGAAGTTTTGTAGCCGCCCCCAATGTGATGGACATAAAGGTACCTCCAGCAGCTGAATCCAATAAATTCCGCGAAGAAAAATTTAGTCCTGCATAGAAGGTTTGGATGATCATCCAAGTAGTCAGTCCATGGGTTGGGCAATTCTTTACCAAAGTTTTCATTCTCTCCCATGCTTGAGCAACATGTTCAGTATCTAATTGTTTAAAATTCATTATGCTACTTCTCAAAGATATAATTTTAGCGGGAGGATAATATCTACCAATAAAAGCATCCTTGCATTTAGTCCATGAATCAATACTATTCTTAGGCAAAGATAGCAACCAATCTTTAGCTCTTCCTCTTAATGAGAAAGGAAACACTTTCAATTTAATAATATCACCATCTACATCCTTATACTTTTGCATTTCACAAAGTTCAACAAAATTATTGAGATGGGCAGCAGCATCATCAGAACTAGCACCAGAAAATTGATCTCTCATAACCAGATTTAGTAAAGCAGGTTTAATTTCAAAGAATTCTGCTGTAGTAGCAGGTGGAGCAATAGGTGTGCATAGGAAATCATTATTATTTGCATTTGTGAAGTCACACAATTTAGTATTTTCAGGAGTATTCATTTTAGCAACGGTAAATAAAACAAACTAGATAAAGTAAATGCAAGTAAATTTTTTTGTGTTTTCGATATAGAGAGCAAGACAATAAATAAAGTAAAACTAGCAACTAATTTTTGTGTGTTTTGTTTAGGTGCAGCAAACAAAGTAGTAAATAAAATAAAGCAAGACAAAAACAAAGTAAAGAGATTGAGAAGTGGAGACTCCCCTTGCAGCGTGTCTTGATCTCCCCGGCAACGGCGCCAGAAAAAGAGCTTGATGGCGTGTAACTCACACGTTCGTTGGGAACCCCAAGAGGAAGGTATGATGCGCACAGCAAGTTTTCCCTCAGAAAGAAACCAAGGTTTAATCGAACCAGGAGGAGCCAAGAAGCACGTTGAAGGTTGATGGTCGCGAAATGTGATGCGGCGCAACACCAGGGATTCCGGCGCCAACGCGGAACCTGCACAACACAACCAAAGTACTTTGCCCCAACGAAACAGTGAGGTTGTCAATCTCACCGGCTTGCTGTAACAAAGGATTAAACGTATCGAGTGGAAGATGTTTGCAAAGAAAATAGTAAAACACAATTGCAGTAGATTGTATGCTAAGAATAGGACCGGGGTCCACAGTTCACTAGAGGTGTCTCTCCCATAAGATAAAAGCATGTTGGGTGAACAAATTACAGTCGGGCAATTGACAAATAGAGAAAGGCATAACAATGCATATACATGATATGATAAATATAGTGAGATTTAATCGGGCATTACGACAAAGTACATAGACCGCCATCCAACTGCATCTATGCCTAAAAAGTCCACCTTCAGGTTATCATCCGAACCCCCTCCATATAAGTTGCAAAGCAACAGACAATTGCATTAAGTATGGTGCGTAATGTAATCAACAACTACATCCTTAGACATAGCATCAATGTTTTATCCCTAGTGGCAACAACACATCCACAACCTTAGAACTTTCTGTCACTGTCCCAGATTCAATGGAGGCATGAACCCACTATCGAGCATAAATACTCCCTCTTGGAGTTAAGAGTAAAAACTTGGCCAGAGCCTCTACTAGTAACGGAGAGCATGCAAGATCATAAACAACACATAAACAATAGATTGATAATCACCATAATCATAGTACTCTCTATCCATCGGATCCCGACAAACACAACATATAGAATTACAGATAGATGATCTTGATCATGTTAGGCAGCTCACAAGATCCAACAATGAAGCACAACAAGGAGAAGACGACCATCTAGCTACTGCTATGGACCCATGGTCCAGGGGTGGACTACTCACTCATCACTCCGGAGGGGACCATGGCGGTGTAGAGTCCTCCGGGAGATGAATCCCCTCTCCGGCAGGGTGCGAGGATCTCCGAATCCCCGAGAGATGGGATTCGGCGGCGTCTCTGGTTTTCCGTCGTGGCTCTCGCTGGGGTTTCGCGACGGAGGCTTTAAGTAGGCGGAGGGTCAACGCGAGGGCCACACGAGGGGCCCAGGGGTAGGTCGGCGCGGCCAGGGCCGGGCGCCGGCCACCCCTCTCGTGGCCCCCTTCGTTATCTCTTCGGTCTTGAAGCTTCGTGCAAAAATAGGACCCTGGGCGAAAGTTTCGTCCAATTCCGAGAATATTTCTTTACTAGGATTTCTGAAACCAAAAACAGACAAAGGCTCTTCGGCATCTTGTTAATAGGTTAGTTCCAAAATGCATAAATATGACATATAATGTGCATAAAACATGTAGGTATCATCAATAAAGTAGCATGGAACATAAGAAATTATCGATACGTTGGAGACGTATCAGGTAGCAAAATACATAAATATTTGTTCATTACAACATGATAACATGACCACACAAAATAGTTCTTATGGTTCATTTGTGGCGGCCACCACTAATAATTAATTTAAAGGTCAGATATACAACTACTTGTTCATTTCATCATGTATCCTCTACAATCCAATCCACTATTTTCGAATTTATATTCCAAGCGTGCCAGGAGTGGACAAATGGAAGCTGAGCTACATGTAATCCTTTATATTTAAAATATTAGAAAATCATATTTCAATGTTCATAAAAATCTTAAACGGAAATCCTAGAAGTAGCAAATGATGTATATACAAAAACTACTCCTTCCGATCCATCATAAGTTTCGAACTTTAGCTCAATTTAGTTCAACTTTCCATTGAGTCTCCAAAATTTATTGTGGGTCGGAGGGCGTACTTTATATTTGAGGCTACACAAATATGAAAACATTGGAAAAAAATTATACAGTATTGATATATGCACAATCCACAATAAAAATTATATTTTTGTGTACTGTAGATTATACTTTGTATTGATATTTTGCATATTTGTAGTATACATCATTAGCTACCTCTAGGTTTTTCTTCGGATATTTTTTAAACTAAGAAATACAATTTTGGATGTTTGAAACATAATGGAATACTTGTGTAGCTCGGCATTCATTTTTAGTTATTGCAAGTGTATCCTTTTATTCACGCAAAAATGTAGTCTTCTTCTCAGCTAACTTATCAATGTACTTGGCCTTGTGCTTAAATTTTTTATTTTGCATTTTGATGCATGTCAAATGCATACATGAACTTTGTCCTTTATCATATTGAATTTCCACATATTTGGAACTTATATGATGATAATACCATGTTTTACATTGATTTATGGGGATTTACCAATAATTCCCTTTATTTGGTTTATAACGTTGCAGAACAGGAAAACTCCGTTTTGTGTATTTTTTACTTTCAGTGACCGATATGGAGTCAAATCACTACAAGAAAAGTTCTGATAGACAACGTCCCAAAATCGTCAACTAAGGGGAATTTTTCGTCGCCTATGGGCCTAACCCGACGATATGGGTTCTGTTGTCGAAACTGCGTCAGGCAAAGTCCAACGACGATTTTTTCGGTCCGTCGCGCTTGGGCGCCCTTCCGCCACGGAAAATCGGACCGTTGCGGAAGTGTTTCCGGGCCCGTTGCCTGCTGACGTCATGCAAACTGACACGTGGCAGACGCCGTTAACTGCAGTTAACGGCGTTAACCGGCTGAAACCCCGTGGTAGATGGTAGGCCCACACGAGGCCTGCCACGTCTTAAGCGGGCCGGGCCAGATGACATAGTTTGACCGGTCAACTATATAGCTGGGCTGGTCCATTAGTTACGTGGGCCGGGCCTAACCTCTAATGTTGACTGGTCAAAAGTTAAATGGGCCGGCCCATTTAACATGTGGGGTCCCCTTACAGCAATGCCCAAGAAGCAAGTGGGCCGGGCCAAAAACACAGGTGGGTCCCACTATCCTGTTAAAGGCCGCCCATTTAGTGTGTGGGGTCCACCATATAGCAAGTGGGCCGGCCCAACAAGCTAGTGGGCCGGGCCAAAAACACATGGTGGGTCCCACTATCCTGTTAAAGGGCCGGCCCATTTAGTATGTGGGGTCCACCATATAGCAAGTGGGCCGGCCCAACAAGATAGTGGGCCGGGCCAAAAACACAGGTGGGTCCCACCTTCCTGTTAAAGGGCCGGCCCATTTAGTATGTGGGGTCCACCATATAGCAAGTGGGTTGGCCCACCAAGATAGTGGGCCGGGCCAAAAACACATGTGGGTCCCACATTCCTGTTAATGGGCCGGGCCATTTGTTATGTGGGGTCCACCATAAAGTGGGCCGGCCCAACAAGATAGTGGGCCGGGCCAAAAACACAGGTGGATCCCCTTCCTATTAAAGGGTCGGCCCATTTACCATGTGGGACCACCATATAGCAAGTGGGTTGGCCCAACAAGATAGTGGGCCGGGCCAAAAGCACAGTGGGCCCCACTTTCCTGTTAAAGGCGGCCCAATTAGTATGTGGGGTCCACCATATTGCAAGTGGGCCGGCCCAACAAGATAGTGGGCCGGGCCAAAAACACAGGTGGGTCCCACTTTCCTCTTGAAGGGCCGGCCCGTTTAGTATGTGGGGTCCACCACAAAAGCAAATGGGCTGGCCCAACTAATTAGTGGGCCGGCCCAGTAGTGGGTGGGGTCCACCTTAAAGCAAGTGGGCCAGCCCAATTAGAGTGTGGGGTCCACCGTAACTCAAATGGGCTGGCCCAAGAAGTAAGTGGGCCAGCCCGTTTAGTTGATGTTTATATGCCGGCATAATATGCGCTTTAGGATTTTGCGGGCAGGCACATATGTGATTTCGATTAATTGGGCCGTTTAAGGGATGGGAATTCGTGATTTAGATACTGAGAATATTTACGCAGCATTGATTTCTGTCGGATAGCCTCACTTACCACAAGCACCAAAGAAAAAATGCGCGAAAGAACTATAAAAACTAACTAAATATTACATCAGCTGCAAGGCATTGAAAAAATATTACAGAACCCAGAGAAATTGAATGGTAATTAAACCTAGCAATACAATGAAGCGATCCGGCAATCTTTTAAGTTGTCCATGCAGCACCTATATCTGAAACAAAGACATTACAAGTTAAGACAGCAACAATGGAAAGGCAAAGACACTACAATATTGTTTGCCAAAGAATTTGGAACTCATCATTTCGTCGTTATAACAAGATCATTGTAATGCGCACAATAAGCAAACAAAGAGTGCATGCCGCATACCAACAGCCAATATAACAGAGCATGTTAGAATGAAACAGCAGACTTACTACTGTCGAGTCCCATGCAAACCAACATGTTCAGGGAGTACAAAATTGGCATGAACAACATAGTAGCAGGCTATAAATTTTGTAACAACGACTGAGCAAGATGAAGTTATGATGGCTACATCTACAGAGCAGGGAATGTAAACCAAAAATAGAAGTTACGATGGCAAAAGCTAAAGAGGAGGGAATGTGAACCAACATGTGCCAAGTGCAATTACTTCATTTTGGCCGTGAACTAAATAATACTCCTGAACTTATAGTGAAGGGGATGCAAATCAAGATGTTTCGGGATATAAACTTGTAATGAGCAACACATAGAGGATAGTTAATGCTGGAGCTTAGGATGGACCAGATACAGAATATAGTGGGATCACCTGTGAACTTGTATAAGAGGGAATGCAAACCAATATGTTCAGCTTTCCATATGTGAGCGTCATGCCAAGTCAGAGAAACAAGTCAATAATGCAGCTTTTGAAGAACAAGATGGCACGCAAAATTATTATCTAGTAGTATGACAAGTTTATTTGTACTACAGGCTAGATAGCAGAGTGATAGCATGCCAAACTAAGTCCTTACTTTGTTAGCTTACAATGAACTAGATACAAAACAATGGCATCACCTGTAGTACAGGGAATGCAAGCCAACATGTTCATGGAGTAAAAAATTGGCACAAACAACATAGTAGCAGGCCATAATTTTTGTAACAACGACTGAGCAAGATAAAGTTATGATGGCTAGATCTACAGAGCAGGGAATGTAAACCAAATATAGAAGTTACGATGCCAAAAGCTATAGAGCAGGGAATGCGAACCAACATGTGCAATTACTTAAAATTGGCCATGAACTAAATAATAGCAGGATGTTACTATAATACCTATAATTTTTGTAACAACGACTGAGCAAGATAGAAGTTATGATGGCTACATCTACAGAGCAGGGAATGCAAACCAAAATGTTCAATCGCTTAAAGTTAGCAATGAAGTAGAAAATAGCAACGTGTTACGGTCATAGCTAGGAATGAACTAAAAGAGCTTCAGACAAACAAGCATCTGAACCCAGAACATGGCGCTAAAACAAGGGACTTACATTAGGAGAAGCACTCTGTGGGAGTCACAGCAGATCTTCCTGGGGTTGATAGATCCGGTGATGAAGTACGCTACATGTGCTACTTGGGGTTGGAGAGACGGCCATTACACTTCATGGTTACTCATCTCATCTGCAAAAACGTAACGGCGCGTCGTTAGCACAAACAGGTTCCCCCAAGATTAAACAAGAACTTGCAGGCAAGCAATAGAAAAGCGACAGTAGAAGAGTTTAGATCATGCACTGCGCCGGTGAAGCAGATCCGGTTCATGCACAGCGGTGTCGGTGAGCAAGATCCGATGCGGTGGACGACGGATCCGGCGAAGCGGCTCCGGCGGGGTGGACGATACCGCAGCTGAAGCGACTGCGGTAGACTGCTGGATGAGCATATGGTTTCGAGGTTCGGCGGGGATGATCCGGTCCGGTTGATGACGGCGTCGATGAAGCGGCTCCGGCAGGCAGCCGGATGACGAGGATCGCGAGGGCTCGGGTAGGCCAGGGAAGTCCGGCGGGGATGTTCCGGTGCGGTGGTCGTGGAGGTGGGAGAGAGGGACTTGGGAAGTTCCGGTGGGTGGTCTGAGGGAAATGAATTTTTTTGGGAGGGTTTCCGGGCTAGGGAGGTGGTGATCCAAAAAATGACGGGCAGACCCCCCCACCAACCGACTTTGCTGTCATCTCCACAGGGGTAGAATGGGAATTTGGAAGCGTACGAAATTTTTGTATTTTGTAGGCGGGAAGTTTTGCCGCTATGAGATTTTGAATTTCGCTAAGGTCCAAGTATAATGATAAAAAATTGTGAGACCGTACTAGTACCTCTGTTCAAGGCCGAGTGCAAAATCAAATCATCATCATCTTGAATATTGGTCACTACCATGGTCATGATCTATCTCTGAAATTAGCGTATCCGCTATATCAAAGTATAATGATAAAAAAAATTGTGAGACCGTACTAGTACTTCTATTCTAGGCCGAGTGCAACATCAAATCATCATCACGTTGAAAATTTGTTACCATGATCATGATCTATCTCTGAAATTGGCGCATCCGCTATATCTTTCAAAGTATAATTATAATAAAAATTGTGCGACCATACTAGTACTTCTATTCAAGTTCGAGTGCAACATCAAATCATCATCACGTTGAAAATTTGTTACCATGATCATGATCTACCTCTGAAAATGGGCGCATCCGCTAAAACTTGCAAAGTATAATGATACAAAATTGTGAGACCGTACTAGTACTTATGTTCAAGGTCGAGTGCAACATCAAATCATCATTACATTGAAAAGTGTGTTACCATGATCACGATCTATCTCTGAATTTGGCGCATCCGCTAAATCTCGCAAAGTATAATGATAAAAAAATTGTGAGATTGTACTAGTACTTCTGTTCAAGTTCGAGTGCAACATCAAATCATCATCACGTTGAAAATTTGTTACCATGATCATGATCTATCTCTGAATTTGGCGCATCTGCTAAATCTTGCAAAGTATAATGATAAAGAAATTGTAAGACAGTAGTAGTACTTCTGTTCAAGGTCGAGTGCAACATCAAATCATCATCACGTTGAAAATTTGTTACCATGATCCTCTGAAAATAGGCGCATCCGCTAAAACTTGCAAAGTATAATGATACAAAATTGTGAGACCGTACTAGTACTTATGTTCAAGGTCTAGTGCAACATCAAATCATCATTACATTGAAAATTGTGTTACCATGATCATGATCTATCTCTGAATTTGGCGCATCCGCTAAATCTCGCAAAGTATAATGATAAAAAAATTGTGAGACTGTACTAGTACTTATGTTCAAGGCCGAGTGCAGGATCAAATCATCATCATGTTGAAATTTGTTACAACGATCATGACATATCTCTAAAATTGGCGCATCCGCTAAATCTTGCACGTGGCGCATCTCGGTGCGGAGCAACAAGCCGGTGCTATCAAGGTTGAGGCGTCGGTAGCGTCATCGGGCTCTCCTCTTTTGATAGATCTTCTACATGGCGTGGCGCACCGCCCACCGAGAAGCAGTCACATGTGAGATCGAGGTGGAGACGTCGCCGGCATCCTCGAGGCGCGACCGCCCTTCTACGAGCCAGAGTCGACTCAAGGTATGAATCCATGCGCTGTCGCGTCCCTTCTGCATATGAAGTGGAATGCCTTAGATTTATTGTTCTTCTCTTACGATTATTTGCCGGACATGTGTGCTCTTTCTCTGAATATATTGCTTGAAAAGCTAACCAAGTTACTTAAATTCACTTCGTTCTTAATCTTGCGTGCTAATTTTGTTATTTTTGCTGACAGTGGTGCGCGCAAGGAAATTTATTTCTGGGTGTGCTGAGCTGTTAGGCCTAAGTCGAAATCCTCAGCTAAACAAGGCCTCAGCTTAACACATAAAAAGGTGTTCAATCTCGCCCACAATGTCCTCTTCTTTCCTCTTCCTTTATTGGAACTTGTTTTGCAGACAAGGAAAGTGGCACGTGTAATGTGAGTAAAACCCTCTTAGCCAAAATCAGCTACGAGCAAGATTTTATGTATTGTAGATTCCCCAATTGACTCTCATCCCCAATGTAGTCTTTTTTATGTCAGTATAGACTTCTTTACTGGATGTATACTATCGTACATGGCATGCATTTGCCTAATGAGGAGCATTGTATT
Organism: Lolium multiflorum; assembly: GCA_030979885.1. NCBI lineage: Eukaryota > Viridiplantae > Streptophyta > Magnoliopsida > Poales > Poaceae > Lolium > Lolium multiflorum. Next base: position 273,455,895 of record CM061753.1, on the reverse strand, counting down.
GCCATTCTAGCCAACCTGATCGATCTGTCAAGCTTCATGCACGAGATGCCATGTTTAATTTACTCCCTCGCTCCGATCCATATTTATTGGTGTAAAATGAATGTGAATCGGAGGGAGTACTCTTCTTAGATAGTACTATACCAGTTCAAAAAAAAGTACTGTACTACTACATCACAAATGCATCAAAAGAGTACTACATCACAAGACCACCACGGTTGTACTAGTAGAGTTTAATGCTTAACTTCCAAAGGGAATAAGATTACACATATGAACTTTAAACAGGCGCTGTCCGATGTCTGCTTGTTTGGGAGCACAACATAAATAATACTACCCCCGTCCATACATAAGTGACTAAACTTTGTCTGAAGATGTTTCATCTATATATGTTTTTAGTGTGTAGATACATCCGTATCTTGAAGGAAAAAGGTGAGCCGCTAACTTTTTGAATAGAGTGAGTAATACAATTCGGATAAACAATGGTGTAGTAAAACAAATACTCCTGCCCATCATAAAACAAAACACAGACTGACTCAAATATATGTACAGATCACAAAAAAGGTTTCATCAGAACCCGAACATATACATGCAGAGATGACCGTTTGATCACATAAAACAAAGGTTTCGTGGCATATTTATGCCCCCAAAACAAGCAGACGTAGGACAGCGCCAACGTACTAGCAGCTAGCACTATGGAGCTGCAGTACAAACAAATGGTGCAGCGACATTTCCACCAGAACGAAAACTAAAAGACATCAGACCAAACAAAAGCTGGGCTATCACTTCTTGCCCAAACAAGCCTTGCTCCTTCATATGCGACTTCCTTTTCTCTTATGGATGTTGAACTTTGAATTAGATGGGTTCCTGACAGCGCGTTCTTTTTCGTGTCCTTGATGTTGCACTCTGGATCAGGTCGGTTACTGTCAGGAAATGAACAAATTGATCAGCAAAAGTCATATGTAAATGAATGCAAAGGTTACATATGAATGACTAACCCGGTCTAACTGAGTAGGGATGTAAAGTGCACCAACGTCTAGCAGAATTGTACTTTCTCCACTGCCAGTTGCTCATATCTAATTGGAATACTCCCTCCTTTGCCCGTACAACCAGCTCATTTTTGTCCTCAAATACGCAGAGTAACCTTACTGCATGTTTCCAATTGTATGGAAATGATGTGTCAAGGCCAAAAAAAGTATCCAATTCAAAATTTATATGACATGTCCATGACTCGTGATCGCCTGTTGATGATCTTGTACTGGTCCATGTTTGTAGGGTGAAGTCTCTTATAACAGCAAGGGCAACATCTCCATTATGTCCCTTGAAGATGTGAATGTTAAGCATGAATATATCATGCGTCTCATGAGGGCACTGAATATATTTCAGAGCCTTCTTTGCATGGTCAAGCTCAATGATATATCTAGACTTCGTTGGCCAGTACAAAATACCCCCTATGAGAGTTGCCGGTCTACGGTCAATCTCTGACAGCATCGGAGTTGATCGAGCTAGAAACTCCCATTCTTTTGAATCTGGTGAGTAGATATGAGCCTGTGCATCGTAACGTTTAGTTGTTATCCAAACAACCGAGAACTTGCCACAATGTGTAAACGGTTCAGAGTTGTTTCTCGAACAGAGAATTGAGCCGCTGCTTTCAATTGTGTGATTGCGCCACAATGGTGGTTCTGGTATCGCTGTGAGAACTTGCCTAATTGGATCCCAGACTGATATATACCCTCTGGATACATTAGAATGGAGTAGCACCATACCATCGCGGCATCCCAGGACATAGATTTTGGGACCGTTCACTTGAGACGGGATTGCCAGCATCTTCAAGATGGCCGGGTGAAGATCATGCTCTGTGATGAATCGATTGTCCTCGGAGTTGTTGGTGAAAAACCCTAGCAACGGGTTTCCTCCGTTGTGTGACACAGTTAGCTTTCTGAAATAATTGCTTCCCATACATTGCCTCCATGCTTTCTTGGTGCCTGATGCAGCTAGTAAGCAGGTTGGATGGGGAGGAAGCCTGACAAGAATCTGAGAGACTACATCTCCAGGCAGATCGTTGATTGTTGTGGGTGTCCTTCGACTGAAGCTGGTAGGATTATGCAAATCGCACGATGCATCGTCAAAATTATGTAAACAGCACACTGCATCATCTATTTTTTAAAACAAAATGCAACATCTAATTTGACTAAGCAGCAAAATGCATCATCTAATTCATCATCAAAGTTTCCTAAACTGCACGGTGCATCAGCAAAATCAAAATAGTGTAAACAGCACAATGCATCAGCAAAATCAAAATAATGTAAACAGGACAATGCATCAGCAAAATCAAAATAATGTGAACAGCACAATGCATCAGCAAAATCAAAATATTGTAAACAGGACAATGCAATTGTAATCCTGTTGCATAATCAATGAAGCCCTTAATTTGCAAAAAAAAAAACACCACAAAAATAGGACGCACCAACGGAAGGCAATCTCGCATATACAGTAATAATTGCTAACGTGTCAACACGATTGGAGGAAAAAGAGACCTCTACAGGACCCAAAACGCTGTGGTAACATCAGATGGGGTTAGCTTTGATATAGGTAATAAAATGTAAACAGCACAATACATCATCTAAGTTGACAGCAAAATTCTTCATCGAAATTTCCCACACTGTTCAAGGAATCAGAAAAATTACCTAAAAGGCTAAAAGAGCAAAATGCATCATCAGAGTAAAATATATGTAAACAGTACAATGCATCATCCAACTTTTGGCTAAACAGCAGAGAGCATTAGCTAGGTTGACAGAAAAACAAAAACAAAAAAAACCATGAAAAATTCCTGAAGAGGTGAGTGCATCAGAAAAATTACTACCTAAAAAGCATAATGAATCACCCAAATTACAAAAGAAGCAGAATGCATCATCAAAAATACAAAAACATCTCAATGCATCATCACGTCTGGTTTGGGCAAAAAACCCAATCCACCAGATCTAACCTCATTGCAGTTGGGGAAGGTAGAACTTACAAAGGGGTTGACGAGTCACGATCATATGCAACAAGCGCCGCCTTAGATGAAGTCACCATCCAAGCTCTCGACGCGTTCAAAGCAGCCAGCTTCGAAGCCTCCGACGGTTCTCCCGGCTGCGCCGCCAAAACTCTCGAAGCACGCGCCAAGACTTTCCAACAAAATGCAGCTTCGATACGAGCATTTGCCAGCGCCACAGCGCCCGGGCCCGTCCTAGCCACCGCCTTCGCCTTTGCCTCCGCATCCGCTTTACATGTCTCCGCCGATGCATGCAGAGCATCCGTCTCCGCTTTCCATGTATCCGCCGACGCAGTGTAGGCATCGAGCGACGCCGTTTTCATTTCCTAGAAAACCCAGTAAGTTACTCACATTGCAATCCCCAAATTAAGGTTATATCGAACACAATGACCGATGAACCTCTGTACTCGCCGGAGGTTGGAGATGTACATACCTGCGAAGATCGGTCCGGTGGTGCTTGACGGTGGTGCGTCGGGGACGGGGGAGAACTCGGCGGGGAGAATGGTGGCGCGGCCCAAGACGGCGGCGCGGAGAGGGGCGACGGTGCGGTCATCGAACCTCGGCAGACAGTATTTTGTATATATATATGAGAAGAAGAATAAAGTCTGGTCGAATGAGGCAGCGCGACCGGCAGAGTACAACCGAAGGCTACTAGTGCTACCTTGGAGTATTGTAGTAATATAACATAATAAAAATAATGGCCTTGTTTAAACCACTCTTGTCAGTGTGGCATCGCGTCCAAATTTAATGCATTCTGTGGAAATCGGAATAATGCTGTAAAAACTCTCATACTAGTGTGGTATATAGCATGCACCGACACTTTTCAACAAAATGTCGTCTCCATTTCATAGGAGACTGCTTGCACACTGGGATACGATGCTGACATGACGAAGGGCGCAGAAGTATTTTGGAGTATTTCATTCGAGCAGATCGGGGCGACGGTGCGTCTTTGGAGGGAATACCGTGTGGTGTGTCTTTGGAGGGAATACCGTACGTACTTAGGAGTATTTCATTCGAGCAGACTGCTTGCACACTGGGATACGATGCTGACATGACGAAGGGCGCAGAAGTTTGCGAAAATGGTTGTACTACCATCCGACCATTAGTATAATCGAGCAGCCTAGTATAATCATTGCGCGATAGCTTACACGAGAAGGAAAAGAGCCGAACAGCTGTGGATAATAAAAGCATTTGGCTCTTCGAGGATCCTTCTTCTACTGCCTTCTCAAAGGAGTACTACTATTGTAATCTTTTTTTTTTTTTCTGGGACCTTCGGGTCCCTTCCCCGTTGAAAAGTGAAGTGTTTCGAATACATTCATATGCCTATGTTTCTATTTTTACAAGCAAATAAATAACAAAGGATGACTCAATGCACAAGTTGATCTCATTTTGAAATTTTTTAAACTTCTTCTATTGTATTCAAATTTGATTAGAAGGAGTCGATCGATTGTACATGCCAATCGTATAGCTTGGTGGGTGGATTGGCATTTGAAGTTTGGTCATTGTGTTCTTGTTTGTTACCACCCTCGCAAGGCACGTCCAAGTATTTCCTGTCAGAATTTATGGCATGTATGTAGTTAAATAACCTACATTATTTTAATTATGAGTTTAATTACTAGGCAAAAGCTTAAAAATCCATATATAGTTGCAGATTAAGATGAACAAATCCTTGAACCTATATCTACAAAATTGATGGCACTAACACATCCTACCAAGCGGAAAGCATGTCTACCCTACTGCTTCCAAATGGTGGAATTATGACAATAATGTGCAACTGTTAAAATTTGGTAGCCCTCCTTCACAATTAACACACATCTAGCCATTTTTGTACAGTAATAAAAAAGGGAAATCATTCTTTCATGCATGCATATAATTGTTAGAATCTCTTGTTTGTGAAGTTGCTTAAAATACGATCTCTTCCAAACTTGAGGTCATATGATAACTAAAAAGTTTTGTATGGCGGGATTTTGCATCAAAGTACATGCGCACAATACTCACTTGTGGGCAGAAAGCCAAACAAACTCATATTACTAGGTTTGTATTAATGTGTTCTAGAAATTTCACCATCACACATGATTTTGTGCTTGCGTTAATTTTACTTTAAAAACTTCTTCCAAATTCAAATTTTCTTCAAACATGCCAACGGTACATGTCTACCAATTAATAATTAAGGGTACACCACACGTACTGCCTCGTAGGGTACATAAAAAATTACTATATTTTATGGCATGTACTAATTTCACATAATCTACAACTCAATGTTGAGTTTAATGATCAGCCCAGAACTAGAAAACAAATATACATATAGTTGCAAATTAACCTAGAAAAGCTCTAGTATCCTTTAAAACCCTAGAAAATGGCCATGCATGCATGCATCCTACTCATAATAATTAATTAAGGTCTCGATCTCTATACTGCTCACGAAGTTTGGAATTCTGGCAAATATGCAACTTGTTTCATTAATTTACCATGGCGAGATAGATGCATGCACATCGATCACTTAAAAAATATAAAGTTTGTAAAGGATTTGGCATCCATATATGCTCACCGGATATATAGATAAGGCCAAGCAAACACATCGAATATTTGTGAAGAAATGTTTTTGCTAGAACCTTCAAATTTTTAGATTTACATCACACACAAAGAACACACCTTTAATTTCGCCAGGTTTGTGCACTAATAAAGTACTCCTACAGTACTACTAGAAATTGGATTGTTCTACTCCGGAGTGATATGCTCACCGGAGTATTTTTGGATCTTAGCTGGAGCGGCGTTTGGCGGTTGCACGAAGCCGTGCTGGATGTTAAGCCTGTCGAGGCACGCCTGGTGGAAAGCGTGCGCCACCTTAGCCTCATCGGCGCGCCGCTGCAATGCTGCGTCCCTGGGATTTGCAGCCGCCGCATTCTTAGCCTGCACGAAAGCTTGCAGAGCATCCCGGCATCTATAGAGTGCCGGGAACATCACGTTATATACGAGCTCCTTGGCGGTGTTGCTCCTGCAAAGGGCGTCGCCGTGATGCGCTTCGAAAGAACGGCCTGGCTCCACGGCCGGCACCGCCTGAAGTGCGGTCGGATTAGGCGGCTGGCCACGGGAGCTCCCTGCCTCCGCATCGTTCGCGCCGGCCGGGAAGGGGATCTCACCTGCTGGCAAAGAAAACCATGCGGCATGCGCGGGCGGAAAAGCCGGCCAGGGCCGAGCGGGCGTCGCATGCGGGGTTGCGTGGGAGATCCCTGCCTCTGCATCCATCGGCCCGCACGGGAAGCGGCTGGCGAGGGGCTCCACGGCCAGCGCCGCCGCCGCGGGCTGAACAACCGGCCAGTGCAGAGCGGGCGGGTTATGCCTTGGTGCGCGATGGACGAAGCGAAGGCGGCGCTGATGCTCCGCTTCCTCGTCGGTGGTAGGACTACGCGCGCGGCGACCAGAGCCAAGTCGGAAGGCCATAGATATGTCGATTGGTCACTTAAGCTGGAGAGGTTCTCTTACCATTTCGGAGAAGCGGAGTAAGAGGAAGTTGTTGCTTATACGGGTTCACTGCCACGTTGGGTTAAGAGGGGCAAAGTTGGTCAATGCCTAGGAAGTTGGAATCGTTTTGGCCCCAATTTTTTAATTACCTTGCGGTTCATCTCTCGGTCTCTCCCACCTCTTCACTATCCCTCCCCTTGCCTCCTTTCATGCTTCATCGTAGTGCATCTTGTTTTTCTAGCACCTTCACAAAAATCATACACATTTGGCCGATTCTGTCATTGTGTGCACTAATAAAGTAAAAAATCCATTATATGTGAATAAACGTTTAATACACTAGCTCGCAAAGATGTTTCTCAAGGCGATATGCACAATGCCTGCCAAAAATGGGTCATGATAACTAAATTTCGTGTTAATTTTTGCATGACATGTACTCACTTGTGTATGAAGCCAAGCAAACTCATAATCTATACCAAAAAAATGTGAAAGAGTTCTTTTTAGTATCCTTCATACATGGGGTTCCTATTTTTACTTTCTATTTTTACTAGTTACAAGTACTCATGCATGAAAACTTTTGAAAATATGTGCATTTTGGGCTGTGTGGAGACATGGTACAATAATATATTCAAGTTGATATACAAAGTCTAGACATATTCAAACTAGACAAATAATGTATCTAACCCCCTAACCCTAAACTCTGTCTTATGAAGTCAAGCATGCATGAAGAGAATTGGTTTTGGGTTTCAAACATGGAAATTTCAAAATCATCCCAAAAGCTTCATTTTAGAGCGACTAAGAAGGATCCAGGCTTACCTTTCCATTTTCATGTTTTAAACTTGTTTAAATCTTGGTCAAATCTAGGATTTGACCAAGATTCAAATGGGCATAAAATAAAAAAATGAAAAAATGAAAAACCAAAGCGCACATAGTCTTCTTATATGTCATATAGTAAGCATTAAAGTTGGTAAACAAGGTCTAGACATATTCAAACTAGACAAATCATGTATCTACCCCCTAACCCCTAAACTCTGTCTTATGACGAAGTCAAGCATGAAGATTAAGTGGTTTTGGGTTTCAAACATGGAAATTTCAAAAACCTCCCAAAAACTTCATTTTAGGGTGACTAAGAAGGATACAGGCTTCCCTTTTCATTTTCATGTTCTATACTTGTTTAAATCTTGGTCAAACCTAGGATTTGACCAAGATTCAAATGTGCATCAAAATTCCAAAAAAATCAGAAAAATGAAAAACCAAAGCACATAGTTTTCTTATGTCATATAGTAAGCATTAAAGTTGATAAACAAGGGTCTAGACATATTCAAACAAGAAAAATCATGTATCTACCCCCTAACCCTAAACTTTGTCTTATGTAGTCAAGCATGAAGAGAAGTGGTTTTGGGTTTCAAATATGGAAATTTCAAAAACCTATCAAAAGCTTCATTTTAGAGTGACTAAGAAGGATCCATGCTTACCTTTTCATTTTCATATTTGAAACTTGTTTAAATCATTGTCAAACCTAGGATTTGACCAAGATTTAAATGGGCATAAAATTAAAAAAATCGGAAAAATGAAAAACAAAAGCACATAGTCTTCTTATGTCACATATATATATAGTAAGCATTCAAAAGTTGATAAACAAGGTCTTGCTAGACATATTCAAATAAGACAAATCATGTATCTACCCCTCTAACCCTAAACTCTGTCTTATGAAGTCAAGCATGAAGAGAAGTGGTTTTAGGTTTCAAACATGGAAATTTCAAAAACCTCCCAAAAACTTCATTTTAGAGTGACTAAGAAGGATACATGTTTCCCTTTTCATTTTCATGTTTTAAACTTGTTTAAATCTTGGTCAAACCTAGGATTTGACCAAGATACAAATGGGCACAAAAAAATGAAAAACAAAAAGCACATAGTGTTCTTATGTCATATCGTAAGCATTGAAGTTGATAAACAAGGTCTAGATATATCCAAACCAGACAAATCATGTATGTACCCCGTGTCGATCTTATGAAGTCTAGCATGAAGAAAAGTCGTTTTGGCCGGGTTTCAAACATGGAAATTTCAAGAACATCCCAAAAGCTTCATTTTAGAGCGACTAAGAAGGATCCAGGCTTACCTTTCCATTTTCATGATTTAAACTTGTTTAAATCTTGGTCAAATCTTGCTCAAGCATGAAGATAAGTGGTTTTGGGTTTCAAACATGGAAATTTCAAAAACCTCCCAAAAACTTCATTTTAGGGTGACTAAGAAGGATACAGGCTTCCCTTTTCATTTTCATGTTCTATATATACTTGTTTAAATCTTGGTCAAACCTAGGATTTGACCAAGATTCAAATGTGCATCAAAATTCTAAAAAAATCAGAAAAATGAAAAACCAAAGCACATAGTCTTCTTATGTCATATAGTAAGCATTAAAGTTGATAAACATGGTCTAGACATATTCAAACCATACAAATCATGTATCTACCCCTAACCCCTAAACTATGTCTTATGAAGTCAAGCATGAAGAGAAGTGGTTTTGGGTTTCAAACATGGAAATTTCAAAAACCGCCCAAAAACTTCATTTTAGAGTGACTAAGAAGGACTAGCATAATACCCGTGCGTTGCTACGGAGTATAAATAAATAAATAAATCCATGTTGATTAACTTAAATAGTACTTCCAAGTTTCAACAAAAAATACTTGTACCTGAAACGAGTTGTTCGTTTCTACGGAATAATAAATAAATAAATAAATCCATGTTAATTAACTTAAATACTACTTCGAAGTTCCAACAACAAAAAAACTTGTAGTTGAAACGAGTGAATAGATACATAAAAATGTGTTTAGATACACCCTATTTAGTGATAAGTATTATAGATCGGACCGAGTAGGATATTGCCCCTCAACCATATATATGTTCTTATTTTGCATTGAAAACTAACAAAAAAAATGATGTATGTGCATAATTTATCTGATTAATCAAAACATGCAAGCACTTCCAGTCACGAGGTAAGTATATTTACCCTATAAACTATCTTGGAAAAAAATCCTTACCTATTTCTTTGTACAACGAATCCTGCAACCTAATTGATACACATAATTCCCTGCAATCATGCATTTTAATTCGATCATGCTGGCATGGCTCTAGTTAGGCTGGCGTGGTTCTAGTTTAATATTTTGTCTACCACCTCAGCTGAACGATCTAGCTGGTTTGGTTCAGGCTCAAACAGGTCTGGTTTCAGACAGTTAGAACCATGGTTCTTACCCGGTTGGGGAGACCAGTTCTAGGCCTACAGCCACATCCCTTCCAATCTCTGCCGCTGCGGTCGCCGCCGCTCGCGCCTCCCCTCCCCATCCCCGGCCGGCGTGCCGCGCGGCGCGCCGCTGAACCAGGACCTTTACGCCGTTCCTCCTCTGGCTGCCCCGAAGGCGCCCACCTCCGGCAGCGCACGCCGGCTCCGGCGTTCCCGCCGCCGCGCTCAAGGCGGCCGCAACGAGCGGCGCCTCCTTCCTCGTGGTCTGGCCCGCTGGCGACAGGGCCAAGGCTGTGCTGGCCGCTCTCCAAGCTACCACCAAAGGCACCGCCCTCGTCCTCTCCTCCAGGATGGTGGCGCGCGCCGCCAAGCGCTTGAGCGGCGAGGTGGAGGACGGCCGCACCAGCGAGGACCCCGAGAAGGTCGACAACGTCTTCTTCGGTCGGAGCCGACGAGGATCCCGAGGCGGTCGACGACGTCTTCTTTGTCCGAGCCGGCGACAACCGCACCTGCGAGGAGGCCGCGAACGACGACACCAAGGCCGCGAACGCCTTCTTCCTTGGCGGAACGGTGGAAGGAGCTGCGGGCGCCGGGCAGAGTGGTGAAGGTGACGGACGGCGAGGGAGCGGCGAAGGCTGGGGAGGACGACGACGGGGAGCCAGGGACAAAGTTCCTGTGCATGGCCTCCGTCGAGCTCCAACGCGTGGTTGCGGACAGTGACGGTGCAGAGCGCTGGCAAGCTCCACCGCGTGGTTGCGGACGCATTTTTTTATTAGAGAAAAAGGGCAAACGACCCGGCTCTAATTATATTAAAACCTGACACAGATACATCATGTTTTTAAGTTCAAAACACATGCTCCCGCACTCCCCACACTTTAACGGAAACGAAAATACTACAGCACATAAACAGTCTAAGACGCCAACAGCAACAAGTTTTAGCCAACAACTGGAACAGGAGCAACACACAAGGACCCAAGGTTCAACTCATTTGTACAACCCCATTTGAGCGAATGGTTCCCAAACGGTTTCAACTCACAGTTTGGTTCTAGGTTCAGTTCAGTTTGGGTGGAAATGCTAATCATTTTTGGTTTTGGTTGGGCTGATGGAGTTTAAAACGGTTTTGGTTTGGTTTTGGTTGCCACGGCCTGCTCGTGCGGATTCAGTTGAGGTATGGGGCAGTTCCCAAACCATATCAGGTTTAGCTACACGGTGTAGGACTGGAGGCCCCCAGCAGCAGGCTTGCGAATCCTCCTCGTCCAGCTGCAACAACTCTTGCGCGCACCGTTAATGTACTGGCCCCGCACAACCAGCCACTCTAGTCGGCAGCAATCAAGCGGCGAGGTTGGCAAGCGGCACGCACATGGGAGATGAACGCAGCGCGACTGCCCGAATCCCCGAGGAGGACGATTCCGTATTCGATTGGGTTTTTAATAGTGGAGCGATGTCGTGTGGCTTTCTGGGCCAGGTCGAAATTTAGGCTTACTGCAGAGCGCGCTGGGCCTATAGAAATATTTTTTTGACCCGTTTGTGACACCAGGCAGTCACCTATTGTAATTTAATAGTAAAGATACATGCTTCCCTTTTCATTTTCATGTTTTAAACTTGTTTAAATCTTGGTCAAAACCTAGGATTTGATAAACATGGTCTAGACATATTCAAACCAGACAAATCATGTATCTACCCCTATCGACCCTAAACTTCGTCTTATGAAGTCAAGCATGAAGAGAAGTGGTTTTGGGTTTCAAACATGGAAATTTCAAAAACCTCCCAAAATTAAAGCTTCATTTTAGAGTGACTAGTTAAGAAGGATCCAGGCTTACCTTTTCATTTTCATGTTTTAAACTTGTTTAAATCTTGTTCAAACCTAGGATTTGACCAATATTCAAATGGGCATAAAATAAAAAATAAATAAAATAAAAAACCAAAGCACATAGTCTTCTTATGTCATATAGTAAGCATTCAAGTTCATAAACAAGGTCTAGACATATTCAAACCAGACAAATCATGTACCCCCTAACCCTAAACTTTGTCTTAATTATATATGAAGTCAAGCATGAAGCAGAGAAGTGTGGTTTTGGGTTTCAAACATGGAAATTTCAAAAACCTCCCAAAAAGCTTCATTTTAATTAGACTGGCTGGTTAATTAAGAAGGATCCATGATTAATTACCTTTTCATTGTCATGTTTTAAACTTGTTTAAATCTTGGTCGAACCTAGGATTTGACCAAGATTCAAATGGGCATAAAAATTCAGAAAAAAATCGAAAGAATGAAAAACCAAAGCACATAGCCTTCTTATGTCATATAGTAAGCATTCAAATTGATAAACATGGTCTAGACATATTCAAACCAGAAAAATCATGTATCTACCCCTAACCCTAAACTCTGTCTTATGAAGTCAAGCATGAACAGAAGTACGGTGGTTTTGGGTTTCAAACATGGTAAATTCAAGAACCTCCCAAAAGCTTCATTTTAGAGTTACTAAGAGAAAGATCCAGACTTAATTACCTTATCATTTTCACATGTTAAACTTGTTTAAATCTTGCTCAACAAACCTAGGATTTTACCAAGATTCTCAAATGGGCATAAAAATCAAAAAATGAAATACCAATGCACATAGTCCTCTTAAGTCATATAGTAAGCATTCAAGTTGATAAACAAGGTCTAGACATATTCAAACAAGACAAATCATGTATCTACCCCCTATCGACCCTAAACTTCGTCTTATGAAGTCAAGCATGAAGAGAAGTGGTTTTGGGTTTCAAACATGGAAATTTCAAAAACCTCCCAAAATTCAGCTTCATTTTAGAGCGACTAAGAAGGATCGATGCTTACCTTTTCATTTCCATGTTTTAAACTTATTTAAATCTTGGTCAAACCTAGCTAGGATTTGACCAAGATTCAAATGGGCATAAAAATTCAGACAAAAAATCTAAAGAATGAAAAACCAAAGCACATAGCCTTCTTAATTATGTCATATAGTAAACACTCAAGTTGATAAACAAGGTCTAGACATATTCAAACCAGAAAAATCATGTGTATATCTACCCCTAACCCTAAACTCTGTCTTATGAAGTCAATCATGAAGAGAATTGGTTTTGGGTTTCAAACATGGAAATTTCAAGTACGTCCCAAAAGCTTCATATATTTTAGAGTGACTAATTAAGAAGGATCTTGGCTTACGTTTTCATTTTCATGCTTGAAACTTGTTTAAATCTTGGTTGAACCTAGGATTTGACCAGAATCAAATGTGCATAAAATTCTTAAAAAAATAGAAAAATGAAAAACAAAAGCACATGGTCTTCTTATGTCATATAGTAAGCATTCAAGTTGATAAACAAGGTTTAGACATATTCAAACCAGACAAATCATGTATCTACCCCCTAACCCTAAACTCGGTCTTATGAAGTCTAGCATGAGGAGAAGTCGTTTTGGGTTTCAAACGTTTAAGCCAAAAGCCCCATTTCAAATATTTCAAACTTATTCAAATTTGGTTCAAATTTGAAAGACACACAAGTTATAGCACACATAGTGCATACATTCTCACACATACTGCACTAGATGCTAACCCGGCCTATAGTTTGAGGCCATTGGATGAGGTCGAAAAAAATCTTGGATTAGAAATGGGGTTGTTCGAACCCCGTAGTTGGATTTTTTGAACCTTGATCTGTAGTACTGGGCAAAACCCTAGTTTAACCTATTTAATTATAGATTCGTAGGTCGATTTTTCTACCTTTTTATTATTACTATGCAGCACATGTGTGTTTGCCCGTCGAGTGAAACTCGGAGGAAGAGGGATCACTCGGAAGGAGAGAAGAAGGGAGAGAATTATGGTGTCTCCCCTTTTTCGGGTGATGATGTTGACTTTTGTGCAGGGTTTGTCAGTGAGCAGGAGGTGCGAGCGAGCGAGCGAGCGAGTCGAGCGAGGCCGAGAATGAGAGAGATTTGTTTTTTTGTGTGAGAGGGACGACCGAAGGATCCAGAAGGACCCACAGACTTCCAATACGCATCCTGATGCGTCTTCTCTTGACAAAGAAAATGGCTGGGAGTTTGCGTACCTATTGCACGTGACTTGTGCTCACTGAAGTGTGGGACCTCACGCATGGGCACCACACGTAAGTGACAGACCTGTTGGTGTAAAAACTCGGTTGATTATTATAGTGCATTAGAACAAAGTTTCCTATGGATTCAAGGGTAGGAAATCCAAGTTAACTCATTTACATGACATTATTTTTTCCATGAAGCAAAGTTAACGCACCTATCAATTGGTACATTTTGGAGTGACTAAGAAGGATCCAGGCTTACTTATTCGTTTTCACGTGTAAAACTTGTCTAAATCTTGGTCAAACAAAATTGGCAGAAAATTCAAAAAAAAAACAAAAAAATGAAAAACCAAAGCACATAGTCTTCTTATGTCATGTAGTAAGCATTAAAGTTGATAAACAAGGTCTAGACATATTCAAACCATACAAATCATGTATCTACCCGCTAACCCCTAAACTATGTCTTAAGAAGTCAAGAATGAAGAGAAGTGGTTTTGGGTTTCAAACATGGAAATTTCAAAAACCTCCCAAAACTTCATTTTAGGGTGACTAAGAAGGATACAGGCTTCCCTTTTCATTTTCATGTTCTATACTTGTTTAAATCTTGGTCAAACCTATGATTTGACCAAGATTCAAATGGGCACAAAAAAATAAAAAAAAGCACATAGTGTTCTTATGTCATATCGTAAGCATTCAAGTTGATAAACAAGGTCTAGATATATCCAAATTAACCAGACAAATCATGTATCTACCCCCTATCGACCCTAAACTTCGTCTTATGAAGTCAAGCATGAAGAGAAGTGGTTTTGGGTTTCAAACATGGAAATTTCAAAAACCTCCCAAAATTCAGCTTCATTTTAGAGCGACTAAGAAGGATCGATGCTTACCTTTTCATTTCCATGTTTTAAACTTATTTAAATCTTGGTCAAACCTAGCTAGGATTTGACCAAGATTCAAATGGGCATAAAAATTCAGACAAAAAATCTAAAGAATGAAAAACCAAAGCACATAGCCTTCTTAATTATGTCATATAGTAAACACTCAAGTTGATAAACAAGGTCTAGACATATTCAAACCAGAAAAATCATGTGTATATCTACCCCTAACCCTAAACTCTGTCTTGTGAAGTCAATCTCTAGGATTTGACCAAGATTCAAATGGGCATAAAATAAAAAAACAGAAAAATGAAAAACCAAAGCGCACATAGTCTTCTTATATGTCATATAGTAAGCATTAAAGTTGATAAACAAGGTCTGGACATATTCAAACTAGCTAGACAAATCATGTATCTACCCCCTAACCCCTAAACTCTGTCTTATGACGAAGTCAAGCATGAAGATAAGTGGTTTTGGGTTTCAAACATGGAAATTTCAAAAACCTCCCAAAAACTTCATTTTAGGGTGACTAAGAAGGATACAGGCTTCCATTTTCATTTTCATGATCTATACTTGTTTAAATCTTGGTCAAACCTAGGATTTGACCAAGATTCAAATGTGCATCAAAATTCCAAAAAAAATCAGAAAAATGAAAAACCAAAGCACATAGTTTTCTTATGTCACATACATATATATAGTAAGCATTCAAAAGTTGATAAACAAGGTCTAGCTAGACATATTCAAATAAGACAAATCATGTATCTACCCCTCTAAAACCATAAATAACTCTGTCTTATGAAGTCAAGCATGAAGAGAAGTGGTTTTTGGTTTCAAACATGGAAATTTCAAAAACCTCCCAAAATTAAAGCTTCGTTTTAGAGTGACTAGTTAAGAAGGATCCAGGCTTACCTTTTCATTTTCATGTTTTAAACTTGTTTAAATCTTGGTCAAACCTAGGATTTGACCAATATTCAAATGGGCATAAAATAAAAAAATAGATAAAATAAAAAACCAAAGCACATATTCTTCTTATGTCATATAGTAAGCATTCAAAAGTTCATAAACAAGGTCTAGACATATTCAAACCAGACAAATCATGTACCCCCTAACCCTAAACTTTGTCTTAATTATATATGAAGTCAAGCATGAAGCAGAGAAGTGTGGTTTTGGGTTTCAAACATGGAAATTTCAAAAACCTCCCAAAAAGCTTCATTTTAATTAGACCGGCTGGTTAATTAAGAAGGATCCATGATTAATTACCTTTTCATTGTCATGTTTTAAACTTGTTTAAATCTTGGTCGAACCTAGGATTTGACCAAGATTCAAATGGGCATAACAATTCAGAAAAAAATCGAAAGAATGAAAAACAAAAGCACATAGCCTTCTTATGTCATATAGTAAGCATTCAAATTGATAAACATGGTCTAGACATATTCAAACTAGAAAAATCATGTATCTACCCCTAACCCTAAACTCTGTCTTATGAAGTCAAGCATGAACAGAAGTACGGTGGTTTTGGGTTTCAAACATGGTAAATTCAAGAACCTCCCAAAAGCTTCATTTTAGAGTTACTAAGAGAAAGATCCAGACTTAATTACCTTATCATTTTCACATGTTAAACTTGTTTAAATCTTGCTCAACAAACCTAGGATTTTACCAAGATTCTCAAATGGGCATAAAAATCAAAAAATGAAATACCAATGCACATAGTCCTCTTAAGTCATAAAGTAAGCATTCAAGTTGATAAACAAGGTCTAGACATATTCAAACAAGACAAATCATGTATCTACCCCCTATCGACCCTAAACTTCGTCTTATGAAGTCAAGCATGAAGAGAAGTGGTTTTGGGTTTCAAACATGGAAATTTCAAAAACCTCCCAAAATTCAGCTTCATTTTAGAGCGACTAAGAAGGATCGATGCTTACCTTTTCATTTCCATGTTTTAAACTTATTTAAATCTTGGTCAAACCTAGCTAGGATTTGACCAAGATTCAAATGGGCATAAAAATTCAGACAAAAAATCTAAAGAATGAAAAACCAAAGCACATAGCCTTCTTAATTATGTCATATAGTAAACACTCAAGTTGATAAACAAGCTAGGTCTAGACATATTCAAACCAGAAAAATCATGTGTATATCTACCCCTAACCCTAAACTCTGTCTTATGAAGTCAATCATGAAGAGAATTGGTTTTGGGTTTCAAACATGGAAATTTCAAGTACGTCCCAAAAGCTTCATATATTTTAGAGTGACTAATTAAGAAGGATCTTGGCTTACGTTTTCATTTTCATGCTTGAAACTTGTTTAAATCTTGGTTGAACCTAGGATTTGACCAGAATCAAATGTGCATAAAATTCTTTAAAAAAATAGAAAAATGAAAAACAAAAGCACATGGTCTTCTTATGTCATATAGTAAGCATTCAAGTTGATAAACAAGGTTTAGACATATTCAAACCAGACAAATCATGTATCTACCCCCTAACCCTAAACTCGGTCTTATGAAGTCTAGCATGAGGAGAAGTCGTTTTGGGTTTCAAACGTTTAAGCCAAAAGCCCCATTTCAAATATTTCAAACTTATTCAAATTTGGTTCAAATTTGAAAGACACACAAGTTATAGCACACATAGTGCATACATTCTCACACATACTGCACTAGATGCTAACCCGGCCTATAGTTTGAGGCCATTGGATGAGGTCGAAAAAAATCTTGGATTAGAAATGGGGTTGTTCGAACCCCGTAGTTGGATTTTTTGAACCTTGATCTGTAGTACTGGGCAAAACCCTAGTTTAACCTATTTAATTATAGATTCGTAGGTCGATTTTTCTACCTTTTTATTATTACTATGCAGCACATGTGTGTTTGCCCGTCGAGTGAAACTCGGAGGAAGAGGGATCACTCGGAAGGAGAGAAGAAGGGAGAGAATTATGGTGTCTCCCCTTTTTCGGGTGATGATGTTGACTTTTGTGCAGGGTTTGTCAGTGAGCAGGAGGTGCGAGCGAGCGAGCGAGTCGAGCGAGGCCGAGAATGAGAGAGATTTGTTTTTTTTGAGAGGGACGACCGAAGGATCCAGAAGGACCCACAGACTTCCAATACGCATCCTGATGCGTCTTCTCTTGACAAAGAAAATGGCTGGGAGTTTGCGTACCTATTGCACGTGACTTGTGCTCACTGAAGTGTGGGACCTCACGCATGGGCACCACACGTAAGTGACAGACCTGTTGGTGTAAAAACTCGGTTGATTATTATAGTGCATTAGAACAAAGTTTCCTATGGATTCAAGGGTAGGAAATCCAAGTTAACTCATTTACATGACATTATTTTTTCCATGAAGCAAAGTTAACGCACCTATCAATTGGTACATTTTGGAGTGACTAAGAAGGATCCAGGCTTACTTATTCGTTTTCACGTGTAAAACTTGTCTAAATCTTGGTCAAACAAAATTGGCAGAAAATTCAAAAAAAAACAGAAAAATGAAAAACCAAAGCACATAGTCTTCTTATGTCATGTAGTAAGCATTAAAGTTGATAAACAAGGTCTAGACATATTCAAACCATACAAATCATGTATCTACCCGCTAACCCCTAAACTATGTCTTAAGAAGTCAAGAATGAAGAGAAGTGGTTTTGGGTTTCAAACATGGAAATTTCAAAAACCTCCCAAAACTTCATTTTAGGGTGACTAAGAAGGATACAGGCTTCCCTTTTCATTTTCATGTTCTATACTTGTTTAAATCTTGGTCAAACCTATGATTTGACCAAGATTCAAATGGGCACAAAAAAATAAAAAAAGCACATAGTGTTCTTATGTCATATCGTAAGCATTCAAGTTGATAAACAAGGTCTAGATATATCCAAATTAACCAGACAAATCATGTATCTACCCCCTATCGACCCTAAACTTCGTCTTATGAAGTCAAGCATGAAGAGAAGTGGTTTTGGGTTTCAAACATGGAAATTTCAAAAACCTCCCAAAATTCAGCTTCATTTTAGAGCGACTAAGAAGGATCGATGCTTACCTTTTCATTTCCATGTTTTAAACTTATTTAAATCTTGGTCAAACCTAGCTAGGATTTGACCAAGATTCAAATGGGCATAAAAATTCAGACAAAAAATCTAAAGAATGAAAAACCAAAGCACATAGCCTTCTTAATTATGTCATATAGTAAACACTCAAGTTGATAAACAAGGTCTAGACATATTCAAACCAGAAAAATCATGTGTATATCTACCCCTAACCCTAAACTCTGTCTTGTGAAGTCAATCTCTAGGATTTGACCAAGATTCAAATGGGCATAAAATAAAAAAACAGAAAAATGAAAAACCAAAGCGCACATAGTCTTCTTATATGTCATATAGTAAGCATTAAAGTTGATAAACAAGGTCTGGACATATTCAAACTAGCTAGACAAATCATGTATCTACCCCCTAACCCCTAAACTCTGTCTTATGACGAAGTCAAGCATGAAGATAAGTGGTTTTGGGTTTCAAACATGGAAATTTCAAAAACCTCCCAAAAACTTCATTTTAGGGTGACTAAGAAGGATACAGGCTTCCATTTTCATTTTCATGATCTATACTTGTTTAAATCTTGGTCAAACCTAGGATTTGACCAAGATTCAAATGTGCATCAAAATTCCAAAAAAATCAGAAAAATGAAAAACCAAAGCACATAGTTTTCTTATGTCACATACATATATATAGTAAGCATTCAAAAGTTGATAAACAAGGTCTAGCTAGACATATTCAAATAAGACAAATCATGTATCTACCCCTCTAAAACCATAAATAACTCTGTCTTATGAAGTCAAGCATGAAGAGAAGTGGTTTTTGGTTTCAAACATGGAAATTTCAAAAACCTCCCAAAATTAAAGCTTCATTTTAGAGTGACTAGTTAAGAAGGATCCAGGCTTACCTTTTCATTTTCATGTTTTAAACTTGTTTAAATCTTGGTCAAACCTAGGATTTGACCAATATTCAAATGGGCATAAAATAAAAAATAAATAAAATAAAAAACCAAAGCACATAGTCTTCTTATGTCATATAGTAAGCATTCAAGTTCATAAACAAGGTCTAGACATATTCAAACCAGACAAATCATGTACCCCTAACCCTAAACTTTGTCTTAATTATATATGAAGTCAAGCATGAAGCAGAGAAGTGTGGTTTTGGGTTTCAAACATGGAAATTTCAAAAACCTCCCAAAAAGCTTCATTTTAATTAGACTGGCTGGTTAATTAAGAAGGATCCATGATTAATTACCTTTTCATTGTCATGTTTTAAACTTGTTTAAATCTTGGTCGAACCTAGGATTTGACCAAGATTCAAATGGGCATAACAATTCAGAAAAAAATCGAAAGAATGAAAAACAAAAGCACATAGCCTTCTTATGTCATATAGTAAGCATTCAAATTGATAAACATGGTCTAGACATATTCAAACCAGAAAAATCATGTATCTACCCCTAACCCTAAACTCTGTCTTATGAAGTCAAGCATGAACAGAAGTACGGTGGTTTTGGGTTTCAAACATGGTAAATTCAAGAACCTCCCAAAAGCTTCATTTTAGAGTTACTAAGAGAAAGATCCAGACTTAATTACCTTATCATTTTCACATGTTAAACTTGTTTAAATCTTGCTCAACAAACCTAGGATTTTACCAAGATTCTCAAATGGGCATAAAAATCAAAAAATGAAATACCAATGCACATAGTCCTCTTAAGTCATAAAGTAAGCATTCAAGTTGATAAACAAGGTCTAGACATATTCAAACAAGACAAATCATGTATCTACCCCCTATCGACCCTAAACTTCGTCTTATGAAGTCAAGCATGAAGAGAAGTGGTTTTGGGTTTCAAACATGGAAATTTCAAAAACCTCCCAAAATTCAGCTTCATTTTAGAGCGACTAAGAAGGATCGATGCTTACCTTTTCATTTCCATGTTTTAAACTTATTTAAATCTTGGTCAAACCTAGCTAGGATTTGACCAAGATTCAAATGGGCATAAAAATTCAGACAAAAAATCTAAAGAATGAAAAACCAAAGCACATAGCCTTCTTAATTATGTCATATAGTAAACACTCAAGTTGATAAACAAGCTAGGTCTAGACATATTCAAACCAGAAAAATCATGTGTATATCTACCCCTAACCCTAAACTCTGTCTTATGAAGTCAATCATGAAGAGAATTGGTTTTGGGTTTCAAACATGGAAATTTCAAGTACGTCCCAAAAGCTTCATATATTTTAGAGTGACTAATTAAGAAGGATCTTGGCTTACGTTTTCATTTTCATGCTTGAAACTTGTTTAAATCTTGGTTGAACCTAGGATTTGACCAGAATCAAATGTGCATAAAATTCTTAAAAAAATAGAAAAATGAAAAACAAAAGCACATGGTCTTCTTATGTCATATAGTAAGCATTCAAGTTGATAAACAAGGTTTAGACATATTCAAACCAGACAAATCATGTATCTACCCCCTAACCCTAAACTCGGTCTTATGAAGTCTAGCATGAGGAGAAGTCGTTTTGGGTTTCAAACGTTTAAGCCAAAAGCCCCATTTCAAATATTTCAAACTTATTCAAATTTGGTTCAAATTTGAAAGACACACAAGTTATAGCACACATAGTGCATACATTCTCACACATACTGCACTAGATGCTAACCCGGCCTATAGTTTGAGGCCATTGGATGAGGTCGAAAAAAATCTTGGATTAGAAATGGGGTTGTTCGAACCCCGTAGTTGGATTTTTTGAACCTTGATCTGTAGTACTGGGCAAAACCCTAGTTTAACCTATTTAATTATAGATTCGTAGGTCGATTTTTCTACCTTTTTATTATTACTATGCAGCACATGTGTGTTTGCCCGTCGAGTGAAACTCGGAGGAAGAGGGATCACTCGGAAGGAGAGAAGAAGGGAGAGAATTATGGTGTCTCCCCTTTTTCGGGTGATGATGTTGACTTTTGTGCAGGGTTTGTCAGTGAGCAGGAGGTGCGAGCGAGCGAGCGAGTCGAGCGAGGAGGCCGAAATGAGAGAGATTTGTTTTTTTGTGAGAGGGACGACCGAAGGATCCAGAAGGACCCACAGACTTCCAATACGCATCCTGATGCGTCTTCTCTTGACAAAGAAAATGGCTGGGAGTTTGCGTACCTATTGCACGTGACTTGTGCTCACTGAAGTGTGGGACCTCACGCATGGGCACCACACGTAAGTGACAGACCTGTTGGTGTAAAAACTCGGTTGATTATTATAGTGCATTAGAACAAAGTTTCCTATGGATTCAAGGGTAGGAAATCCAAGTTAACTCATTTACATGACATTATTTTTTCCATGAAGCAAAGTTAACGCACCTATCAATTGGTACATTTTGGAGTGACTAAGAAGGATCCAGGCTTACTTATTCGTTTTCACGTGTAAAACTTGTCTAAATCTTGGTCAAACAAAATTGGCAGAAAATTCAAAAAAAAAACAGAAAAATGAAAAACCAAAGCACATAGTCTTCTTATGTCATGTAGTAAGCATTAAAGTTGATAAACAAGGTCTAGACATATTCAAACCATACAAATCATGTATCTACCCGCTAACCCCTAAACTATGTCTTAAGAAGTCAAGAATGAAGAGAAGTGGTTTTGGGTTTCAAACATGGAAATTTCAAAAACCTCCCAAAACTTCATTTTAGGGTGACTAAGAAGGATACAGGCTTCCCTTTTCATTTTCATGTTCTATACTTGTTTAAATCTTGGTCAAACCTATGATTTGACCAAGATTCAAATGGGCACAAAAAAATAAAAAAAAGCACATAGTGTTCTTATGTCATATCGTAAGCATTCAAGTTGATAAACAAGGTCTAGATATATCCAAATTAACCAGACAAATCATGTATCTACCCCCTATCGACCCTAAACTTCGTCTTATGAAGTCAAGCATGAAGAGAAGTGGTTTTGGGTTTCAAACATGGAAATTTCAAAAACCTCCCAAAATTCAGCTTCATTTTAGAGCGACTAAGAAGGATCGATGCTTACCTTTTCATTTCCATGTTTTAAACTTATTTAAATCTTGGTCAAACCTAGCTAGGATTTGACCAAGATTCAAATGGGCATAAAAATTCAGACAAAAAATCTAAAGAATGAAAAACCAAAGCACATAGCCTTCTTAATTATGTCATATAGTAAACACTCAAGTTGATAAACAAGGTCTAGACATATTCAAACCAGAAAAATCATGTGTATATCTACCCCTAACCCTAAACTCTGTCTTGTGAAGTCAATCTCTAGGATTTGACCAAGATTCAAATGGGCATAAAATAAAAAAACAGAAAAATGAAAAACCAAAGCGCACATAGTCTTCTTATATGTCATATAGTAAGCATTAAAGTTGATAAACAAGGTCTGGACATATTCAAACTAGCTAGACAAATCATGTATCTACCCCCTAACCCCTAAACTCTGTCTTATGACGAAGTCAAGCATGAAGATAAGTGGTTTTGGGTTTCAAACATGGAAATTTCAAAAACCTCCCAAAAACTTCATTTTAGGGTGACTAAGAAGGATACAGGCTTCCATTTTCATTTTCATGATCTATACTTGTTTAAATCTTGGTCAAACCTAGGATTTGACCAAGATTCAAATGTGCATCAAAATTCCAAAAAAATCAGAAAAATGAAAAACCAAAGCACATAGTTTTCTTATGTCACATACATATATATAGTAAGCATTCAAAAGTTGATAAACAAGGTCTAGCTAGACATATTCAAATAAGACAAATCATGTATCTACCCCTCTAAAACCATAAATAACTCTGTCTTATGAAGTCAAGCATGAAGAGAAGTGGTTTTTGGTTTCAAACATGGAAATTTCAAAAACCTCCCAAAATTAAAGCTTCGTTTTAGAGTGACTAGTTAAGAAGGATCCAGGCTTACCTTTTCATTTTCATGTTTTAAACTTGTTTAAATCTTGGTCAAACCTAGGATTTGACCAATATTCAAATGGGCATAAAATAAAAAAATAGATAAAATAAAAAACCAAAGCACATATTCTTCTTATGTCATATAGTAAGCATTCAAAAGTTCATAAACAAGGTCTAGACATATTCAAACCAGACAAATCATGTACCCCCTAACCCTAAACTTTGTCTTAATTATATATGAAGTCAAGCATGAAGCAGAGAAGTGTGGTTTTGGGTTTCAAACATGGAAATTTCAAAAACCTCCCAAAAAGCTTCATTTTAATTAGACCGGCTGGTTAATTAAGAAGGATCCATGATTAATTACCTTTTCATTGTCATGTTTTAAACTTGTTTAAATCTTGGTCGAACCTAGGATTTGACCAAGATTCAAATGGGCATAACAATTCAGAAAAAAATCGAAAGAATGAAAAACAAAAGCACATAGCCTTCTTATGTCATATAGTAAGCATTCAAATTGATAAACATGGTCTAGACATATTCAAACTAGAAAAATCATGTATCTACCCCTAACCCTAAACTCTGTCTTATGAAGTCAAGCATGAACAGAAGTACGGTGGTTTTGGGTTTCAAACATGGTAAATTCAAGAACCTCCCAAAAGCTTCATTTTAGAGTTACTAAGAGAAAGATCCAGACTTAATTACCTTATCATTTTCACATGTTAAACTTGTTTAAATCTTGCTCAACAAACCTAGGATTTTACCAAGATTCTCAAATGGGCATAAAAATCAAAAAATGAAATACCAATGCACATAGTCCTCTTAAGTCATAAAGTAAGCATTCAAGTTGATAAACAAGGTCTAGACATATTCAAACAAGACAAATCATGTATCTACCCCCTATCGACCCTAAACTTCGTCTTATGAAGTCAAGCATGAAGAGAAGTGGTTTTGGGTTTCAAACATGGAAATTTCAAAAACCTCCCAAAATTCAGCTTCATTTTAGAGCGACTAAGAAGGATCGATGCTTACCTTTTCATTTCCATGTTTTAAACTTATTTAAATCTTGGTCAAACCTAGCTAGGATTTGACCAAGATTCAAATGGGCATAAAAATTCAGACAAAAAATCTAAAGAATGAAAAACCAAAGCACATAGCCTTCTTAATTATGTCATATAGTAAACACTCAAGTTGATAAACAAGGTCTAGACATATTCAAACCAGAAAAATCATGTGTATATCTACCCCTAACCCTAAACTCTGTCTTGTGAAGTCAATCTCTAGGATTTGACCAAGATTCAAATGGGCATAAAATAAAAAAACAGAAAAATGAAAAACCAAAGCGCACATAGTCTTCTTATATGTCATATAGTAAGCATTAAAGTTGATAAACAAGGTCTGGACATATTCAAACTAGCTAGACAAATCATGTATCTACCCCCTAACCCCTAAACTCTGTCTTATGACGAAGTCAAGCATGAAGATAAGTGGTTTTGGGTTTCAAACATGGAAATTTCAAAAACCTCCCAAAAACTTCATTTTAGGGTGACTAAGAAGGATACAGGCTTCCATTTTCATTTTCATGATCTATACTTGTTTAAATCTTGGTCAAACCTAGGATTTGACCAAGATTCAAATGTGCATCAAAATTCCAAAAAAATCAGAAAAATGAAAAACCAAAGCACATAGTTTTCTTATGTCACATACATATATATAGTAAGCATTCAAAAGTTGATAAACAAGGTCTAGCTAGACATATTCAAATAAGACAAATCATGTATCTACCCCTCTAAAACCATAAATAACTCTGTCTTATGAAGTCAAGCATGAAGAGAAGTGGTTTTTGGTTTCAAACATGGAAATTTCAAAAACCTCCCAAAATTAAAGCTTCGTTTTAGAGTGACTAGTTAAGAAGGATCCAGGCTTACCTTTTCATTTTCATGTTTTAAACTTGTTTAAATCTTGGTCAAACCTAGGATTTGACCAATATTCAAATGGGCATAAAATAAAAAAAATAGATAAAATAAAAAACCAAAGCACATATTCTTCTTATGTCATATAGTAAGCATTCAAAAGTTCATAAACAAGGTCTAGACATATTCAAACCAGACAAATCATGTACCCCCTAACCCTAAACTTTGTCTTAATTATATATGAAGTCAAGCATGAAGCAGAGAAGTGTGGTTTTGGGTTTCAAACATGGAAATTTCAAAAACCTCCCAAAAAGCTTCATTTTAATTAGACCGGCTGGTTAATTAAGAAGGATCCATGATTAATTACCTTTTCATTGTCATGTTTTAAACTTGTTTAAATCTTGGTCGAACCTAGGATTTGACCAAGATTCAAATGGGCATAACAATTCAGAAAAAAATCGAAAGAATGAAAAACAAAAGCACATAGCCTTCTTATGTCATATAGTAAGCATTCAAATTGATAAACATGGTCTAGACATATTCAAACCAGAAAAATCATGTATCTACCCCTAACCCTAAACTCTGTCTTATGAAGTCAAGCATGAACAGAAGTACGGTGGTTTTGGGTTTCAAACATGGTAAATTCAAGAACCTCCCAAAAGCTTCATTTTAGAGTTACTAAGAGAAAGATCCAGACTTAATTACCTTATCATTTTCACATGTTAAACTTGTTTAAATCTTGCTCAACAAACCTAGGATTTTACCAAGATTCTCAAATGGGCATAAAAATCAAAAAATGAAATACCAATGCACATAGTCCTCTTAAGTCATAAAGTAAGCATTCAAGTTGATAAACAAGGTCTAGACATATTCAAACAAGACAAATCATGTATCTACCCCCTATCGACCCTAAACTTCGTCTTATGAAGTCAAGCATGAAGAGAAGTGGTTTTGGGTTTCAAACATGGAAATTTCAAAAACCTCCCAAAATTCAGCTTCATTTTAGAGCGACTAAGAAGGATCGATGCTTACCTTTTCATTTCCATGTTTTAAACTTATTTAAATCTTGGTCAAACCTAGCTAGGATTTGACCAAGATTCAAATGGGCATAAAAATTCAGACAAAAAATCTAAAGAATGAAAAACCAAAGCACATAGCCTTCTTAATTATGTCATATAGTAAACACTCAAGTTGATAAACAAGCTAGGTCTAGACATATTCAAACCAGAAAAATCATGTGTATATCTACCCCTAACCCTAAACTCTGTCTTATGAAGTCAATCATGAAGAGAATTGGTTTTGGGTTTCAAACATGGAAATTTCAAGTACGTCCCAAAAGCTTCATATATTTTAGAGTGACTAATTAAGAAGGATCTTGGCTTACGTTTTCATTTTCATGCTTGAAACTTGTTTAAATCTTGGTTGAACCTAGGATTTGACCAGAATCAAATGTGCATAAAATTCTTAAAAAAATAGAAAAATGAAAAACAAAAGCACATGGTCTTCTTATGTCATATAGTAAGCATTCAAGTTGATAAACAAGGTTTAGACATATTCAAACCAGACAAATCATGTATCTACCCCCTAACCCTAAACTCGGTCTTATGAAGTCTAGCATGAGGAGAAGTCGTTTTGGGTTTCAAACGTTTAAGCCAAAAGCCCCATTTCAAATATTTCAAACTTATTCAAATTTGGTTCAAATTTGAAAGACACACAAGTTATAGCACACATAGTGCATACATTCTCACACATACTGCACTAGATGCTAACCCGGCCTATAGTTTGAGGCCATTGGATGAGGTCGAAAAAAATCTTGGATTAGAAATGGGGTTGTTCGAACCCCGTAGTTGGATTTTTTGAACCTTGATCTGTAGTACTGGGCAAAACCCTAGTTTAACCTATTTAATTATAGATTCGTAGGTCGATTTTTCTACCTTTTTATTATTACTATGCAGCACATGTGTGTTTGCCCGTCGAGTGAAACTCGGAGGAAGAGGGATCACTCGGAAGGAGAGAAGAAGGGAGAGAATTATGGTGTCTCCCCTTTTTCGGGTGATGATGTTGACTTTTGTGCAGGGTTTGTCAGTGAGCAGGAGGTGCGAGCGAGCGAGCGAGCGAGCGAGGCCGAGAATGAGAGAGATTTGTTTTTTGTGAGAGGGACGACCGAAGGATCCAGAAGGACCCACAGACTTCCAATACGCATCCTGATGCGTCTTCTCTTGACAAAGAAAATGGCTGGGAGTTTGCGTACCTATTGCACGTGACTTGTGCTCACTGAAGTGTGGGACCTCACGCATGGGCACCACACGTAAGTGACAGACCTGTTGGTGTAAAAACTCGGTTGATTATTATAGTGCATTAGAACAAAGTTTCCTATGGATTCAAGGGTAGGAAATCCAAGTTAACTCATTTACATGACATTATTTTTTCCATGAAGCAAAGTTAACGCACCTATCAATTGGTACATTTTGGAGTGACTAAGAAGGATCCAGGCTTACTTATTCGTTTTCACGTGTAAAACTTGTCTAAATCTTGGTCAAACAAAATTGGCAGAAAATTCAAAAAAAAACAGAAAAATGAAAAACCAAAGCACATAGTCTTCTTATGTCATGTAGTAAGCATTAAAGTTGATAAACAAGGTCTAGACATATTCAAACCATACAAATCATGTATCTACCCGCTAACCCCTAAACTATGTCTTAAGAAGTCAAGAATGAAGAGAAGTGGTTTTGGGTTTCAAACATGGAAATTTCAAAAACCTCCCAAAACTTCATTTTAGGGTGACTAAGAAGGATACAGGCTTCCCTTTTCATTTTCATGTTCTATACTTGTTTAAATCTTGGTCAAACCTATGATTTGACCAAGATTCAAATGGGCACAAAAAAATAAAAAAAAGCACATAGTGTTCTTATGTCATATCGTAAGCATTCAAGTTGATAAACAAGGTCTAGATATATCCAAATTAACCAGACAAATCATGTATCTACCCCCTATCGACCCTAAACTTCGTCTTATGAAGTCAAGCATGAAGAGAAGTGGTTTTGGGTTTCAAACATGGAAATTTCAAAAACCTCCCAAAATTCAGCTTCATTTTAGAGCGACTAAGAAGGATCGATGCTTACCTTTTCATTTCCATGTTTTAAACTTATTTAAATCTTGGTCAAACCTAGCTAGGATTTGACCAAGATTCAAATGGGCATAAAAATTCAGACAAAAAATCTAAAGAATGAAAAACCAAAGCACATAGCCTTCTTAATTATGTCATATAGTAAACACTCAAGTTGATAAACAAGGTCTAGACATATTCAAACCAGAAAAATCATGTGTATATCTACCCCTAACCCTAAACTCTGTCTTGTGAAGTCAATCTCTAGGATTTGACCAAGATTCAAATGGGCATAAAATAAAAAAACAGAAAAATGAAAAACCAAAGCGCACATAGTCTTCTTATATGTCATATAGTAAGCATTAAAGTTGATAAACAAGGTCTGGACATATTCAAACTAGCTAGACAAATCATGTATCTACCCCCTAACCCCTAAACTCTGTCTTATGACGAAGTCAAGCATGAAGATAAGTGGTTTTGGGTTTCAAACATGGAAATTTCAAAAACCTCCCAAAAACTTCATTTTAGGGTGACTAAGAAGGATACAGGCTTCCATTTTCATTTTCATGATCTATACTTGTTTAAATCTTGGTCAAACCTAGGATTTGACCAAGATTCAAATGTGCATCAAAATTCCAAAAAAATCAGAAAAATGAAAAACCAAAGCACATAGTTTTCTTATGTCACATACATATATATAGTAAGCATTCAAAAGTTGATAAACAAGGTCTAGCTAGACATATTCAAATAAGACAAATCATGTATCTACCCCTCTAAAACCATAAATAACTCTGTCTTATGAAGTCAAGCATGAAGAGAAGTGGTTTTTGGTTTCAAACATGGAAATTTCAAAAACCTCCCAAAATTAAAGCTTCGTTTTAGAGTGACTAGTTAAGAAGGATCCAGGCTTACCTTTTCATTTTCATGTTTTAAACTTGTTTAAATCTTGGTCAAACCTAGGATTTGACCAATATTCAAATGGGCATAAAATAAAAAAAATAGATAAAATAAAAAACCAAAGCACATATTCTTCTTATGTCATATAGTAAGCATTCAAAAGTTCATAAACAAGGTCTAGACATATTCAAACCAGACAAATCATGTACCCCTAACCCTAAACTTTGTCTTAATTATATATGAAGTCAAGCATGAAGCAGAGAAGTGTGGTTTTGGGTTTCAAACATGGAAATTTCAAAAACCTCCCAAAAAGCTTCATTTTAATTAGACCGGCTGGTTAATTAAGAAGGATCCATGATTAATTACCTTTTCATTGTCATGTTTTAAACTTGTTTAAATCTTGGTCGAACCTAGGATTTGACCAAGATTCAAATGGGCATAACAATTCAGAAAAAAATCGAAAGAATGAAAAACAAAAGCACATAGCCTTCTTATGTCATATAGTAAGCATTCAAATTGATAAACATGGTCTAGACATATTCAAACTAGAAAAATCATGTATCTACCCCTAACCCTAAACTCTGTCTTATGAAGTCAAGCATGAACAGAAGTACGGTGGTTTTGGGTTTCAAACATGGTAAATTCAAGAACCTCCCAAAAGCTTCATTTTAGAGTTACTAAGAGAAAGATCCAGACTTAATTACCTTATCATTTTCACATGTTAAACTTGTTTAAATCTTGCTCAACAAACCTAGGATTTTACCAAGATTCTCAAATGGGCATAAAAATCAAAAAATGAAATACCAATGCACATAGTCCTCTTAAGTCATAAAGTAAGCATTCAAGTTGATAAACAAGGTCTAGACATATTCAAACAAGACAAATCATGTATCTACCCCCTATCGACCCTAAACTTCGTCTTATGAAGTCAAGCATGAAGAGAAGTGGTTTTGGGTTTCAAACATGGAAATTTCAAAAACCTCCCAAAATTCAGCTTCATTTTAGAGCGACTAAGAAGGATCGATGCTTACCTTTTCATTTCCATGTTTTAAACTTATTTAAATCTTGGTCAAACCTAGCTAGGATTTGACCAAGATTCAAATGGGCATAAAAATTCAGACAAAAAATCTAAAGAATGAAAAACCAAAGCACATAGCCTTCTTAATTATGTCATATAGTAAACACTCAAGTTGATAAACAAGCTAGGTCTAGACATATTCAAACCAGAAAAATCATGTGTATATCTACCCCTAACCCTAAACTCTGTCTTATGAAGTCAATCATGAAGAGAATTGGTTTTGGGTTTCAAACATGGAAATTTCAAGTACGTCCCAAAAGCTTCATATATTTTAGAGTGACTAATTAAGAAGGATCTTGGCTTACGTTTTCATTTTCATGCTTGAAACTTGTTTAAATCTTGGTTGAACCTAGGATTTGACCAGAATCAAATGTGCATAAAATTCTTAAAAAAATAGAAAAATGAAAAACAAAAGCACATGGTCTTCTTATGTCATATAGTAAGCATTCAAGTTGATAAACAAGGTTTAGACATATTCAAACCAGACAAATCATGTATCTACCCCCTAACCCTAAACTCGGTCTTATGAAGTCTAGCATGAGGAGAAGTCGTTTTGGGTTTCAAATGTTTAAGCCAAAAGCCCCATTTCAAATATTTCAAACTTATTCAAATTTGGTTCAAATTTGAAAGACACACAAGTTATAGCACACATAGTGCATACATTCTCACACATACTGCACTAGATGCTAACCCGGCCTATAGTTTGAGGCCATTGGATGAGGTCGAAAAAAATCTTGGATTAGAAATGGGGTTGTTCGAACCCCGTAGTTGGATTTTTTGAACCTTGATCTGTAGTACTGGGCAAAACCCTAGTTTAACCTATTTAATTATAGATTCGTAGGTCGATTTTTCTACCTTTTTATTATTACTATGCAGCACATGTGTGTTTGCCCGTCGAGTGAAACTCGGAGGAAGAGGGATCACTCGGAAGGAGAGAAGAAGGGAGAGAATTATGGTGTCTCCCCTTTTTCGGGTGATGATGTTGACTTTTGTGCAGGGTTTGTCAGTGAGCAGGAGGTGCGAGCGAGCGAGCGAGTCGAGCGAGGCCGAGAATGAGAGAGATTTGTTTTTTTTTGTGAGAGGGACGACCGAAGGATCCAGAAGGACCCACAGACTTCCAATACGCATCCTGATGCGTCTTCTCTTGACAAAGAAAATGGCTGGGAGTTTGCGTACCTATTGCACGTGACTTGTGCTCACTGAAGTGTGGGACCTCACGCATGGGCACCACACGTAAGTGACAGACCTGTTGGTGTAAAAACTCGGTTGATTATTATAGTGCATTAGAACAAAGTTTCCTATGGATTCAAGGGTAGGAAATCCAAGTTAACTCATTTACATGACATTATTTTTTCCATGAAGCAAAGTTAACGCACCTATCAATTGGTACATTTTGGAGTGACTAAGAAGGATCCAGGCTTACTTATTCGTTTTCACGTGTAAAACTTGTCTAAATCTTGGTCAAACAAAATTGGCAGAAAATTCAAAAAAAAAAACAGAAAAATGAAAAACCAAAGCACATAGTCTTCTTATGTCATGTAGTAAGCATTAAAGTTGATAAACAAGGTCTAGACATATTCAAACCATACAAATCATGTATCTACCCGCTAACCCCTAAACTATGTCTTAAGAAGTCAAGAATGAAGAGAAGTGGTTTTGGGTTTCAAACATGGAAATTTCAAAAACCTCCCAAAACTTCATTTTAGGGTGACTAAGAAGGATACAGGCTTCCCTTTTCATTTTCATGTTCTATACTTGTTTAAATCTTGGTCAAACCTATGATTTGACCAAGATTCAAATGGGCACAAAAAAATAAAAAAAGCACATAGTGTTCTTATGTCATATCGTAAGCATTCAAGTTGATAAACAAGGTCTAGATATATCCAAATTAACCAGACAAATCATGTATCTACCCCCTATCGACCCTAAACTTCGTCTTATGAAGTCAAGCATGAAGAGAAGTGGTTTTGGGTTTCAAACATGGAAATTTCAAAAACCTCCCAAAATTCAGCTTCATTTTAGAGCGACTAAGAAGGATCGATGCTTACCTTTTCATTTCCATGTTTTAAACTTATTTAAATCTTGGTCAAACCTAGCTAGGATTTGACCAAGATTCAAATGGGCATAAAAATTCAGACAAAAAATCTAAAGAATGAAAAACCAAAGCACATAGCCTTCTTAATTATGTCATATAGTAAACACTCAAGTTGATAAACAAGGTCTAGACATATTCAAACCAGAAAAATCATGTGTATATCTACCCCTAACCCTAAACTCTGTCTTGTGAAGTCAATCTCTAGGATTTGACCAAGATTCAAATGGGCATAAAATAAAAAAACAGAAAAATGAAAAACCAAAGCGCACATAGTCTTCTTATATGTCATATAGTAAGCATTAAAGTTGATAAACAAGGTCTGGACATATTCAAACTAGCTAGACAAATCATGTATCTACCCCCTAACCCCTAAACTCTGTCTTATGACGAAGTCAAGCATGAAGATAAGTGGTTTTGGGTTTCAAACATGGAAATTTCAAAAACCTTGTTTACCAACTTGAGTGCTTACTATATGACATAAGAAGGCTATATGCTTTGGTTTTTTTTTTTTTGAAATTTTATGCCCATTTGAATCTTGATCAAATCCTAGGTACGGTTTGACCAAGATTTGAACAATTTTAAAACATGAAAATAAAAGGTAAGCCCAACCTGGATCCTTTAGTCACTCTAAAATGAAGCTTTTGGGGGGTTCTTGAAATTTCCAAGTTTGAAACCCAAAACCACTTCTCTTCATGCTTGACTACATAAGACAGAGTTTAGGGTTAGGGGTAGATACATGATTTTTCTTGTTTGAATATATCTAGACCTTGTTTATATCAACTTTAATGCTAACTATATGACATAAGAAAACTATGTGCTTTGGTTTTTAATTTTTCTGATTTTTTTATTTTGATGCACATTTGAATCTTTGTCAAATCCTAGGTTTGACCAAGATTTAAACAAGTATAAAACATGAAAATGAAAAGGGGAAGCCTGTATCCTTTCTTAGTCACTCTAAAATGAAGTTTTTGGGATGTTCTTGAAATTTTCATGTTTGAAACCCAAAACCACTTCTCTTCATGCTTGACTTCATAAGATAGAGTTTAGGGGCTAGGGGATAGATACATGATTTGCCTAGGTTTGAATATGCATGTCCAAACCTTGTTTATCAACTTGAATGCTTACTATATGACATAAGAAGACTATATGCTTTTGTTTTTCATTTTTCTGATTTTTTTTAAAATTTTATGCCCATTTGAATCTTTTGGTCAAATCCTTGGTTTAATTTGACACGGATTTAAACAAGTTTAAAATATGAAAATGAAAAGGTGGTAAGCAGGCATGGATCCTTCTTATATATATTAGTCACTCTAAAATGAAGCTTTTGGGAGGTTTTTGAAATTTCCATGTTTGAAACCCAAAACCACTTCTCTTCATGTTGTTGACTTCATAAGATAGAGTTTAGGGGTTAGGGGTATAGATACATGATTTGTCTTGTTTGAATATGTGTCTAGACCTTGTTTATCAACTTTAATGCTTACTATATGACATAAGAACACTATGTGCTTTAATTTGGTTTTTATTTTTTTTAAATTTTGATGCACATTTTGAATCTTGGTCAAATCCTAGGTTTGACCGAGATTTGAACAAGTTTAAAACAAGAAAATAAAAGGTAAGCCCGCCAGACTGGATCCTTCTTAGTCACTCTATAATGAAGCTTTTAGGGGGGTTGTTGAAAATGTAAGCATGTATCCTTCTTAGTACGTCACACCACAATGCTTTTGGGAGGGTTTTTGAAATGTCCATGTTTGAAACCCAAAACGACTTCTCTTCGTGCTTGACTTCATAATTAAGACAAAGTTTAGGGTTAGGGGTAGATACATGATTTTTCTGGTTTGAATATGTCTAGACTTTGTTTATCAACTAGCTTGAGTTTTGGGTTTCAAACATGGAAATTTCAAGAACCTCCCAAAAGCTTCATTTTAGAGTGACTAAGAAGGATCCAGGCTTACCTTTTCATTTTCATGTTTTAAACTTGTTTAAATCCTGGTCAAACCTAGGATTTGACAAAGATTCAAATATATGGGCATAAAATTCAAAAAAAATAGAAAAATGAAAAACCAAAGCACATAATCTTCTTATGTCATATAGTAAGCATTAAAGTTGACAAAAAAGGTCTAGACATATGCAAACTAGACAAATCATGTATCTACCCCCTAACCCCTAAACTCTGTCTTATGAAGTCAAGCATGAAGAGAAGTCGTTTTGGGTTTCAAACATGGAAATTTCAAGAACATCCCAAAAGCTTCATTTTAGAGTGACTAAGAAGGATCCATGATTACCTTTTCATTTTCATGTTTTAAACTTGTTTAATCTTGGTCAAACCTAGGATTTGACCAAGATTCAAATGGGCACAAAATTTAAAAAATCAGAAAAATGAAAAACCAAAGTACATAGTCTTCTTATGTCATGTAGTAAGCATTCAAGTTGATAAAATGGTTCATGCAGGCGTCTTAGCTCCTAAAAAAAATTATACACCAATTGATTTGACGAATTGATGATTTACTCTAGTCTGCTTCTAGACCATGCAGCTAGCGAGTATTCATATGTACTGCATGGAGCCCCCAACTTTTGACTTCCCGTGTCGGAAAAGGCCTGTCTAATAATGTGGGGCAGTGAGGTATCCCGAAGTATCTAGAGGGTTCCAGTGTTTCAGGCTTTCAGCATCGCCAGTCCAAGGGAAGGATGGGTGACGAATCCGTGCATTCACAGCCGTTTAGATCTGAAGAGTCCTTGTATGATGAGCGGTAGATAGCACCTCTAAGCTGCAAATCAACAGCTTCAATTACTTCAAATGAGCATTGGCCGGAAGGCTGACAGAGTGAAAAAATTCAATTTCAAAAACTCATGTATAGAATAGAAAAAAAATAAAAAACATGTAGATAGAATAGAGGTATAGATAGATTAGCCCAAAAAAGAAGAGGACGGGGAAATTTCGAACGCTCGCCTTTAACTCAGCACAGCAGACACCTCCCTCGCGCACCTAAACTTTCGAACGCGCGCCCAATATTTCGAACGCTCGCCTTTAACTCAGCACCCAGCCCACCTTGTTCTTCTCTAGACACCTCCTTCGGCGCCCTGTTCTTCTCTAGACACACCCTCGGTGAACCAGGCCGCGCACCAAAACTTCCCCACGCTGTCTATCAGCCGCGTCAGCCGGCGACTGCTGGTGGCGCCGTTCTTCTCCAGCCGCACCGGCAGGCGCGGTCAGCTGGTAGATCCTCACGGTATGCATGCTATCTTCAGGCCTGGGCAAGTACGATTCATTATAGCTCAATCGAAGTCAGTCGCCGTCGCCCAGCCCTTATAAGTTCGTTAGTTCGTTCGAATCGATCGGTTGATATTGTTTTCCTCTCGATGTGTTTGTTTGACATTGTTTTCCGCTTTACCTATTTGCTCGAATTCGTTCGTACTGTACACTGTACTGCTCACCATTGCCCAATGTCTGTAGTCGTCGCTTGGTGCCAGTCCTCTATGGACCTGTTTGTAATCTTATTACTTCTGGGTTCTTTGCACTGCTAATACATCGGTGGATTTACGGCCAAAAAGAAGAAAGAATTTGTTGGTATTATATTGCTTTCGATTGATCTGTTCGCCCCCAAGCTTTTACAGAAGCCGCAAGAGATTCAAGGATGAAATGGCTCTCCTTGTTTGCGGTGGCGGATCTACAGGGTATGCCGTATATGCCACGGCATACCCTGCGTCCAAGCCGTGCAAGATCTTTGATAGTTTAATGAGCTGAGCAATTAATCAAGATGAGTGATGTATATGTATACATGCGGTGCTAATACATGTGGCGTGCAGCCATGCGAACACTGAGCTAGTGCATGTAACCGATTGATTAGACATCCGATTGATTTGGCCAAAATCCGGTGATAACACATGCCCCCCTGGTTTTGGTAATGATAATATCAAAACCATCTGTTTTTCCTTCGAGGGGTCATGTCGTGGCAGAGCAGAACCGTCGCAGTATTCTTCATCATGACGCCTTGCCTTCTCAACTTCTCTGCACGATTTGACAGTTTTGAATATTTTATGATTTGCCACACTTTTCTTAAAAGTGTCTATTATTTGCCACATGACCACCACATGTCTCTTTTTATTTAACCGCATCGAACAGTTCACTTCTTCATCCTCCTGCTTCAAACCAGCCATCGGCCCAAAAACCCTCCTCCTCTGTAACCATGTCTTCCTCTTCCTCCTCCCAATCCTTTTCCTCGAGTGAGCTGGAGCCAGAGGTCAGCCAGATGGAAGCGTACAATAGGCGCGCTCCCAAGCATTGGGACGAGCAAGAGTTCGACTTCGACTTCGTACCAGAGGGTCGACCCGAGGACCTCGTCTGGTCGGATGGCGACATGCCCCTGACTGACGGGGAAGATGACCTCCGATTCCTGATTGACGGAGAACTGGAGGCGGAGAGCGACGACGACGACCCTCTCTTCCGGGGTAAATTCACTTCCTCCACCAAAGAAGAAGAAGAAGAAGAAGAAGACGACGAAGACGAAGAGACATCTCCTCCGACACGAAGAAGGAACCAGAGGACGACACCTCCTCCGATGAACCGCCACCAAAGCGCATCCGTGGCTGGGCCTGGTCCGATGAGGAGGATGATGATGAAGAGGAAGAGGCCTCCGCTGAAGGTCACAGTAGCAGCGACGAGGAATTCGTCGACAGTAGCAATGACGGCAGCTACCCCAGCGACGACGAAGACGGCAACAGCCCTTAGAGTAGGGATTTACTAGCATAAGACTAGCCGTAGCAATCTGTTCCCCTTTTGTTGAGCAATCAGCTTCTCCTTGTAAGAAATCCCCTTTTAAATCAATGAAGATGGATAGATTCTTCCTTTTGAGGGCAATCAGCTCTTCTATGTAAGAAATCTGATCATCGATGAAGAATTTCCTCTAATTTGACTTTGTCGATTTTCTTCAAATTGATTTAGCCGATTTTCCCTCAATACTCCACTATAATAAATATAGCATATCTATGATAGTACTCTATGATACCACCCACTATGCACCCATGTTCCAAACACCACTCCCGCTGACTGTACCTTATTGTATCGAGCGATAAGCTTGATGAGCAACCCAAACAAACAAAAAAAAGACTGTACCTTATTGTACTTGCTCTTACCCGTATCTTCTCTTTCTCTTTCATCGCGAGTGCAGCTAATTCAGTTAGTCTTCCAATGAATATTAATATTTTGTCTCAATGATGTCATGTTTCGACTAACAATTAGCACTTTGAATTCTTAGATTGCTTTTTCACACGATGCACTTCTTTTAATTTATTTTACCACATTTCAATGTGAACCTTGACCAAATAAATAGGACAACAATATCACGATCATATAATACATAAGCAGCATTGTTAGAATCGTGTTGGAAAATACTTTCTAATGATACCAGTTTTATATCAATTTTTTTATATACTTCATCCTGAAAAATATGTTTCAACTTCATCAAAACTTGCATGTATCTGCAAACTAAACTCATCTAAATACATGTATATCTACATAAAATTGAAACATCATTTTTAAATAGAGAGATATAGATTAATATTTTTTCGAAGATAAAATACGAAAAACAAGGGTGCATTGTTTATTGAAATGGAGTGAGTAGTATATATAAATCATTTTAGTTGCCAATGATCATGTTGAGGGCCTCTATTTCTTGTTTTGCTCAGGCCCTCCGTATTCTCAGGTACGGCCCTGGTGGTCTATGAACCTGTATGTAATCTTATTACTTTTGGCTTCTTTGCACTGCTAATAGATCGGCGGAATTACGGCAAAAAAGAAGAAAGAATGTGTTGGTATTGTATTGCTTTCGATAGATCTGTTCGCCCCTCCCCCCCAAGCATTTATAGATGGCACAAGAGATTCAAGGATGAAATTGCTCTCCTTGTTCATAAGGCAAAGAGGAAATCATATCATGGGTAGAACATTTTATATATATTTTGCTGCTTGGGATCTATGATCCTTTTAGTTGCTGCTCTCCAGCAACTTTTGTACATATTTCCCTCTTTTTATTAATAAAAAAATACAAAGTGGGGAAACCCAGTGGTCAGCCTAAAAAAATCTGTTCGCTAGGTAGCCGTAGTTTTGCACTCAGTTTGTTTGCTGAAATCGGCTCAAATAATGTAGCATTTATAGTTTTATATTCGACCTGTTTGCTCAGGTATGCTTGCTTACATTCGTAGGTGACCTGTTTGTTGAAATAGCTTATCGCTTCTCTGACCATCTATCTCCTCAACAGATGGACAGAACTTGGATATTATTTCACTCATTAACCACACCAACATATTTGAGTGGTATTGAAGACTTCATGAAGCACGTTAGTGATTTTACTGACGGCGACAAGACAAAGGAAGTGATTTGTCCATGCCGTGTATGTTTGAATATTGGGTCCAAGCCTCAACATGTAGTCTCAGATCATTTATTCGTTTATGGGATGGACCAGACATATATCAGGTGGATTAACCATGGTGAACACTATGATCAGCCTGACATTATTGATCCTCTTTATTCTGATGGTTATCAGCCTGAAGATCTCGTCCAGGATGAGGCTACTGCTAATTTGTTACGGGATCTGTATCCATATGCAAGCCAACAGCCCCATGGTTATCACAAAAAGCCTCTTTTCCATGACCTGATAGAAGATGCTAAGCGCTTAGTGGCCCCTGGTTCTGTTGTGTCAAGATTCGAATTAATTGTGAAATTACTTCATGACAAGTCATACCAGGGGATTACCAATAAAGCGTTCAATGCAGTTGCGAAGACATACAGCGATGCACTCCCTGGGGCTGGACTGCCAAAATCCTTTTATGAGGTGAAGCAGTACATCAAGGTACTGGGACTTGGATATGAGAAGATTGATTTTTGCAAAAATAACTGTGCACTGTTTTGGATGGAGTATAATGACCTCGATGAATGTCCAGTATGTAAGGAATCAAGATGGAAACATGATGGAGCTGGTGGTAAGAAAAAGATTCCTTGGAAGGTTCTGAGATACTTTCCACTTGTACAAAGATTGCAGAGGTTGTTTGCTTCAGAACAAACATCTCGGGAAACAAGATGGCACAAAGAGATTCTCACGCCCGACCCTGATTTACTGAGGCATCCTGCTGATGGCGATGAATGGAAGCAATTCGACCTGGATCATCCAGATTTTGCTGCAGATCCAAGGAACCTGAGACTTGGCCTTGCTACAGATGGATTCAACCCATTTGGCAACATGAGCAACTCGTATAGCATGTGGCCAGTACTAGTTACACCTTACAACCAGGCTCCCTGGACATGCACCGATCAGTCGAACTGTATGATGGCCTTACTCATCCCAGGTCCCAAATCTCCTGGGAAGGATTTTGATGTGTTCATGCAGCCTCTTATTAGAGACTTGCAAACATTATGGGAGGGTGTCCCTACACGGGATGTGTGTCAACCTAAAGAACAAAATTTTCTATTACGTGCTGCTGTACTGTATTGCACCCATGATTATCCAGCTTTGGGCACTATGTCAGGCAGAGTAACATCAGGTTATAATGCATGTGTTCACTGTGATACTGATCAGCTGGCAGTGAGGATAATAAACAAGATATGCTATATGGGCCATCGCCGTTTCCTTCCATTAGATCACAGTTTCCGAAAAAATAGAAAAAAATTGCAATTTATTGGTGATCAGGCCTGTAAAAAGACTAAACCGCAGCACTTTAAGAGTCACGAGTTGGAGGCGCACCTAGAAGCGGTCAGAAATGTTAAACCAGGAAAACCACCAGCCGCCACAGCAGGTACAGCAGAGAAGAATACAGAAGATGCAGCAGCAGTAGTAGCAGATAGAAAAAGGAAGAAGAGAGGAGATGAACTGAGTCTAGCAGCTACCAAAAGGAAGATGGGAGGTGAAATAGCAGCATGTACCAAGAGGAAGGAAATGGAAAATGATAGACCGAGAATATTTTATAAGCGCAGGACCACTCTTTGGGACTTGCCGTATTGGGCTGGTAAGAAGAATATATGTGACAGCATTGTCGGCACATTACTCAACATTCCATCCAAGACAAAAGATAGCTCAAATGCTAGGATTGATTGTGCAACATTGAATGTTAACAGGCACTTGCAACTGGATCGTAATGACAAAGTGAACAAAGGCAAGGAAAAACATTATAAATTTCGAGGCGCGGAATTCACATTGCCGATGCCTAAAAGGAGATTATTTTGTGAGTACCTCCGAGGTGTGATGTTCCCGTTCGGATTTGCTTCCAACATTGCAAATTGTCTCAATGCTGAAGGAAACAAGCTCCAAGGGTTGAAAACTCACGATTGTCACATCCTGCTGCAAAGGCTTTTAGCTATTGGCATTAAAGATTTAGTGAAGCCAAATATGTACAACGTGATTGCAGAGTTGGGAAGGTTCTTTAGGGAAATATGTAGTAAAACTCTAAGCAGAGCTGTTGTAGAACGTCTTAAGGTGGACATAGCAGTAATCCTGTGCAAGCTGGAGCTGATATATCCTCCAGCCTTCTTTGATGTGATGGTGCATTTGGCTGTTCATCTACCTGATGAGGCACTTTTAAGAGGTCCGGTACAGTATGGATGGATGTACCCTATAGAACGTCGACTGTGCACTTTCAAGAATACAGTTAGGAACAAAGCTAGACCGGAGGCTTGCATTGCAGTGGCGTATATTGCTGCTGAAGCATATACATTTGCCTCAAGATATATTCCTGATATTGAGACCAGATTCAATCGGGGTCGCAGAATTTTGGAAGTTGGAGGATCTGTTTTTAATCATGGTGTTGAGCTAATAGGAAAGAGGACCGAAAAAACATTAGAGCAGTCTGAATTTGAACAGCTGTCTTGGTATGTGCTGAATAATGCTACAGAGGCTGATGAATATGTTAAGTGAGTACTATGCACACGAACTACTCAGTTCCTCGCATATACTATGAACTTGTATCAAAATGAAATATATTCAGCTGACTTGGCTATGTTTTGCAGGTTGTACATGGAAACGAATGGAAAGCTATCGGCACGTGGGAGTGGGTTTCAGGACTGGTTTGAGAAATATGTAAGATGTTCAATTGCACTCTGACTTGTCTATGTGTTTTCACATGAGATGACCTCTTGTCTATTTTGTAATCGTAGATCTCGAAACTCCATGCGGAGAATCCAGGCGCTGTTAGTGCTGATCTCCTTGTCCTATCACGTGGTCCAGATAAGAGGGTGTTGGTAGCTGCAGCTTGCAATGCCAATGGTGTCCATTACAGCTCCTATGAGCGTGAACAACATTTGAAGACACGAAATAGTGGCATCACAACCAGTGGAGATCACTTGACAACCAGAAAAAAGAGATCAGAGTCATTTGACCATTATGGTCACATAGAAGAGGTTATTCAGTTGTTCTATAGTGATAAGGTTACTGTCCGATCTGTGGTTCTATTTAAGTGTTATTGGTACAACCAAGATCCAAACAAGGGCAAAGGTGCCAGAAATGATGGGTATTTCATATCAGTCAATACTACTGCTCAGTGGTACAAGGATGATCCTTATATTTTGGTACCTCAAGCGGCCAAGGTACTTTTCTTGGAAGACAGATCTAGAAAAGGATGGCAGTATGTGCAAAAGTTTGTGGCAAGGAACATATATGATTTGGATGAGAATGCGGATCCAATAATTGGTGCCCAGCAAGATGATTTCGCTGGTTGTATGCAAACTAAAGTTGCTGACATTGATGAAACCTCGTTGGATACAGGTATCCCTGCACATGATGGAGAAGTAGATTTCACTGTTGAGGTTAGCATAGTCGACAAAGAGATGGATAAACTGAAGCTACCTGGTGAATCTCAGGAGGAGAATGGACAGGACGAGCAGGATGAGACCATGCACGAATATCAGAATGAAGACGGAGATGATGATGATGATGATGATGATGATGATGATGATGATGATGATTAGACTCTTGTCTCTGTATCATGCTGTGAGATGAAGAACCATGATTTGTTTTGATTTTTCTATTTGGAAAATGTATGAGTCCTGAAGACAATTATCTGTTGGATTGTAATCCCATGATGACTAATTATTTATGTTTGTTGTCCTACTAAAAGTTGGTCAAACTTAATTGTGTGGAAGTAATCCCATGCTGTT
The DNA here is from genome assembly GCA_030979885.1 of Lolium multiflorum. NCBI lineage: Eukaryota > Viridiplantae > Streptophyta > Magnoliopsida > Poales > Poaceae > Lolium > Lolium multiflorum. The sequence goes on along the minus strand of CM061753.1, from coordinate 273,413,131 downwards.
TGATTCATAGGGTCATATCCCATAGGAAAATAGAATGATAATAGATCAAACTAATGCAGAATATCTTATAACCACAATCAAATAGAATTTCTCTTGACATAGGATTCAAGTTGGCATGGCATCCCTATCATACAGGGTTTTTATTCATACTATGCTACAAATCGAAAATAAGATGGGTCAGCACTTTATCGCGGCAGATAGGGCAGCTGGCGTTCGTTACAAACCAGGAGAAGATGCACTTCCTATGGAACGGGTGTTTGCATCCCCGGAGACGCACCGTTGTGCGCTGCGACAGCCCCAGCATGCATATGCTGCAGTGGCCGTCCTCCGGCGCAACTAGGACCCAACTGTCCTGCAGCGCCGGCAAGTTGACGATGAGCCGGTGGTCCACCCTAAGGGTGAGGTCGAAGTGGAGGCCACCGAGCCGACGACACGCCTGCTGCCACATCAGGTGCATAACATCGTAAGGCATGATGATGTCCCACTCCTCCTCCGTGAGGTTCAGGTTCTTGAGCAGCCATACACGGGCAAGAATCTCGCGCATAGTTCGCACGACATTGCCCCCACTACGCAGCTTCCTCGGAGGCAAGCCAAGATCCAGCACCACCTCTTCGCAGGGTGTAGTGGTGATATCGTCCTCATCCAGTGGGGCAGGGAGGGGGCCGGCCATCCTCCTGAGCTCGTACGTCCTCGAGAAGAAGATGTGCACTGTCATAGTGTACGGGGACGCCTCGCCCTCGCCCACGGCCGGCGGCTCGCCGACGGAGAAGTCGGTCGTGCTTGCCGACACACGGCAGGCACGGAAGACATGTGGGCCAGACTCGATGATGCGCTCGCGTGAGGAGCGCTCTAGTAGGGGCGTCGCCGCCATTGGGGATTCTTCGGAGGGCTGTAGACTGGCGGCTAGTCGACGGTGAGGTGGTTGGTGTGAGATCTCTGGGATGAGGCCAGGGGAAGTGGGCGAAGTGCTCGGGACTAGGGACTGCCCTCAACTTTCCGCAGTAGTATGATAATAATTGGTGGACGAGGGAGACTAGTCCAGAGACTACCCAAAGTTGATAAATCATGTTCGAGGGAAAATGCCCAAGATTTATTATCAAAATTCAAGCTAATTTCGCCGATTTTGTTCTGCCGTTCATTAGACATCATCCAACGGCCTTGGTCTCTGGGATTCGCTGCTACAGTGTCATCTACTATTTTCTACCCAATTCCAGAAACATCCATAAAGCTAGTAGATAGCTTTCCTGCTTGTTGGCCCCACCCCATTTTTTTAATCTTTTCTTCCTTATCCCCTTCGCTCATGCTAGCAGCTACTTGCAGCCATTGCTACACCAGCGAGGTGATCTCTATATGATAGGCACGGTTTTAGTAAGACAGCAAGTTGTAGATAGCTAACCATGAGACACATGCCTCTCTGGTTGAGACTGAGCTCGCTCTTGTGATTGGGCTCCAATGGTCGAGGTGAGTCACAGCTGCAATGACAGAGGTTTGTGCTGAATTAATTAGCACAGAGGCGTAACTAGCACTAGATGGAGAAGGCATAGTACACATATCGGACACGAAGTCGCGTCTGGCGAGCAGCTCGCATTCACTTGCATCAGTGCGGTACAACAAAGATGATGAAGAAGGATTGGAGCTTTGAAGGTAGTCAGAAAAGTTACAAAAAATAATACGTGCAAAACTTAACCTGTATAAACGCACATGCATGGATAATTTTACATTTCTGCATGAGAAAGACATGTCAATTTTCAGTACGACATGGTTTGATTTGTCAAATTTGATGCTCCTTAATGCATTTTAAGTGAAAATTACAGGTTTATTCATTATAATTGCCGATTTTTAACGTTACGTGCAGCTGACTAGCAAACTATAAGTGTGTGATTGCTTGCTTCCAAAATAAGGATATGTAATCATTTTGTATAAGGTAGTACCAATTAGTCGTTATATTGCAGAACTTAAAGAGTTTTGAGAGATTCAACTCGTTGCTACTCCATAAGAATGGTCATGTTGACAAATTTGATCCAGTGTTGAACAGAGCCAGAAACATTTCAAAAACTTGAGCATGGAAGAGGCTAGGGGTAAATGCCCCAAGGCCAGCCGAGCCTATCGTAGGTGCCGTCCCGAGGAGGAAGTACCTTAATTTGGGGCGCGCGCGGACGCTGCGGTACCCCGAGCTCGAGACGCCGCCGTACCGGTAGCTCGACCCGCGACGAGGCATGGCGGCGGCGGCGGAAGCGGAGCGGCGGCGGCGGAAGGTAAAGCTCCTGCTGACAAACATATTAGGCACAAATGGGCAACCTTCAGTAACCCATGTTCCATTTTTTTTTGTCAGGATAACCCCATGTACCACCTTCCCAATAGAAAAAGTACTGTTCAACCTTCCCCTGTTGGGCCCAATATTTCACTTTTGGGTTGCCAAGGAACATCTACATGGTAATTGTTATCGGTCTACTTGCTCCGGCCGTCGAAGCCCAATAACTGCAAATGGGCCTTTCTGCTCATGCAATTTCGGCCCTTTTCTAATGAAACACAGATCCTATGATTGGCAAAAAAAAAAATACACGGAGATTCTACATAAAAGTTGTTTTTATTTATTTTGAATTATAGGGTTCCAATTTTTGAAACTGCTCATGCCCAATATGAAAATCCTTGATCGCTCCATACCCACATGGATAACGGTATTTTTAAAAATTCATAAAGTGGATCCTTAGTTGTGCTCAGTTTTCCCCAGCTCCTTAGTTTTTCCTCAGTTTTACCCAAACGTTTGTCTGAAACCATCACACGTGATGTAACGGCCGGTTGCCCGACGGTTGACCGTTATCTTCTGACTAGTGGGGCCATGTAGAGCCTGCAAAGACACGTCAGACCATGCATCTTTGTTTGACCGTAAGCATCGCTGTATCCCTGACCAAAACGCGAACGAGTGGGGCTTCGGTATATCAAATGACAAGTGGGGCCATGACGCTGATACAAGGGGCAATACACGGGTAGGATTAGATTTTTAAACGGAGCTCTACAGCGATGGCACGGAGGAGGTGGCATGCGGGGTGCCGAGATGAGATCGACGTCCACAAAGAACTGCATGAGGCGAGACCAGACGCATTAGATAGATATGAACTAGACGCGTTTAACCATGCAAAGAAGAGAAGAAATGGTCGACGACATCGACGACCACCTCAAAACTTTGACTGACCGTGTCGGACACGAACGCGAGCAATGTAGAGAAAACTAGTGTCTCTCCTTTCTGGCGTGTATAGGTGGGTGCTAGGAGAGTGTGGTGGCGAAGGGAAAGACCTCGCGGCGGTCTGTGGCGTCCAGCATAGCGGGTCGGCGTGGCCGTGCCCACAGCGGCGTGCATGCATGTTCGGCATTGGCATCAGCATGTACGTTCGGCATTGGCCTCGGCGGTATCTCTGGTGTGTCAGTGATCGAATGAGGGGACGGGATTGAGGGTGCATCCCGACGTTGACCTAGCAGTGGCGGCGAGCATAGCCGTTCTGACCATGCCGATATCGGCATCGGCATCGTTTGGAGGCTGTGGTGCTCGAATCAAGTTGGGATTTGTTTCTTGTAGGCCAAAATGAATTTGAAACAAGTTTCATGTTGAAGGTTAGGTAACGAAAGTTTGTAACTATCCCAAAATTATACTAGCGCCATGGTGAGGTTCTTTTTGATAGAGCTATACGGTTGGGCAAACTTTTTTGACACTTTTTAGATAGGGTTCCTTGTTGTTACACGTATGGCATCATGTATGGAAAATTTGGGGTCATTTGGAGATGTTCGAAAAAATCACTTTGCTTAAGCGCATGCCGTTTCGTCTCGCTGAAACCAGCTTTTCTAACAAGGTGATTTTTTCTACCTTCTCTAAATAACCTCAAATTTCATACAGCTGATCTTCTATACATAGATAGATAGATTGTTTCGTTTTTACATTTTTCGAACATTTTATTTCCCTTTATAATACCCAATTGATTTTCAGGTCAAAACCTCGAAAAACAGCATCATGTATGGCATCATTTTCACCCTAAATTTCAAATTTTCTGAAACTTTCCCTTTTAGATATTCCTTGTTGTTATAGGTATGCCATCATGTATGCCAAACTTGGTTAGGTCTCACTGAAACCAGCTTTTGTAACAAATTAGGTTTTTTCTGCCTTCTCTAAATGACCTCAAAAATCATACGTGATAGGTTTATCATTCTATACAAAGATAGATGGTTTATCATTTTTTGCGTGAAAAGTAATGGCTACAACAAATTGTTGATGGTTTATCATTTTTTTGCGTGAAAAGTAATGGCAACAACAAATCGGTGATGCATGGTTTATCATATTTTTTGCGTGAAAAGTAATGGCAACAACAAATTGTTGATGGTTTATCATTTTTTGCGTGAAAAGTAATGGCTACAACAAATTGTTGATGGTTTATCATTTTTTGCGTGAAAAGTAATGGCAACAACAAATCGGTGATGGTTTATCATTTTTTGCGTGAAAAGTAATGGCAACAACAAATCGGTGATGGTTTATCATTTTTTTTTTTTGCGTGAAAAGTAATGGCTACAACAAATTGTTGATGGTTTATCATTTTTTGCGTGAAAAGTAATGGCTACAACAAATTGTTGATGGTTTATCATTTTTTTGCGTGAAAAGTAATGGCTAACAAATTGTTGATGGTTTATCATTTTTTTGCGTGAAAAGTAATGGCAACAACAAATCGGTGATGGTTTATCATTTTTTTGCGTGAAAAGTAATGGTAACAACAAATCGGTGATGGTTTATCATTTTTTGCGTGAAAAATAACGCCAGAGAGACAGAGAGGGGTTATCTGCCCGTTCCCTATATCATACGATCAACGGTCGGCGGGCACGATCCGCGTGACATGGGCTAGACCAATCAGGGCGATGATGCACGTCTGCGAGAATTTGTGAAGAGAGAGGGCAAAACTGAGTACTATCAAGAAACCAAGGGCACCTGAGTAGTAAATAGACTAAGGGATTCAAATATGAGATTTAAAAAATGGAAAATGCTTGTTTTGTACAATGAAACCCATCTTGGCCTACCTCAAACTATTTGCAATACCAATATACATCAGTGTGAGAATTGTGGCCTCATTTAGACAAAGTATGATTTGGGGGAAGCTGTTTTGGGAAGGGCTTGTTGTGGAAAACCATGCACCTTCATAGCTACTAGGTGATTTGAGAAGTGGCAATTTGTGGTAAAACTTGATTTATCTATGATTTGAGAAGTGGCAATTTGTGGTAAAGACTCCATGAGTAAGTGCCACTCTTTTTAGGATTTTTTTGCACATTAAATGACTCATTTAACTAGTTAATCCCATTTGTTGACTCTCTGTTGACCAGCCACTTGAGGGTAAAACTGAGTATATTGCACTAGCCAGTATTAGCACTCGAGGGGAAAATTGAGCACACAAAAAATGCTAGTATAAGACTCGAGGGTATACCTGAGTATATCTAAATTTCCAGGGTTAGACTCGAGGACACGTGCAATTGTTGACGCGTAGACGCGGGTCGCGGTGGAGAAGTCGAGACGTGCAATCGTGGACGCGTGTCGCGTTGCGAAGTCCAAGACGTGCAGACGTGCACCTGTGCACGCGTAGGACGCGGGTCGCATTAACCACCCCTCGCCTTTATAGACGCCTCCTCGCACTCTCTCTGTCACTCTCACTCGCTCACGCATCGCCAACTCTCTCACGTCCCATCATCTTCTCCAAAGCAAAAAACCCTCTCCTCTCCCTCTTCCTCTTCCTCCGCCGTAGAGATGGACAAGGAGAATGCCAATCCCATCGTCGAGGTGGGCTCAAAGCGCGACGCCTCCATCTTCGGCGCCGTCCCCTCGAGACGCGGCCGCCGCCGCCGCCGTCGCCGGTGCATCGGAGGCTGCTCCGCCGGTGGCGTCAGATCCCGGCGGGATGGGACCCCTACGACCCCGTGCCGTACGTCCCGCCCCCGAACCCCTACGACACCTCCCTGGAGGACCCATGGAACGAGGTAACTATGGTTTGCTTCCTTTTTTGTTCCCCATTCCTTTTTGAACCCTATTTTTGCTGGTGTAGATGGATCTGTAGATGGATGAGTATTGGGCTAATATTTGCGCCGATTTTATTCCATTTTGTTTTGATCACTTCTTGATTTCGTTTAAGATTTGGGGTTCGGCTGTTCGGTTAATTTATGCAAGTAATATTGGATCTCAATCAGTTAATTTATGCAAGTAATCATGGGATCTCAATCAGTTATTTTATGCACTAATCAAAAGATATCAACCGTTTAATTTTGCAAATAATCTCGAATGTGTTCAAGTTCAGATCTAGTTCAGATCTAGAATCTCTTTCTTTGCCTATGATGAATGGTTGGGCACAAATTTTTACAGGGAGGGTTCAGCGAACCATTGCTGTGTACAAATCTGTTGTGCATGAGCTTTAGTTCGCTAACACCTTCCCTGTAGATATATAATCATGTCCACTCTAACTGAGGCTGACTCTGTTTTTCTTAACTTTGTTATCATGTACGTTAGTCATCGTTGCAACCATTCACTAGTTTCTGTTTGATATGGATCAGATGTCTGCAGCGACGTCGGCAGCGACGAAGAGGAGGAGGACGTCAAGACTCGCCAAGTGCTGCGGAGGCTGCAGGTCGGCCAGTACATCTCCTACTTCGCCAAGGGGGTGACAGGTGCCCCTTCTGCACCAGGAGACTCGGCGCCACGGACTTCAACTGCCTCGTCACGCATGCTGAGAACATCAGCAACACCTTCCCCAACGTCGGCACGACGGTGAACGTCCACTCCTTCCGCGCCAAGCACAGGGCGCTCGGCATGCACCTCCGCAGCTTGCAGCGGGTGGAGATCTCCGCCGGCCGCATGCCTCCGCTCAAGCCCAAGGCTCCCAAGGGGAGCAAGAGCAACAAGTGGAGGCAGAGCCAGATGGGGTAGGCGGAGTCCTGGACGTGTGCTGCTGCTGCTGCTGCCTCCTAGTTTGTTGTTGGGATTCCTTTGTTGTTAGCTAGGGATCCCTTGTTGTTATGTTAGTATGATGGTGCTGTGAAGAACCTGTTACTATGTTGGCTGCTGTGTATGCAGCCTATTATCTATCCATATTATCTAGGGATTATCTATCCCTAGTCTACTATATTTTGTTGGCTGTACTTAGTTTTCTTGATTTACTATGACTGTGAATTTATCGTACATTATCCTGGAGATTTGCTTCTAGATTTAACTACATACATATGGACCAGAGGGAGTACTAGATTTGCTGCCATATTGGGCAAACAACGAGGGCCAAAAGGCACAAATAATTGAAGAAAGTCAGAAATGCAAGCTTCTCTAGATTTTATACTAATTTGGTGAAAAGGACAGAGAGAGAGGGAAAAAGGTGCACTTAATAATGCCAATTTGGGGCCGAGAGAGACAGAACCCAGCTCCTGCTCACGTGCAACCAAACGCTTCTCGTCTGTCCCACGCGGTCCCTTTCTACCAGCCCCACGCGATGCGGGCCCACACGACGCGGCCCCACAAGACGCGGCCCACACGTGACAGAACGGTCAACTAAACGGGAATCCTGCCGTCGAGCTGTGCGGGTTTCAAACAAGGGCTTGGGGAAACGAGGAAAAACTAAGGAGCTGGGGGAGTACAACTAAGGACCGAGGGCACGAAAATAGAAATCCCTTTAAAAATTCATAAAGTGGATTTGAAATTTAAAACATATCCTAATAATTCCTTGATTTAATCTATCAACTTGCAAGATCTTGGAGCCAAAGAGCTTGTATTAGTCTGCGAAAATAATACTGATAAACCTGTCGTTAACAAGAAATGAAGGTTTATCGTTCAGAGAGGATGCCATGTGGGACCCATGAGACAGTACCGTACTCAACGTTTCAAAGAAAAAGGCAAGTAGCCCAAAAATAGGGGTAAAAAATAAATCCTACAAAGGAAACATTTATAGTTCATAGAGGCTGACATGTGGGACCTGCCAGCTGCATCCTCATCATTTCGAAGTCGGCGGGGATCGAAGAAAAAGGCAAATAGCCAGAAATTAGGGGTCAAAAATAAATCCAAAAAGGAAACTTTTATTCTTCATAGAGGATGACATGTGGGACCGACCTGCCAGCAGCGTCCTCATCGTTTCAAAGGCCGGAGGGGATCAAAAGAAAAAGGCAAATAGCCAGAAATTAGGGGTAAAAAATAAATACAACAAAGGAAAGGTTTATTGTTCATAGAGGCTGACTTGTGGGACCCATGAGCCAGCGGCGACCTCAATTTCAAAGGCGGCATATGATCGAAAAGAAAAAGGCAAGTTAGCAAAAATCAGTGGGTAAAAAAATCTAAGAAATGAAACTTTATTGTACAGTCCCATGAGCCAGCACCTTACTCAACGTTTCAGTGGCGGCATGAGATAGAAAGAAAAAGGAAAGTGACCAAATATCAGGAGCAAAAAATAATCCAAGAAAAGAAACTTTTATTGTACATAGATGATGACATATGGGTCCCACTTATACAAGCTCTTTCGCTCCAAGATCTTGCAAGTTGATTGTACATAGAGGATGACATGCGGGCCCCTTGTGTCAGCAGCTTACTCAACGTTTCCAAGGCGGCGGGGATCAAAAGAAAAAGGAAGTAGCCAGAAATTAGCGGTAAACAATAACTCCAAGGAAGGAAACTTTTATTGTTCATAGAGTATGACATGCGGGACCCATGCGCTAGCAGCTTCCTCAACGTTTCAAAGGGGGCATGAGATCGAAAGAAAAAGACAAGTGACCAAATATCAGGAGCCAAAAATAATCCAAGAAAAGAAACTTTATTATACATAAAAGATGACATGCGGGTCCCATTTTGCAGCAGCGGTGTCAACGCTTCAAATGCGGCTTGAGATCAAAAGAAAAAGAGTAGCGAGAAATTAGGGGTAAAAAAACTCCCAGAAAAGAAAGTTGATTGTACATAGAGGATGGCATGCGGGTCCCATGACCCACCCTTACTCAACGTTTCGGGGCGGCATGAGATCGAAAGAAAAAGGAAAGAGACCAAATACCAGGAGCAAAAAATAATCCAAGAAAAGAAACTTTTATTGTACATAGAGGATGACATATGGGTCCCACTTATACAAGCTCTTCCGCCCCAAGATCTTGCAAGTTGATTGTACATAGAGGATGACATGCGGGCCCCTTGTGTCAGCAGCTTAATCAATGTTTCCAAGGCGGCAGGGGATCAAAAGAAAAAGGAAACAGCCAAAAATAAGAGGGTGAAAAAATCCAAGAAAAGAAACTTTTATAGTATCGAGGATGACATGTGGGTCCCATGAGCCAGCAGCTTCTCAACGTTTCAGAGGCTGCATGAGATCGAAAGAAAAAGGCAAGTGACCAAAAATAAGGGGGTAAAAAAAATCCAAGAAAAGAGACTTGATTGTACATAGAGGATGACATGCGGGTCCCACCGTCAGCAGCTTACTAACGTTTCCAAGGCGGCAGGGGATGAAAAGAAAAAGGAAATAGCCAAAGATCGGGGTGAAAAAAATCAAAGAAAAGAAACTTTTATAGTACATAGAGGATGACATGTGGGTCCCATGGGCCAGCAGGTTCCTCAACGTTTTCAAGGCGGCATGAGATCGAAAGAAAAAGGCAAGTGACTCAGAGGGTGAAAAATAATCCAAAAAAAAGAAACTTTGATTGTACATAGAGGATGACATGCTGTCCCAACGTTTCAAATGCGGTTTGAGATCAAAAGAAAAAGAAAGTAGCCATAAATTAGGGGGTAAAAAAACTCCAAGAAAAGAAAATTGATTGTACATAGAGGATGACATGCGGGTCCCACGAGTTTGCGCTTACTCAACGTTTCAAGGCGGCGGGGGATCAAAAGAAAAAGGAAATAGCCAAAAATCAGAGAGTGAAAAAAACCCAAGAAAATAAACTTTTAGTACATAGAGGATGACATGCGGGTCCCATGAGCCAGCGGGTTCCTCAACGTTTCAAACGTGGCATGGGATCGAAAGAAAAGGCAAGTGACCAAATATCAGAGCCAAAAATAATTCAAGAAAAGAAACTTTATTGTACATAGAGGATGACATGCGGGTCCCATTTTGCAGCACGGTCCCAACGTTTCAAATGCGGCTTGAGATCAAAAAAAAAAAGTAGCCAGAAATTAGGGGGTCAAAAAAACTCCAAGAAAGGAAAGCTTTATCGTTCATACAGGCTGACATGTGGGACCTATGAGCCAGCAGCTTAGTAAACGTTTCAAAGGCGGCAGGGGATCAAAAGAAAAAGGAAATAGCCAAAAATCAGAGGGTGAAAAGAAATCCAAGAAATCAAACTTTTATTGTACATGAGGATGACATGCGGGTCCCATGAGCCAGCAGATTCCTCAACGTTTCAAACGTGGCATGAGATCGAAAGAAAAAGGCAAGTGACCAAATATCGAGCCAAAAATAATCCAAGAAAAGAAACTTTATTGTACATAGAGGATGACATGCGGGTCCCATTTTGCAGCGCGGTCTCAACGTTTCAAGGCGGCACAGGACCAAAAGAAAAATGAAGTAGCCAGAAATCAGGGGTGAAAAAATCCAAGAAAAGAAAGATTTCAATTGGGTTGCATCTGGACATCGGGCCTTCGAACTATCCTTCTGGGCCTTTTGACTCGTACAATTTCAGCCCACTCCAGAACATGATAGTTCGGATTTTTCTCAAAAAAAAACAGGAAAGTCCTATGCTTCGCCAAAACAAAAAACAAGGAGATTCAAGATATATGTTGTAAAAATAAAGATTTAATTTATCCGTTTGCAATAGCTCGGAGCGAAATACACTGTTTATTGTCTGCAAAATAATCAAGATATCACATGTTTCTTGTACGGGAGGCTGACATCAGGGACCCATGAGCCAGCAGCGTCGTCAACGTTTCAAAGGCGGCAGGGGATCGAAAATAAAAAAAACCAAAAATCAGTTGGTAAAAAATCCAAGAAAAGAAAACATTTATCGTTCTGAGAGGATGACATGCGGGACCGATGAGGCAGCATCCTCAACGTTTCCAAGGCGGCAGGGGATCAAAGAAAAAAGGAAATAGCCAGAAATTAATTAGGGGTAAAAAATAAATCCACCAAAGGAAACTTGTATTGTTCATAGAGGATGACATATGGGACCGACCTGCCAACAGCGTCCTCATCGTTTCAAAGGGGGCAGGGGATCAAAAGAAAAAAAGGCAAATAGCCAGAAATTAGGGGTCAAAAATAACTCCAAGAAAATAAACTTTTATAGCACATAGAGGATGACATGCGGGTCCCATGAGCCAGCATGTTCCTCAACGTTTCAAACGTGGCATGAGATCGAAAGAAAAAGGCAAGTGACGAAATATCAGGAGCCAAAAATAATTCAAGGAAACTTGATTGTACATATAGGATGACATGCGGGTCCCATGAGTAAGCAGCTTACTCAACGTTTCCAAGGCGGCAGGGCATCAAAAGAAAAGGAAATAGACAAAAATCAGAGAGTGAAAAAAACCATAGAAAATAAACTTTTATAGCACATAGAGGATGACATGCGGGTCCCATGAGGGTTCCTCAAAGTTTCAAACGTGGCATGAGATCGAAAGAAAAAAACGCAAGTGACCAAATATGAGGTGCCAAAAATAATTCAAAAAGAAAGAAAGTTTTATAGTACATAGAGGATGACATGCGGGTCCCATTTAGCGGCGGTATCACCGTTTGAGAGGCGCAGGGCTCGAAAGAAAAAGGCAAGTGACCAAATATGAGGTGCCAAAAAATCTAAGAAAAGAAAGTTTTATAGTACATAGAGGATGACATGCGGGTCCCATTTAGCAGCAGCGGTATTCACCGTTTGAGAGGCGGCAGGGGATCGAAAGAAAAAAGGCAAGTGACCAAATATCGAGCCAAAAATAATCCAAGAAAAGGAAGTTTTATAGTACATAGAGGATGACATGCGGGTCCCATTTAGCAGCAGCTGTATCAACGTTTGAGAGGCGGCGGGGATCAAAAGAAAAGGCAAGTGACCAAATATGAGTTGCAAAAAAATCCAAGAAAAGAAAGTTTTATAGTACATAGAGGATGACACGGGTCCCATTTAGCAGCAGCGGTATTCACCGTTTGAGAGGCGGCAGGGATCGAAAGAAAAAAGGCAAGTGACCAAATATCAGGAGCCAAAAATAATCCAAGAAAAGGAAGTTTTATAGTACATAGAGGATGACATGCGGGTCCCATTTAGCAGGCTGTATCAACGTTTGAGAGGCGGCGGGGATCAAAAGAAAAAGGCAAGTGACCAAATATGAGTTGCCAAAAAAATCCAAGAAAAAAGTTTTATAGTACATAGAGGATGACATGCGGGTCCCATTTAGCACAGCGGTATCACCGTTTGAGAGGCGGGGGATCGAAAGAAAAAGGCAAGTGACCAAATATGAGGTGCCAAAAATAATCCAGGAAAAGTTTTATAGTACATAGAGGATGACATGCGGGTCCCATTTAGCATCAGCGGTATCACCGTTTGAGAGGCGGCAGGGGATCGAAAGAAAAAGGCAAGTGACGAAATATCAGGAGCCAAAAATAATTCAAGGAAACTTGATTGTACATATAGGATGACATGCCGGTCCCATGAGTAAGCAGCTTACTCAACGTTTCCAAGGCGGCAGGGCATCAAAAGAAAAAGTAGACAAAAATAGAAAGTGAAAAAAAAAAACCATAGAAAATAAACTTTTATAGCACATAGAGGATGACATGCGGGTCCCATGAGCCAGCAGGTTCCTCAAAGTTTCAAACGTGGCATGAGATCGAAAGAAAAAAACGCAAGTGACCAAATATGAGGTGCCAAAAATAATTCAAGAAAAGAAAGTTTTATAGTACATAGAGGATGACATACGGGTCCCATTTAGCACAGCGGTATCACCGTTTGAGAGGCGACGGGCTTCGAAAGAAAAAGGCAAGTGACCAAATATGAGGTGCCAAAAAATCCAAGAAAAGAAAGTTTTATAGTACATAGAGGATGACATGCGGGTCCCATTTAGCAGCAGCGTCACCGTTTGAGAGGCGGCAGGGATCGAAAGAAAAAAGGCAAGTGACCAAATATCGAGCCAAAAATAATCCAAGAAAAGGAAGTTTTATAGTACATAGAGGATGACATGCGGGTCCCATTTAGCAGCATGTATCAACGTTTGAGAGGCGGCGGGGGATCAAAAGAAAAAGGCAAGTGACCAAATATGAGTTGCCAAAAAATCCAAGAAAAGAAAGTTTTATAGTACATAGAGGATGACACGGGTCCCATTTAGCAGCAGTATTCACCGTTTGAGAGGCGGCAGGGATCGAAAGAAAAAAAGGCAAGTGACCAAATATCAGGAGCCAAAAATAATCCAAGAAAAGGAAGTTTTATAGTACATAGAGGATGACATGGGTCCCATTTGCAGTTGTATCAACGTTTGAGAGGCGGGGGATCAAAAGAAAAAGGCAAGTGACCAAATATGAGTTGCCAAAAAATCCAAGAAAAGAAAGTTTTATAGTACATAGAGGATGACATGCAGGTCCCATTTAGCAGCGGTATCACCGTTTGAGAGGAGGATCGAAAGAAAAAGGCAAGTGACCAAATATGAGGTGCCAAAAATAATCCAGAAAAGAAAGTTTTATAGTACATAGAGGATGACATGCGGGTCCCATTTAGCATCAGCGGTATCACCGTTTGAGAGGCGCGGGGATCGAAAGAAAAGGCAAGTGACCAAATATGAGGTGCCAAAAAAACTCGAAGAAAAGTTGATTGCTCATAGAGGATGACATGCGGGTCCCATTTAGCTGGCGGTCTCACCGTTTGAGAGGCGGCAGGGGATCGAAAGAAAAAGTCAAGTGACCAAATATGAGGTGCCAAAAATAATCCAAAAAATAAAGTTTTATAGTACATAGAGGATGACATGCGGGTCCCATTTAGCAGCAGCGGTATCACTGTTTGAGAGGCAGGGGATCGAAAGAAAAAGTCAAGTTACCAAATATGAGGTGCCAAAAAAATCCAAAGAAAGTTTTATAGTACATAGAGGATGACATGCGGGTCCCATTTAGCGAGCGGTATCAGTTTGAGAGGCGGCGGGGGATCGAAAGAAAAAGTCAAGTGACCAAATATGAGGTGCCAAAAAATCCAAGAAAAGAAAGTTTTATAGTACATAGAGGATGACATGCGGGTCCCATTTAGCATCAGCGGTATCACCGTTTGAGAGGCGGCAGGGGATCGAAAGAAAAAGGCAAGTGACCAAATATGAGGTGCCAAAAAAACTCCAAGAAAAGAAAGTTGATAGCTCATAGAGGATGACATGTGGGTCCCATTTAGCGCAGCGGTCTCAACGTTTCCAAGGCGGCAAGGGATCACAAGAAAAAGGAAGTAGCCAAAATCAGGGGTCAAAAAATCCAAGAAAAGAAGGAATTTTGGTTCATAGAGGATGACAAGTGGGACCCATGATCCTGCATCGTAAACGGCGGAGAGAGCGTTGAACGAGATGGCGCGATCGAGAAAAAAACAATGCTAGAGAGGCTGCCATGTGGGCCCTACATCCCTGGGCGGTGCGGATTTGCGTTGACTCGGCCGGCGAACCCGAGAATTCGCGATGCACCACGTCCCGGGCCACCATACGCGACGTTTTGGCCGCTTTCGTCGGGCTAGGTGGCCTCAAAAACGAGAAAAAAAAAGTTTTGACATGCACCACGGAGGGACCAAAAATCGTCGGCCATGGTGCAGCAACCACGGCGCGACTTCAACTTCGTCGGCCATGGCAACTTTTCTTGTAGTGAATTGACCTGAGATTTTTGGAGCGTCACTTTTTCATCGGAAGGAACAACATGGGCCCTGTAAGCTCAACTGGAGAGGCCCGAGGGACAAAAGAGACCAGGTGCGCAGCCAATAAGTCTGGCCAAATTTGTACAGGATGTTTTGGCTGCAGTATAGAATTAAAGCCAAGCATAAGGATAGTCTTCTCAGTTGGATTAAGTCCCTACCTTAGAGACTTTTCTTGTTTTTTCTAGTCTTTTTTAGTTTTAGGCCTCTTTTTCTGTACATAACTCTTTTTTAATATTTTAATAAAATTTTGCTGTGGGGCTTTTTGCCTCACAGTCTTGCTTTAAAAAAAAGTCTAGTCGCGTCACCCAACCTCTTTCAGCCGTCGATCGCCCGTTTGCCTTGATTCTTTCGCGAACCGACGTATTTTTTCCTAAAACCGACTATATATATGACCCCGAAGAGTTCTCGGGAGGAGAGCGTCGTAGAAAGATAGAAACACCAAAACGGAGGCTGCTACAGAGAAGATTGGAAGGGGAAACTCCGCCGGGATCATCGTCGGAGGGATCTCCACCTTGTCCAACGTCTTCATCATCATCACCATGACCAAGTGGGAGTAGTCCACCTCTGGACTACGGGTTTGAGGCAGTAGATTTCTCTCATGTTCTTCATAGTTCTTACTGCCATATGAGCTGCCTATCATGATTATGGTCATATTTGTAATACCTATGCGGTTGATCCTTATTCTATGAAATTGTTTTATGAGATCTGATCTTATTATATGGTGAGATGTATTGATAGATGCATATTATGTACCCCGTTCTTAATTTTATGTTCTGATCACAAAAGCGTGTGTGGGGTGATGTGTGTGTTAGATGGAGTAGCATGGTTTTAGTGATTGGATAGTGACAATATGTTCAAGATCTATTATTGCTTTGCCTTTATTTTGCTACATTACTAGGGATAAAGTGAATGCATGTGTCATGTTCATCATGTGACAGCAATGATGATCTTGTTTGTTCAAGGTAGCATATTTGATATTCAAACTTTATGTAATAATACTTATGGCTATGCTCTGTTAATTCTTAATACAAGATTGATGACGTTTATTTCTTGTGGAGTATAAGAGAGACGATGTGTTACATCATCTCTATGTTAGGACGTGATGCCCATATTAATTCTGATCTTACTTATAATATTATCTCCACCTTCATATCTCATTGATGAATTGCTTTTTTGTCCACTACAACTTTACGAGAGAATAGTGAAGTGAACCCATGAGCCCGGTCCACTTTTTATCATAAGAAACACCTTTATTTTTCTTTTACATTGTTTTCTATTTGTTGCACTATTTTAATCCGAAAATACAAAAATATTTACTTTTCTTATTTGCCTCCAAAACACAAAAAAACCATGAACCTCTTTACAGTTTTACTTAGTTATCTTATCTAGTTTAGTTTTTGCTTGTTTTATTTCTACTTGTCTTATTTACTTACACGAAACCTTGTGCTTGACAACCACATTGTGGAGTTGGGGACACGAGGTATTTATTTTACTTGCAGAATTGCTTGAAGAAGAGAGAAGAGTACACTCTTTCATCCAGCTCCTCGAGAGTTCGATATAAACCCTCGAGTCACCCTTTTGAGGAAGATACTCCCTTCATACAACACTCTGCACTTGGAGTCGCAACGTATCAAGATATTTTTAGCGTTGCTACTAGCTGCCATCACTTTCCCTCCTTAGCTTCCTTGACATCCTTAGGTGAGACCTTTTTCTGATATTTCATTTCTTGACATTCGTACTTGCCTCGCCATCCTTCAGAGGGGGAAAGTTCTCATAGTCCATAGACTATAGAACCTCAACTATATCATCATCATTTGTGATGTCTGATATTTTCAGAAGGATGGACGATGTAATCCTAGTTATATGCGCCTTTCTGAACATGGCATTTGACTCGTCCAATTTGGATAACCCCTTCTTCTCATACTTTGCATGCCTTGGGTATTTTAAAATATTTCATTAAATGAAGCAATATTACATATATTAATGATACAATAACATCAACGACTTACTAGAAGACGAATATTTCACCACTCTTTATTAGGTGCAATAGTTCCCTTCGCATAATCCTAATCAAGCCTAGTTTGACTTCATAACCTACACACTTCAGTCATACATACGTGGGGTTACATTGGGTACCCATGGTGAGTTGCACCCGACGCGATGCGTCTCCGCTGATGTGGCTTGTGTGGGAACCACTTGCGCAAATATGTTTGGCTATAACAAAAAAATTGCCTATGCTGATGCAGGATTAACATTTCTTGTATAACACATTTTTCATTTAATTCCTACCGCCCATTCTGTATTCTTATGTTATAAATGGTCAATATTAACTGGCATTAATCATACCCGAAATAGATCAATAGACACAAAGGGAAAGAAGGCGGGGCCATGAAAGAGATAGATCAACCGAAAGAGGATGAGAGATAGAGTGGCTGAAAGAGAAAGAAAGGGAAGGGATAAGAATAGAGAGCCAAGAAGAGAGAAAGAGAGAGTGGAAGTGAAGGAGCAACAGAGAGAGAGAAGGAGGATATAGTAGAAGTCTAGATCAATCCATGGTGACCTTCGATGGAGACGAGCAATGACAAGTTGACATCGACAGTGGAACCACTCCTGGAGGAGATCAATAAGCGGGATTGGGTTCCTGAAACCCTCATTAAATCTAGAGGCTCGTCACCTCAACAGTAACGCGACAACTTAGGTATGTGGTTTATTCCTACTCACTGTACCATATATTCGGTTCCGACCTCGGATGTGTTTCGCTAGGTAGTAACTTATCTGTCAGTAGTTATGAGAAGGCACATCTAGAAATGTATTTGTGAGATGATATGTGATGTGAGATAGCTGTAAAAAGGTATTTGGCCAATAACTGGTTGAAATTATAGTTGTGCAGGTAAATGGTTGATATTCGAGTAACGACATGAGAGGTTGTTTTACTTGGTGTTTAAATATAATGAACACATCAAAGTTTGGTTTAACCATAAATAATTATGTTATAATAAATTGACACATTATCCAGTTAATTATTTTATGTGTTCTATGAACGACACACATTATCCAATTAATATTATGATCAACAACTCCATTCGTTTGCAAAACATCAACAACAAGTTAAAATGTGGCAACAATAGCATTGTTAAATCATAATAGGTTATCAAATATGGCAGCAAATAAAATCCAATATATGAAAGCAAATACATTCTCAAATATGGCACACAACCACACAAACATTTGTTCATTACAACAGTAGATACATATGGCAGCAAAATACATCGATATTTTGTTCATTGCAACATAATAAAATGACCACACAAAATAGTTCTAGTAGTTCATTTGTGGTGGCCACCACTAATAATTAATTGAAATATTAGATATGCCACTACTTATTCATTTGATCATGTATCCTCTACAACCAATCCACTATCTCCGAATTAATATTTCAAGTGTGATAGGAGTGGATAAATGGAAGCTGGGCTACACATAATCGTTTATATTTCAAATATTAGAAGATCATATTTTGAAGTTCACAAAAATCTTAAAGTAAATCCTGGAAGTAGCCAATGATGTAAATACAAAACTACTCCTTCTGATCCATCATAAGTTTCGGGCTTTAGCTCAATTCAGTTCAAATTTGCACTGAATCTCCACAATTTATTTTGGATCGGAGGGAGTATTTTTATTTGAGGCTACACAAAAATGGAAAAAATCGATAAAATTATACAGTGTTGAAATATGCCCCATTCACTATAAAATTTTACATTTTTGTGTAGTGTAGATTATAAAGTAGTTTGTATTGCTATTTTTCATATTTGTAGTATACATCATTGGCTACCTCTAGGTTTTTCTTCAGAATTTTTTTAAACTAAGAAATAAATTTTTTGAATGTTTGAAACATAAAGGGCTACTTGTGTAGGTCGGCATGCATTTTTAGTTTTTGCAAATTTAACCTTATACTCAAGCAAAAATGTAGTCTTCTTCTTCTTAGCCAACTTATCAGTGTACTTCACTTTGTGCTTCACAATTTTTTATTTTACTTTCCCTCCTTAGTTTGCTTGACATCCTTAGGTGAGACCTTGTTCTTCTATTTCATTTCTTGACATCCATACTTACCTTGACATCCTTCAAAGGGGGAAAATTCGTAGACTATAGAAACTCAACTATATCATCATCATTTGTGATGTGTGATATTTCCATAAGGATGGACGATGTAATCCTAGTTATATGCGCCTTTCCAAATATGGCATCCGACTTGTTCAATTTGGATAACCCATTCTTCTTATACTTTGTATGCTTTGGGTATTTTAAAATATTTTTTTAAAGGAAGCAATATCGCAAATATTAATGTTACAATGACATCAACGATTTACTTGAAGATGAATATTTCACCACTCTTTAGTGGTTGCAATAGTTCCCTTCACATAATCCTAATAAAGCCTAGTTTAACTTCATAACCTACACACTTCAGTCATACATACGTGGGGTTACATCGAGTACCCATGGTGAGTGGCCCCGGCCTCGGCGTGATACGTCTCCGCTGACGTGGCTTGTGTGGGAACCACTTGCGCCAATGTGTTTGGTTATAACAAAAAAATTGCCTATGCTTATGTAGGATGCACATTTCTTGTATAACACATTTTGCAATGAATGGCAACTGCCCATTCTGTATTCTTATGTTATAAATGGTCCACATTAACTGGCATTAATCATACCCCAAATAGATTAATAGACACAAAGGGTAAGAAGGTGGGGCCATGAAAGATATAGATCAAGTGAGAGAGAATGAAAGATAGAGTGGTTGAAAGAGCGAGAAAGGGAAGGGAGAAGAAGAGAGAGCCAAGAAGAGAGAAAGAGAGGTGGAAGTGAAGGAGCAACCAAGAGACAGAAGGAGGATATAGTAGAAGTCTAGATCCGTCCATGGTGACCTTCGATGGAGACGAGCAATGGGAGAAGTTGACATCGATAGAGGAACCACTCCTGGAGGAGATCAATAAGCGAGAATAGGTTCCTGAAACCCTCATTCTAGAGCCTCATCACCTCGATGATAATGCGACAACTTTGGTATGTGGTTTTTTCCTGCTCATTGTGTACCATATAATCGGTTCCGACATGGGATGTGTTTGGTTAGGTAGTGAATTATCTGAGAGTAGTTGTGAGAAGGAACATCTAGAAATATAGTTGTGAGATAGCTATAAAAAAAGTATTTGGCCAATAAATAGTTGAAATTGCAGTTGTGTGGGTAAATGGTTGATATTCGAGTAACGACATGAGAGGTTGTTTTACTTGGTGTTTAACTATAATTACCACATTAGAGTTTGGTTTAGCTACAAATAATTATGTTATAATAAATTGACACATTATCCAGTTAATTATTTTATGTGTTCTATGGATGACACACATTATCCAATTAATATTATGATCAATAACTCCATTCATTTGCAAAACATCAGCAAAAATTTAAATATGGAAACAATCGCATTGTTAAACCAAAATAAGTTGTCAAATATGGCATCAAATAAACTTCAATATATGGAAGAAAATACATTCTCAAATATGGCACACAACCACGCAAACATTTGTTCATTACAACAGGTAGATACATATGGCAGCAAAATACATTGATATTTGTTCATTACAACCTGATAACATGACAAACCAAAATAGTCTAGTAGTTCATTTGTGGCAGCCATCACTAATAATTAATTTAAAGGTTAGATATGCCACTACTTATTCATTTGATCATGTATCCTCTACAACCAATCCACTATCTCCAAGTCTATATTTCAAGTGTGATAGGAGTGGACAAATGGAGCTGAGCTATATGTAATCATTTATTTTTCAAATATTAGAAAATCATATTTGAAGTTATAAAAAATCTTGAACAAAATTGTGCCATAGCCAATGATGTAAATACAAATGTGTAAAATGTTATAAAAACTACTCCTTCCGATCCATCATAAGTTTCGGGCTTTAGCTCAATTTAGTTCAAATTTCCACGGAATCTCAAAAATTTATTGTGGATCGGAGGGAGTACTTTATATTTGAGGCTACACAAAAAATGAAATCATTGGAAAATTTTTACAGTGTTGAAATATGCACATTTCAGTACAAAAATTTACATCTGTGTGTAGTGTAGATTACAAAGATAGTTTGTATTGATATTTTTCATATTTGTAGTATACATCATTGGCTACCTCTAGGTTTTTCTTCAGAATTTATTTAAACTACTAAACACATTTTTTGAATGTTTGAAACATAATGGGCTACTTGTGTAGCTCGGCATGCATTTTTTCCGCAAGTGTAACCTTTTACTCAAGCAAAAATGTAGTCTTATTCTTCTTAGCCAACTTATTAGTGTACTTCGCCGTGTGCTTCACAATTTTTTATTTTGATTTTTCTCCTCTTCCTTGACATCCTTAGATGAAGTCATGTTCTTATATTTCATTTGTTGACATCCATAGTTGCCTTGCCATCATTCAAAGGGGAAAAGTTCTCATAGTCCATAGACTATAAAAGCTCAACTGTATCATCATAATTTGTGGTGTCTGAATATTTTTGCAAGGATGGATGATGTAATCCTAGTTACATGGGCCTTTCCAAACATGGCATATGACTTGTCCAATTTGGACATACCCTTCTTCTTATACTTTGCATGCTTTGGGTATTTTAAAATATTTCATTAAAGGCTGCAATATCACAAATATTAATGATACAATAACATCAACAACTTACTCTAATATGGATCTTTCACCACTCTTTATTAGTTACAATAGTTACCTTCGCATGGTCCTAATCAAGCCTAGTTTGACTTCATAACCTACACACTTCAATCATACATACACGGGGTTACATCGGGTACCCATGGTGAGTGGCCCCTGGCGCGATGTGCCTCCGCTGACGTGGCTTGTGTGGGAACCACTTGCGCAAATGTGTTTGGCTATAACAAAAAAAATTGCCTATGCTGATGTAGGACAAACATTTCTTATATAGATCATTTTGCGATTAAGCGTAACCGCCCATTCCCTATTCTTATGTTATAAATGGTCCACATTAAATGGCATTAATCATACCCCGAATAGATCAATAGACACAAAGGGAATGAAAGCAGGGGCATAAGAGAGATATTTCAACCAAGAGAGAATGAGAGATAGAGTGGCTGAAAGAGCAAGAAAGGGAAGGGCGAAGAAGAGAGAGCCAAGGAGAGAGAACGAGAGGGGAAGTGAAGGAGCAACCGAGAGAGAGAGAGAGAGAGATAGAGAGAGAGAGATAGAGAGAGAGGGAGAGAGAGAGAGAGAGAGAGAGAGAGAGAGAGAGAGGTGGATATAGTAAAAGTCTAGATGCATCCATGGTGGCCTTAGATGGAGATGAGCAATGGGAGAAGTTAACATCGACAGATGAACCACTCCTGGAGGAGATCAATAAGCGGGATTTGGTTCCTGAAACCGTCATTGTGGAACCTTGTCACCTCGATGATAATGTGACAACTCTGGTATATGGTTTTTCCCTACTCATTATACCATATATTTGGTTCCAACCTAGGATGCGTTTGGTTAGGTAATGAATTATCTGACTGTAGTTGTGAGAAGCCACATGTAGAAATGTAGGTGTGAGCTATGTGATCGATGTGAGATATAGCTGTAAAAAATATTTGGCTAGTAACTGGTTGAAATTTTGGTTGTGCCGATAAATGGTTGATATTCGAGTAACGCCATGAGAGGTTGTTTTACTTAGTGTTTAACTATAAAAAAAATTAGATTTGGGTTTATCTATAAATAATTAAGTTAGAATTAATTGACACATTATCCACCTGATGATTTTACGGGTTCTTTGGACGACACATATATCCAATCAATATTATGATTAACTCCATTCATTTACAAAACATCAGCAACAAGTTAAATTATGGAAACAATCGAATTTTTAAATCTCAATAGCATTGTCAAATATGGCAGAAATTAGACTCCAATATATGGCAGAAAATACATTTTCAAATATAGCATACAACCAGATAAACATTTATTCATTACAACCGGTAGATACATATGGTAGTGAAATACACCAATATTTTTTCATTCAGAAATGATAATATGACCACACAAAATAGTACCACTAGTTCATTAGTGGCAACCACCAATAATAATTAATTTAAAGGATAGATATACCACTACTTGTTCATTTAATCATGTTTCCTCTGCAGCCACTCCACTACCTCGGAGTTTATATTTCAAGTGTGACAAGAGTGGACAAATGGAGGCCAAACTACAATATATATTTCAAATATTTAAAAATAATATTTCAAAGTTCAAAAAAATCTAAAACAAATTCGGGGAGGTAGCCAATAATGTTTAATACAAATGTGTGAAATCTCAATAGAAACTACCCCATGCGATCCATAATAAGTGTTGTAAATTTAGTTCAACTTACATAGGGAGCACTTTGTATTTTAGGCTACACAAAAATGACAATATTGGACAAGTTATATAGTGTTGAAATATGCACTATTCACTATAAAAAAATATCATCTTTTGTAGCCTAGATTGAAAAGTAGTTCATATTGATATTTTGCATGTTTGTACTATACACCATTGGCTACCTCTAGGTTTATTCAGATTTTTTAAAACTAACAAATATTTTATTTAATGTTTGAAGAATAAAGGGGTACAGGTGTAGCTTGGCCTCCGGTTTGAGTTTTCACAAGTGTAATCTTGTACTCACGCAAAAATTTAATCTTACCCATCTTAGCCAACTTATTAGTGTACTTCGCAACTTTACACTTTTTTTATTTTACTTTCCCTCCTTAGCTGCCTTGACATCCTTAGGTGAGACGTTCATTTTTTGACATCCACAGTTTCCTTGCCATCTTTCGATGGGGGCAAGTTCTCATCCTCCTTAGACTGAAACCTCAATTATATCGGCATTATTTGTGATGTATTATATTTTCGCAAGGATGGAGGATATAATCCCAATTACATGCACTTTTTCAAACATGGCATCTGACTCGTCCAATTTGGACAACCCCTTCTTCTTGAAGCATGAATGCTTCAGAAATTTTTGAAATATTTCATAAATGGCGCCAATATCACAAATATTAATGATACTATAACATCAACGACTTACTTGAAAATGATTATTTCACCACTCTTTATTGGCTGCAATAGTTCCTTTCACATAATCCTAACCTTTCCTAGTTGCTACAATTTTCAAATCCACAAATCACATATATCAACAAGTCCCATTTATTTCTAAATTACTTCTACAATGTATTGCATGTTCTAGCCAAAAACCTATAATTTGACTTCATGACCTACACATGTCAGTCATTCATACACATGGATGGAAATGGGTACCCATATTGAGTGGGCACTGGCGTGAGATGTCTCAAGTGGCTTGTGTGGGAACTACTTGTAGCCATTGTGTTTGGCTAGAACCAAAAGCACGTCTATGCTGATGCAAAACAAAAAATTCTTTTGCAACATGATTTACAATTAATTGCAACCGTCTATTATGTAATCTTATGGTGTAAGTGGTACACATTAATTGCCATTGATCCTATCCCAAAGAGATCAATATACAAAAAGGGATGGGAGGTGGTGGCCATGCATGGAAGAGAGATTGACTGGGAGAGAAAGAGAGACAAAGTGGATGAAAGAGCAAGAGAGGAAAGGGGAGAAGGAGAGAGAGCCCAAGAGAGAAAAACTAGGCAGAAGTGAAGGAGAAACCGAGAGAGAAAGAGATTGTAACATCCCAAGTTTTTCAACAATAAATAAAGCAAGTGAGAGTTCAATTACTCAAATTTTACAACAAACAAAAAACTTTTCTATACATATAGTGCCACATATAGATTCATGCATATAGTAATATTTCTTTTGTGCAATTGCCATGATGAGTGCTAGTATGTTGATCTATTGATGTGTGAACCCTAATCAAGACCACAAAACCCTAAATTGAGGAGAAATAAAGAAAATAAGAAAAAGCCCATTATCACTCACATACATCATATGCCAAAATGCAAAATCATCACCAAGGCCATAATTGCTTGCTTCCTTGCTTCTAAAATGTTTCAATATGATAAACTAACACAATTGCATCTTTGGATCATGAATCAAATCAAGAAAAATCAAGAATTCATCTTACATATGATAATGGTCGCATGAGCCAAAAATATTTTCTTCACCACTTTGCACCCCTGTAATTCTTAAAACCTAAACTAAACTTTGTCAACCAAAGCCATGTCATCCAAGACCATGTCAAGGTGAGTACTTTTCATGTTGACCACCATGGCCAGAGTTGACTAGGTTGACCAGAATTAAATTGACAAAAGAGGATCTGAGAATAAAAAGAAGATCATCTCAAATTTGAAACTTTGCAATTCTTTTCCAAATTGAGTGCCACCACCACCAAAACCTCACATTAATTATATCATCAAGATTCACCAAAAAGAATTTCGAAATTTGAAAATTTTCTTCATGCGGCCATTGTGTCGAACACTTGGCAGGCATAGTTTCCAAATGGTGTTACACACCTTTGTCTAGTGGATTCTTCCCTAAACCCCTTTGTTCTGGTGATCATTAGCTATTTCTACACCTCCTGCCTCTAGCCCAGTACAAGCATGGACGATTAAAGTCGAGGAAAAACACAAACAATTGCAAACCTTCACCATGCCGGCCACCTTTGGCATCTCCACCTCTAGCCCTCGTTTTAACCCGTGCCATTGTCCTAGAGCATCTACACTGCATAAGGACACCAACGGTACAGCCCACTCGATCGATCATGCACGGCCCTGCCCAGAACAGCCATGCCAAAACCATGCCAGTACCATGCCCATGCCGCGGTGAGCGCGCTCTGGAGCGCGCCAGGACGCCGTGCACTCGAACGCGATCGTCCTCGCCCTGCATCCCTACCGCCGCGTCTAGCCTCCACTCCAAGCCCTATACGCGCTAGACATGCTCAAGCACCGCCCAGGGCCTTGTCACCGTCGTCCTCGCCGGTGGAGTACCGCGGGTACTGCGGCACTCATCACACGCGCCCGATCCATTCCGTCGCCCTTTTCTCTGCGCCAATACGGGTTGAGCATCGCCAGGACACCGCCTAACCGTAGCCGTCCTCGCCTTGCCCTTTCACGCACCACCGGAGCCGCGCCATGGCCACTCCTCCACAGCACCCCGCGGCACCCCTCGACGCTATAAATAGAGGCCATTCCTGGACGCTATCTTCACACCATCTGCTCCACTCTCCTCACTGAACACTCCTCCACAACCAATTTCACCAGAGCTCGCCGGAGCTGCTCGAATGCGAGCTCGAGTCCGCCGGAGCCCGCGGAAGCTCTGTTTCAATTGACGCCTCCCGAGCGCCACAAGCGCGCATAGCTTCCTCATCGACGACTTCTCCGCGCACCTTGCCGAGACCCAACGGCCTGGTAAGCCCTCCGACCCCCTACGCCCTGAGCTCGCCGGAATCCCGCCGGGGACGACGCACACACACCGTAGATCGACGATCTGATCCAACGGCCTATCTCACTCGTACCGCTTCGGCGTGTGACGAGGGTGGTGGCCCCCACCCTGTCAGCGCAGCCCACCCGCACCCGTTGCTTGCTGGGCCGCGCTGTGCTGTTTAATTCATTTAGGCCCAGTAGCTTTCCCGCCCAAGCCCAAAATTCAAATAAATGTTTAAACTTAATTTGAATTGTGCTGCTGATGGTTTAGTAAAAATTGAATAGTTTGAAATCTGTCAAACCAAATCTAGCAAACTTTATATCATTGGAAAGCTCATGAAATTATCTAACAAATGCCACAGGCCTCATGTCCAAATTCGTATTAAATTTTAAATGATAAAAATAACAAGGCAGAGCCTTTGCTAACTTCAAATAATTATTAAAAATAATCTATAAATGATTTTAAGTTGATTCCAATTCTAATAAATCACAAATAATGTTCTCTAATTGTTTATGCAATAAAATAGCCAGGTTATTTGCATGATCATGGACTAGATCAAATAAGATAGCTATGTAGTGAATTCTAGAACAATTAAACTTGGAATTTAAATTTAATGAATAGTATGAGAGCTACTCTCTCATTTAAATCTTGATCCTAAGTAATATAACCAGGGGGAATGACCTAGGCTAAAGAACCCCTGATAAGTATTACTTAGAGATTTTAATGCATTCAAAATAATAATATGATAAAATGTGTAGTGTAGCACTTTAATTAAATTAAACTCACATATAATAGATATGAAATGTTGACTTGGGTCAACCTATATTTCATACCTGATTATTATATGAAGAGATTAAATCTTTTTATGAAGTAAAGAGAAGAAATGAATTTCTTTAAGGATCTACCTATCTAAATTTAAGAAATAGGAATAATGAGAGGAAATTATTTTTCTAATAAATAAGAAATCATCAAATAACTCACCATGCCATGTTTGATTGATAATAGGACTAGAGTGTGAACTCTTTGAGTGTTCCTAGTTTAGCATATGAGTTTGGTTTAGTATTTATACCTCGTATTCGTATATAGACGCTAGTAACGAGGATTACCAAGAGGAGGAGGCCTATTCCCAAGAAGAGGAAGAGCACTTTGATCACTACTCAGCTCAAGGCAAGCTAACCCTTGCTAAATACAAATGCTTAGCTCTACAAGAGCAAAGGCATCATCACACTTTACTTTTATGTATTACCTATCCCATGTTTTTATTTAAATTTTACTTTGGTTTATTTATTTCAAAGTACTTTTAATTTATGAGTCACCATGTATAAAATAGAACAATACTTGGTCTAGATGAACACCACTCAAGCTAGATAGCACCCCTCATATAGTTGCTATTGCTAAATTATTAAAATTTGACTACTCTAGATGGGAACAAGTGGATTTGATATTGAAACCTTGGATTATGACCAAGAGAAGATGGTGATTTTTGATATAAACCTGATATGGGTTTGAATGCGATACCTTTCCAATTATACAAGTACCCCCACAATACCTGATTATGGGTAGGGCTTAACTAGAAACTTGTGTATTTTAGTATGGGTTCCCTCTAAACAAGCATCATAGGGGTTACGCCGAGGCTGCCTCCGTATGTGAGAAATGATGTGAATATGAGGTGAATGTACGACCCAAGCCCTGTGCAGTTCCCGGGTTAACAGTTGGTTCTCACCGGGGGGCCAAGCTCATGGGGAGAGGTGCCTATACTAGGACATATAAGTGAAAGGTTATGGTTGATGATCCGCGTACTGAGTTACGATGATTCGGGGTTATCCTCGACGGATGAAATCAAAAGTTGTGGCACAAGAGTACAACCTCTGCAGAGTGTTAAAACTATTCGAATAGCCGTGTCCTCGGTTACGGACGGTTGGAAAGGCCATACTACTTCCGTTATCAGGATTTATGTTGAAATAATAATGGTGATTGATTAATTGTCTTGAATCCCAAATGAATTGTGGGAATGACACTAATGTTCCCACTTGAGTTAGTCCATTAAATAAGGAGGATTTTGTTAAATGTTTATTCAAAGAAAACTTGGCTTTATGCAAATAAACTTAGAGCTTAGTACCCCTTTATTATACTTAATATGCTTCACCCTAGTATTAGTTTGCGAGTACCTTAAAAGTACTCATGGCTTTGCCCTGGCTATTCAAATGCCAGACTATGAAGAGGAGCAACAGTATCCGGATGACGGACAGCAGGACGTCTACGATAACTAGGATCGTCTTCTAACGTCAAGCGTTGCCTGTGGAATATAGAGTCCACTACTACTACGCTTCCGCTACTTATGTGTGTTGTTGAACAATCTATTTGTGTAATATTGGATCATGTGATCCCTTGATGTAAGACCTTATGTGTTGTAATAAATGATGACTCTGAACGACTTACTATTATATCTCGCAAAAACAATCTTCCTGGATTGCGATGTATGATATGATAGGGCATCCGGACTTAAAAATCCGAGTGTTGACAAGTTGGTATCAGAGCCATTGTTTGACCTTAGAAGACCTTAGTTAGAATGGACGTCCAACAAACTTAATTTATAATAAAATAGTTATGAAAATACACTCATACCCTTACCTTGAAATTCTTTTTCGAAATACTCCATTTCATTGATTATTACTTAAAATTTTGAACACTGACAATTATTAACTTATTTGTCACTCCCTCTACAGATGGATCCCATCATCCCGACGGAGCCCTTTCTCCAGACCCAAGTGTACGACTTGGCGAACGGAGGGGACCTGATCTTTGAACGAGATCTGTTTGCTCTCACCGACTTCCTCGGACGCACGCCTCCCGTGTTCTACGGGGGTCAGATCTCGGACAACGGCCAGCTCCAATGGCTGATCATGGCTAACCTTCCAGGAAAGCCGGAGTCGCCCATGTTCCGCCAGATCCAGTTCTCGCTCCGCGAGAACACTTGGTGGATGGACTCGCCCATGCTCTGCAGGAGTCTCTCGCTCGTCGTGCGGGCAGAACTCGCGGCCATCGAAGGGGAACGCTTTGCGCCGCCGCAAGGCACTCCTCTGTTGGTCTGCCCCTCAGCCTGCCATACCACCCCGTGCTGAGGCACCATGTGGACCACCTCGACTACATGCTGTACGAGACTCGGTCTGCGCTGAGCAACTCCCGCTCCGCCGCCAACCACACTCAGCAGCAGCTGAACCAGTACGCGGATACCATCAAGGTCATCGCGAAGGAGCGCAGGACTCTGCGCCAGCTGGTCGCCAAGAGGGATGCCACCATCCACCGCCTCAAGACCAAGATCGCCGTCCTGAAGGAGACCATCTCCACTCAGGTGGAGCAGCTCCAGATCCTGGAGGGAGAAGGCGAGGAAGACATCCAAGGGGATGGCTACTCCTACGTCAGCAACGACAACGACTACGAGCCGGAGGAAGAGGGAGACGACGACTTCCACCAGCACCTGGGGATGGACACCACCTTCCCGCTCCGCATCGATGGATAGCTTCCATCCCTCCTTGAGCACCGCGTAGCCTGAGATGTATCGGTCCCTTGCATTCGCCCCTTGTATCGTAGATTGTTGAAAGGGTTCTTCAAACCCTCCGGAATGTTGGCTTGTAATAATTGCTACCTTCATGACTATGTTCGTATGTGTAATATTTTTATTTTATGAACCATGTTTTAAATAAATGTGAGTTTACTCCCCAAAAAGTTAAGCCATAGAAATAGTCCCTCTCATCTTATGATCCATATCTCTGTTCAGATGGCACCTCCCAATCGCAACGCCAACCCGGATGCGCTGACACAGATACTGCAACAGATGTTGGCTGATCGAGAAGTTGATAGGACTGAAAGGCAAGCTCACCTAGCTGTACTTCAACAGTTAGCACAGAACAACCAAGGCCACGGGAATCATGATCACCCGGGCTCCAAGTTGAAGAACTTTCAGAACACCAACCCACCGGTGTTTAGCAAGACGGACCCCTTGATGATTGGCTCCAAACAATGGAGAACAATCTTGAGGTTGCCGGAGTGGAAGATGATGACAAAGTGCTGTTTGCCACCCACTATCTGGCAGGACCTGCACGTGCCTGGTGGACGAGTGCTCGCGCATTGAATGCAGGGCAACTCATGACTTGGGCAGATTTCAAGCTCAAGTTTAGCAAGTACCACGTACCACCGGGTCTCATCAAGAAGATGCGGGATGAGTTCCGCGAGTTAAAGCAAGGCCGTCTGACCGTGGTAGAATACCGCGACAAGTTCCTCACCTTGTCAAGGTACGCCCCGGATGAGGCCGACACCAGAGAAAAGGAAGGAGAGGTTCTGACGGATGCACGATGAGATGCAGACTGTGTTGGTCAACATCCCTTTTGCGACCTCGAAGCCCTTGTTGACTCCGCCATCCGGATGGAGGGCAAGCTGAACCAAGCCAATGAAAACCGCAAGCGCCGCATGATGCACCAGTGGGCCCAGCAACACCACCAAGTTTCGCCCTAGCGGAGGATTCACCCCAGAAACAACAGCCACCGGCACGGATGTCGCGCCCGGTTATCGAACCGGAGCGGAGGAAACCCCGGACGGGAGGACACCACCCCAACAACAATAACTTCGTCCACCACAACAACAACTTCAACCGCGCCCCGACAAGAGCCCCTGCCAACCCCAACACCAACACTTGCTCCATGGGAGCAATGCTATCCCTGTCACCCCCAAGGACAAGTCCACCATCAACTGCTATGAGTGCGGTGTGGTGGGGCACTTCTCCAAAGAGTGTCCCCAGAGACTCGCCAAGATGGCCGCCAACACCACTGGCCCTGCTCAGCAGCAACGCCGTGTCGCCAACAACAAGAAGTTCGCCCCCAACAACCCGAACAACCGCAGCGGCCGCCTCTTTCACATGAGTGCGGAAGAAGCTTAGGAAGCCCCAGATGTCGTGCTGGGTATGTTCTCTGTTAACTCAATACCTGCAAGAGTGCTGTTTGATTCTGGAGCATCGCATTCATTTGTTACGGAAGAATTTGCATGCACTAGTAAGATTCAACCCATCAGTTTGAAGCATGTCATGGTAGTGCAAATACCGGGATCAACAACTAAAGCTAGAAAAATTTGCAAAGATGTTCCTATCAGAATTCATGAAATAGACTTTTATGCCAATCTGATTGTTCTGGGAACAAAAGGTTTGGAAGTAGTGCTGGGTATGGACTGGATGTCCAAACATCATGGATTGATTGATTGTGCCAAGAAGGCCATCACCATGACTAGTAGCACCGGAGTGTTAGTTGAGCACATCTCGGAAAAGCTGCCCAGAAAATTTACCTGCAACCAAAGTTTAACCAAACCCACCCTGGATCAAATCAGTCGTCGTAGATACTCGATGTGTTTCCGGAGGACCTACCCGGTATGCCCCCGGATCGGGATATCGAGTTTATCATCGAGTTAATCCCCGGAACAGGACCTATAGCCCAGAGAGCTTACAGCATGAACCCGGCAGAATTAGTGGAACTCAAGAAGCAACTGGATGATATGTTAGCCAAAGGTTTGATTAGACCTAGTGCATCACCCTGGAGATCACCAGTTTTGTTTGTGGACAAGAAGGATGGTACGATTCGTTTATGTACGGACTACCGCAAGCTCAATGATGTCACCATCAAGAACAAGTATCCCTTGCCCAAAATAGAAGACATGTTTGACCAGTTAACCGGTGCCACCGTGTTTTCTAAGATTGATCTTAGGACAGGGTACCATCAGCTGAAGATCCGTGCATCGGACATTCCCAAAACTGCCTTCACCACCAGATATGGATTGTACGAGTACAATGTCATGTCATTTGGATTGACCAATGCCCCTTACTTCATGAATCTCATGAATAAGATCTTCATGAACTTCCTGGATAAGTTCGTCGTTGTCTTCATCGACGACATCCTTATCTACTCCAAAACCGAAGAAGAACATGAGCAACACTTGGAAATGGTCTTCGATACTCTTCGGGAACACCAGCTGTATGCCAAGTTCAGCAAGTGTGAGTTCTGGTTGAAGGAAGTAGGATTCCTGGGACACATCTTGTCCGCAGGAGGAATTGCCGTTGACCCCTCAAAGATAAAGACCGTTGCAGAATGGAAAGCCCCAACCACCCAGACCGAGGTCCGTGCATTTCTCGGATTGGCGGGATATTACCGCCGATTCGTTGAAGGATTCTCAAGCATAGCCAGACCAATGACTCAATTGTTGAAGAAAGACAAGAAGTTCGAATGGACGAACAAGTGTGAAGAGAGCTTCCAACAGCTCAAGAGCAGATTGACTTCAGCCCCAATACTGATTATGCCGGACATCACCAAACCCTTTGATGTGTATTGTGATGCCTCCAAGATTGGTCTTGGATGTGTGTTGATGCAAGAAGGCAAAGTGATCTCGTACCTGTCCAGGCAACTGAAGCAGCATGAACAGAATTATCCGACCCATGACTTAGAGTTAGCAGTCGTGTTAGCCTTGAAAGTATGGCGTCATTACCTCATGGGTAATCGATGCGAGATCTATTCGGATCACAAGAGTTTGAAGTACATCTTCACTCAGAAGGAACTGAACATGAGACAAAGGCGATGGTTAGAGTTAATCAAGGATTATGATATGGATATCCACTATCACCCAGGCAAGGCCAATGTGGTAGCCGATGCTTTAAGTAGACTGCCGTGTCAGTTGAACTCCATGATTGCCGAAGAACAACCTAGCCTTCACCAAGAGTTTGAACAGTTTAGAATGGAGTTAGTAAGTGAAGGATTTCTCGCCAGCATTGAACTTCAACCCACCCTGATTAGTCAAATCAAGGAAGCCCAGAAGAGCAATGCAAGCATTGACGGGATTAAGAGCCAGCTAGCAGCAGGAAAGGCACCGGGATTCACTGTTGATGAGGAAGGAGTACTTTGGTACAACGGACGCTTGTGCGTGCCGTCAGATTCAGAGTTGAAACAAGTGATTCTAAAGGAAGCCCATGACACCTTATATTCTATTCATCCCGGAGGTACCAAGATGTACCAGGACTTGAAGGAACAATTCTGGTGGCATGGGATGAAGCGAGAAATCGGGAGTTATATCGCCAAGTGTGACATCTGTCAGAGAGTCAAGGCAGAACACCAACGACCCGCCGGACTGCTACAGCCCCTGCAGATTCCCGAATGGAAGTGGGATTCCGTAGGAATGGACTTCATCACCGGATTGCCCAAATCTAGTAAAGGAAATGATTCCATCTGGGTAGTGGTCGACAGACTGACCAAAGTCGCCCATTTCATCCCCGTCAAGACCACCTACCAAGGACCAAGACTTGCAGAGTTGTATATCTCACGGATAGTCAGCCTGCACGGCACTCCGAAGTCAATAGTGTCTGATAGAGGATCCCAATTCACCTCCAGATTTTGGCAGAAGGTACATGAAGGACTCGGAACTAGGCTGAACTTCAGACAGCCTATCACCCTCGACAGATGGACAGGACGAGAGTCAACCGATACTCGAAGATATGCTGAGAGCATGTGTGTTAGAATATGGATCCAAGTGGGAAGACTGTTTGCCGTACGCAGAATTCTCGTACAACAATAGCTATCAAGCCAGGTTGCAGATGGCCCCCTTTGAAGCTCGTACGGAAGGAAGTGCCGTACCCCTGAATTGGTCGGAAGTAGGGGAGAGTCAAGTCTTTGGACCAGATATTCTTCGAGAAGCCGAAGAGAAGGTTCACAAGATCCGTGAGTACCTCAAGACCGCTCAATCAAGACAGAAGAGCTACGCCGACAAGAGGCCGAGAGATGACCTTCGAGATCGGAGATTTCGTATATCTCAAAGTGTCCCCCCTTAAAGGAATGCAGAGATTCCAGCTTAAAGGAAAGCTCGCACCCAGATATGTCGGACCTTTCAAAGTCCTAAGTCGTCGAGGGGAAGTGTCCTATCAGCTGGAATTACCAGAAGAAATGTCAACCGTGCACAATGTGTTTCACATCTCGTTACTCCGGAAGTGCTTAGAGGTACCTGAGAAGACTGAGGTGTTCAAGAACATTGACCATCATACTGTGGATATCAACTCAGATCTAACCTACCGCGAAGTACCTATTCGCATTCTGGAGGAAGCATTCAGAACCACTCGCACCAGGAGTATCAAGTTTCTGAAAATCCAATGGAGTAACCACACCGAAGAAGAGGCCACTTGGGAAAGAGAAGACTTTATGAAGACTGAATACCCCAATCTCTTTAGTACCTAGTTTTCTTCCAGATCTCGGGACGAGATCTTTTGTAAGGGGAAGGGTTTGTAACATCCCAAGTTTTTCAACAATAAATAAAGCAAGTGAGAGTTCAATTACTCAAATTTTACAACAAACAAAAAACTTTTCTATACATATAGTGCCACATATAGATTCATGCATATAGTAATATTTCTTTTGTGCAATTGCCATGATGAGTGCTAGTATGTTGATCTATTGATGTGTGAACCCTAATCAAGACCACAAAACCCTAAATTGAGGAGAAATAAAGAAAATAAGAAAAAGCCCATTATCACTCACATACATCATATGCCAAAATGCAAAATCATCACCAAGGCCATAATTGCTTGCTTCCTTGCTTCTAAAATGTTTCAATATGATAAACTAACACAATTGCATCTTTGGATCATGAATCAAATCAAGAAAAATCAAGAATTCATCTTACATATGATAATGGTCGCATGAGCCAAAAATATTTTCTTCACCACTTTGCACCCCTGTAATTCTTAAAACCTAAACTAAACTTTGTCAACCAAAGCCATGTCATCCAAGACCATGTCAAGGTGAGTACTTTTCATGTTGACCACCATGGCCAGAGTTGACTAGGTTGACCAGAATTAAATTGACAAAAGAGGATCTGAGAATAAAAAGAAGATCATCTCAAATTTGAAACTTTGCAATTCTTTTCCAAATTGAGTGCCACCACCACCAAAACCTCACATTAATTATATCATCAAGATTCACCAAAAAGAATTTCGAAATTTGAAAATTTTCTTCATGCGGCCATTGTGTCGAACACTTGGCAGGCATAGTTTCCAAATGGTGTTACACACCTTTGTCCAGTGGATTCTTCCCTAAACCCCTTTGTTCTGGTGATCATTAGCTAGTTCTACACCCCCTGCCTCTAGCCCAGTACAAGCATGGACGATTAAAGTCGAGGAAAAACACAAACAATTGCAAACCTTCACCATGCCGGCCACCTTTGGCATCTCCACCTCTAGCCCTCGTTTTAACCCGTGCCATTGTCCTAGAGCATCTACACTGCATAAGGACACCAACGGTACAGCCCACTCGATCGATCATGCACGGCCCTGCCCAGAACAGCCATGCCAAAACCATGCCAGTACCATGCCCATGTCGCGGTGAGCGCGCTCTGGAGCGCGCCAGGACGCCGTGCACTCGAACGCGATCGTCCTCGCCCTGCATCCCTACCGCCGCGTCTAGCCTCCACTCCAAGCCCTATACGCGCTAGACATGCTCAAGCACCGCCCAGGGCCTTGTCACCGTCGTCCTCGCCGGTGGAGTACCGCGGGTACTGCGGCACTCATCACACGCGCCCGATCCATTCCGTCGCCCTTTTCTCTGCGCCAATACGGGTTGAGCATCGCCAGGACACCGCCTAACCGTAGCCGTCCTCGCCTTGCCCTTTCACGCACCACCGGAGCCGC
Organism: Lolium multiflorum; assembly: GCA_030979885.1. Lineage (NCBI taxonomy): Eukaryota > Viridiplantae > Streptophyta > Magnoliopsida > Poales > Poaceae > Lolium > Lolium multiflorum. The sequence continues at coordinate 273,377,194 of CM061753.1, read as the reverse complement.
GCCATGGCCACTCCTCCACAGCACCCCGCGGCACCCCTCGACGCTATAAATAGAGGCCATTCCTGGACGCTATCTTCACACCATCTGCTCCACTCTCCTCACTGAACACTCCTCCACAACCAATTTCACCGAGCTCGCCGGAGCTGCTCGAATTGCGAGCTCGAGTCCGCCGGAGCCCGCGGAGGCTCTGTTTCAATTGCGCCTCCCCGAGCGCCACAACTGCGCCGTAGCTTCCTCATCGACGACAGCTTCTCCGCGCACCTTGCCGAGACCTGCAACGGCCTGGTAAGCCCTCCGACCCCCTACGTCGGAGCTCGCCGGAATCCCGCCGGGGACGACGACGCACACACACCGTAGATCGACGATCTGATCCAACGGCCTATCTCACTCGTACCGCTTCGGCGTGTGACGAGGCACTGACTGGTGGCCCCCACCCTGTCAGCGCAGCCCACCCGCACCCGTTGCTTGCTGGGCCGCGCTGTGCTGTTTAATTCATTTAGGCCCAGTAGCTTTCCCGCCCAAGCCCAAAATTCAAATAAATGTTTAAACTTAATTTGAATTGTGCTGCTGATGGTTTAGTAAAAATTGAATAGTTTGAAATCTGTCAAACCAAATCTAGCAAACTTTATATCATTGGAAAGCTCATGAAATTATCTAACAAATGCCACAGGCCTCATGTCCAAATTCGTATTAAATTTTAAATGATAAAAATAACAAGGCAGAGCCTTTGCTAACTTCAAATAATTATTAAAAATAATCTATAAATGATTTTAAGTTGATTCCAATTCTAATAAATCACAAATAATGTTCTCTAATTGTTTATGCAATAAAATAGCCAGGTTATTTGCATGATCATGGACTAGATCAAATAAGATAGCTATGTAGTGAATTCTAGAACAATTAAACTTGGAATTTAAATTTAATGAATAGTATGAGAGCTACTCTCTCATTTAAATCTTGATCCTAAGTAATATAACCAGGGGGAATGACCTAGGCTAAAGAACCCCTGATAAGTATTACTTAGAGATTTTAATGCATTCAAAATAATAATATGATAAAATGTGTAGTGTAGCACTTTAATTAAATTAAACTCACATATAATAGATATGAAATGTTGACTTGGGTCAACCTATATTTCATACCTGATTATTATATGAAGAGATTAAATCTTTTTATGAAGTAAAGAGAAGAAATGAATTTCTTTAAGGATCTACCTATCTAAATTTAAGAAATAGGAATAATGAGAGGAAATTATTTTTCTAATAAATAAGAAATCATCAAATAACTCACCATGCCATGTTTGATTGATAATAGGACTAGAGTGTGAACTCTTTGAGTGTTCCTAGTTTAGCATATGAGTTTGGTTTTGTATTTATACCTCGTATTCGTATATAGACGCTAGTAACGAGGATTACCAAGAGGAGGAGGCCTATTCCCAAGAAGAGGAAGAGCACTTTGATCACTACTCAGCTCAAGGCAAGCTAACCCTTGCTAAATACAAATGCTTAGCTCTACAAGAGCAAAGGCATCATCACACTTTACTTTTATGTATTACCTATCCCATGTTTTTATTTAAATTTTACTTTGGTTTATTTATTTCAAAGTACTTTTAATTTATGAGTCACCATGTATAAAATAGAACAATACTTGGTCTAGATGAACACCACTCAAGCTAGATAGCACCCCTCATATAGTTGCTATTGCTAAATTATTAAAATTTGACTACTCTAGATGGGAACAAGTGGATTTGATATTGAAACCTTGGATTATGACCAAGAGAAGATGGTGATTTTTGATATAAACCTGATATGGGTTTGAATGCGATACCTTTCCAATTATACAAGTACCCCCACAATACCTGATTATGGGTAGGGCTTAACTAGAAACTTGTGTATTTTAGTATGGGTTCCCTCTAAACAAGCATCATAGGGGTTACGCCGAGGCTGCCTCCGTATGTGAGAAATGATGTGAATATGAGGTGAATGTACGACCCAAGCCCTGTGCAGTTCCCGGGTTAACAGTTGGTTCTCACCGGGGGCCAAGCTCATGGGGAGAGGTGCCTATACTAGGACATATAAGTGAAAGGTTATGGTTGATGATCCGCGTACTGAGTTACGATGATTCGGGGATATCCTCGACGGATGAAATCAAAAGTTGTGGCACAAGAGTACAACCTCTGCAGAGTGTTAAAACTATTCGAATAGCCGTGTCCTCGGTTACGGACGGTTGGAAAGGCCATACTACTTCCGTTATCAGGATTTATGTTGAAATAATAATGGTGATTGATTAATTGTCTTGAATCCCAAATGAATTGTGGGAATGACACTAATGTTCCCACTTGAGTTAGTCCATTAAATAAGGAGGATTTTGTTAAATGTTTATTCAAAGAAAACTTGGCTTTATGCAAATAAACTTAGAGCTTAGTACCCCTTTATTATACTTAATATGCTTCACCCTAGTATTAGTTTGCGAGTACCTTAAAAGTACTCATGGCTTTGCCCTGGCTATTCAAATGCCAGACTATGAAGAGGAGCAACAGTATCAGGATGACGGACAGGGACGTCTACGATAACTAGGATCGTCTTCTAACGTCAAGCGTTGCCTGTGGAATATAGAGTCCACTACTACTACGCTTCCGCTACTTATGTGTGTTGTTGAACAATCTATTTGTGTAATATTGGATCATGTGATCCCTTGATGTAAGACCTTATGTGTTGTAATAAATGATGACTCTGAATGACTTACTATTATATCTCGCAAAAACAATCTTCCTGGGATTGCGATGTATGATATGATAGGGCATCCGGACTTAAAAATCCGAGTGTTGACAGAGATAGAGAGGGAGGTAGTAGATGTCTAGATCCATCCATGGTGACCTTCGACAAATAGAAGCAACGGGAACTATTGGCATATAGATGAACCACTCACCGGGGAGATCAATAAGCAAGATTGGGTTCCTGAAATACTCATTGTAGAGGCTCATCCCCTCGATGATAACGCCACAACTATGGTGTAAGGTTTTTTCCAACTCATTCTACCATATAATCGGTTTGGACCTGGGATGTGTTTGGTTAGGTAGTGACTTACCTGACAGTAGTTGTGCGAAGACGCATGTAAAAAAATAGTTGTGACCTATGTGATGTGAGAAAGTTGTAAAAAAGTATTTGGCCAGTAACTGGCTTAATTATTGTTGTGAGGGTAAAATGTTTGATACACCAGTAAAAACTTGGGAGGTTGTTCCACTTAGTGTTTAACTATAATTACCACATCAGAGTTTGGTTTACCTATAAATAATTATGTTATAATCAATTGATACATTATCCGCTTAATTATTTTATGTGTTCTTTTAACGACACAAATTATCCAACTAATATTATGATCAACTCCATTTGATTACAAAACATCAGCAACAAGTTAAAATATCGCAACAATAGCATTGTTAAATCACATTAGGATTGTCAAATATTGCAGCAAATAAACTCCAATATATGGAAGCAAATACATTCTAAAGTATGGCACACATCCACACAAACATTTTTTATTACAACATGTAGATACATTGGCAGCAAAATACATTGTTATTTGTTTGTTACAACAAAATAGTTCTAGTAGTTCATTTGTGACAGCCACCACTAATAATTAATTTAAAGGTTAGATATGCCACTACTTATTCATTTGATCATGTATCATCTATAGCCAATCCACTATCTCCTAATTTATATTTCAAGTGTGACAGGAGTGGACAAATAGAAGCCGAGCTACACGTAATCCTTTATTTTTAAAATATTTAAAAGTTATTAATTTCAAAAAAATCTTAAAAAAATCCTAGAGGTATCCAATGATGTATAATATATATGTGTAAAATCTCAATAAAAACTACTCCATCCGATCTATAAAAACGTTTTGGGCTTTAGTTCAAATTTTCACTAAACTGTCATCACTTATTACAGAGGGAGTACTTTACATTTGAGTCTACACAAAAATAAAAATTTGGACAAATTATACAGTGTTGAAATATGCACAATACACTACAAAATTTGTCATTTTTGCGTAGCATAGATTACAAAGTAGTTCATATTGGCTACCTCATAATTTTTAAAACCGAGAAGCACATTTTTTGAATGCTCGGCATCCATTTTGATTTTTTTGAAGTGTGACCTTGTAATCACGCAAAAATGTAGTCTTGTCCTTCTTAGCCAACTTATCAGTGTACTTAGCCTTGAGCTTCACAATATTTTATTTTGCTTTCCTTCCTTAGATTCCTTGACATCATTAGGCGAGACCTTGTTATGAGATTTAATTTCTTCAAAGCCGTAGTTGCATTGCCATATTTGGAAACGGATAAGTTCTCATATTCCTTAGACTCTAAAACCCCAACTATATCATCATTATTTGTAATGTCTGATATTTCCGCAAGGATGGAGGATGTAATCCAGGTTACATGCGCCATTCCAAAAAAATTATCCGACTCGGCTAATTTTAGAACCCGTTCTTCTTGTACTTTGCATGCTTTATGTATTTGTAAAATATTTCATAAAAGACAAGAATATATCAAATATTAATGATACTATAACATCAAGGACTTACTTGAAGATGATTCTTTCACCACTCTTTATTGGCTGCAATAGTTCCCTTCACATAATCCTAACCAAGCCTTGTTGAGTCATTTTTCAACTCCATGAATTGTATATACCCATTCTTCAAAAAATCCCATTTATTTCCAAATTTCTTCTTTGAAATTGTTTTTCCTAACCTAGCCAAAAACAATAATTTGACTTCATAACCTACACACTCTTCAATGATGCATACACAGGGATGGAAATGGGTACCCATAGTGAGTGAGCCCTAGCGCAAGCTGTCGCTAGTAATGTGGCTTGTGTGGGAAGCACTTATAGCAAATGTGTTTGGCTAGAACCAAAAATACGCCTATGTTGGTGCAAGACAAACATTTATTTGACAAGTTTTACAAATAATTGCAACCGTCCATTTCGTAATATTATGGTCTAAATGGTCCATATTAATTGCCATTAACCATACCCCAAAGATATAAATAGACACAAAGAGAGGGAATGTGGGGGGCATGAAAGAGCGAGATCGGAAAAGAGAGAAAGAGAGACAAAGTGGCCGAAAGAGCAAGAAAGGAAAGGGAGAAGAAGGAGAGCTCATGAGAGATAAAGAGAGGAGGGGAATAGAAGGAGCAACCAAAAAAAAGATAGAAGGATGGAGATAGTAGAAGTTTAGATCCATCCATGGTGAACTTTTCCATAGAAAAGCAACGAAAGAAGTTGGCATCTACAGATTAACCACTCACGGTTGAGATCAATAAGCGGGATTGGGTTCCTGAATGCCTCATTATATATATAGGCCCGTCGCCTTGAAGATAACGTCACAACTATGGTATGTGGTTTTTTCCTACTCATTATATCATTTATTCGGTTTGGACTTGGGATGTGTTTGGTTAGGTAGTAACTTATGTGGGAAGGAAGGCACACCAAGAAATGTAGTTGTGAGCTTTGTGATGTGAGAAAGTTGTACAACAGTATTTGGCCAGTAACTGGTTGAATTGTTGATCTGAGGGTTAATGTTTATGGCTGCACCAATATATGGCTACTCTTTAGAAGAAACAATAAAAAGACTATCTTTGTGCTTCACTAATTATGACAACCACACAAATGAATTAGCAATTTCCTAGAACACTTACTTCCTTGAGTTACTCCACTTCATCTCACTTTACTTTACTGCACTTTACTTTTTTTGCATTAGTTTTACTCATTGCATATTAATTTCAGCACATATAGTTCTATAATAAAAACCTCTTCACACACACACACACACACACACACACACACACACACACACACTATAGATCCTAGCTTTGCATAGAAGGCCATAGAAGTCGGTTATATGGCTTTAGAGAATAGATAGTTTACCTTCAGCTCCTCATGGGTTTGACACTCAAATACTTATCGAATTGTACTATAGTGACCCCCTGCACTTGGAGGTTATCAGGAAGTGAAGGAGCAACCGGGAGAGAGAGAGAGAGAGAGAGAGAGAGAGAGAAGGTGGGAGACAGTACAAATCAAGATTCATCCATAGTGGCCTTCGATTGAGATGAGCAACGGGGGAAGTTGGTATCGAAAAATGAATCACTCCTGTAGGAGATCAATAAGCATGATGTGGCTCCTGAAAGCCTCATTGTAGAGAGGCTCATCGTCTCAATGATAAAGCCACAACTATGGTATGTGGTTTTTTCCTACTCATTCTACCATGTATTTGGTTCAAACCTGGGATGTGTTTGCTTAGTTAGTTACTTATCTAACAGCAGTTGTGAGAAAGTGCATATTGAAATGTAGTTGTGAGTTATTTGATGTGAGAAAGTTGTAAAAAGGTATTTGGCCGGTAACTGGTTGAATTGTGGTTGCGAGCACTAGTAGAAAACAGGCCTCCGGTCTCGGTCCATTAGGGCCTTCAGTCCCGGTTTTTCAACCGGGACTGGACAGTCGGGACTAAAGGCTCAACCCTTTAGTCCCGGTTCAAAAGTACACCGGGACCAAAGGCCCCGCCACGTGGTGCGGCCAGGGGGCTCGTGTCTCAACACTTTGGTCCCGGTTCGTCAGACAAACCGGGATTAGAGGGTGTCTGCCATGACAGAGAAAATGACCGTTTCTCTGTCGCGGCAGAGGTTTAGCGTGGAGCAGCGTTTCTCTGCCACGGCAGAGTTTTGGGTTTTATATTATTCATTCAATTCTGCAATTCATACATCATTCAAGAAACCACAAACATCATCATGAATATATAGACATCGTCATGAAATACAGTACACGTAATGCATGTTACAATATAAAGTCAGACCTATTTACTATATCTATCTCATATATGCCTTAACTACGTCGATCAAGATCTATGAACTCCCGATGGTATTCTCCAGTTCGAGCTATGACCTCGCTAAGAAAGAATCCCACAAATTCCTCTTGAATTTCTCGTATGCGATCATCTGTTAGGAGAGAGGCCCGCATGCATTCCATCTAAATTAAAAAAAGGAGATCAATATATATGAATTGAACTCAATACAATTGATGATAATAAAATAAGATTAATTGTGAAATATTGTTCACATACACGAATGGCTTGTATAGCCTCGTCCGGGTCCCTGTGACAGGTCATCTCGCGAATAAATTCGCAGACGTAGTATCCACATAAGTTATTGCCGGGTTCCTACTTCAAACACTTTATGAAAAAATAGTTCGAACAAACTACTGATCAAGCATCGTATTGAAAAAATATCAAAGAGATTCGCGGATATAGCTATATAGTACTACTTACAGCGCTGTCTTTAAATGTAAGCTCTGGTTTCTATTTACCCAGAACAGTATTGATAAACCATTTCCAAACTCTGCCCAGCAAAGAAAAAATAAGTAAATGAGTTATTGATTAGTTGATTATATTGTCAAATTAGAATAGATGTAGATGCTGATACGATATTGATTGAAATTACCTCTAGAGCAGGGCAGCCATTATAAGTGTTGTAAATTTAGTTCTACTTCGAGATGGAGTACGTTTTATTTTAGGCTACACAAAAATGGCAATATTGGACAAATTATTTGGTGTTGAAATATCCACTATTCACTATAAAATTTATCATTTTGTGTAGATTATATTAAAAATTAGTTTATATTGATATTTTTCATATTTGTCGTATACATCATTGGCTACCTCTAGGTTTATTAAAAAATATTATAACTAAGAAATACGTTTTTTAATGTATGAAGAAACATCGCTACAAGTGTAGCTTGGCCTCAATTTTGAGTTTTCGTAAGTGTGATCACGTACTCATGCAAAAATTCAGTCTTGTCATTCTTAGCCAACTCATTAGTGTACTTCGCTTTGAACTTCACAACTTTTTATTTTGCTTTCCCTTCTTAGCTGCTTTGATATCCATAGGTGAGATCATGTTCTCACATTTCATTTCTTCACATTCGTAGTTTCCTTTCCATCTTTCGATGGGGACAAGTTCGCATACTCGTTATGACTAATGAACCTCAACTATATCAGCATTATTTGAGATGTACGACATTTCCGCAAGGATGGAGGATGTAATCCCGGTTACATGTGCTTTTCCAAACATGGCATCTGACTCTTCCAATTTGGACAACCCCTTCTTCTTGTACTTTGCATGCTTCAGACATTTTTGAAATATACCATAAAATACACCAATATCATAGACATTAATGATACAATAACATCAACGACTTACTTCAAGATCAATCTTTCACCACTGTTTATTGGACGCAATAGTTCCCTTCACATAATCTAACCTAGCCTAGTTGCTGCAATTTTCAATTCCAATAATTGCATATAAAAATTATTCAACAAGTCCAATTTATTTTAAAATTACTTCTTTGACAATGTATTGCTTGTCCTAGCTAAAAACTATAATTTGACTTCATGGCCCGCCTACACACTTCAGTCATACATAGGGATGAAAATGGGTACCCATATTGAGTGGGCCTTGGCGTAAGATATATCCCATGACGTGGCTTGTGTGGGAACCACTTGTAGACATTGTGTTTGGCTAGAACCAAAAGCATGCCTATGCCGATGCAAGAAAAAAATCTTTTGCAACATGCTTTACAATTAATTGCAACCGTCCATTCTGTAATCTTATGCTATAATTGGTCCACATTACTTGCCATTGATCCTACCCCAAAGAGATCAATAGACACAAAGGGAGGGGAGGTGGTGGCATGGAAGAGAGAGATCGACCGAGAGAGAAAGAGAGACGGAGTGACCGAAAGAACAAGAGAGGGAAGGGGAGAAGGAGAGAGAGCCCAAGAGAAAGAAAGATAGGGGAAGTAAAGGAAAAAATCGAGAGAGATAAAGAGGAAGGTAGTATATGTCTAGATATATACATCCAAGGTGACCTTCGACGGAGACAAGCAACATGAGAAGTTGTCATCGATAGATGAACCACTCGCGTGGGAGATCAATAGGCGGTATTAGATTCATGAAACACTCATTGTAGAGGCTCGTCCCCTCGATGATAACGCCAAAACTATTGTATGTGGCTTTCACCAATCTTTAATGGTTGCAATAGTTCACTTCACATAATCATAATCACGCCTAGTTTGACTTCATAACCTACACACTTTAGTCATACATACATGGGTTTACATCGGGTACCCATGGTGAGTGGCCCCTAGCGCGATGTGTCTCCGATGATGTGGCTTGTGTGGGAACCATTTGCGCAAATTTGTTTGGCTATAACAAAAAAATTGCCTATGTTGATCCAGGATGAACATTTCTTGTATAATGTATTTACAATTAGTTGTAACCACCCATTCCGTATTCTTATGTAGTAAATGGTCCACATTAACTGACATTGATCATACCCCAAATAGATCAATAGACACAAAGGGAATGAAGGTGGGGGTCATGAAAGAGATAGATCAACCAAGAGAGGAAGAGAGATAGAGTGGCTGAAAGGGAGAGAAATGGAAGGGATAAGAAGAGAGAGCCAAGAAGAGAGAAAGAGAGGGGGAAAGTGAAGGAGCAATCGAGAGAAAGAAGGATGATATATATAGTAGAAGTCTAGATCCGTCCATGGCGACCTTTAGTGGAGACGAGCAATGAAAGAATTTGACATCGACAGATGAACCACTCCCGGAGGAGATCAATAAGCGGGATTGGGTTCCTGAAACACTCTTTGTAGAGCCTGGTTACCTCGATGATAATGCGACAACCCTGGTATGTGGTTTTTTCCTACCCATTGTACCATATATTTGGTTCCCACCTGGGATGTGTTTGGTTAGGTAGTGAATTATCTGACAGTAGTTGTGAGAAGGCACATCTAGAAATGTAGCTTTGAGCTATGTGATGTGAGATAGCTATAAAAAAATATTTGGCCAATAACTAGTTGAAATTGTGGTTGTATGGGTAAATGGTTGATATTCGAGTAACGACATGAGAGGTTGTTATACTTAGTGTTTAACTATAATGACCACATTAGAGTTTGGTTTACCCATATATAATTATGTTATAATCAATTGACACAATATCCACTTAATTATTTTATGTGTACTATGAACGACACACACTATCCAATTAATATTATGATCAACAACTCCCTTCATTTGCAACAGCAACAAATTAAAATATGGCAGCAATAGCATTGTTAAATCACAATAGGTTGTCAAACAAGGCAACAAATAAACTCGAATATATTGTAGCAAATACATTCTCAAATATGGCACACAAGCACACAAATATTTGTTCATTACAACAGGTAGACACATAGGGTAGCAAAATACATAAATATTTGTTCATTACAACATGATAACATGACCACACAAAATAGTTCTAGTAGTTCATTTGTGGCGGCCACCACTAATAATTAATTTAAAGGTTAGATATGCAACTACTTGTTCATTTGATCATGTATCCTCTACAACCCAATCCACTATCTCCGAATTTATATTCCAAGTGTGCCAGGAGTGGACAAATGGAAGCCGAGCTACATGTAATCCTTTAAATTTAAAATATTAGAAAATCATATTTCAAAGTTCACAAAAATCTTTAAGGAAATCCTGGAAGTAGCCAATGATGTATATACAAAAACTAGTCCTTCCGATCCATCATAAGTTTTGGGCTTTAGCTCAATTTAGTTCAAATTTTCACTGAGTCTCCAAAATTTATTGTGGATCGGAGGGCGTACTTTATATTTGAGGCTACACAAATATGAAAACATTGGAAAAAATATACAGTATTGAAATATGCAAAATCCACAATAAAATTATATTTTTGTGTATTGTAGATTATACTTTGTATTGATATTTTTCATATTTGTAGTATACATCATTGGCTACCTCTAGGTTTTTCTTCAGACATTTTTTAAACTAAGAAATACATTTTTTGAATGTTTGAAACATAATGGGATACTTGTGTAGCTCGGCATCCATTTTTAGTTATCGAAAGTTTAACCTTTTATTCACGCAAAAATGTAGTCTTCTTCTTCTTTGCCAACTTATCAATATACTTGGCCTTGCGCTTAAATTTTTTATTTTGCTTTCGGATGCATGTAAAATGCATACATGAACTTTGTCCTTTATCATATTGAATTTCCATATATTTGCAACTTATATGATGATAATACATGTTTTATATTGATTTATGAGGATTTACCAATAATCTCCTTTATTTGGTTTATAACGCAGCAGAACATGAAAACCCTGTTTTGTGTATTTCTTTTACTTTCAGAGACCGACGCGGAATCAAATTGACCTGGCATTTTTGCAGCGTCACTTTTTCATCGGGGGAACAACATGGGCCCTGGAAGCTCACCTGGAGAGGCCCGATGGCCAAAGGAGACCAGGTGCACACCCAATGAGTCTGGCTACGTCACCCAACCTCTTTCAGCCGTCGGTTGCCCGTTTGCCTTGATTCTTTCGCGATCCGACGTATTTTTCCCTAAAACCGACTATATATATGAACCCGAAGAGTTCTCGAGAGGAGAGCGCCGCAGAAAGATAGAAACACCAAAACGGAGACTGCTACAGGGAAGATTGGAAGGGGAAACTCCGCCGGGATCATCGTCGGAGGGATCTCCACCTTCTCTAATGTCTTCATCATCATCACCATGACCAAGAGGGAGTAGTCCACCTCTGGACTATGGGTTTGTGGCAGTAGATTTATCTCATGTTCTTCATAGTTCTTAATGCCATATGAGCTGCCTATCATGATTTTGGTCATATTTGTAATATCTATGTGGTGGACGTGATGCCCATATTAATTTTGATCTTACTTATAATATTATCTGCACCTTCATATCTCATTGATGAATTGCTTTTTTGTCCACTACAACTTTACGAGAGAATAGTCAAGTGAACCCATGAACCCGGTCCACTTTTTATCATAAGAAACACCTTTATTTTGCTTTTACATTGTTTTCTATTTGTTGCACTATTTTAATTCGAAAATACAAAAATATTTACTTTTCTTATTTGCCTCCAAAACACAAAAAACCATGAACCTCTTTACAGTTTTACTTAGTTATCTTATCTAGTTTAGTTTTTACTTGTTTTACTTCTACTTGTCTTATTTACTTACATGAAATCTTGTGCTTGACAACCACATGGTGGAGTTGGGGACACGAGGTATATATTTTACCTTGCAGGATTGCTTGAAGAAGAGAGAAGAGTACACTCTTTCATCCAACTCATCGAGAGTTCGATATAAACCCTCGATGCACCCTATTGAGGAGGATACTCCCTTGATACAACACTCTGCACTTGGAGTCGTAACGTATCAAGATATTTTTAGTGTTGCTACTAGCTATCATCACTTTCCCTCCTTAGCTTCCTTAGCATCCTTAGGTGAGACCTTGTTCTGATATTTTATTTCTTGACATTCGTACTTGCCTCGCCATCCTTCAGAGGCGGAAAGTTCTCATAGTCTGTAGACTATAGAACCTCAACTATGTCATCATCATTTGTGATGTCTGATATTTCCGCAAAGATGGACGATGTAATCCTAGTTACATGCGCCTTTCCGAACATGGCATTTGACTCTTCCAATTTGGACAACCCCTTCTTCTCATACTTTGCATGCTTTGGGTATTTTAAATATCTCATTAAATGAAGCAATATCACATATATTAATGATACAATAACATCAACGACTTACTAGAAGATGAATATTTCACCACTTTTTATTAGTTGCAATAGTTCCCTTCACATAATCCTAATCAAGCCCAGTTTGACTTCATAACCTACACACTTCAGTCATACATACGTGGGGTTACATCGGGTACCCATGGTGAGCGCACCCGACGCAATGCGTCTCCGCTGACGTGGCTTGTGTGGGAACCACTTCCGCAAATATGTTTGGCTATAACAAAAAAATTGCCTATGCTGATGCAGGATGAACATTTCTTGTATAACACATTTTACAATTAATTCCTACCGCCCATTCTGTATTCTTTTGTTATAAATGGTCCATATTAACTAGCATTTATCATACCCGAAATAGATCAATAGACACAAAGGGAAAGAAGGCGGGGCCATGAAAGAGATAGATCAACCGAGAGATGTTGAGAGATAGAGTGGCTGAAAGAGCAAGAAAGGGAAGGGATAAGAAGAGAGAGCCAAGAAGAGAGAAAGAGAGGGTGGAAGTGAAGGAGCAACCGAGAGAGAGAAGGAGGATGTAACGCGACAACTTTGGTATGTGGTTTTTTCCTACTCATTATACCATATATTCGGTTCCGACCTCGGATGTGTTTGGCTAGGTAGTGACTTATCTGACAGTACTTGTGAGAAGGCACATCTAGAAATGTATTTGTGAGATGATATGTGATGTGAGATAGCTGTAAAAAATATTTGGCCAATAACTGGTTGAATTTATAGTTTTTTTTTTTTGAAGCAAGACTGTGAGGCAAAAAGCCCCACAGCAAATTTTATTAAAATATATAAAAAAGATTATGTATAAAAAAGACTCCTAAAACTAAAAAAGGCTAAACTAAAACAGTCTCTAAGGTAGGGACTTAAGCCAACTAAGAAGACTATCCTTATGCTTGGCCTTAATTCTATACTGCAGCCAAAACATATCCTATACATATTTGGCCTTCCATCTAGCAAAAGAAACATTCTCCTGCCTAAAAATTCTTCCATTACGGATGAGCCAAATATTCCAGCAAGCAGTAATAATAACCTCCATGAAAAAAGGCTGCCGAAAGCTTCTTCTGGCCTCACTCATGACCACCTGTAAATCATCATGCTGCTGCCAATCAATCTGCAAATAATTCCATATTCTAGCACTAAAATTACAGTGAAAGAACAAGTGAATCCTATCTTCATACACCCTGGCTAGACAAAGCACACAAGTATTATCCTCAGAAACATTCCAATGCCTCCTCCTGAGCAGGTCTCTAGTATTCAACCTATCAACCAGCAATAACCATGCAAACACCTTTGTCTTCATCACACAGGAGGACTTCCAGAGCCATGTATAAACCTTAGGAACCATAATGTGCGCATGGATATGATCATAAAACTGTTTAGCAGAGTAGCTCTCACCCCAACAGTAATGCCATTCATCCTTTGTCCCTGACAATTGATTTTGATCCATTAAACTCTGCAAAGCCTGAAGCTCTTGGAATGCTTGAGTAGACAAAGGTCTATAGAACAGTTCTGATAAATCCTCTACACTATACACCTCCTTTGCAGACATTTTATCATTAAGCACATATGAAAATAATCTTGGAAATCTGAGCATAAATGGTCTAGCAAGTCCATCCACCTTCCAATTATCCTGCCAGAACATAAAAGTATCCCCAGTGCCCATGGAAATAACTGATATACCTCTAAAATTATCCACTTGTTTCATGACATCCTTCCACCAAAAAGAACCACACAGCTTCTCCTCATGTGGGACTTTACCCTAATAATGAGCAAACCAAACCAACTGAACCCAGGGAGTATCCCTTTTATTGTAAAACTTATCCAGAAATTTTAGCAACAAAGCAGCATTTTTTTCTGGAAATTGATAATACCAAGTCCCCCCTTCAGTTTAGGCTTGCAAATCATTTCCCATGCTGCCAAAGACTGCTTAGGATGTCCCTCTTGATCCCTCCATAAACATTGCCTCAAGATTCTATCCAATTGCTTAGTCAGTCCAGGAGGTAGCTGCAGAGTACATAAAAAATGCAAAGGCATTGAAGCCAGAGCAGAATTAATCAGTTGCAGCCTTGCACCTTGTGAGAGAAAACTAGAACTAGCAGTAAGCTTTCTCTCCAATCTGCACACTAAAGGTGACAACTCTGTAATAGTAGGCTTAGTTGTTCCCAGAGGAAGTCCCAAATATGTGAATGGCATAGTGCCAACTTGACATCCAAACACCTCAGCAAGATCAGCAAGAAGTTCAGGAGGAACATTAATTGGCACCATCTGAGACTTATCATAGTTTATTTTTAAACCTGTAGACAAGGTGAACTTATTCAGAGTTTCCTTCAAGGCCAACAATTGCTGCTTATCAGCTGGCAAGATCAACAATGTATCATCAGCATACTGCACTATAGGAAAGTCCTCCTCATTTGTGTTGATAGGTGTAGACAACAACCCCTGGGCTACTAGATCATTAACAGCAGATTGCAACAAATCAGAGCCAAACAAGTAGAATAGAGGGGAGATAGGATCACCCTGCCTGACCCCCCTTTTGCATTCAAACTGTTTACCAGGGATTCCATTCAACAAGATAGCTGAAGTGCCAGTAGAGAGAATTTCCTTTGCCCAATTCAACCATTTACTGTTAAACCCCTTATGATGCATCACTTGCAAAATAGCTTCATGCTCAATAGTATCAAATGCCTTAGCAAAATCAAGCTTGAGTATAATAATTGGTTTCTTAGAGGCATGGCATAAATAAAGATATTCAAAAGCCCAAGCCAGACAATCTTGAATGGATCTACCTCTGAGAAATCCATATTGATTCTTATGGATGCAAGACAAGATTACATCTTGCAGTCTATTAGCAGCTACCTTGGTAAGGAACTTGACACAGACATTTGTCAATGAAATAGGCCTAAAATCATTCACATGCAGAGGTACTTGCTTCTTTGGCACCAGAGTAATATAGGACCCATTTATGTTCTTCAACTGAACAGATTCACTATGAAAATCAGCTGCTAATTTGTAAAAATCTTCTTTAATTAGTGACCAACATTTCTTCAAGAACAAACCATTGAATCCATCAGGACCAGGAGCACGGTCAGCTGGCATATACTTAATGACATCATCCATTTCCTTTTCCTCAAAAGGCCTTGTCAATGAATCCAAACCATCTACTTTATGAAGCAGCACACTCAAATCAAACTGCATATTAATTGGTTCAGACTGTCCCAATCTTCCTTTATATTCCTTAAGAAGCATGCTAGCCATCAACTGATGATCATTCACTTCATTTCCTTCAGTATCATGTAACAAAGCAATGGAGTTTCTTCTGTACCTTTCAGTTGCCATAGCATGAAAAATTTTAGTATTATCCTCCCCTTGCTTTATCCACCTAATGGTGCACCTCTTCCTCCAATAATTGCATTCCACTAGCAGCAATTCATCAAGATGCAATTTCACAATGCGCCTAAAATTTCCTTTTTTCCTCCAAAGAATCTAGAATAAGTATGACATCATTACATCTCTTCATTATCTCCTTAAGCTTAGACAGACTAGTATACCCTTTCCTCAAATCATATCTTAACTTCTTCAATTTGTCTGCCAACACTGCAGAACTATACTTCTTATGGGAAATCTGACTCCAAGAATTATCAACACATTCTTTAAACCCTGGGAGATCCACCCAGTAATTATCAAACCTGAATATTTTGGCCTTTGGGATAGTTGTATCAATATTAATCACACATGGTACATGATCTGACCCAGTTTTAGCAAGAGGAAGCACAATTGAATTAGGATAATCTGAAATCCAATGAGCACTAGTAAAAAACCAATCCAGCTGCTCAAGCAAAGGATCTCTCTGCATATTGGACCAAGTGTATGCTCTTCCTTTTATGGGCAACTCCAACAAGCCAAGGTGTCCAATTATCTCATTGAACAAAAACATATCATTAACATCCCCACCAGGTTTGTTCCTATTATCCTGGGATCTGATGAAATTAAAGTCTCCCACTATAAGCCAATTATCTTCTGGAGAAATTTGTAAATTATATAACCAAGATACAAAATTATCCCTCTCAATTCCATGACAAGGCCCATACACACACACAAGATACCAGAACTCATTATTATGGACAGAAGTAAATTTAATTACCAGCCCAAACTTCTCTGACTGTGTCAACACACCTTGGAATATAGCAGAATTCCAAATAATAATTATACCACCAGAAGCACCCACAGAGGGAGCATATGCAAAAGAGTCAAAAATTTTGGGACAAAATTTCCTAATTAATCTCCAATCAAACACTTCACATTTAGTTTCTTGGAGGCAAATGATATCACATTCACTTTCATCAATCTTAGCTCTAACTTCCCTTTGTCTGTTATCAGCATTAAGTCCACGCACATTCCAACACAACACACGCCACTTCCTCATATAGATCTTACTCATAATAAAGATAAATAATGTATGACAAGACCAAGCTGACATGCAATACCAGCTCATTACTGTAGCACAAAATATACATCATGGACAATAAAATATACCAACTGTGTCGAACTCCATGATCAGCAAACACAAGAGCTAAGACTCCCACAAAATAAACCTCCTCAGCAGGATGCAACAGATCACACACCCCACACACTAGATCAGGCCCCACAAAAGCTTTCACAAAAACTATAAGACCAGACAAAGCCCCCACACACACTTTGCCCTTCAGACTACACATTATCTGCTTGCTTTGGATTCCCCTTCACAGGTTCAGCCTCAAGCTGCTCCCTTGTAAGCTTCTCTGGTGCAATCCCCAAAGCAATCCCCACAAACTGAAGCACAGGTAGAGGAGTCACAGGAATATCTGCAGTTGCCTCATCAGTCTCTTCCTCCCTTGTGTCCTCATTATGCAGATTGTGCTGCTCCTCCTCATCATTCTCTGCAGCTCTGACTAACAATAGATTAGCCCTTGACTTCTTCTTGATTTTTGGCTGAATGTCCAAAACAGGCCTGGGTCTATAACCCTCCTTGTTGAGACAGCTCCTAGTGAACCTCCTCTCAGAATTCTCCACAAGTGGGGCCATTTTCTTCCTTTGCCTCCTCTTCTTAGGTGTCTGGAGTGACAACTGTCCAGAGAGTAGATCCTCCTCCTAAAAAAACCTGCATTCCTTGTTCTCCCCATCATGACCTTGGTATGTAGACAAGCACCCATCTTTCCCCAACATAACTGCATCATGCTTGAGAAAAATAAAAGGAGAAGAACCCAGCTTACTGAACTGCAGGACAGGGGTAGCTGTAGGAAGCACTGCAGCCAACCACCTATGCCTCAACATCTCAGGAGGAGGAGAGGGGCCAATAAACATCTCCACCATGGCAAACACCTGCAAATTCTTCTGAACTGGTGCAACCCCATCCAGAAACATATTCACTGAAGAATCAGAGCCATCAGAAATATTCAGAACCATGGATACAGGTAACTCCTCCTGTTGCCCTTGCACTTCATTCTGCAAATCCCATAAAGGATGGTTGTGCTGACCAGCTTCATTGTCCAAGTGATTCCCATCATTACCAAATGGATCTTGCACTGCATCCCAACCCACTTCTGGATATTGAGGGTTAACAAAAAAAAATTCATATTTGGCATCAGATTCCCGGGGAGAGCGTGGGGATTGCCATTAGGTGGCATTGGATCTTCATCTGCTGGCAGAGCATCAGCAAAATCTGCAGTGAGGACGTACACAGGAGCTGTCCAGGTTTCCTTTATCCCACCCACAGATGCATATTTACCAAACACCACATCTCTAGGAACTAGCTGTGGAGAAGTGAAAGTAGCATACACAAGAACTCTATCCTTTACAGGATCATTGCTATTCCAATAGTGAAATTGTCCAAATGTGGCTACAGCGTTTGCAATATCCAGATCATTGCGATAGTCAGGATTGACCCCCAAAAACATCAACCAGCCCCTTCGACAACCCAAAATAGCTCGATGATTCTGAGTTTCATCCACATGCAGGAAGCGAAGGGAACGATTGTGCAGCTGAAACTGACCATGTTGGACCAGAGCACTAGCAGAGTTTGGACTACTCATCTCAAACAGAGCTACCCCAAACAAGCTTGGCTGTACAGTAAGCACATTACGCTGCAAGAGGCCGACAAGAAATTCGTTCACCTGATGCCTCCAGTGAGCGGCCGCATGTGGTGGCGGCGGCGGATCAACCATGGCGACACAAAAAGAGCGATGCTGAGGCGGCGGATCCTGAGAGGCGTTGTAGTAGGTCCTGGGCAGCCGCGTCGGGCCCCCATCAATGATCTGGTGCCCCCATGGGAGCCAAGGCGTTGGATCAACCTCAAACACCGCCATCGCCGATGCTGAAGAAGCCGGCGGAGGAGGAGCTGCAGTCGATGTGTGGGTTTCTCGAGGCGAAGACAGAGAACCTTTACTTGACGATAGACAGGAAGGATTAAATGAGGGAGGTGTCGTGGGATGCGAACCGGCATTGGACACATATTCTCTCTGGTCATTAATAACTGTCCGAACCGCCGACTTGTCCTTTGGAACCCAAACTTTGTGCATATTCCGATTAAGATAGTTTTTCCTAATATGACCATAATTAAAACAAGACCTGCAACGAATATCAGACGACCATAATTAAAACAAGACCTGCAACGAATATCAGACGTACAGTCTTTGGACTCATGCTTCAAACTAAGACATCTTCCACATTTCCAAACTTTAAAAGCCATGTCATCAATCATATTCTCAAAGTCTTTCTGTCCTTCTTCCAGAGAGTCAACAGAAGGCTGCAAATTCTTTTCGAGGTCATTTCCCATAGCTGAAGAAGTAGAGCATTCTCCCTTCTCAAAAGTAGTAACAGGAGGATTTGGAGGTTTATAACCTGAACAAGCCACATATGCAATAGAATCAGCAAACTGCAATTTCTTTTTAACATGTTGACCCGTGGCCAAAATAGAATGCTGAGCCTTTTTCTGCAAAGCTTCCAAGCCCTTATGCATGGCTCTCTTAGAAGGGCTAACAAGGATCCAGTCATCATCACACTGCTTCTTCCAATTAGAGAATTCCCATTTCCAATTAGGGCCTCCTCTACCCCAAATATAAAAAATAGCATTTAAACTGCTGGCAAATGAACCTTCTTAGCTTTAAAATATGAAATCCCACATTCTTATTAGCCACACAGAATGAAAAAACCCTATCCTTGATCAAAGAAACCTTGAGATTACCACAAGAGCCACCAATAGCTGCTTCAAGAGCAATGCTAACCAGATCCTCCTCCATTTGAAAGTTTGCTCTACCAAAAGCTACTACCATCAAAAAATGGGCAGTATGAGAGGAAGGATGCACCTCAGAATTAAACTTGGATTTAACATCTTTTGCAAAATTGATACCATGTGAAAAGCTAAGCCCACGAAATAAAGCAGCATGCACAGATTCTGCAAATGGGGTTGAGTCCTTCGAGGACTGTGAATCTGCCTTGGGAGGTTCCTCAATAACTGTGCTAACCCTCACCTCAGTACATGCAGAAACCACCTGAGAGAGTTCATCCTGAGAATTCACAGGAATGACCTGAGGCAACAAAGGTCGACCTAGACGTATGACATGATTAGGAAAACAAATTTTAGCACCAATACTTAGAGCATCCGAAGATTTAAGACCTCCTCGACCAATCATGGCACCCTTAGCATTTTTAAGGAGCATCCAATTATCCTTGACAGATAACATCAAAGATCCATCATAAGCCTTCATACGGCCTCTAGCCAGATCAACATGCGTAGAGTAAGTTACCTTCCAACACCGATCTGCCGAACGAGGATCTGACACCATCATGTTCAGGAGATCTTGATCCGAAGCAATAAGATCCTCCTTAGGTGAAAGAACACATCTGATCACCTTAACATGAAAAGTCGAGAACTCAATCTCAGATCCTATATCCACGGTATCACCAGCCTGCAAGTACTTCCCCACTATGGGCGTGCCCTTGCTATTCATCAACACTAACCAATCCGTGGCAGGCCACGGATGTAACTCCCCTGCCTGACTACCACGAACTTCCGAACCCGGATCTTGAACTTCTGAGTATGAGACACACCATTTCCACGTCGGAGGAGACATGGCAAGAGAGAGGAGAGATGGAAAGACCTAATACCTTGCGCAGGATCACGAGCGGATCCCAATGAGCGGTAAACCAAGTCTTGATCACCGGAGATGGAGAAGATCGCCGGTGCTAGGGTTTAGAGGGTGGGTGGTCGCCAGAGCCGCCATTCGCCCACAACCTTAGGGGTTGCTGTCACTCCCACAGATTCCGGTTGAATTTATAGTTGTGCGGGTAAATGGTTGTTATTCGAGTAACGACATGAGAGGTTGGTTTACTTGGTGTTTAACTATAATGATTACATCAAAGTTTGGTTTACCTATACATAATTATGTTATAATCAATTGACACATTATCCACTTAATTATTTTTTGTGTTCTACGAACGACACACATTATCCAATTAATATTTTGATCAACAACTCCATTCATTTGGAAAACATCAACAAGAAGTTAAAATGTGGCAACAATATATAGCATTGTTCAATCACAATAGGTTATCAAATATGGCAGCAAATAAACTCCAATATATGGAAGCAAATACATTCTCAAATATGGCACACAACAACACAAACATTTGTTCATTACAACAGGTAGATACATATGGCAGCAAAATACATCGATATTTTGTTCATTGCAACATGATAAAATGTCCACACAAAATAGTTCTAGTAGTTCATTTGTGGCGGCCACCACTAATAATTAATTGAAAGATTAGATATGCCACTACTTTTTCATTTGATCATGTATCCTCTACAACCAATCCACTATCTCCGAATTTATATTTCATGTGCGATAGGAGTGGATAAATGGAAGCTGGGCTACACATAATCCTTTATATTTCAAATATTAGAAAATCATATTTTGAAGTTCACAAAAATCTAAAAGGAAATCCTAGAAGTAGCCAATGATGTAAATACAAAACTACTCCTTCTGATCCATCATAAGTTTCGGGATTTAGCTCAATTCAGTTCAAATTTGCACTGAATCTCCAGAATTTATTGTGGATCGGAGGGAGTATTTTATATTTGAGGCTACACAAAAATAAAAAAAATTGGAAAATTATACATTGTTGAAATATGCCAAATTCACTATAAAATTTTACATTTTTGTGTACTGCAGATTATAAAGTAGTTTGTGTTGATATTTTCCATATTTGTAGTATACATCATTGGCTACCTCTAGGTTTTTCTTCCGAATTTTTTTAAACTAAGAAATAAATTTTTGAATGTTTGAAACATAAAGGGCTACTTGTATAGCTCGGCATGCATTTTCAGTTTTCGCATGTTTAACCTTATACTCAAGAAAAAATGTAGTCTTCTTCTTCTTAGCCAACTTATCAGTGTACTTCGCCTTGTGCTTCACAATTTTTTTATTTTGCTTTCCCTCCTTAGTTTCCTTGACATCCTTAGGTGAGACCTTGTTCTGCTATTTCATTTCTTGACATCCATACTTACCTTGACATCCTTCAAAGGGGGAAATTTCGTAGACTATAGAAACTCAACTATATCATCATCATTTGGGATGTGTGATATTTCCACAAGGATGGATGATGTAATCCTAGTTATATGCGGCTTTCCAAACATGGCATCCGTCTTGTTCAATTTGGACAACCCATTCTTCTTATACTTTGCATGCTTTGGTATTTTAAAATATTTTGTTAAAGGAATCAATATCACAAATATTAGTGTTACAATGACATCAATGACTTACTTGAAGATGAATATTTCACCACTCTTTAGTGGTTGTAATAGTTCCCTTCACATAATCCTAATCAAGCCTAGTTTAACATCGTAACCTACACACTTCAGTCATACATACGTGGGGTTACATCGAGTACCCATGGTGAGTGGCCCCAGCCTCAGCGTGATGCGTCTCGGCTGACGTGGCTTGAGTGGGAATCACTTGCGCCAATGTGTTTGGCTATAACAAAAACAAATTGCCTATATATGCTGATGTAGGATGAACATTTCTTGTATAACACATTTTGCATTGAATTGCAACTGCCCATTCTGTATTCTTATATTATAGATGGTCCACATTAGCTGACATTAATCATACCCCACATGGAAAGAATGCGGGGCCATGATAGATATAGATCAACTGAGAGATAATGAGAGATATAGTGGTTGAAAGAGCGAGAAAGGGAAGGGAGAAGAAGCGAGAGCCAAGAAGAGAGAAAGAGAGGGGGAAGTGAAGGAGCAACCAAGAGACAGAAGGAGGATATAGTAGAAGTCTAGATCCGTCCATGGTGACCTTCGATGGAGACGAGCAATGGGAGAAGTTGACATCGATAGAGGAACCACTCCTGGAGGAGATCAATAAGCGAGAATAGGTTCCCGAAACCCTCATTCTAGAGCCTCGTCACCTCGACGATAATGCGGCAACTTTGGTATGTGGTTTTTTCCTGCTCATTGTGTACCATATAATCGATTCTGACATGGGATGTGTTTGGTTAGGTAGTGAATTATCTGAGAGTAGTTGTGAGAAGGCACATCTAAAAATGTAGTTGTGAGATATGTGATGTGATATAGCTATAAAAAGTATTTGGCCAATAACTAGTTGAAACTGTGGTTGTGCAGGTAAATGGTTGAGATTCGAGTAAGGGCATGAGAGGTTGTTTTACTTGGTGTTTAACTATAATGACCACATTAGAGTTTGGTTTAGCTACAAATAATTATGTTATAATAAATTGACACATTATCTAGTAAATTATTTTATGTGTTCTATGGACGACACACATTATCCATTTAATATTATGATCAATAACTCCATTCATTTGCAAAACATCAGCAACAAGTTAAATATGGAAACAATCGCATTGTTAAACGACAATAGGTTGTCAAATATGGCATCAAATAAACTCCAATATATGGAAGAAAATACAATCTCAAATATGGCACACAACCACGCAAACATTTGTTCATTACAACAGGTAGATACATATGGCAGCAAAATACATTGATATTTGTTCATTACAACCTGATAACATGACAAAGCAAAATAGTCTAATAGTTCATTTGTGGCAGCCATCACTAATAATTAATTCAAAGTTTATATATGCCACTACTTATTCATTTGATCATGTATCCTCTACAACCAATCCACTATCTCCAAGTCTATATTTCAAGTGTGATAGGAGTGGACAAATGGAGCCGATCTACATGTAATCATTTATTTTCCAAATATTAGAAAATCATATTTCAAAGTTATAAAAAATCTTAAACGAAATTGTGGAATAGCCAATGATGTAAATACAAATGTGTAAAATGTTAATAAAAACTACTCCTTTTGATCCATCATAAGTTTCGGGCTTTAGCTCAATTTAGTTAAAATTTCCACGGAATCTCCAAAATTTATTGTGGATCGGAGGGAGTACTTTATATTTGAGGCTACACAAAAAATAAAATCATTGGAATTTTTTTACAGTCTTGAAATATGCACATTTCACTCTGAAAATTTGCATTTGTGTGTAGTGTAGATTATAAAGTAGTTCGTATTGATATTTTGCATATTTGTAGTATACATCATTAGCTACCTCTTGTTTTTCTTCAGAATTTATTTAAACAACTAAACACATTTTTTGAATGTTTGAAACATAAAGGGCTACTTGTGTAGCTCGCCATGCATTTTTTCGCAAGTGTAACCTTTTACTCAAGCAAAAATGTAGTATTTTTCTTCTTAGCCAACTTATTAGTGTACTTCGCCTTGTGCTTCACAATTTTTTATTTTTATTTTTCTCCTTAGCTTCCTTGACATCCTTAGGTGAAGCCATGTTCTTATATTTCATTTGTTGACATCCGTAGTTGCCTTGCCATCATTCAAAGGGGAAAAGTTCTCATAGTCCATAGACTATAGAACCTCCATTGTATCATCATAATTTGTGGTGTCTGAATATTTCTGCAAGGATGGATGATATAATCCTAGTTACATGGGCCTTTCCAAACATGGCATATGACTTGTCCAATTTGTACATACCCTTCTTCTTATACTTTGCATGCTTTGGGTATTTTAAAATATTTCATTAAAAGCTACAATATCACAAATATTAATGATACAATAACATCAACAACTTACTCTAATATGGATCTTTCACCACACTTTATTAGTTACAATAGTTACCTTCACATGGTCCTAATCAAGCCTAGTTTGACTTCCTAGTTTGACTTCATAACCTACACACTGCAGTCATACATACACGGGGTTACATCGGGTACCCATGGTGAGTGGCCCCTGGAGCGATGTGCCTCCGCTGGCGTGGCTTGTGTGGGAACCACTTGCGCAAATGTGTTTGGCTATAAAAAAATCATATGCTGATGTAGGACGAACATTTCTTATATAGATCATTTTACAATTAAGTGCAACCGCCCATTCCCTATTCTTATGTTATAAATGGTCCACATTAAATGGCATTAATCATACCCAAATAGATCAATAGACACAAAGGAAATGAAAGCAGGGGGGCATGAAAGAGATATTTCAACCAAGAGAGAATGAGAGATAGAGTGGCTGAAAGAGCGATAAAGGGAAGGGCAAAGAAGAGAGAGCCAAGGAGAGAGAACAAGAGGGGAAGTGAGAGAGAGAGCAGAGAGAGAGAGAGAGAGAGAGAGAGAGAGAGAGAGTTGATATAGTAGAAGTCTAGATCCGTCCATGGTGGCCTTAGATGGAGATGAGAAATGGGAGAAGTTGACATCGACAGATGAACCACTCCTGGAGGAGATCAATAAGCGGGATTGGATTCCTGAAACTGTCATTGTGGAGCCTCGTCACCTCGACGATAATGCGACAACTCTGGTATATGTTTTTTCCTACTCATTATACCATATATTTGGTTCCGACCTAGGATGTGTTTGGTTATGTAATGAATTATCTGACAGTAGTTGTGAGAAGGCACATGTAGAAATGTAGGTGTGAGCTATGTGATTGATGTGAGATATAGCTGTAAAAAATATTTGGCTAATAACTGGTTGAAATTTTGGTTGTGCCGGAAATGGTTGATATTCGAGTAACGCCATGAGAGGTTGTTTTACTTAGTGTTTAACTATAGTAAAATCTTTAGATTTGTGTTTATCTATAAATAATTAAGTTAGAGTTAATTGACACATTATGCACCTGGTTCTTTGGATGACACATATATCCAATCAATATTATGATTAAATCCATTCATTTACAAAACATCAGCAACAAGTTAAATTATGGCAACAATAGAAATTTTTAATCCAAATAGCATTGTCAAATATGGCAGAAAGTACACTCCAATATATGGCAGAAAATACATTTTCAAATATAGCATACAACTGTAACATCCCAAAAATTTCAAAACAAAACAAAGGAAGTTCCCTAGTTCCAAATTTTTGGAACCAACAAAAACTTTTATTAAATTAAGATTGGTACATAATGATCTTGCATAATGCTTGTGCTATTGCCATGATTGCTTGTTCCTAGTATTTGAAATAACCTTAAAACCTAAACCTCACCCCTCTTCTCATCATTCTAGTGAAAATAAAATAAAAGGAAATTAAATAGGAAAAAGGCATATGTGCCTATGGCTACAATTATAAATATTTACCCTAGACCTTTTCACCTTACTTAAAGGATTGGAAAAGCTTTATAAAGCTTATATAGTATTTCTTAAATCATCTCGAGGTTGAAACCAAAAAGAATAAAAAGAAAACTAAAAATGCCATAGAGGCATATGAGAGTAAAATAGTAAATAAGGGAATTTAAGAAAATTAACCCTAGGACTTGTTGTGAATGGTTGGATCACCTCCATATATCATTTCAACATTCAACAAAACCATTTGGGCCAAACCAAGTCAAAGTAAAAATAAAATACCACATATGCATAAAAGCATATGTGACACATGGGCATTTCACCAAACATTGACCCATGTCTTCAAACCTTGACCAAATGGTGTGAAAACCTCTCTAAACCTAATATAACACTAAATGGACCCTAACCCATGCCCAAGTGAAGCAAGATACAACCCTTGACAAGTTTATTAAAATTTACACCTCATCTCTTATGTGTTAAAGCCAATTTTGCAAATCTTTGAACAAGGCCATTTGATTTAGTTTCAATGATCTTAAAATGTTTCTAAACTCATAAGAACCACATTAGAGTCAACCAAAGTCAAATCAAATGGATAGAAATCAAATAGGGATAGAATTCCCAAAATTCACTCACATACACATATGCCAAAATGCAAATACTTCACCAAGGCCAAATTTGCTTGACCCATGGCTTCTAAAATACTTCAATATGATAAACTAACACAATTGCATCATTGGATCAAGATTTAAATCCAAGCAAAACTCAATTTCAACATACATGTGATAATGGTCATTTTGTCACTTTATAAAATGTTCCCCTCTTTACCCCTCTGGCTTTGACTTTTCTTCAACCAAACTTGGTCAACTACGACCATGTCATCCAAGACCACATGAAGGTAAACAACTTTCATGTTGACCATCATGGATAATATTGACTAGGTTGACCAGAATAAGATTGACAAGTGGAGACTTTGAATCTATGTGAAGATGACTCACTTTTTGAAACTTTGCAAATCTTCACCAAAATGGACACCACAACCACCATTCTTTCTCTCTAATTATATAAGTGAGCTCCACCAAAAAGAATTGCAAAAATCCAAATAAAATTTCATGCGGCCATTTCATCATACACCTTGTGTGCACAAATCTGGGAATATGAGACATGCTATAAACCCCTGGTCCAAAGCCTCCACCACTTTCCATTGGTGATCATCACCCTCTTGTACCTCCCCTGCATCAAGACATGTACTGGTTTGGTCGATTAAAGCATTGGCATGATCAAGTTTGTCCATGTCATGTACCATGCCGGCCACCCTCACTCCCTTTCGATCTGAGCCCCTACTCTCTACTACACCATGTCAATGAGCATCTCTGGTACACCAGGACGCTGCCTGTGCACGGCCGAGCCTCACTCTTGCTCAGCACTGGCTGAACGAGGCAAGCCCAGACGCGCCCAGAAGCGTGCCAGGCACGCGGTGAGCGCGCCCTGGCCTGTCCCTGGACGCGCCCGAGCACACCGTCGACCCGTTGCCCTCGTCCACCTATCCCTCTCTCACTTTGCACTCGCACGGCCCTCTGCGCCCGCAACCCGCTAGACAAACTCGCTAGCCCGCACGTACACCCTAGCCCTCGCCATGATCAACTCCCTGCCGCACCCGTACTGAGAGCCCTCGACGATGGCCAGCACGCTCCCGTCCTTCCTCTGTCGTCCCTTCAAGCGCTCTAGCACCTCCTAGTCACCGCCTACCTCGCGCGCTTCCTAGCTTGCCCCTTCGATCGCTGGAGACGCCGCGCCATGGACACCCTCTCACAGCACCCGCCGGTCACCTCGCCATCTATAAATAGAGGCCATCTCCGCCTTCACTCTCCACAACAAACTTGCTCCCCTACCTCTCCTCGACCTCCTCCACCTCTTCTCCCCGCGGATTACCCCACAGAGAGCTCCAATTTCATCACCGATCCCCGCCACAGTAGCTCCGCACCGCCGTCCAATTAGACCACCTCAAGCCTCTCCGCCGGTACCAGTGGACGTCTCGTCATCGACAACGTCGCCTAGCCTCCGCGCCAGCCCCGCGGGAACCTCCGTCACGCCACCGACCCCCTACCTCGCCGGAGCAGCACGTTCCTCTCCACCGTCGACGACGACGAAGCCCCACCGTCGGATCCCCTTCTAATCGCACGGTTCCGGTTGAAAGGTACCGCTTCGGCGTTATAACGCGCTGACGCCTGGGCCCCAGCTTGTCAGGCGGCCCGTGGTTTACTCCGTTTATCCCGTTTCATTTTCCCGCCAAGCCCAGCGATTCAAAAATGATTTAACTTATTTAGTTCAAATCCAATACTGCTGCCCACTTCAAATTTAAATAGTTTGAAATCTACTGAACCAAATTTAGCAAATTTTATATATTCGGAAAGCTTATAAAATTATCTAAACAATGTCACTGGCCCCATGTCCAAATTCGAAATTAAAATTAAATAATAAAAATAACAAGGCAGGACCTTTTCTGACTTCAAATAAATATTAGAAATTATCTAGAAATGATTTTAAGTTGATTCCAACTCTAATAAATCACATTTGACATAATATAATTGTTTATGCAAAAATATAGCATGGTTGTTTTGCATGATCATGGACTAGAGTTAAATAATGGCTATGGAACCATTTCTGGAAACATTTAATACATACACATAGAATTATTTAAATAGTATGAGGGCTTCTCTCTTATTTAAATTGTGATCTTAAGTAATTCAAATAGAGGTACTGACCTAGATCAAATAAGTCTCATGCTTGGCTAATTAGAAAGGTTAATCATTTAGAGGATAGTTTAACTTATATGAGGTATAGTTTCTCACATAAACCATTAGTCCAAATAATTCAATAGGAATTAATAAAACATAATAAATAACCCATAGGTTTATATTTGAAAATACTTAATCTTTCTCATAAGTAGTATTTAAATATTTCAAGCCTATTGATTAAATCATATGATAGACTTTGGTCTCATTTAAATCTTGTCCCCAACATATTAATATGAAGTAGATCCCATGGACAATTAAAATTCACTTTCAATTAATTAAGAATATTAAAACAGTAAAAGGTGTTACTAAAATAGTATGAGGTGCTCACCTCATTTTAAATTATCTTCTCAAATAATAGGAAGTAATGTGTTGACCTTTATTTTCCTAAGCTCATACTTGCTCTCTTATAAATCCTAAACCTAAATAATATTTAGATTAATTAAATCACATGAGATGATGAATCTCATTTAACTCACTTTCTCAAATACTAAGTGTGAAGTGTTGACCTTGGTCAACAAGGGATCATCCCTGGTTATTTTGAGAATATTAAATCACCTCAATAATAGTTCTTTAAATGAGTTACAAATATGTGTTAAATCATATGAGAGATACTCCTCTCATTTAAATCTTGTCCTCAAGTAATTTAATATGAGGTAGTGATCATAGTCTAGGTAACCTCATATTGAATTATTGGGTGACATTAAATCATTACCATGTTAGTATTAAGTTGCATGAGGTATGGAACCTCATTTAAATCATTTTCTCAAATAATAAGTATGAAGAGGTTGACTCTAGTCAACCTAGGTCATATATTATTCATAAGAGAAATTAAATCTTAAGAAGACTCAATGAGAGGAAATTATTTTCCTATTACTGAATAAGGAAACCCTAGCATAATCTTGTGATAAATGCTAAGTAGTAATGCTAGGTCATTGTGTGAGCCACTAAGGCTAATTAAGAGTACTTAAGTATTGTTTGGTGATTGTATCCTCGTATTCGTTTATAGACGCTAGTACCGGAGACTATCAAGAGGAGGAAGTATTCTACCAAGAGGAAGAAGAAGAATACTCTGATCACTTCACCAATCAAGGCAAGCTAGTATTCTTGCAAGCTGATATTAATATTACCCCTACAAGCAAGCTAGTATTCTTGCAAGCTGATATTAATATTACCCCTACAAGCAAGCTAGTATTCTTGCAAGCTGATATTAATATTACCCCTACAAGCAAGCTAATATTCTTGCAAGATACCATAAGGCAAAGCTCTACAAGAGCAAGGCCTCATCCCCCTTTTATTTATGCTTAATGATCCTATCCCAAGTTTCTACCCTACAAGTTTTTGACTTTGGTTTAGCAAAGCTTACTTTTTGATTCATGTTTCACTTGGTGTAGATATAGAGCAGAACAAAAGCATCAAAGTTAGCCTAGAGCAAGACAAGCTGGTTAGCTCCCCTCATGAATAGTTGCTAGTGCTAAACAAATAAAATTGATTACTCTAGATGGGAACATGTGACTTTGAAATGAAGATCGAAACCTTGGAATGATGGTTCATTCCATTGAATGACCTTGAAGGTGAATATGACCAAGAGAAGATGGTGATTTTTGATATAAAACTGATGGTTGGGTTCGGATGCGATACCATTCCAATTTTGAAAGTACCCCCACAATACCCAAAATGGGTACGGGCTTAACTAGAAATTTATGTGCTTTAGTATGGGTTCCCTCTAAACAAGCGTCATAGGGGTTATGCCAAGGGCTGCCTCCGAAGCAATATGAGATATTGCGAAATGACGTGAATGAGGTGAATTGTCCGGCCCAAGCCTGTGCAGTTCCGGGTTAACAGGTTGGTTTTCACCGAGGCCAAGCTCATGGGGAGAGGTGCCTGTACTAGAGTATATAAGTGAAAGGTTATGGTTGGTAGTCCGCATACGGAGTATGATAAATCAGGGCTTAACCCTGACGGATTATTGCAAATATTGTGGCACAAGTGTACGACCTCTGCAGAGTGTAGAACTATTCGAATAGCCGTGTCCACGGTTACGGACGATTGGAAAGGCCATACTGTTCCGTCATCAGACCATTTTCAAAAATGTGACATATGACTGGTGACTTGTGTGGCAAGTTGAATGGTGATTTGGGATTGAATCACAACTGAGTTGTGGGAATGACACTAATGTTCCCACTTGAGATAGTCTATTTGATTCAAGCATCTTTACTAAATGTTTATGAAATAAACTTGGCTTTATGCAAATAAACCTAGAGCTTAGTATCCCCTTGCTACATTTGATAGTGCTTACCCTAGTATTAGTTTGCGAGTACTTTAAAAGTACTCATGGCTTTGTCCCTGGCTATTCAAATGGCCGACTATGATGGTGAACAGCTGTACGAAGAAGATGGACAGCAGAACGTCTATGACAACTAGGACCGCTCCTGACGTCAACAGTTGCCTGTGGAACAGATGGACCACGACCGTTACTTCGCTTCCGCTATGTGTTTTGTAATAGGATCTCTAGATCCACTATGTTGTATTAAGACTGGATCATGTGATCCTTTGTTGTAAGACGATTTCGTGTTGTAATAAATGATGTGTTGTGATATCAAGCTATTATGTCTCGCAAAAACAATATTCCTGGGATTGCGATGAATGGCATAATAGGCATCTGGACTTAAAAATCCGGGTGTTGACAACAACCACATAAACATTTATTCATTACAACTGGTAGATACAGTAGCGAAATACACCAATATTTGTTCATTCGGAAATGATAATATGACGACACAAAATAGTACCACTAGTTCATTAGTGGCAGCCATCAATAATAATTAATTTAAAGGATGGATATGCCACTACTTGTTCATTTAATCATGTTTCCTCTGCAGCCACTCCACTACCTCGGAGTTTATATTTCAAGTGTGACAAGAGTGGACAAATGGAGGCCAAGCTAAAAAAATCATTTTTTTTCAAATATTTAAATATAATATTTCAAAGTTCAGAAAAATCTAAAACAAATTTGGGGAGGTAGGAAATAATGTTTAATACAAATGTGTGAAATCTCAATAGAAACTACCCCATGCGATCCATAATAAGTGTTGTAAATTTTGTTCAACTTACATAGGGAGCAGTTTGTATTTTAGGCTACACAAAAATGACAATATTGGACAGGTTATATAGTGTTGAAATATGCACTATTCACTATAAAATTTATCATTTTTTGTAGCCTAGATTGAAAAGTAGTTCATATTGATATTTTGCATGCTTGTAGTATACATCATTAGCTACCTCTAGGTTTATTCAGATTTTTGAAACTAACAATTTTTTTTTTTGAATGTTTGAAGAATTAAGGGGTTACAGGTGTAGCTTGGCCTCCGGTTTGAGTTTTCGCAAGTGTAATCTTGTACTCAGCATTATTTGTGATGTATTATATTTCCGCAAGGATGGAGGAAATAATCCCGATTATATGCACTTTTTCAAACATGGCATCTGACTTGTCCAATTTGGACAACCCCTTCTTCTTGAAGCATGCATGCTCCGGAAATTTTTTAAATATTTCATAAATGGCGCCAATATCAGAAATATTAATGATACTATAACATCAACGACTTACTTGAAAATGAATCTTTCACCACTCTTTATTGGATGCAATAGTTCCTTTCATATAATCCTAACCATTCCTAGTTGCTACAATTTTCAAATCCACGAATTACATATATCCATTCTTCAACAAGTCCCATTTATTTCTAAATTACTTGTACAATGTATTGCATGTTCTAGTCAAAAACCTATAATTTGACTTCATGACCTACACATGTCAGTCATTCATACACATGGATGGAAATGGGTACCCATGCATATTGAGTGGGCACTGGCGTGAGATGTCTCAAGTGGCTTGTGTGGAAACTACTTGTATTCATTGTGTTTGGCTAGAGCCAAGAACACGTCTATGCTGATGCAAGACAAAAAAAATCTTTTGCAACATGCTTTAGAATTAATTGCAATCGTCTATTATGTAATCTTATGGTGTAAGTGGTACACATTAATTGCCATTGATCCTATCCCAAAGAGATCAATATACACAAAGGGATGGGAGGTGGTGGCCATGCATGGAAGAGAGATTGACTGGGAGAAAAAGAGAGACAAAGTGGATGAAAGAGCAGGAGAGGGAAGGGGAGAAGAAGAGAGAGCCCAAAAGAGAGAAAATTAGGCAGAAGTGAAGGAGAAACCGAGACAGAAAGAGATAGAGAGGGAGGTAGTAGATGTCTAGATCCATCCATGGTGACCTTCGACAAATAGAAGCAACAAGGAACAATTGGCATATAGATGAACCACTCACCGGGGAGATCAATAAGCAAGATTGGGTTCCTGAAATACTCATTGTAGAGGCTCGTCCCCTCGATGATAACACCACAACTATGGTGTAAGGTTTTTTCCAACTAATTCTACCATATAATCGGTTTGGACCTGGGATGTGTTTAGTTAGGTAGTGACTTAACTGGGTTAATTGTGGTCGTGAGGGTAAATGTTTGATACACCAGTAACGACCTGGGAGGTTGTTCCACTTAGTGTTTAACTATAATTACCACATCAGAGTTTGGTTTACCTATAAATAATTATGTTATAATCAATTGACACATTATCCACTTAATTATTTTATGTGTTCTTTTAACGACACAAATTATCCAACTAATATTATGATCAACTCCATTCGTTTACAAAACATCAGCAACAAGTTAAAATATCGCAACAATAGCATTGTTAAATCACATTAGGATTGTCAAATATGGCAAAAATTAAACTCCAATATATGGAAGAAAATACATTCTGAAGTATGGCGCCCAACAAAACAAACATTTGTTATTACAACATGTAGATACATTGGCAGCAAAATACATCGATATTTGTTCGTTACAACAAAATAGTTCTAGTAGTTCATTTGTGGCAGCCACCACTAATAATTAATTTAAAGGTTAGATATGCCACTACTTGTTCATTTGATCATGTATCCTCAATAGCCAATCCACTATCTCCTAATTTATATTTCAAGTGTGACAGAAGTGGACAAATGGAAGCCGAGCTACACGTAATCCTTTATTTTTAAAATATTTAAAAATTATAAATTTCAAAAAATCTTTAAAAAATCCTAGAGGTAGCCAATGATGTATAATATATATGTGTAAAATCTCAATAAAAACTACTCCGTCCGATCCATAAGTAAGTTTTGGGATTTAGTTCAATTTAGTTCAAATTTGCACTAAACCTTCATCACTTAGTATGGATCTGAGGGAGTACTTTACATTCGAGGCTACACAAAAATAAAAATTTGGACAAATTATACAGTGTTGAAATATGCACAATACACTATAAAAATTTTCATTTTTGCATAGCATAGATTACAAAGTAGTTCATATTGGCTACCTCATAATTTTTAAAACCAAGAAGCACATTTTTTGAATGCTCGATATCCATTTTTATTTTTTTGAAGTGTGACCTTGTACTCACGCAAAAATGTAGTCTTGTCCTTCTTAGCCAACTTATCAGTGTACTTCGCCTTGAGCTTCACAATATTTTATTTTGTTTTCCTTCCTTAGCTTCCTTGACATCCTTAGGTGAGACCTTGTTATGAGATTTAATTTCTTCAAAGCCGTAGTTGCATTGCCATATTTGGAGACGGATAAGTTCTCATATTCCTTAGACTCTAAAACCTCAACTATATCATCATTATTTGTGATGTCTGATATTTCCGCAAGGATGGAAGATGTAATCCCGGTTACAGGCACCATTCCAAAAAAAAATCCGACTCGTCTAATTTTTACAACCCCTTCTTCTTGTACTTTGCATGCTTTATGTATTTCTAAAATATTTCATAAAAGACAGAAATATCACAAATATTAATGATACTATAACATCAACGACTTACTTAAAGATGAATCTTTCACCACTCTTTATTGGCTGCAATAGTACCCTTCACATAATCCTAACCAAGGCTAGTTGAGTCATTTTTCAACTCCATGAATTGCATATACCCATTCTTCAACAAATCCCATTTATTTCCAAATTTCTTCTTTGAAATTGTTTTTCCTAACCTAGCCAAAAACAATAATTTGACTTCATAACCTACACACTCTTCAATGATGCATACACATGGATGGAAATGGGTACCCATAGTGAGTGAGCCCCGGCGCGAGCTGTCTCTAGTAATGTGGCTTGTGTGGGAATCACTTATAGCAAATGTGTTTGGCTAGAACCAAAAATACGCCTATGTTGATGCAAGATGAACATTTCTTTGGCAAGTTTTACAATTAATTGCAACTGCCCATTTCGTAATCTTATGGTATAAATGGTCCATATTAATTGCCATTAACCATACCTCAAAGATATAAATAGACACAAAGAGAGGAAATGTGGGGGCCATGAAAGAGCGAGATCGGAAAAGAGAGAAAGAGAGACAAAGTGGCCGAAAGAGCGAGAAAGGAAAAGGAGAAGAAGGGAGAGCTCATGAGAGATAAAGAGAGGAGGGGAATAGAAGGAGCAACCAAAATAAAGATAGATGGATGGAGACAGTAGAAGTTTAGATCCATCCATGGTGAACTTTGCCATAGACAAGCAGCGGAAGAAGTTGGCAACTACATATGAACCACTCACGGTTGAGATCAATAAGAGGGATTGGGTTCCTGAATGTCTCATTATATTTATAGGCTCGTCGCCTTGAAGATAACGCCACAACTATGGTATGTGGTTTTTTCCTACTCATTATATCATTTATTCGGTTCGGACTTGGGATATGTTTGGTTAGGTAGTAACTTATGTGGGAAGGCATATCAAGAAATGCAGTTCTGAGCTATGTGATGTGAGAAAGTTGTGCAACAGTATTTGGATAGTAACTGGTTGAATTGTTGATTTGAGGGTTAATGTTATATATACAAGTAACGACCCGAGAGGTTGTTTTACTTAGTGTTTAACTATAATGACCTCATTAGAGATTATGGGTTGTTTGACTCCACTTAATTAATTTATAAATAATTATGTTATAGTCATTTGACTCCACTTAATTATTTTATAGGTTGTTTGAATGACACACATTATCCAATTAATATTATGCAAAAGAAGCCTGGTGATCGGGTGTATACGTGAGCACGCGTTGATAGATTGACATGTGGCCAACGGTGTTAGTTGTCCGTGAGGTGATAACCCTATGCAACACTCTCCACTTATCTACCGTACTCAACACTCTCCACTTATCCACCGTACTCAACACTCTCCACCATCCGCCGGCCCGGGCTAGTGACCCCGCGCGCGCGTTGTGCACTGGTGTCCAGCGGCCCGGACAAGAGCCGCCCGGGCGCGCTCGGCCGTGGCGTCCACCTGCTCGGACAAGCACCTCCGTGCTCTCCTCCTCCAGTGAAGACCTGCGCGCCTAAGGAGCGCCTAAGGAGCTGGTCCTCCCCTCTCTTGGCGTGGTCAGGTTGTAGAGACGTGATACGTCCAAAACGTATCTACTTTCCAGAACACTTTTGCTATTGTTTTGCCTCTAATTTGTGTATTTTGGATACAACTAACACGGACTTTCGCTGTTTTCAGCAGAACTGGTCTTATTTTTGTGCAGAAACTCAACTTTCAGGAAAATCCCCGGAAATAATCGCAATGGGCCTATTTTCACAGAGAACTTACGGGGCCAAAAGGGCAAGCCAGGGGGGCCCACATTTCCAGAAGACATCCAGAACTCCGCCGCCATCGCGAAACTCCGCCCCGGGACCAGAAACTCCGTTCTGGCACCCTGCCAGGACGGGGAATTGGAGGAGATCATCACCATCATCACCACCGACGCCTCTCCATTGACCATCCATGATTCCCCCATCCATGTGTGAGTAATTCCCCCGCTGTAGGCTAAAGGGGATGGTAGGGATTGGATGAGATTATTCATGTAATAGCCATAAGATGTTAGGGCATAGTGCCTAGTATCCGTTGTTGGTACTTTTATGATATTGTTGCAACTTGTTATGCTTAATGCTTGTCACTAGGGCCCGAGTGCCATGATTTCAGATCTGAACATGTTATTGATTCATGAAGATATTCATTGTTTTATGATCTTACCTACAAGTTGTATACACATATTGTTGTCCGGAACCCGAGGCCCCAAAGTGACAGAAATTGGGACAACCGGAGGGAAGGCTGTGATATGAGGATCACATGTGTTCACGGAGTGTTAATGCTTTGCTCCGTACTCTATTAAAAGGAGTACCTTAATTACCAGTAGTTTCCTAGAGGCCCGGCTGCCATCGGCTGGTAGGACAAAAGATGTTGTGCAAGTTTCTCATTGCGAGCACGTACGACTATATACGGAACACATGCCTATGGATTGTTTAGTACTTGGATACCATTTTATTATTATCTGCAAATGCCCTGCCTTGATTGTTACATGAGTTCTCTTATCCATGCAACGCCCGTTCATCCATCCCTATGCCCCTATGCCTACAGTATTTTAATCATGTTGTTTACTAAAATCACTATTGTTGTCTTTCGATGGCGTGTAACTCACACGTTCGTTGGGAACCCCAAGAGGAAGGTATGATGCGCACAGTAGCAAGTTTTCCCTCAGAAAGAAACCAAGGTTTAATCGAACCAGTAGGAGCCAAGAAGCACGTTGAAGGTTGATGGTCGCGAAATGTGATGCGGCGCAACACCGGGATTCCGGCGCCAACGCGGAACCTGCACACCACCCAAGTACTTTGCCCCAACGAAACAGTGAGGTTGTCAATCTCACCGGCTTGCTGTAACAAAGGATTAAACGTATCGAGTGGAAGATGTTTGCAAAGAAAACAGTAAAACAAGTAGATTGTATGCTATGTAAAGAATAGGACCGGGGTCCACAGTTCACTAGAGGTGTCTCTCCCATAAGATAAAAGCATGTTGGGTGAACAAATTACAGTCGGGCAATTGACAAATAGAGAAAGGCATAACAATGCATATACATGACATGGTAAATATAGTGAGATTTAATTGGGCATTACGACAAAGTACATAGACCGCCATCCAACTGCATCTATGCCTAAAAAGTCCACCTTCAGGTTATCATCCGAACCCCCTCCAGTATTAAGTTGCAAAGCAACAGACAATTGCATTAAGTATGGTGCGTAATGTAATCAACAACTACATCCTTAGACATAGCATCAATGTTTTATCCCTAGT
This sequence comes from Lolium multiflorum, assembly GCA_030979885.1. Classification (NCBI taxonomy): domain Eukaryota; kingdom Viridiplantae; phylum Streptophyta; class Magnoliopsida; order Poales; family Poaceae; genus Lolium; species Lolium multiflorum. The sequence goes on along the minus strand of CM061753.1, from coordinate 273,338,904 downwards.
GGCAACACACATCACAACCTTAGAACTTTCTGTCACTGTCCCAGTGTCAATGAAGGCATGAACCCACTATCGAGCATAAATACTCCCTCTTGGAGTTAAGAGTAAAAACTTGGCCAGAGCCTCTACTAGTAACGGAGAGCATGCAAGATCATAAACAACACATGAACAATAGATTGATAATCACCATAATCATAGTACTCTCTATCCATCGGATCCCGACAAACACAACATATAGAATTACATATAGATGATCTTGATCATGTTAGGCAGCTCACAAGATCCAACAATGAAGCACAACAAGGAGAAGACGACCATCTAGCTACTGCTATGGACCCATGGTCCAGGGGTGGACTACTCACTCATCACTCCGGAGGCGACCATGGCGGTGTAGAGTCCTCCGGGAGATGAATCCCCTCTCCGCAGGGTGCCGGAGGCGATCTCCGAATCCCCCGAGATGGGATTCGCGGCGGCGGCTGTAAGGTTTTCCGTATCGTGGCTCTCGACTGGGGGTTTCGCGACGGAAGCTTTAAGTAGGCGGAGGGTCAACGCGAGGGGCCACACGAGGGGCCAGGGGATAGGTCGGCGCGGCCAGGGCTTGGGCCGCGCCGGCCACCCCCTGGCTGCCTCGTGGCCCCACGTTAGGTCTTCGGTCTTCGGAAGCTTCGTGCAAAAATAGGACCCTGGGCGAAAGTTTCGTCCAATTCCGAGAATATTTCTTTACTAGGATTTCTGAAACCAAAAACAGCAAAAACAGCTGGCTCTTCGGCATCTTGTTAATAGGTTAGTTCCAGAAAATGCATAAATATGACATATAATGTGCATAAAACATGTAGGTATCATCAATAAAGTAGCATGGAACATAAGAAATTATCGATACGTTGGAGACGTATCAGCATCCCCAAGCTTAGTTCCCGTCGCAGGTAAAACGATAACAAAGATAATTTCTGAAGTGACATGCCATCATAATCTTGATCATACTATTTGTAAACATATGTAATGAATGCAGCGATCAAAGCAAAGGTAATGACATGAGTAAACAACTGAATCATAAAGCAAAGACTTTTCATGAATAGTACTTCAAGACAAGCATCAATAAGTCTTGCATAAGAGTTAACTCATAAAGCAATAAATCAAAGTAAAGGTGTTGAAGCAACACATAAGAAGATTAAGTTTGCTTTCAACTTGTAACATGTATATCTCATGGATATTGTCAACATAAAGTAATATAACAAGTGCAATATGCAAGTATGTAGGAATCAATGCACAGTTCACACAAGTGTTTGCTTCTTAAGGTGGAAGGAGATAGGTAAACTGACTCAACAATAAAAGTAAAAGAATGGTCCTTCAATGAGGAAAGCATCGATTGCTGTATTTGTGCTAGAGCTTTTATTTTGAAAACATGAAACAATTTTGTCAACGATAGTAATAAAGCATATGAGTTATGAAAATTATATCTTACAAGTTGCAAGCCTCATGCATAGTATACTAATAGTGCCCGCACCTCGTCCTACTTAACTTGGACTACCGGGTCTTCGCATGCCATGTTTCAACCAAGTGTCACAAAGGGGTACCTCCATGCCGCCTGTACAAAGGTCTAAGGAGAAAGCTCGCATTTTGGATTTCTCGCTTTTGATTATTCTCAACTTAGACATCCATACCGGGACAACATGGACAACAGATAATGGACTCCTCTTAAATGCATAAGCATGTAGCAAAGTTATTATTCTCATATGAGATTGAGGATATATGTCCAAAACTGAAACTTCAACCATGGTTCATGGCTTTAGTTAGCGGCCCAATGTTCTTCTCTAACAATTTTGCATGCTCCAACCACTAAAATGATAGACCTTCAGACAAGACGGACATGCATAGCAACTCACATGATATTCAACAATAGTTGATGGCGTTCCCCAGAAGCATGGTTATCGCACAACAAGCAACTTAATAAAATATAAAGTGCATAAGTACATATTCAATACTACGATAGTTTTTAAGGCTATTTTGTCCCATGAGCTATATATTGCATAGGTGGATGATGGAATTTTAAAGGTAGCACTCAAGCAATTTACTTTGGAATGGCGGAGAAATACCATGTAGTAGGTAGGTATGGTGGACACAAATGGCATAGTAGTTGGCTCAAGGATTTTGGATGCATGAGAAGTATTCCCTCTCGATACAAGGTTTAGGCTAGCAAGGTTATTTGAAGCAAACTCAAGGATGAACAAGTGCAGCAAAACTCACATAAAAGACATATTGTAAACATTATAAGACTCTACACTGTCTTCCTTGTTGTTCAAAACTCAATACTAGATATTATCTAGACCTTAGAGAAACCAAATATGCAAATCAAATTTTAGCAAGCTCTATGTATTTCTTCATTAATGGGTGCAAAGCATATGATGCAAGAGCTTAAACATGAGCACAACAATTGCCAAGTATCACATTATCCAAGACATTTTAGAATTACTACATGTAGCATTTTCCAATTCCAACCATATAACAATTTAACGAAGAAGAAACTTCGCCATGAACATTATGAGTAAAGCCTAAGGACACATGTGTCCATATGCAATAGCGGAGCGTGTCTCTCTCCCACAAAGTGAATGCTAGGATCCATCTTATTCAAACAAAAACAAAAACAAAAACAAACCGACGCTCCAAGTAAAGAACACAAGATGTGATTGAATAAAAATATAGTTTCAGGGGAGGAACCTGATGATGTTGTCGATGAAGAAGGGGATGCCTTGGGCATCCCCAAGCTTAGACGCTTGAGTCTTCTTAAAATATGCAGGGGTGAACCACGGGGCATCCCCAAGCTTAGAGCTTTCACTCCTCTTGATCATAGTATATCATTCTCCTCTCTTGACCCTTGAAAACTTCCTTCACACCAAACTTCAAGCAAACTCATTAGAGGGTTAGTGCATCATTAATAATTCACACATTCAGAGGTGACACAATCATTATTTTCACTTCTGGACATTGCATAATGCTACTGGACATTAATGGATCAAAGAAATAAATCCAACATAGCAAAAGAGGCAATGCGAAATAAAAGGCAGAATCTGTCAAAAACAGAACAGTCCGTAAAGACGAATTTAGAGATGGCACCAGACTTGCTCAAATGGAAAAACTCAAAACTAATGAAAGTTGCGTACATATCTGAGGATCACGCTCGTAAATTGGCAGATTTTTTCGAATTTTCTACAGAGAATTGTGCCCAGATTCGTGACAGACAGCAATGCTGTTTCTGCGCAGCAATCCCAAATATAACATCAACTTTGACATAGAAACTTTACTTGGCACAAAAACATGATAAGGAGAGGTTGCTACAGTAGTAAACAACTTCCAAGACTCAACAAAACAAAAAATTGCTGTAGGTAAAAACATGGGTTGTCTCCCATAAGCGCTTTTCTTTAACGCCTTTCAGCTAGGCGCAGTGCAAATCAAGTAACATCGAGTAGAAGCATCAACATCATAGCTTGTTCTAATAATAGAATCAAAAGGCAACTTCATTCTCTTTCTAGGGAAGTGTTCCATACCTTTCTTGAGAGGAAATTGATATTTAATATTACCTTCCCTCATATCAATAACAGTTCGAAGAAAAGGTCTTCCCAACACAATTGGACAAGATGCATTGCATTCGATATCCAAGACAACAAAATCAACGGGGACAAGGTTATTGTTAACCGTAATATGCACATTATCAATCCTCCCCAAAGGTTTCTTTTTAACATTATCGGCAAGATTAACATCCAAATAACAATTCTTCAATGGTGGCAAGTCAAGCATATCATAAATCTTTTTAGGCATAACAGAAATACTTGCACCAAGATCACATAAAGCATTACATTCAAAGTCATTGAATTTCATTTTAATGATGGGCTCCCAACCATCCTCTAACTTTCTAGGAATAGAAGTTTCAAGTTTTAGTTTCTCTTCTCTAGCTTTTATGAGAGCATTTGTAATATGTTTTGTAAAGGCTAAATTTATAGCACTAGCATTAGGACTTTTAGCAAGTTTTTGTAAGAACTTTATAACTTCAGAGATGTGGCAATCATCAAAATCTAAATCATTATGAGCTACAGCAATGGGATCATTATTCCCAAGGTTGGAAAAAATTTCAGCAGTTTTATCACAAGCAGTTTCAGCAGTTTTAGCAATTTCAGGCAGTTTTGTTCGCTTTGCACTAGGAGTAGAAACATTGCCAACACCAATTATTTTACCATTGATAGTAGGAGGTGCAGCAACATGTGAAGAATTAGCATTACTAGTGGTGGTAATAGTCCAAACTTTAGCTACATTATTCTCTTTAGCTAGTTTTTCATTTTCTTCTCTATCCCACCTAGCACGCAGTTCAGCCATTAATCTTATATTCTCATTAATTCTAACTTGGATGGCATTTGCTGTGGTAGTAATCTTATTATCAATATCATTATTAGGCATAACTTTCAATTTTAAAATATTAACATCAGAGGCAAGTCTATCAACTCTAGAAGCAATAGTATCAATTTTATCAAGCTTTTCCTCAACAGATTTGTTAAAAGCAGTTTGTGTACTAATAAATTCTTTAAGCATGGCTTCAAGACCAGAGGGTACACTCCTATTATTATTGTAAGAATTCCCATAAGAATTACCATAACCATTACCATTAGCAGAAGGATATGGCCTATAGTTATTACCAGAGTTGTTCCTATAAGCATTGTTGTTGAAATTATTATTTTTAATGAAATTCACATCAACATTTTCTTCTTGAGCAACCAATGAAGCTAAAGGAACATTATTTGGATCTACATTAGATCTACCATTCACAAGCATAGACATAATCACATCAATCTTATCATTCAAGGAAGAGGTTTCTCAACAGAATTTACCTTCTTACCTTGTGGAGCTCTTTCCGTGTGCCATTCAGAGTAATTTATCATCATATCATCAAGAAGTTTTGTAGCCGCCCCCAATGTGATGGACATAAAGGTACCTCCAGCAGCTGAATCCAATAAATTCCGCGAAGAAAAATTTAGTCCTGCATAGAAGGTTTGGATGATCATCCAAGTAGTCAGTCCATGGGTTGGGCAATTCTTTACCAAAGTTTTCATTCTCTCCCAAGCTTGAGCAACATGTTCAGTATCTAATTGTTTAAAATTCATTATGCTACTTCTCAAAGATATAATTTTAGCGGGAGGATAATATCTACCAATAAAAGCATCCTTGCATTTAGTCCATGAATCAATACTATTCTTAGGCAAAGATAGCAACCAATCTTTAGCTCTTCCTCTTAATGAGAAAGGAAACACTTTCAATTTAATAATATCACCATCTACATCTTTATACTTTTGCATTTCACAAAGTTCAACAAAATTATTGAGATGGGCAGCAGCATCATCAGAACTAGCACCAGAAAATTGATCTCTCATGACAAGATTTAGTAAAGCAGGTTTAATTTCAAAGAATTCTGCTGTAGTAGCAGGTGGAGCAATAGGTGTGCATAGGAAATCATTATTATTTGCATTTGTGAAGTCACACAATTTAGTATTTTCATGGTTGGCCATTTTAGCAACAGTAAATAAAACAAACTAGATAAAGTAAATGCAAGTAACTAATTTTTTTGTGTTTTCGATATAGAGAGCAAGACAGTAAATAAAGTAAAACTAGCAACTAATTTTTTTGTGTTTTGTTTAGGTGCAGCAAACAAAGTAGTAAATAAAGCAAGACAAAAAACAAAGTAAAGAGATTGAGAAGTGGAGACTCCCCTTGCAGCGTGTCTTGATCTCCCCGGCAACGGCGCCAGAAAATTAGCTTGATGGCGTGTAACTCACACGTTCGTTGGGAACCCCAAGAGGAAGGTATGATGCGCACGGTAGCAAGTTTTCCCTCAGAAAGAAACCAAGGTTTAATCGAACCAGTAGGAGCCAAGAAGCACGTTGAAGGTTGATGGTCGCGAAATGTGATGCGGCGCAACACCAGGGATTCCGGCGCCAACGCGGAACCTGCACAACACAACCCAAGTACTTTGCCCCAATGAAACAGTGAGGTTGTCAATCTCACCGGCTTGTAACAAAGGATTAAACGTATCGAGTGGAAGATGTTTGCAAAGAAAACAGTAAAACAAGTAGATTGTATGCTATGTAAAGAATAGGACCGGGGTCCACAGTTCACTAGAGGTGTCTCTCCCATAAGATAAAAGCATGTTGGGTGAACAAATTACAGGGCAATTTGAAATAGAAAAGGCATAACAATGCATATACATGACATGGTAAATATAGTGAGATTTAATTGGGCATTACGACAAAGTACATAGACCGCCATCCAACTGCATCTATGCCTAAAAAGTCCACCTTCAGGTTATCATCCGAACCCCCTCCAGTATTAAGTTGCAAAGCAACAGACAATTGCATTAAGTATGGTGCGTAATGTAATCAACAACTACATCCTTAGACATAGCATCAATGTTTTATCCCTAGTGGCAACAGCACATCACAACCTTAGAACTTTCTGTCACTGTCCCAGGTGTCAATGAAGGCATGAACCCACTATCGAGCATAAATACTCCTCTTGGAGTTAAGAGTAAAAACTTGGCCAGAGCCTCTACTAGTAACGGAGAGCATGCAAGATCATAAACAACACATGAACAATAGATTGATAATCACCATAATCATAGTACTCTCTATCCATCGGATCCCGACAAACACAACATATAGAATTACATATAGATGATCTTGATCATGTTAGGCAGCTCACAAGATCCAACAATGAAGCACAACAAGGAGAAGACGACCATCTAGCTACTGCTATGGACCCATGGTCCAGGGGTGGACTACTCACTCATCACTCCGGAGGCGACCATGGCGGTGTAGAGTCCTCCGGAGATGAATCCCCTCCCGGCAGGTGCCGGAGGCGATCTCCAATCCCCGAGATGGGATTCGCGGCGGCGTCTCGTAAGGTTTTCCGTATCGTGGCTCTCGGGGGTTTCGCGACGGAAGCTTTAAGTAGGCGGAGGGTCAACGCGAGGGCCACACGAGGGCCCAGGGATAGGTCGGCGCGGGGCTTGGGCCGCGCCCACCCCCTGGCTGCCTCGTGGCCCACTTCGTTAGGTCTTCGGTCTTCGGAAGCTTCGTGCAAAAATAGGACCCCGGGCGAAAGTTTCGTCCAATTCGAGAATATTTCTTTACTAGGATTTCTGAAACCAAAAACAGCAGAAACTGGCTCTTCGGCATCTTGTTAATAGGTTAGTTCCAGAAAATGCATAAATATGACATATAATGTGCATAAAACATGTAGGTATCATCAATAAAGTAGCATGGAACATAAGAAATTATCGATACGTTGGAGATACAAGTAACCTTAAAAAGCTTATTGCACAACATGCTGTTAGATATAAACTGTCTCCTGATCCTAAATTTGCCACATCTCCTATAAATATTAAGGATAAAGATTATGATTTTTCTCTTGATTTATCTCATATATCTATTGTTGAGAAAACACATTTCTGTGGTACTGAAAAAGAAAGTGCTGTAGAGCACATGAATGAGCTTTCTACTTTGAGTAGCTTGTTTTCTGATGATATTAAGATGCGTACTTATTTTGTTGCTAAAAAATTTCCTTTCTTATTAAAGGATGATGCTAAGATTTGGTATAATAGTTTGCCTTTTGATTCTATTGATAGTTCAAGTTGTTTGCTTGATGTTTTCTTTCGAAAATATTTTCCTGCTAGTGCTCAACATATTGCCTTGCAGAAAATTTATAGTTTTGATCAAGAAGATGGAGAGAAATTGCCTGAAGCTTGGGCAAGGACATGATTTGGAAAAGCATGATTTACTTGATATATTTTATAGTGGACTAACCATTGAGTCTAGGGCATACCTGGATAGTTGTGCTGATTGTGTTTTCAGGAAAAGAACTCCGGACGAAGCTGAAGAATTATTGGCTAGAATAAGCCAAAATCATGATGCTTGGACTACACCTGAACCAACCCCAACACCAGTATTGAAGAAGAGGGGTATGATTGAATTAAATGATGAAGATATGAGGGAAGCCAAGAAATCTCTTATGGAGAAAGGTATTAAATCTGAAGATGTGAAGAATTTACCTCCCATAGAAGATTTATGTAAGATAACTCCCCCTTCATCCACGATTGAGGTACATTCTCTTCAACACTTTGATAAAGGAGACATTCCTTACTCAAAACTTACTGATCAATGTTTAGATGAATTTGATAATTATGTTGTTAAGCAAGATAACTTTAATATGAGAGTAGAGAATCATCTAATGGAAAACTCTCAAGCTATTAGTAAGTTGCATGATATTGTGGAAAGAACCTCCAATGATGTTAAGATGCTTGTTAAACATTTTCATATGATTCAAACTCAAATTGATCAACTTACTAAAGTGCAAAATGACTTGTTAAAAAATACTCATAAAGAAAAACATGCTTATGAAGTAACAACTAGAGGTGGTGTTTCTACCCAGGATCCTCTATATCCTGAAGGGCATCCCAAAAGAGTTGAACAATATTCTCAACGAACTAAAGAAACTACTAGTCCTTCTAAGAAAAAGAAGAAGAAACATAAAACTTTTGTAGAATCCTCTGAACCTGTTAATGATCGTAATAGTATTTCTATTTCTGATGCTGAAACTGAAAGTGGTAATGAACATGATAAAGATAATGATAAGAATGATGTTTCTGATAAAGAAGAGATTGAAAATGAACCTGAAAAAATGCTAAAAATAAAAAGTACACTAAAGAAGATTTTATTGCTAAGAAACATGGTAATGAAAGAGAACCTTGGGGTCAAAAGCAAATGCCTTTTCCTGCTAAGAAATTAAAATCAAAGGAGGAGGAACACTACAATAAATTTTGTGATTGGATGAAACCTTTGTTTTTGCAAATCCCTTTGACTGATGCTATTAAATTGCCTCCTTATTCAAAGTATATGAAAGATATTGTCACTAACAAAAGAAAAATTCCTAATGAGGAGATTTCCACTATGCTCGCTAATTACTCTTTCAATGGCAAGGTTCCAAAGAAGCTAGGAGACCCAGGTATACCAACTATCCCTTGTTCCATCAAGAATAATTATGTTAGAACTGCTCTATGTGATTTGGGAGCAGGAGTTAGTGTGATGCCTTTTTTCCTTTACAAGAGACTTGATTTAGATAAGTTGATACCAACCGATATATCTTTGCAAATGGCTGATAAATCTACTGCTGTTCCTGTTGGTATATGTGAAGATGTTCCTGTTCAAGTTACTCAAAATTGCTTAATATTAACTGATTTTGTTGTGTTGGAAATGCCTGAAGATGATAATATGTCTATTATTCTTGGAAGACCCTTTCTTAATACTGCAGGGGCTGTTATTGATTGCAATAAAGGAAAAGTCACTTTCAATGTTGATGACAAGGAACATACTGTCTATTTTCCCAAGAGGATTGATAAAGTATATGGAGTTAATACGATTTTTAATTTGAGAACTATCAAGGTGGGAACTATTGATTGTCCTATATATGAGCCTAAAGAAGAATATCAAACTATTGTGATTGGATCCATATCAATACAATATAAGGTAACATGATTGATTTGAGGTTTATTTCTTCTTATGTAATGTAAAATTTATTTGGTGGCAAGACTTGATCAACCTTGTTAACAAGTATATTTTAAATGCATGGAAGAGCTAAACAACATTTCTTTCCTTCTCCACTTGTTTTACTTGCTATAGTACTATTTGGTTTGCAAGATACTTTAGTTGTTTAAGATTTTGGAAACCATTTTCCTGCCCTGAAATAATTATTTTAACACCCAGAAATGTGCATTTTTTCGAAATTTTCAAAAAATTACAAAAATTATACCGTTGGTCCTATTTTTCGAAATGCAACCTGGGAGTGCCTGGGGCTGACCAGTGGGGCACCCCAGGGCGGCACCCCATGTGCCGGCGCGGCCAGCAGCGGGGGGCGCGCCACCCTGTGGTGAGGGCCCCTCCTGGCCCCACTTCATCATCCCTTCCACTCATTGCATTCTCTCTCCCGAAAAAACTCGTACCAGTTCGTTCTCACTCGGGTTTTCGCCCAAGAGCTCAGGATTTTTCGATCTCCTTGCTCAGCCCATCTTTGCTGCTGAAATTTGGAGCATTTGTTCTTCGGTATGTGACTCCTTCAATTATCCAATTATAATTTTGAATGGTTGAGTATATCTTGAGAAATTTTCTGCTGTTAAGTGAGCTTGCATGCTTGATTCAAGTTATAGAAATGAGTTTTGATGCATGTTTAGTACTCTAGCAAGTTCCTATAGTAGTTTCCCTCAATTATATGTCTCGAAATCAAATTTTATAATGATTGTTGAAAAATTTCAGAAAAGGAAAATGAACAACCACACCTTTGGGGAGGTGTTTGAGAGGGATATGCCAAGAATGACAAGGCCTTCGAGGGAAGCCACTCGGATTAGGCGATCCTATGATGAAGATGTCATTGCGCCGAGCTTTGAAGCTGAAGAGGATAATGGGGTTCCTAATGCTTCATCCTTTCCATGCTTTGATTTTTTGCGTAATGCAGGGCTACTTGATGATTTCTTGTTTCTTGTTAATCGAGTGGGCTTATCTACCTATATGGAGGATGAGAGTGCTCAATATTATAGGCTAACAAAAATCTTTGTTGAAAGTTTCAAATTTAGCAACTCAGCTTTCACCCCATCAGTTAAATTCAAGATTTATGATAGGCCTGTTACTATGAAATTGTGTGATTTCTGTGCTGCATTGGATATTACTCCTCTAGGTACATCGAAGAAGATCGAGAACCGCCCCAAGGCTTTGACGGAACTCTATCGGGAAGTTACCAACGATGATGACCGCGCCATTCAACGCGGCAAGATAAGGAACATTCAGCTCCCTGCCATTAGATATTTCGCTTACTATCTTGCTACTAGCATTCTTGGTAGGGAGAACACTAGCAACATTTCTAGTTATCATCTTGCTTTCCTGGTTGCTGCACTGACTGGGGGTACACCTTATCAGAGGCGGATCCAAGGGGGGGCGAGCGGTGGCCAGGCCCCCCTATGCTTCGGCCACCCCCAACATCATGTAGCAGGTGACAAAGGATTAACTTGTCAATGCCTACAGATTGTAGACTAGGGTTTTGCTAGAAGTAGAGGGCAAGTAGATCTCGAAGGTTTAGGCGGAAAGTACTCGACGATTATGAAAACTAGGGTTATGTTGACAGTAGATTCTCTTTGTCCCTCGACTCCCCCTTATATAGGAGGTGGAGCCGAGGGTTTTCGTTTTGTACAAGTTACAGAGTCCGGGACGGTTTCTAACTCATCCCGCCAGATTACAAATAACACTTCCTATTACAATTCTAGCTTTCCTTAATGTATCTTGGACTCCCGAACCTTCTTATTCTTCGAATAGTGGGCCTTCAGTAAACTCCGGGTACCATCTCCAGCAGGCCCATTTGGGATGCCTATGTCAGTAGCCCCCGAGATTTTGCTTGAATCGTAGAGTCAAGGGAAATCTCGACTTTTTTATTTTTATTCGAGAGCTTTTATTTATACTTCTTCACATAAAATTTCTATATTGTACAGGGATAATGGTAGTTGGGGCTAGTTCATCTGACGGATCAGGTACTAGTTAACTGCTCTAGTGGCAATCCGCAAAAACCTACTTCAAGATCACGTCCCAGGACATGATCTCGGGATACTGGTGTAAACTTCGACAGTGCCGCTTAAGGTCTTACCATTCGTCGAGTCCCGTCAGATTTATCGGGTACCTAACGCGTCCGTTAGGATTTTTCTTCGTATCTCGTTGATACGGATAAAAGTAGCAGAGCGCAGTCTTTGGCGATGCCACGCCCAGAACGGATCTGGGGTCTTACCTTCGCAAATTTGCGGCATCCGAAATTGATCGCAACTTTGGCGTTCTGAGAATATATTGTCGAGTGCTTTTCGCCTTTGGAATAGCACATTTTATCGAGTCATATTTGATGACTTATTTTGTCTTCCCGATGGGAGTATATGTAGAGTTATCTGTGTAACTCGAAATATACTCACTTCTGTTTATTTTGATAAAATTCATCGGGCACGCGAACAGCGTTCCGATGGGAGTAGCCCCCGAGGCTACATCCAAGAACTTGTGCTTGGGTGTAGGCTCCACAGATTAGTATCCGTTGCCGCTCTATTTATAATCTTTCTCGACAATTTTATATTTATCGGGTGCGCGACCAGCGCTCCCGATGGGAGTAGCCCCCGAGGCTATGAACAAATGCTTGCATTTGGTCATAGGCTCTCGCCTTTTCTATCTTGTCATACTCGAAATTTTCTATTTTTCCAAAGTAGCCCCCGAGCATTTGGGCAAAAACTTGTATTTGATCAAAGGCTCCCGAGATAACCTTGCGTTGTCGATAAACTTTTGAAAACTCGCAGTCGAATTTTCCTTTTATCTTGATGACGTCATTGGTGATGATAGCCACGATCTCATATTTGGAAACTGACCATTACCACTTGTTTCGCTGCCTTGTGGGTCCCAATTCCTGATCTGTCGGACACGTCGTGCAAGTGGGGGACACATGTTCTCCCCTTTTTCTGGCACGTTCTGTAACCTCGTCGATGTAAAAATACTTTTTTACCCTCGTCTCCACGTGGCTATCATCTGCTGCACTCTTTTCTCATCCAACGGTTCCGTCGGTTCACCGCACCTGTATATAAGGTCTTCTTCTTCTTCCTCGAACACTTCCGCTCGCGCCGTCCCCCTGCTTTCCTCTGCAAAATTTCCTTCCGCACTCCTCATCTCTCAAAGCTCTTCTCTTTGTAGCTACAGCTCTCCACCATTGTTGATGCCACCGCGTCGATTGACCAGGCATAGCACACCTGATTCCTCGATGGCCGCCGCGGATCTGGGAGCTGCGGAGTGGGAGAGGTCCAAGATCACGAACCAGGACCTCAATCTCCTGAAGAAGCTGGGGATCACCAAGAAACCCAAAGCGGTTTGCTTCCCCAGTGAAGAAAGCTACCCAACCCCTCCAATGGGGTATCGGGTAAGTTTTGTTGATCATCTCATTCGCGGTCTTGCCACCCCCATTCACCCTTTTCTTCGCGGTTTACTCTATGTTTATGGTCTCCAACTTCACCATCTCACGCCCAATTCTATCCTTCACATTTCTATTTTTATCACCCTCTGCGAAGCCTTCCTTGGTGTCCAGCCTAACTGGGCATTATGGAAGCGCATTTTCTTTTGTCGCCGCAATGGCTCGCCAATGTCGCCTATAATATAGGCGGTGTTGTTATTTCTGTTCGCTCCTCTGTCAACTACTTCGACGTCAAACTCCCTGACTCCGTTCAAGGGTGGCGCAAGAAGTGGTTGTACATTCGTGAAGAAAACCACGGATGCGCCGAAGACAACATTCCTCCTTTTGACGGTGCCGAGAAAATCCTTCGCCGCCGTTCTTGGGACGCAGAAGCTTCCGAGGAAGAAAGGACTTCGACAGAGGCCCTGATGACTCGTATCCATGAGTTGCAAAATACTCGTGGAAAAGAATTATCAGGTATCCAAATTACGGCGTACTTTCTTAGTACTAGGGTGCAGCCTCTTCAGGCTCGCAAAAATCCTTTCTGGAATTACACTGGCGATGAAGACGCGGATCGCCTGTCGACGAATTTGGAAGCTAAGGATTTGGATAGACTTATCCGTAGGATTTCATCTCTCAAGAAGAAAGACTCCATCCCTTCCTCTTGTCGCGTAAAACCATACAGCGCCGCCCATGCGCTTCCCAAGGTAAACATTGTCGCATAATCTGTCGATTGCCTTGCTTTTTGTGTTGTTATTCATTTCTAACATCCTTCCCTCTTTATATACAGGACCACCCAAATCTTGTCTCACTTCCCCCTCTTCCTGAGGGTGGGGATGTCGAAGAAAGGGCCGTTATCTCCGATGACAATCCAGATGCCCCCTTATTTGCAAATGAACCTGCAGAATCTCGAAAATCTGCGGGATCCGACGAAAAGGAGGATGTCTCTGAAGCTACTGCATCGGCACAATCTCCTCCTCCTGCTGTTTCTCCAAGGAACAAAAGGAAAAGGGATGATGCCGAAAATTCCGGCACCTCCAAAGTCGATGAAGCTGTTCCTTCGCACCAGAAGGCAGGCTATGATCCATACCTCGAGTCTATCATCAGTTCGTAAGTATCCTTGTTCTTGTTTACTAGTACTCAAAAATTCTTATCTATCTTGCTTTTTTACATTGTCGACACTTTCTTTTAGTGATGATGAAGAAGAAATACCCACTGCTGATGTGGCTGCTCGAACGAGCACGTCACATACATTAGTCGCTTCGGAAACGCCAGTCGAAGGAGAAGAAACGTCGCCTCCTCGACAAAATGTCGGCGCTGCTACTCCTCCGGCAAGCCCCCTTGTCCCTTCACCAAAAAGGGCAAGGGTTGAAATAAATCCAGAGCTTACTCTTCAATCGAGTAGCTCTTCTAACCCTCTCCTGGATGATGTAAGTTGCTAACACTCTTGTCGTTGTTTATATTTTCTCTGGTTGCTCTATATGTCGCCATTTTTCTCATGCCAACATTTTCTTTCTTTGTCTCTCTTTAACAGCCTATGATCAAAGAGCTTCTTCGCATCGGTGCCCAATTCGTTGGGTACCGTGATTACGCCAGCAAGACTGAAGGTAATGCTCGACTATTTTTTGCTTCCTTTCTGCATGACTTGTCGACGTTTATAGCTAATCTTGTCTTCCTTTTTTCAGAGAAATTGATAGAAGCCAACGAACGTGCTGACACGCTTGCTCTAAAGTTAGAGCAATGTGAAGAGGCTCGTAAGAAGGCCGAATCAGATGCAGTTGAAGCTAGGCAAGAAGCCGACAAAGCGAAGGCTGATGCTGCCGGTGTCGAAGATCTTCGGAAACGTCTGCATGACGCCGAGACTTCCCTAAGCGATCACATAACTGCGCAATCTGCTCGCGAAGCGGCGATCACCAAACGCATTAAAACACAAAGTCGTCGCTTTGTTGGTAAGCATTTGCACCATTGCATACCCTTTGGATTTTCCTTTTTTGCACTTGTTTGTTGACACAAATTTCTATTTTTGTTTTGTCAGATAGGACCTCGCAAGAATTTGAGCTTGAGGATCCTGACAACGATGCTCTTCTGGACGCCGTTTCATTCCTTGAGTTTCATGGGTCGGAAGCGCGTGAAGGCATGGATGAAGCCAGGGCGGGGTTGTCGAAGCTTTTCCCCTACTTCTTCCCGAAGAAAGAGGAGCCCGCAACTTTCCTTGGCCTTGCCAAGTGCTTCAATCCTCCCGAAGATCTTGGGCTGAAGTTGCGCCATGAGAACATGAAGATTGCCGTGGAAAGCACTGTTGCCCTAGTTGCTGACAGTCAACAAATTATTGACTGGGCAAAAGTTGGCGACACGGAGCAAATAGAGCAAGCAAGATGGCGATCCTTGATTAAGGCGGCAAAGCTTAACACGAAGAAGATCCTGGCCTATCTCGGGATCAAGCCATCTTCGACTCCTAGCTCTTCAAGGCCGGAGGTCTAGTTTTTGCTTTCTTTCTTTCCTTTGCTTTTGTCGCCATTCTGGTCTTGGCGACAAGTTCCCAGCCAGTCCCTTAGGAGAACTTCTTTTGTAATGGCCATGTAAATTTTCTACAATCAATGAAATTCCTTTTGGCGCTATCATTGATTTGGGGTTTTTCTTTTCTAGTTGATATTTGATAATTATTCAACGAATCCTTCTTCTCCCGATGCTGCTCCCGCTTCTTCCTTGTCGAAGAAAATAAGAACCGATGACAATTTCCTTGAAGGTTCCTCCAGCACACCTTTGTCGGAAGATTTACAAGAACTTCGACAACAACTTCAGTCCATGAAGAAACAAACTCTAGCAATGATGGAGCAGTCCCGGAGAGCATCTGAACAAGAACAACTTGCTCGTCGACAAGCCGAAGAAGCTCTGGCTGCTAAGGATGCTGCTATATTGGAAGCGAAAGGAGCTAGTGCCCGAGAAAATAATATGCTCGAGCTGATGTTGGAAGCTAGCACGGATATGCTAGGTATGTATCCCAAGCTTTCTAATGCCTTTTCTTTATTTTGCTGTGCCTTCTTCCAAATTTCTTCCCTTGTTTTCCAATAGGCTCAGTTCTTGATGCTGCTGCCGAAGATCTAAGAGTAAATGAAAGAACAAATCTTCTTGTCAACCTTTCTCTGAACCATGGCTCTTTATTTTGGGCCACTCCTGACCGAACCCAGCAGATTGTCAGGTTCCAAGATCGTGCTTGCCAAGTGCGCGAATTTCTAACTTTTTGCACGACGACGTTGACCCTTGTTTTCAAGACTTTGTTTCCTCGGAATGAGGTTCCTGCGACTCTTCCTGAATTGCTAGAGACCTTCAGAGATGCTCCTCGTATTCATAATTTCGTACGAGCCCAACTGACTGCTGGAGCAAGATTTGCCATGATTATGATAAATATTTGCCATCCAAAGTTGGACTTGTCGACGATTGTAGTTAATTGCATGGCAAAGAAGACTCGTCGCAAGAATAATATTGATGCAATCAACGAGATGGTGACTCCTGTGGCCGAATCGATGATAGACGAGCTTCTTCGGATGGATGCAGAATTCTTCGTCAAAGGGTCTTATGCCGAGCATAGAACGACCAGAGGCTTGTCAATAGATACTATTTTGGGTTCTGATTGATTTGTAAAACTTTGTCGAAAATATTTGTTGTATTCCGCAGAATGCTCTATATTGTCGGAGCCCCCGAGCCTTTTTTGTTCGGAGTTTGTACTATTTTTCTCTTCCCAAGGTTCTCTTCTGAGCCGTAATAAAACACTTTGATAGGCTGCATGATCTTGGCGTCGAAGTTCTATATTTTGTTTGTCGGATTTTTTGGACCAGAGTAATGAGATATTCTGACGTGTGCACTATATTTGATCATGACCAACTCCCGATTTATGTATTTGGCGAGGTATTATTGTACCAAGGCGAAATATTTTCAATAAATCGAGTTTGTCTGTTTTGATATTTGAGGGTGGAGAGCCCCCGAGTATGTCGACGAATAAGAAGTATATCTTTACTATCTTTATTATATTGCAGCACCGCGAGCCCGCCTCATTAAAAACCTTCTCCGGCCCCACTCGGTGCCCCGAAAAAGGAAAAGAGTGCGTCTGAAAACTCGCGGGCGTTTCAGTACATTGTATGTTTACAACGGAGACTATATTTCGGCATCTAAGCGTAAAAACGCCTGAGCTGTGCCACGTTCCAGGGATTTGGCTCGGCAATCCCTGTCTTCTTGTCTTTGATTCTGTATGCTCCTCCTTCGATTACTTCTGTGACGTAAGGTCCAAGCCATGGTGACTCGAGTTTTTCGTGACTTTTTTGGTTGAGTCGCAGAACTAAGTCGCCAACTTGAAAAGACCTCGGGCGCAATCGTCGACGTGGTAGTTCTTCGGATCTTGATATTTGGCGACTCGTGACAGGACTTCGTCTCGAGCTTCGTCAAGTGCATCGACATCGTCCTCCAAGGCTTTTCTCGAGTTTTCTTCATCATATTCAGTGACTCTTGGAGAATCATGCTCTATTTCTATTGGCAGGACTGCTTCGGCTCCATGGACCAGAAAAAACGGTGTTTCTTGTGTCGCCGTATTTGGTGTTGTTCGGATACTCCACAACACACTTGGTAACTCCTCCGGCCAAGTATGCCGAGCTTTTTCCAGTGGGCCTAGCAGGCGCTTCTTGATGCCATTGCAGATGATGCCGTTAGCCTTCTCGACTTGTCCATTAGTCTGAGGATGCGCAGACGCAAAACTCAATTTAATGCCCACTTCTGCGCAATACGCTTTGAACTCCTTGGACGTAAAATTGCTGCCGTTGTCTGTCACAATACTGTGAGGAACTCCAAATCGAAGACGATGCTCTTTACGAATTTGATTGCCGACGCGCCGTCCGGTGAATTTATCGGCTTTGCTTCTATCCACTTTGTAAATTTGTCAACCGCGACAAGCATATACTCGTAACCTCCTGGCGAAGCTTTATGTAGTTTACCCACCATATCAAGACCCCATTGAGCGAAGGGCCAAGATAATGGTATTGGCATAAGTTCTGCGGCAGGAGAGTGAGGTTTGGCGGCAAATCTTTGGCACGCGTCGCAAGTTCTCACGATTTCCTTTGCGTCCTCGATTGCTGTTAACCAATAAAATCCTGCTCTGAAAACCTTAGCCGCGATAGCTCGGCTACTCGCATGGTGCCCGCATATTCCTTCGTGCACATCTTTCAGGATGATTCTTCCTTCTTCGGGTGTAACACATCTCTGTAGCACGCCCGAAATACTTCGTTTGTACAATTCTCCTTTTACCACAGTGAAAGCTTTTGATCTTCTGATTATTCGCCTTGCTTCGACTGGATCGTCGGGTATTGTTTTTCTTAGGATATATGATATGTAAGCCTGCATCCATGGAACTTGCACCATCATGACTAGCTCTTGCTCTTCTTCTTCTTCTTCTGTGTCTTTGGTGATACTCGAGGTTTTCTCTTTCTTCTCCTTCTTTGGTTTTGCTGGCTTTGTTGATCTCTCGCTTATCTCTTCCCAAAACACGCCTGGAGGTATCGCGAGACACTTGTGATGTTTGCAAGAACGTCGGCTTCATCGTTGCTCATCCTGCTGATGTGGTTTACCTCGCAACCATCGAATAACTTCTCCAGCTCATTGTACACCTCTTTATATGCTATCATACTTTTGTTGACTGCCTCGCATTGGTTCATGACTTGCTGTGCCACCAATTGTGAGTCGCCGAAAATCGGGTTGCACCACAAGCTTTCGCCATCTTCATCCCGTGTATGAGAGCTTCATATTCTGCTTCATTGTTAGACGCGTTTGGGAACGTCATCCGCAGAACATACTTCAACTTGTCGCCTTCAGGTGATACTAATATCACGCCTGCTCCAGCACCTTCCAATCTTTTGGATCCATCAAAATTCATGGTCCAAGTTCTCAATAAATCTGGGGGTCCCGTGTTTTGTAGTTCCATCCACTCTGCAATGAAATCTGGTAAGACCTGCGATTTTATTGCTTTTCTTTTTCATACGTGATGTCCCGAGGGAAAGTTCTATTCCCCAAAGGGAGACACGACCCGTAGCTTCTGGGTTGTTCAGTATATTTGATAAGGGAGCCTCGTTGACCACTATTATCGGGTGCGCCGAAAAATAGTGTCGCAATTTTCTTGCTGTCGTGAATACTCCATATGCCGCTTTTTATATTGCGGGTACCGCTGTTTTGATGGCGACTTCGTGATGAAATATACTGGCCTTTGAACTCCATGAAGCTTGCCTTCTTCTTCTCTTTCGACTACTAAGGCCGTGCTGACCTGCGGTGTGGCTGCAATGTACAAGAGGAGAGGTTCTTTCTCTTTTGGCGCCACCAATATCGGTGGTGTCGAAATTGCTCGCTTGAGGTTCTCGAAGGCTCTGTCTGCTTCCTCGTTCCATTGACATTTTTCCCCTTGTTTGATTAATGCATAGAACGGCAGTGCCCTTTCTCCTAGCTTGGCGACGAATCTGCTTAAAGCTGCGACTCGCCCCGTTAACTGTTGTATTTCTTTCAGCTTTGTTGGCTTTCTCATAGTGACGATGGCCTGTATTTTTTCGGGATTAGCTTCAATCCCCCTTGCTGATACTAGGAACCCGAGAAGTTCTCCCGCGGGAACTCCAAAAGAGCACTTTGTCGGGTTCAGCTTGAGGCAGAACTTGTCGAGGTTGTCGAAGGTTTCCTTTAAATCTTCGATCAAAGTCGACCCTTTCTTTGATGTTATTACGACATCGTCGATGTAGACTTGTACATTTTTTCCAATCTGTGTTGCTAGGCACTTCTGCATCATCCGCTGATATGTTGCTCCCGCGTTTTTGCATTGTTTTGTAGCAAAACACGCCATAAGGTGTGATGAACGCTGTCTTGGCTTCATCTTCTTCTTTTAGTCTGATCTGGTTATAACCAGAATATGCGTCCAAGAAGGAAAGACGTTCGCATCCTGCCGTGGAGTCGATGATTTGATCTATCCTTGGGAGGGGAAAGTGATCCTTGGGACAATGTTTATTGAGACACGTGAAGTCGACGCACATGCGAAGGACTATTGTGTGTTTCTTTGGCACCATCACTGGGTTAGCTACCCATGTGGCTTCTGTAGATATTTCTCTGATGAAACCGGCGTCTTTGAGTCGATCTATCTCTGATAACATTGCTTTGCGGCTAGGTTCCGAAAAGCGTCGTAAAGGCTGCTTGACTGGTCTTGCGAGAGGATCCAAATTGAGGTGGTGCTCGGCGAGTTCCCTGGGTACTCCTGGCATGTCAGCTGGACACCATGCGAAGATTTTCCAGTGCTCACGGAGGAACTCGACGAGCGCGCTTTCCTATGCGACATCCATGTTTGCGGCTATGGACGTCGTTTTCTTAGGATCTGTCGGGTGGATCTGTACCTCTTTTGAATCCTTGTTTGTGTTGAAAGTCGGCTCCTTAGAAGATCTCCCTACCTCTGGCAGTACATCATAATCGGTGAACCGTGGCGCCGCATATTCTGCTTGCATCCCGAAGGTTTCGATGAAAATCCTTGTCGCATTTATCAGATAGCGCGAAACTTCCTTTGATTGTGATAGGTCCCTTAGGCCCAGGCAACCTCCACAACAGATATGTATAATGCGGCACTGCCATGAACCTGGCATACGCTGGTCGTCCCAACAAGGCGTGATATTGCGACGGGAAATCCACCACTTCGAACTCCAGATTCTCTATCCTGTAGTTTTCTCGGGTTCCAAACTGAACGTCGAGGTTGATCTTGCCCAATGGGTAACTTGGCTTCTCTGGTGTAATCCCGTGGAAACGTGTATCAGTTGGTTTCAAGTTTGCTAGGGATATGTTCATCTTCCTCAATGTATCTGCATACATGAGGTTTAAGCTGCTGCCGCCATCTATGAAGACTCTCGACACATCAAAACCAGCGATTACTGCGGGTAAGATGAGTGCTGATTGTCCTGGTCGAGGAACTTGCTGCGGATGATCTGTTGAAGCCGATGTCTTGACCGACCAATTTAGGTACTCGACTGTTGGTGGAGGCATCTTCTCTGCCATGAACACTTGTCGCGAGATTACCTTCTGCGCCCTGTTTGATGGCCTGGCTTTCTGAATCATCGAGACCGCACCATTAGAGTTGGGGTCAACATATGGAGGTGGATGTGGTGCTGCCGCAATTCTAAGCTGATGCCGATTTTCGTCCGTAATTGCGGGAGGAGGTGGAAGGTGAATCTCGCTCCTTGGCTCCCGAGGGTTTCTGTTATTTGCTTGGGCATTTGCAATTCCTGCGGCTCGCAACATTGCCTGGAAATTTCTGCAATCTTTCTGAAGATGTCCTGACTGCCTCTTTCCATTGTTGTCGAGGTAAAAGTGCATTTGACACGGACCGTTCATCATCTCCTCGGGAGACACATAAGGTCTTTGAATCCTTGGTCCACTATTTTGCCTGTTGCCACGAAAATCACCTCTATTGTCACCTTGTTGCTCATTACTCCTTTGATAGTCATCTCGACTATTTCCTCCAGGATTTCCTCGAAAACCAGCCGATATATGGCCGGGAGCATCGTTGTTGTAGAACTGGCGAGAAAATCGCCTTCTATTTTGATAATTTCGACCACGATCTTCCTCTGGCGACCTGTGTCGCTTATTGTATATTGCGTCTTCACCATCTGCCCATTTATTGGCTATCTCCATGAGTGCTGATATGGTCTTAGGGTTAGTTCTCCCTAAGTCCTCGATGAAATCTGCTCGGCGGACTCCTGCCACGAACGCATCTATTGCCCTCTCGTCGGATATATCTTCTGCCGAGTTTTTTATAATGTTCCATCGCTGTATATACTTCCTCATCGACTCGTCGTGTTTTTGTCGGCATGCCCTCAGCTCTTCCAACGATGCAGGTTTCTTGCAGGTGGATCGGAAGTTTTTCACGAAGATGTTCTCAAAGTTATCCCAGCTGTCGATGGAATTTAAGGGGAGTTTCTTTATCCAAGATCTCGCGGCACCACTCAGGTGAACTTGGATACTTTGCATAGTGTTGCTCTGGTTCCTCCTACCAGCTTTACCATCTCGAGATAATCCACGAGCCAATCCTCGGGATCTTGCAAGCCGTCGAACTTCTTGAAATTCTCGGGTAACTTGAACCCTTTCGGTACTCGAGTTTTTCGAACTCTTCTCGTAAAGCATGGGAGTCCACACATATCTTCATCGGCAAGCTCTGGCGAGTGCTGACGCTCCCTTCTTTCTTGTCGCGCTCTGTCCACCCTTACTTGGACTGCTGTGTCTCTTGCCCCACTTGTTCTTGGTGGGTCTTGAACTGCTGCGGTGTGTCGTGGACTATTTTGCCTAGGATTTTCTTCGGGAGGCGTTGTTGCAAACGCTGTTCCCATAACTCCTACTCCAGCCATTGCCATATTGAACAATGGTTCTCTCGGGTCTCCAGGAGGTGGTCTGGATGCGAGGATGTAAGCTTGTGTTGCCATGTAACCTGCCTCTGGCGTTTTTGGGATGATATTTCCCCGTTCGTCGATCGACATAAAGGACATGTCGAGATTTTGGATTATACTTCCTCTCTCTGCTTCGGGTATGTTTTGCAGCCGAGACATTGCTCTCCTCCGCGCTTCTCTGTGACTATCTCCCGTAGTTCCTGAAAGGCGACTTAACTCTGCTCGGCGTCTGCTTGATGCAGAAGCTGCTTCTTTCCTCCTATTCAGGGATGCTGTCTGTTTTTCTAACTCTCTGCTTACTCGAGCAAGTCTATATTGATATGCTTGAAGTTCTTGTACAGTAGCAGTGGTGGTCATAGGTTCTGAACCATCCATGGCTTTCGCAGCCCTATCCCACGCTTCTTGCGGGAGCTGTACTCTTGCGCGAGTTGAGGATCCAGGATATTTAGTGCCTAAGCCATGTCTGAGATCAGCGGGATCGACGTATGGATTTCCCAATTCGTCGAAAGCCTCTGACGTTTGCGGTTCTGATGTGCCTGCCCCTTCTACCACATAGATCTGATGATATTTTGCGCATTGATTTTTATCAGGATTGGTGACACCATCGTATAGAGTGGTGAAGACCTTTCCGATGGCAGCAGACTTGTCGATGAAGTTGAAGCTGTCGACGCTGTCGGAGTCGCTGCTTATAAAGGAGTCCGCAGACGACTCGAAGGATGTGTTGCTGAATATCTTGGCGAGCTTTCCGCTTGCCTTGTTGTCGACGAAGTATGGCGACGAAAACTCCTCGTCACTCGACGAAAAGTTAGAATCGATCGCTGAAAATTCCGACGAGATCGGAACTTCGAGACGGTAGGATCCTTCCTTGTTGACGCCAAATCGAAATTCTCCGAACGTCATGATGATGGGCTCCTCCAGATAGGCACATGCATCCATACGGGAGGGCGGGTGAGGAATAAAATTGAATAGATCAGTTTTTCCTTGTTACCTCGATCCATCGCGTTGCTTGCTGTTGACGATGTCGAAGATCTTGAACGTGCCATCGAGATCAGCTCCTTGCAACCTCTAATTCCCACAGACGGCGCCAATTGACAAAGGATTAACTTGTCAATGCCTACAGATTGTAGACTAGGGTTTTGCTAGAAGTAGAGGGCAAGTAGATCTCGAAGGTTTAGGCGAAAGTACTCGACGATTATGAAAACTAGGTTATGTTGATAGATTCGATCCTTTTTTGTCCCTCGACTCCCCTTATATAGGAGGTGGAGCCGAGGGTTTCGTTTTGTACAAGTTACAGAGTCCGGGACGGTTTCTAACTCATCCCGCCAGATTACAAATAACACTTCCTATTACAATTCTAGCTTTCCTTAATGTATCTTGGACTCCCGAACCTTCTTATTCTTCGAATAGTGGGCCTTCAGTAAACTCCGGGTACCATCTCCAGCATGCCTATGGGGCCAGGTATATGCCTGCATTAGCCTTAATACTCCGGCCATTAGCCCAAGGCCTAATTCTAAATTTCTAATCCAGCTCAGGCCGAAGCAATTAGTCAATGCCCAAAGCCCACAATGCCACTTAGGTACTAGCCTAGGGCCCAGGAAAAATAGAAGCCATCGTTTGATGCACGATTGCATATATTGCTGATCGATTCGGTTTCCCGGCTCTACGTGATCCAATCTGCTGGATTGACGATTATAGTTTTCCTCCTCACCGCACACGACTTCCTCTTCCTGGTTGAGCACCCCGGCGCAAAAGATTCAAGCAAACTCTGATAATTGTCGACGAGAACTAGGGCCTAACGCCGTCCCGCGCGCAGCGCCGCCACACCCTAATTCCTAGCCAGATCATGCCAAGGTATGTATTGCACTATTACTAAATCACATTCCAGTTTGATTACTAAATGGAATAATTGCTTTGTGCTAGTTTGTTTGCCAGTTTTAATGGTGGCATACATCGGAAAGGACATAGCTGCAAGTATCGATGTTGATGAGATTGTTGATTTGTTTGATAGGCCCGATCGTAGTCTCATAGATCTACAATCAAACTAGTGGAAATTAGTTTTATTTGCAATATATTGTTACAGTTTAATATCCATAGTATACACTTATAAAAATTGCTATTTTCGTGTTATATCTCTTCTATGGTCATTGTCTTCGTCGCCTGGCCCCCCCTATGCTCAAGTCCTGGATCCGCCCCTGCACCTTATCACCTTGGTGCACTCATTGCTCGTCGCTTATCTAGTAAGGGGCCTATCTATGGAGGAATTATTGCTTCACGTATTATTGCACGTCTAGATCTTCCTATTGATCCAAATGATGAGATACTAACCCCTGTTAGGCTTGATATTGCTGCCATGAAGAGTCACCAATTTGTCACAACTGACTCTAATTTAGGAAATATTGTCTATAGAATGTTGTTTATTGACGGGGATGAGAGAGAAATCCCTTTGCCGCAGGGCGACTTGTTCAGTGTTCGCAGGAGGCCGTGGTCGCGCTCCAAGGAGGAGGTGGATGATCAGCTGAGGATACTTGGATTTCACCAGCAGCACGACTCCAAGGATGCCGAGCCTTCTGACGGGTACACGATCACATATCTTGGTGCGTCCTCCAGCGGGTATCAAGGACAGGATCCTCCTTCATCATATTACGGAGGCGCCACCTCATGGATGATACGTCTCCAACGTATCGATAATTTCTTATGTTACATGCTACATTATTGATGATATCTACATGTTTTATGCACATTATATGTTGTATTTACGCATTTTCTAGAACTAACCTATTAACAAGATGCCGAAGAGCCAGTTGCTGTTTTCTGCTGTTTTTGGTTTCAGAAATCCTAGTAAGGAAATATTCTCGGAATTGGACGAAATCAACGCCCAGGTCCTATTTTGCCACGAAGCTTCCAAGAGACCGAAGGAGAGTCGAAGTGGGGCCACGAGGTGGCGAAACACCAGGGCGCGGCCCAGGCCCTGGCCGCGCCGACCTATGGTGTGGGCCCCTCGTGCCGCCTCTTTACCTGCCCTTTCGCCTACAAATAGCCTCCGTCGCGAAACCCCCAGTACCGAGATCCACGATACGGAAAACCTTCCAGAGACGCTGCCGCCGCGAATCCCATCTCGGGGGATTCAGGAGATCGCCTCCGGCACCCTGGGGATTCATCTCCCGGAGGACTCTTCATCGCCATGATCGCCTCCGGAGTGATGAGTGAGTAGTTCACCCTGGACTATGGGTCCATAGCAGTAGCTAGATGGTCATCTTCTCCTAATTGTGCTTCATTGTTGGATCTTGTGAGCTGCCTAACATGATCAAGATCATCTATCTGTAATACTATATGTTGTGTTTGTCGGGATCCGATGGATAGAGAATACTATGTTATGGTGATTATCAATCTATTGTTTATGTGTTGTTTATGATCTTGCATGCTCTCCGTTATTAGTAGAGGCTCTGGCCAAGTTTTTGCTCTTAACTCCAAGAGGGAGTATTTATGCTCGATAGTGGGTTCATGCCTTCATTGACACCTGGGACAGTGACAGAAAGTTCTAAGGTTGTGATGTGTGTTGCCACTAGGGATAAAACATTGATTCTATGTCTAAGGATGTAGTTGTCGATTACATTACGCACCATACTTAATGCAATTATCTGTTGCTTTGCAACTTAATACTGGAAGGGGTTCGGATGATAACCTGAAGGTGGACTTTTTAGGCATAGATCCATGCTGGATGGCGGTCTATGTACTTTGTCGTAATGCCCTGATTAAATCTCACTATATTTATCATATCATGTATATGCATTGTTATGCCCTTTTCTATTTGTCAATTGCCCGACTGTAATTTGTTCACCCAACATGCTTTTATCTTATGGGAGAGAGACCTCTAGTGAACTGTGGACCCCGGTCCTATTATTTACATCGCATACAATCTACTGCAATACTTGTTTTTTTTCTTCGCAAACAATCATCTTCCACACAATACGGTTAATCCTTTGTTACAGCAAGCCGGTGAGATTGACAACCTCACTGTTTCGTTGGGGCAAAGTACTTTGGTTGTGTTGTGCAGGTTCCACGTTGGCGCCGAATCCCTGTTGTTGCGCCGCATCACATTTCGCCACCATCAACCTTCAACGTGCTTCTTGGCTCCTCCTGGTTCGATAAACCTTGGTTTCTTTCTGAGGGAAAACTTGCCACCGTGCGCATCATACCTTCCTCTTGGGGTTCCCAACGGACGTGTACATTTACGCGCATCAAGCACTTTTTCTGGCGCCGTTGCCGGGAGATCAAGACACGCTGCAAGGGGAGTCTCCACTTCCAATCTCTTTACTTTGTTTTTGTCTTGCTTTACTTTACTTTATTGTCTTGTTTGCTTCATATTAAAAACACAAAAAAATTAGTTACTTTACTTTCTATCTTATTTACTAGCTCTATATCAAAAACACAAAAAAATTAGTTACTTGCATTTAATTTATTTTGTTATCATGTCTATCATGTACTTGCTTTTATTTTCACTAGTTAGGCATAATGGAAAACAACAAAAAAATTAGAGATCTTTATGAACTTTATCTTGAATTAGGACATGACGTGTTTGAAGAGAAAATTAAAAAACCCATGGAACTTTGTTTACAAAATAGTTGTAGCAATGTTATTAGCATGACCTCTTTGAACACCATTATTGCTAAAGCTATGGAAGAATTTAAGCTTGGGGAAGCTGGTTGTGATATTTTTAGTCCCCCAAGCATGGAGGAGAAAATTTACTTTGATGATACTTTACCTCCTATATATGATGCTTGCAATGATGAATATGATATTTTCAGTCCACCTACTATTGAGGAGAAAGTTAATTATGATTACAATATGCCTCCTATGTATGATGATTATGGTGATGAGAATAATAATGATAGCTATTTTATTGAATTTGCTCCCACTACAACTAATAAAATTGATTATGCTTATGTGGAGAGTAAAAATTTTATGCATGTGGCTCATGACAAGAATGCTTTATGTGATAGTTATATTGTTGAGTTTGTTCATGATGCTACTGAAAGTTATTATGAGAGAGGGAAACATGGTTATATGCATCTTAATAATATTAAGTTTCCCCTCTTTATGTTGAGAATCTTGAAATTGCACTTGTGTTGCTTTTCTATGCTTGCCACTTTGTTCTTCATGAATCTATTTGTGTACAAGATTCCTTTTCATAGTAAGTGGGTTAGGCTTAAATGTGTTTTAAATTTGCTTCTTGCTTCAACGCTTATTTCTTGCGAGAGTATCATTAAAATTACTGAGCCCATCTTAATGGCTATAAAGAAAGAACTTCTTGGGAGATAACCCATGCTTTATTTTATTTACTGTATTGTTGAGTCTTGGAAGTTGTTTACTACTGTAGCAACCTCTCCTTATCATGTTTTTGTGCCAAGTAAAGTTTCTATGTTAAAGTTGATGTTATATTTGGGATCGCTGCGCAGAAACAGCATTGCTGTCTGTCACGAATCTGGGCACAAGTCTCTGTAGAAAATTCGAAAAAATCTGCCAATTTACGAGCGTGATCCTCAGATATGTACGCAACTTTCATTAGTTTTGAGTTTTTCCATTTGAGCAAGTCTAGTGCCATTTTAAAATTCGTCTTTACGGACTGTTCTGTTTTTGACAGATTCTGCCTTTTATTTCGCATTGCCGTATTTGCTATGTTGGATGAATTTATTTGATCCATTAATGTCCAGTAGCTTTGTGCAATGTCCAGAAGTTTTAAGAATGATTGTGTTACCTCTGAACATGTGAATTATTAATTGTGCACTAACCCTCTAATGAGTTTGCTTGAAGTTTGGTGTGAAAGAAGTTTTCAAGGGTCAAGAGAGGAGTATGATATACTATGATCAAGAGGAGTGAAAGCTCTAAGCTTGGGGATGCCCCGTGGTTCACCCCTGCATATTTTAAGAAGACTCAAACGTCTAAGCTTGGGGATGCCCAAGGCATCCCCTTCTTCATCGACAACATCATCGGGTTCCTCCCCGAAACTATATTTTTATTCAGTCACATCTTTTGTTCTTTACTTGGAGCGTCGGTTTGTTTTTGTTTTCGTTTTTGTTTGAATAAAATGGATCCTAGAATTCACTTTGTGGGAGAGAGACACGCTCCGCTGTTGCATATGGACAAATATGTTCTTAGGCTTTACTCATAATGTTCAAGGCGAAGTTTCTTCTTCGTTAAATTGTTATATGGTTGGAATTGGAAAATGCTACATGTAGTAATTCTAAAATGTCTTGGATAATGTGATACTTTGAAATTGTTGTGCTCATGATTAAGCTCTTGCATCATATACTTTGCACCCATTAATGAAGAAATACATAGAGCTTGCTTAAATTTGATTTGCATATTTGGTCTCTCTAAGGTCTAGATAATTCTAGTATTGAGTTTTGAACAACAAGGAAGACGGTGTAGAGTCTTATAATGTTTACAATATGTCTTTTATGTGAGTTTTGCTGCACCGGTTCATCCTTGAGTTTGCTTCAAATAACCTTGCTAGCCTAAACCTTGTATCGAGAGGGAATACTTCTCATGCATCCAAAATCCTTGAGCCAACCACTATGCCATTTGTGTCCACCATACCTACCTACTACATGGTATTTCTCCATTCCAAAGTAAATTGCTTGAGTGCTACCTTTAAAACTCCATCATTCACCTTTGCAATATATAGCTCATGGGACAAAATAGCCTTAAAAACTATTGTAGTATTGAATATGTACTTATGCACTTTATCTTTTATTAAGTTGCTTGTTGTGCGATAACCATGCTTCTGGGGACGCCATCAACTACTCTTTGTTGAATATCATGTGAGTTGCTATGCATGTCCGTCTTGTCTGAAGTAAGAGGGATCTACCACCTTAATGGTTGGAGCATGCATATTGTTAGAGAAGAACATTGGGCCGCTAACTAAAGCCATGAATCATGGTGGAAGTTTCAGTTTGGACATATATCCTCAATCTCATATGAGAATAATAATTGTTGCTACATGCTTATGCATTAAAGAGGAGTCCATTATCTGTTGTCCATGTTGTCCCGGTATGGATGTCTAAGTTGAGAATAATCAAAAGCGAAAATGCGAGCATTCTCCTTAGACCTTTGTACAGGCGGCATGGAGGTACCCCTTTGTGACACTTGGTTGAAACATGTGCATTGCGAAGATCCGGTAGTCCAAGCTAAGTAGGACAAGGTGCGGGCACTATTAGTATACTATGCATGAGGCTTGCAACTTGTAAGATATAATTTACATAACTCATATGCTTTATTACTACCGTTGACAAAATTGTTTCATGTTTTCAAAATAAAAGCTCTAGCACAAATACAGCAATCGATGCTTTCCTCTTTGAAGGACCTTTCTTTTACTTTTATTGTTGAGTCAGTTTACCTATCTCTCTCCACCTCAAGAAGCAAACACTTGTGTGAACTGTGCATTGATTCCTACATATTTGCATATTGCACTTGTTATATTACTCTATGTTGACAATATCCATGAGATACACATGTTATAAGTTGAAAGCAACCGCTGAAACTTAATCTTCCTTTGTGTTGCTTCAATACCTTTACTTTGATTTATTGCTTTATGAGTTAACTCTTATGCAAGACTTATTGATGCTTGTCTTGAAGTGCTATTCATGAAAAGTCTTTGCCTTATGATTCATTTGTTTACTCATGTCATTACCATTGTTTTGATCGCTGCATTCATTACATATGTTTACAAATAGTATGATCAAGATTATGATAGCATGTCACTTCAGAAATTATCTTTGTTATCGTTTTACCTGCTCGGGACGAGCAGAACTAAGCTTGGGGATGCTGATACGTCTCCAACGTATCGATAATTTCTTATGTTCCATGCTACATTATTGATGATATCTACATGTTTTATGCACATTATATGTTGTATTTACGCATTTTCGGAACTAACCTATTAACAAGATGCCGAAGAGCTTCCTTGTTTTGCTGTTTTTGGTTTGAAATCCTAGTAAGGAAATATTCTCGGAATTGGACGAAATCAACGCCCAGGGTCCTATTTTGCCACGAAGCTTCCAGAGACCGAAGGAGAGTCGAAGTGGGGCCACGAGGTGGCGAAACACCAGGCCGGCGCAGCCCAGGCCCGCCGACCTATGGTGTGGGCCCTCGTGCTGCCTCTTTACCTGCCCTTTCGCCTACAAATAGCCTCATCGCGAAACCCCTTCGAGATCCACGATACGGAAAACCTTCCAGACGCCGCCGCCGCGAATCCCATCTCGGGGGATTCGGGATCGCCTCCGGCACCCCGGAGAGGGGAATCATCTCCGGAGGACTCTTCATCGCCATGATCGCCTCCGGAGTGATGAGTGA
Source organism: Lolium multiflorum (assembly GCA_030979885.1). Lineage (NCBI taxonomy): Eukaryota > Viridiplantae > Streptophyta > Magnoliopsida > Poales > Poaceae > Lolium > Lolium multiflorum. The sequence continues at coordinate 273,308,071 of CM061753.1, read as the reverse complement.
GTAGTTCACCCCTAGACTATGGGTCCATAGCAGTAGCTAGATGGTCGTCTTCTCCTAATTGTGCTTCATTGTTGGATCTTGTGAGCTGCCTAACATGATCAAGATCATCTATCTGTAATACTATATGTTGTGTTTGTCGGGATCCGATGGATAGAGAATACTATGTTATGGTGATTATCAATCTATTGTTTATGTGTTGTTTATGATCTTGCATGCTCTCCGTTATTAGTAGAGGCTCTGGCCAAGTTTTTGCTCTTAACTCCAAGAGGGAGTATTTATGCTCGATAGTGGGTTCATGCCTTCATTGACACTGGGACAGTGACAGAAAGTTCTAAGGTTGTGATGTGCTGTTGCCACTAGGGATAAAACATTGATTCTATGTCTAAGGATGTAGTTGTCGATTACATTACGCACCATACTTAATGTAATTGTCTGTTTGCAACTTAATACTGAAAGGGGTTCGGATGATAACCTGAAGGTGGACTTTTTAGGCATAGATGCAGTTGGATGGCGGTCTATGTACTTTGTCGTAATGCCCAATTAAATCTCACTATATTTATCATATCATGTATATGCATTGTTATGCCCTTTTCTATTTGTCAATTGCCCGACTGTAATTTGTTCACCCAACATGCTTTTATCTTATGGGAGAGACACCTCTAGTGAACTGTGGACCCCGGTCCTATTCTTTACATCGCATACAATCTACTGCAATACTTGTTTTACTGTTTTCTTCGCAAACAATCATCTTCCACACAATACGGTTAATCCTTTGTTACACAAGCCGGTGAGATTGACAACCTCACTGTTTCGTTGGGGCAAAGTACTTTGGTTGTGTTGTGCATGTTCCACGTTGGCGCCGGAATCCCTGTTGTTGCGCCGCATCACATTTCGCCACCATCAACCTTCAACGTGCTTCTTGGCTCCTCCTAGTTCGATAAACCTTGGTTTCTTTCTGAGGGAAAACTTGCCACTGTGCGCATCATACCTTCCTCTTGGGGTTCCCAACGGACGTGTACATTTACGCGCATCAGGCACCGTGGGATTAACCTCCACTTAGACCAAAAGCCTAAGCTTGGGGGGAGGTATGACGACATCACTCATTCATCGCATATTACAATTGTTGGTCATGTGTATATACTTGTTTCATTTCTTTCGGTTGTTTCTCTTTCGTTTATTTTTATTTCAGTAGGTCTTTTATTTTAGTTTTTGAAGGTTGTTACTACTGTAATAATCTTTACTTTTACTTTTCTATTTCATTTGAGTGCCGATGGGTGCCTCTAATATGAGGAAGATGATATTTGGGGAAGTGCTGTCTAAAAAAACAGATTCTGGCTGATACTAAAAATTCTGTGCGTAGCCAGAACGTTATTTTGAGCTGCCAATTTTTGTGCATGTTCCCCAGGTTGTTATCTAACTTTCATTAGTTGAACACTTTTCGAGTTGAGCAGCATAATATTTTCGTAAAAAATGATTACTGCACTGCTGTCAAGTTTTGGCAGATTTCTGCCACTTTGCTTTTCTGTGATTCTTTTAGTTTTCATTCTCTTGTTTTTGCTTTGTTTCTTTCCTAAAACACAAAAAGACCAAAAATACTTCTGTTGTTTCTCTTCACCATTTGTTTATTTGGTTCTTTGTTCCTATTTTGCTTTGTTTGCTATTGTTGGTTTGCTATGAGAAAATCCAAAAAGATTTTACTTTCATTCGGTGACTCTAATATCGAAAACGCCAAAAATATTTGTTGTTCTTCTTCTGTTTTGTAAAGTTTATTAGGGATTTCAGCGGTCTCCGGTGGTTGGAGCTTGGTTTTCATTCCATATTATTCAAGCCACACAAGTGAAAGGCAATAATGACGATCTACGTCAATTGATTGTGGTGAGAGGCTGGTATGAACTCTATTTGTTTTCATTTTTGTACATATACTCATCCATGTGAGCATGCTTAGTTGGTTCATGTGAGGTATATGTCATTTAATGAAAGTCTAGTAGTTCATGATCTCTCATGTTTAGTTCCAATTTATTAATAATGAGTAGCATGTCATGAATATCTGCTTGCATTGTTTTATTCATAGATAGGTATGACATTGTGGTATCCTCCTCTGAATAATTCATTTGGATTGACTTGGCACATGCTCGCGCATGCATAGACTGAAAACAAAAAGTCTTAAGCCTCGATGATTTACTTTGCTTCAGAGTTCTTGTATCACTTTTATGCCTCCGTTAATTTTATTTTGTCGCAAGCATGATTATGACAGTTATTGCTCTCTTGATTGTCGCTTCCCAGTCTATTGCTAGCCTTCACTTGTACTGAGCGGGAATGCTGCTCGTGCTTCCAAATCCCTGAAAACCAAGTTATTCCAGAGTGTCCATCATAAATACCTATGCATGGCATTTCAAACCATTCCAAGTAAATTTTCATGTGCTACCTTTAAAACCTTAAAACTATTTCTCAATTTGTGTCAATGTTTTATAGCTCATGAGGAAGTATGTGGTGTTTTACCTTTCAATCTTGTCAGTCAGACTTTCACCAATGGACTAGTGGCATATACATCCGCTTATCCAATAATTTTGCAAAAGAGCTGGCAATGGGGTGCCCCAATTAATTACAACTTTCATTGATAATTCTCTTCACGTGTTTTGCCCTGATTTATCATTAAGCAACTTAATTTGCAAATAGACACTCCTCCATGGTATGTGAATGTTGGAAGGCACCCGAGGATTCGGTTAGCCATGGCTTGTGTAAGCAAAGGTTGGGGGAGTGTCATCCATAATAAAACTAAAGTACATGTGTAAACAAAAGAGAAGAGGGGTGATCTACCTTGCTGGTAGAGATAACGTCCTTCATGGGAGCCGCTCTTGAAAGTCTGGTTGACAAGGTAGTTAGAGTACCCACTATCATTCGTTGACAACAACAAACACCTCTCAAAACAATTTTACTTCTGTCTTTAGAAAAATGAAAAGCTCTAGCACATGTTAATCCCTGCTTCCCTCTGCGAAGGGTCAATCTTTTACTTTTATGTTGAGTCACCATCCTTTCTTTGAGCACCTTCTTGAGCATAATTGTCATTCTTAGTGTAATATGCTTGTCCCAGAAATATAGTTAACCGTGGTATGACTTTGATGCTTTTATCTTTGATAGTCTCTATTTCTAGTCTTCCCATAAACTTCAGAGGTGCATGGGCATTTATGTTTTGTTGTACAAATTCGGGCAAGCGAGATACCACTTTATCATATCTTTCTATGAACATTGCAATCCTGCTTATGGAAGTGTTTCATGATGCTTGTTATTAGTTTGTTGGTGTCTCTTTCATGATTGACACAGCTATTAGATGACTTTATTTGCATGTATCTTATTATGAATTGCCTAAGTACTCATCCATATCATGAGAATATTTACATCATATGAGCAAATGTGTTCGTGAAAGTTCTTTTATCGCACTCAGTTGTTAACTGAATTGCTTGAGGACAAGCAATAAGCTAAGCTTGGGGAGTTGATACGTCCAAAACGTATCTACTTTCCCGAACACTTTGCTATTGTTTTGCCTCTAATTTGTGTATTTTGGATACAACTAACACGGACTAACGCGTTTCCAGAATTACCTTGGTGTCTTATTTTTGTGCAGAAACTCAACTTTCAGGAAAATCCCGGAAATAATCGCAATGGGCCTATTTTCACGAGAGATCTACGGGGCCAAAAGGGCAAGCCAGGGGGCCCACGGCCCCACCATAGGATGGCGCGGCCAAGGAGCGCCGCCTTATGGTGAGGCGCGCCTCGTCTCAGACTACTTAAGGCTTTCGACCTAAAAACGCCGGGGTTCGACCACTTTTCCGAAGACATCCGAACTCCGCCGCCATCGCAACCGCCTCGGGACCGAAACTCCGTTCACACCTCTGAGACGGGAATTGGAGGAGATCATCGCCATCATCACCACCGATGCCTCTCCATCGACCATCCATGATTCCCCCATCCATGTGTGAGTAATTCCCCGTAGGCTGAAGGGGATGGTAGGGATTGGATGAGATTGTTCATGTAATAGCCATAAGATGTTCGGGCATAGTGCCTAGTATCCGTTGTTGGTACTTTTATGATATTGTTGCAACTTGTTATGCTTAATGCTTGTCACTAGGGCCCGAGTGCCATGATTTCAGATCTGAACATGTTATTGATTCATGAAGATATTCATTGTTTTATGATCTTACCTACAAGTTGTATACACATATTGCTTTCGGAACCCGAGGCCCCAAAGTGACAGAAATGGGACAACCGGAGGGGAAGGCTGTGATATGAGGATCACATGTGTTCATGGAGTGTTAATGCTTTGCTCCGATACTCTATTAAAAGGAGTACCTTAATTACCAGTAGTTTCCCTAGAGGCCCGGCTGCCACCGGCTGGTAGGACAAAAGATGTTGTGCAAGTTTCTCATTGCGAGCACGTACGACTATATACGGAACACATGCCTATGGATTGTTTAGTACTTGGATACCATTTTATTATTATCTGCAAATGCCCTGCCTTGATTGTTACATGAGTTCTCTTATCCATGCAACGCCCGTTCATCCATCCCTATGCCTACGTATTTTAATCCTGCTGTTTACTAAAATCACTACGCTGTCTTTATTACATTGCTGCTTATATTTCACTACTCTACTGCTATAAACTGTTGCTATTGATAAACTCTTGCGAGCAAGTATGTTTCAGTGCAGCTGAATTGACAACTCCGCTGTTAAGGCTTACAAATATTCTTTGACTCCCTTGTGTCGAATCAATAAATTGGGTTTTACTTCCTCGAAGACTGTTGCGATCCCCTATACTGTGGGTCATCAAGACGCCGGCGGGTTGTAGCAGAGCCGTATGTGCTTGCCGGTGTCGGTTTAGACCCCGAGGAGGTGGATCTCGCCGTCGTCCTGGCTATGACCCTGCTTGGCCACGAGGCGGTGGGCGGAGCTGCGGCCGGCTTATGGCTCCGGCTGGGAGCGGCGGCAATCTCGCGAGTGGAGGAGGGTGTCGAGCAGCGGGGTGGTTCAGTAGTAGCGTGGCGGCTGGCAGACGGAGCTACGCGAGCAGAGAGGAGGTCTGAGAGGGAGGCGCGTCGAAGGGGACGAGAACTGGGAGCAGTTTTCCAGTGCGCGCAGAAGCCGCTCATGAGCGCTGGGGAGACTACTCTGGGCAGAACGATAAGGTGGGCCCCCTTGTTATCTCTCCACGTACGTGGACACACGGCGGGCAAAGAAAGCGGGGGACCGGGAGGACTCATCCCCGGGTGATACTAAGCATTTTCACGCCGTTTGGCTCCGTTTGTGAGGCCAACATCTTAAAGCAAATCCAACGGTATGGATGCATGCTCACGTATACACGCGGTCCCCAAATTCACTCTCTTACTATTAAGGACATGTTGGCACAACCTTGTACAGACACAATGACAGAAGTATCATTGAATACTTTACCATAGAAACTTTGATACCAAATAGTCTGAACTTAGTATACCCTGAAAGGGAACGCCATATTTTTCACGTTCAACACATTGTATAGACGTAGTAATAAATTCCTTCTGCATTTGGTATCTAATTGGTTGCCCAATTATACCTTATCCTCTATATGGAAATCCCTGACAAATGTTTTATTTAGTGGCCTATAAGACAGATCACTACTTCGAACATTAACTTTGCAAACCCTCTAGAACCTGAGTTACCCCTCCTATCCTGGCCATCTTGTGGCCCATTGCAACCGCCGTGCAGGTTTGCAGCATCGGGAGGCGGTGGAGGGCGACAAACTCGGAGAGCACGGCGCTGGCCTAGTGGCCTCCATCACGAATGTAGTCGTGCCCTGTACTAATCGGATCATGGGATATTGGAACTACCGCGGCAAGAAGAGCTGACCGAATCAATCTGGACTCTCTCTTTGCGTACGAAGGTGGTTCTCGATCTGATTTTCTTGGGCTACTCCGGTTTTTTCTGATGTAGATATGAATCTTGCTTCGATCCAGTCGGTTTTTTGGACGGACGAAGATTTAACCCGGTTATTTTACCTACGGACCCCACCGATTGCAGTTTAATACTCTATCCGGTCCTAAATATAAGCCATATAATTTCTGGCATGGAAATTAAGAAACGCATATTTAGGAAAAATTACACCATGTTTGGCTAGGGCTAACCGTAAGTAATTGTCATGAGCTAATAGAGGACTTTGCATAAGATAAGTAAACCTAATCAAATCTCCAAAAATATTGTTCATACAAGTAGGGCAACGCAATAAACCTTATATTCTGGAATTTTTCTCAAAAAACTATATGGCTTATATATAGGAACGGAGGGAGTAGTAAAGATCCTTGGCACCAATTTTTCACGAAGAAACGGGTTCCCCTCGCATCGTCTCCTCTAGGCGACAGGAGGGGCAAAACCCTAACCCCCCGCCGCCTCTCCCACCTCTTCCCCTTCCCCTCGTCCTCCTCTGAGGCAACCGTCAGCGAAGCCCTGCAGCGCTAGTGATGGGGGCGGCGGGGATTTGCATGCGGGAGCCCCTACCCGGCGGTATTGAGGCAGGCTGTCGTGTGGCGGGCTGGCCTCTGCCTTTGGCTGCTCGGCGGCCCTCCTCCCTCCCACCTCTGGTCGGCCCCTCCGACGCTTGGGTGGACAGGTGGGGGTGCTTCCCGTCGCAACCTTGGCAGGGTCCTGGAAACCAGGGCAGTGGCCCTAGATGGCGGAGACGGCGTCGACCTAGCGGCGGGTGGCGGGCGTCGGTGCTGGAAACCGTGTCCTTCGGCCGCATGTGAGGTGAGGGGGCGGTGGGAATGTGCATGGTGCGTAGGTCTCTCTGTTGGGCCTCGGGCTCCGGATCTGAAGGTGACTCCTCCTCCCTACGGTTGCTTGGTCCACCTCCTCGGCCTCGAATCTTGTTCTAATGGCTGGTGGGTGTGGTGGCCTGAGGTGGATAGATCGGGGGAAACCCTAGGCCGACGATGGCAGCCACGACGTCGACGATGCTGCCGGCGCCGTTCTCCTTCTTGAAGGCTACATCTAGGTATATTCCCTCCCTACTTGACCTACCTATCTAGGGTGAAAGCCCAAAGCTTTGGTTTGGACGGCGACTCCGTTCTGGCGTCGTTCCCTTGTTGGAGGCACCGCCTTGAGATAGCGGGGTGTGTGGACGAGCGCGGCGGTGGTTGGTTGCATCTTCGGTGTCTCCTCCCGACAGCTTGGTCTGGTGTGGTGGTTCGTGCTGCGAGCGACGATGATGTTTGTGGGTGGCAGCATGGCGCTGCGAGTGCTCAGAGTTTTCCTCCAGGGCGGCAGGCTTCCATTGCCCATACGTGCTCAGGGAGAGCGGTCTACCTCCGGACAGGTACGGCGCCCTCCGATCCAGGGCAAGAAATCAGGGAGCTTTCTTTCGGGGGTGGAAATGGATGGCGCTGGGGTGTTGCTTGGCCTCTCGAGGTTGACGATGGTGCAAAACCTCAATGGTGTTCTTCTTCACCAACTTCGCTTCCTCTACAGCCGGACTGCAAGGCTGGACAATGGACACGAATCTCAAGATGTTCTTCATGTTCTTTTTCTTTGTGTGCTTGTTGTTTTCGTTTCTTGTTAGCTGGTTTTCAGCTCTTTGTATCATTGTGCCGGCAACGGAGCTTATTAATTTAAGTTAGTGATACGGCCTTCTGTTTAAAAAATAAGATCCATGCCTTCTCTCTCTCCTTATCCCTTTCATCACCACTCGTTCCTCCCTCACCTCTGGATTCCCTCTCTCTTTCTTCCGAGATCAGCCGCCGGCAAAACCAACCTTACTCCTTTGATCCACCACCTTCCCTCCCTCTATTACTCATATCGGTCCCTCCTACTTGTGAATTGGTGGCCGAGCGAGTGCCACTCGGGGTGGAGACCAGAGGAGCGCCATCCATGGGGGTGTTGTGCATCACATAGGGCATGGAGGTGAAAGTTATTCAGAATCTTGCAAATTCACGTGTTGTAGAGTAAACAGTTTAAGTACTTTGATGGAAAATTTGGTCATCACTACTAAAGGCACTAAGCCTGGAAAGACTCTAGGACAATATGGAGCTCCTTCAACATAGTTGCAAAGAGTCCTATAGTTATCCTGATGTAAAGGGCATTGAATACGAAATAGATCCCGAATTAGTAAATATGATGCAAGAGAATGCCTTTTCAGGAGAAGATTATGAAGATTTGAGCATTCACTTAACTAGAGTGAATGACATATGTGAGGTAGTTCGGCCAAAGAACTTGACAAAAGAATATTTATTGCTTAAATTATTTTGTTGTTCTTTAAAGGGCAAAGCTTTCATATGGCTACAATCCTTACCAAGGAATACTATTGCTAGTTGGAAAGATTACATTAAAGAGTTTATGAATAGATTTAATTATTTTTATAAGACTATGTAGGTTAAGGTTCTTCCACAACAATGGAGAAAAATTTGCCCAAGCTTGGGAAGATTCTCCGGATTAGTTACGAGGGTTCCTAACCACGGTTTTATGGATCATTTAATTGTGCAATATTTCTATGGTGGACTTAATGATGAATCTAAACAAATGATTGATTCATGTGGAGGAGGAACTCTAAATAACTTGACATATAAAGAGGCAATGAACCTTTTTTCACAAAGAGCTTTCAATGATGGCCCTTTTCATGTTCGAGTAAACCCCCATAGGCACCAACAGCCTGTCCTTGTAGCACCTCCGAGGCTCGGCCTTCATGGATTCGGAACAACGATCGGAGATTTTGGCCTCGCATGGTGATGCCGCCGTCGTGCACTGGTGAGGCCGGGGCGAATCGAAGGCGCGGGAATTTGGGCGGTGCATTGAGATTCAGCCGACATGCACTGGTTGGGTGGAGGCAGAGGAGCTACGCGAGCTTGTGTTAGAGGCGAATGGTGGAGGCGGAGCTTGGCAGAGGCAACAATGGAGTTGTTCAGTGGGGATGATTGATGGCGTGTAACTCACACGTTCGTTGGGAACCCCAAGAGGAAGGTATGATGCGCACAGCAGCAAGTTTTCCCTTAGAAAGAAACCAAGGTTTATCGAACCAGGAGGAGCCAAGAAGCACGTTGAAGGTTGATGGTGGCGAAATGTGATGTGGCGCAACACCAGGGATTCCGGCCCAACGTGGAACCTGCACAACACAACCAAAGTACTTTGCCCCAACGAAACAGTGAGGTTGTCAATCTCACCGGCTTGCTGTAACAAAGGATTAACCGTATTGTGGGAAGATGATTGTTTGCGAAGAAAACAGTAAAACAAGTATTGCAGTAGATTGTATGCGATGTAAAGAATAGGACCGGGGTCCACAGTTCACTAGAGGTGTCTCTCCCATAAGATTAAAGCATGTTGGGTGAACAAATTACAGTCGGGCAATTGACAAATAGAAAAGGGCATAACAATGCATATACATGATATGATAAATATAGTGAGATTTAATCGGGGCATTACGACAAAGTACATAGACCGCCATCCAGCATGCATCTATGCCTAAAAGTCCACCTTCAGGTTATCATCCGAACCCCTTCCGGTATTAAGTTGCAAGCAACAGACAATTGCATTAAGTATGGTGCGTAATGTAATCAACAACTACATCCTTAGACATAGCATCAATGTTTTATCCCTAGTGGCAACAAGCACATCCACAACCTTAGAACTTTCTGTCACTGTCCCAGGTATCAATGGAGGCATGAACCCACTATCGAGCATAAATACCCCTCTTGGAGTTAAGAGCAAAAACTTGGCCAGAGCCTCTACTAATAACGGAGAGCATGCAAGATCATAAACAACACATAAATAATAGATTGATAATCACCATAACATAGTATTCTCTATCCATCGGATCCCGACAAACACAACATATAGTATTACAGATAGATGATCTTGATCATGTTAGGCAGCTCACAAGATCCAACAATGAAGCACAATTAGGAGAAGACGACCATCTAGCTACGCTATGGACCCATAGTCTAGGGGTGAACTACTCACTCATCACTCCCGAGGCGATCATGGCGATGAAGAGTCCTCCGGAGATGATTCCCCTCTCCGGCAGGGTGCGGAGGCGATCTCCTGAATCCCAGAGATGGGATTCGCGGCGCGTCTCTGGAAGGTTTTCCGTATCGTGGCTCTCGATGCGGGGGTTTCGCGACGGAGGCTTTAAGTAGGCGGAAGGGCGGAGTCGGGAGAGTCACGGGGCCCCACACGCTAGGGCCGCGCGGGCCCCCTCTAGGCCGCGCCGCCTAGTGTGGTGGCGCCCGTGGCCCCACCCGTCTCCCTCGGGTCTTACGGAAGCTTGCAAAAATAGGACCCTGGGCGTTGATTTCGTCCAATTCCGAGAATATTTCCTTACTAGGATTTCGAAACCAAAAACAGCAGAAAACAACGGCTCTTCGGCATCTTGTTAATAGGTTAGTTCCGAAAATGAGTAAATACGACATATAATGTGTATAAAACATGTAGATAGCATCAATAATGTAGCATGGAACATAAAAATTATCGATACGTCGGAGACGTATCGCATCCCCAAGCTTAGTTCGCTCGTCCCGAGCAGTAAACGATAACAAGGATAATTTCGGAGTGACATGCCATCATAACCTTGATCATACTATTGTAAACATATGTAATGAATGCAGCGATCAAAACAATGGTAATGACATGAGTAAACAAATGAATCATAAGGCAAAGACTTTTCATGAATAGTACTTCAAGACAAGCATCAATAAGTCTTGCATAAGAGTTAACTCATAAAGCAATAAATCAAAGTAAAGGTATTGAAGCAACACAAAGGAAGATTAAGTTTCGGTGGTTGCTTTCAACTTATAACATGTATATCTCATGGATAGTGTCAATGTAAAGTAATATAACAAGTGCAATATGCAAGTATGTAGGAATCAATGCAGTTCACACAAGTGTTTGCTTCTTGAGGTGGAGAGAGATAGGTAAACTGACTCAACAATAAAAGAAAAGAATGGTCCTTCAAAGAGGAAAGCATCGATTGCTGTATTTGTGCTAGAGCTTTTATTTTGAAAACATGAAACAATTTTGTCAACGGTAGTAATAAAGCATATGAGTTATGTAAATTATATCTTACAAGTTGCAAGCCTCATGCATAGTATACTAATAGTGCCCGCACCTTGTCCTAATCAGCTTGGACTACCGGATCATCACAATACACATGTTTCAACCAAGTGTCACAAAGGGGTACCTCCATGCCGCATGTACAAAGGTCTAAGGAGAAAGCTCGCATTTTGGATTTCTCGCTTTTGATTATTCTCAACTTAGACATCCATACGGGACAACATGGACAACAGATAATGGACTCCTCTTTAATGCATAAGCATGTGACAACAATTATTATTCTCATATGAGATTGAGGATATATGTCCAAAACTGAAACTTCCACCATGATTCATGGCTTTAGTTAGCGGCCCAATGTTCTTCTCTAACAATATGCATGCTCCAACCATTAAGGTGGTAGATCTCTCTTACTTCAGACACGGACATGCATAGCAACTCACATGATATTCAACAAAGAGTAGTTGATGGCGTCCCAGAAGCATGGTTATCGCACAACAAGCAACTTAATAAGAGATAAAGTGCATAAGTACATATTCAAAACCACAATAGTTTTAAGGCTATTTTGTCCCATGAGCTATATATTGCAAAGGCGAATGATGGAATTTAAAGGTAGCACTCAAGCAATTTACTTTGGAATGGCGGAGAAATACCATGTAGTAGGTAGGTATGGTGGACACAAATGGCATAGTGGTTGGCTCAAGGATTTTGGATGCATGAGAAGTATTCCCTCTCGATACAAGGTTTAGGCTAGCAAAGTTATTTGAAGAAAACTCAAGGATGAACCGGTGCAGCAAAACTCACATAAAAGACATATTGTAAACATTATAAGACTCTACACCGTCTTCCTTGTTGTTCAAAACTCAATACTAGAAATTATCTAGACCTTAGAGAGACCAAATATGCAAACCAAATTTTAGCAAGCTCTATGTATTTCTTCATTAATGGGTGCAAAGTATATGATGCAAGAGCTTAAACATGAGCACAACAATTGCAAAGTATCACATTATCCAAGACATTTTAGAATTACTACATGTAGCATTTCCCAATTCCAACCATATAACAATTTAACGAAGAAGTTTCAACCTTCGCCTTGAACATTATGAGTAAAGCCTAAGGACATATTTGTCCATATGCAACAGCGGAGCGTGTCTCTCTCCACAAAGTGAATGCTAGGATCCATTTTATTCAAACAAAAACAAACAAAAACAAACCGACGCTCCAAGTAAAGAACACAAGATGTGGTGAATAAAAATATAGTTTCGGGGAGGAACCCGATGATGTTGTCGATGAAGAAGGGGATGCCTTGGGCATCCCCAAGCTTAGACGCTTGAGTCTTCTTAAAATATGCAGGGTGAACCACGGGGGCATCCCCAAGCTTAGAGCTTTCACTCCTCTTGATCATAGTATATCATACTCCTCTCTTGACCCTTGAAAACTTCCTTCACACCAAACTTCAAGCAAACCATTAGAGGGTTAGTGCACAATTAAAAATTCACATATTCAGAGGTGACACAATCATTCTTAACACTTCTGGACATTGCACAAAGCTACTGGACATTAATGGATCAAAGAAATTCATCCAACATAGCAAATACGGAAATGCGAAATAAAAGGCAGAATCTGTCAAAAACAGAACAGTCCGTAAAGACGAACCTGAAAGGTGCACTAGACTTGCTCAAATGGAAAAACTCAAAACTAATGAAAGTTGCGTACATATCTGAGGATCACGCTCGTAATTTTGCAGATGTTTTGAATTTTTTACAGAGACTTATGCCAGAATTCGTGACAGACAGCAATGCTGTTTCTGCGCAGCGATCCCAAATATAACATCAACTTTAACATAGAAACTTTACTTGGCACAAAAACATGATAAGGAGAGGTTGCTACAGTAGTAAACAACTTGCAAGACTCAAATATAAAACAAAGTACTGTAGTAAAAACATGGGTTGTCTCCCATAAGCGCTTTTCTTTACGCCTTTCAGCTAGGCGCAGAAAGTGCAAATCAAGTATTTTCAAACGAAGAAGCATCAACATTATTACCGGGGGTGTTGGGAGTTTTCTCAACAATGCATGTTATCTCGTCTATGTAAGTTTCAGAGGCTCCTTTTTCATTATTCTTAGGCTTGCTATTCTCATCAAACAAATTTTCAGGAACAAGCCAACCATAGTTATTTTCTAGAGCTTCATGCATTCCTAGGAGTTTACAAGGTATTGTTGTCTTAACCTCCCCACCATCATTAATATCATTAGTGTACTTTACTCTCTCCATATCCATCTTTTCAAGGAGACTAACAAAATTGGTGTAAGAACCAAGCATTTTATATTTAGCAAAGACTTTTCTAGCCTCTCTTGCTACACCACCAAATTCTTTAAGAAGGGTTTCTAAAACAAAGTCTTTCTTCTCTCCTTCCTCCATATCACCAAGTGTAAGAAACATGTGTTGGATTATAGGATTGAGATTAACAAATTTAGTTTCCAGCATGTGTACTAAAGAAGCAACAGCAATTTCATAAGTAGGAGCAAGTTCTATCAAGTGTCTATCTTCAAAATCTTCAGTGCTAACATGAGTGAAAAATTCTTCTATATTATCTCTTCCAATTATAGACCCTCGGCCTACCGGTATGTCTTTTAGAGTGTACTTAGGAGGAAACATGATGCAATAAGCAAAAAGTAAACTAGGCAAACAAAGTAAAGACGAGTAACTAATTTTTGTGTGTTTTTGATATAGAGAGCAAGACAGGAATAAAGTAAAACTAGCAACTAATTTTTTTGTGTTTTGTTTAGGTGCAGCAAACAAAGTAGTAAATAAAATAAAGCAAGACAAAAACAAAGTAAAGAGATTGGGAAGTGGAGACTCCCCTTGCAGCGTGTCTTGATCTCCCGGCAACGGCACCAGAAAAAGAGCTTGATGGCGTGTAACTCACACGTTCGTTGGGAACCCCAAGAGGAAGGTATGATGCGCACGCAGCAAGTTTTCCCTCGAGAAGAAACCAAGGTTTATCGAACCAGGAGGAGCCAAGAAGCACGTTGAAGGTTGATGGTGGCGAAATGTGATGCGGCGCAACACCAGGGATTCCGACGCCAACGTGGAACCTGCACAACACAACCAAAGTACTTTGCCCCAACGAAACAACGTTGTCAATCTCACCGGCTTGTGTAACAAAGGATTAACCGTATTGTGTGGAAGATGATTGTTTGCGAAGAAAACAGTAAAACAAGTATTGCAGTAGATTGTATGCGATGTAAAGAATAGGACCAAGGTCCACAGTTCACTAGAGGTGTCTCTCCCATAAGATTAAAGCATGTTGGGTGAACAAATTACGAAGCAATTGACAAATAGAAAAGGGCATAACAATGCATATACATGATATGATAAATATAGTGAGATTTAATCGGGGCATTACGACAAAGTACATAGACCGCCATCCAGCATGCATCTATGCCTAAAAAGTCCACCTTCAGTTATCATCCGAACCTCTTCCAGTATTAAGTTGCAAGCAACAGACAATTGCATTAAGTATGGTGCGTAATGTAATCAACAACTACATCCTTAGACATAGCATCAATGTTTTATCCCTAGTGGCAACAGCACATTCACAACCTTAGAACTTTCTGTCACTGTCCCAGGTATCAATGGAGGCATGAACCCACTATCGAGCATAAATACCCCCTCTTGGAGTTAAGAGCAAAAACTTGGCCAGAGCCTCTACTAATAACGGAGAGCATGCAAGATCATAAACAACACATAAATAATAGATTGATAATCACCATAACATAGTATTCTCTATCCATCGGATCCCGACAAACACAACATATAGTATTACAGATAGATGGTCTTGATCATGTTAGGCAGCTCACAAGATCCAACAATGAAGCACAATTACGAGAAGACGACCATCTAGCTACTGCTATGGACCCATAGTCCAGGGGTGAACTACTCACTCATCACTCCGGAGGCGATCATGGCGATGAAGAGTCCTCCAGGAGATGATTCCCCTCTCCGGGGTGCGGACGATCTCTGAATCCCAGAGATGGGATTCGCGGCGCGCGTCTCGGAAGGTTTTCCGTATCGTGGCTCTCGTGCGGGGTTTCGCGACGGAGGCTTTAAGTAGGCGGAAGGGCGGAGTCGGGAGAGTCACGGGGGCCCCACACGCTAGGGCCGCGCCGCCCTAGTGTGGCGGCGCCCCGTGGCCCCACTTCGTCTCCCCTCCGGTCTTCTAGAAGCTTCGTGCAAAAATAGGACCCTGGGCGTTGATTTCGTCCAATTCCGAGAATATTTCCTTACTAGGATTTCTGAAACCAAAAACAACGAACGCTCTTCGGCATCTTGTTAATAGGTTAGTTCCAGAAAATGCGTAAATACGACATATAATGTGTATAAAACATGTAGATATCATCAATAATGTAGCATGGAACATAAGAAATTATCGATACGTCGAAGACGTATCAATGATTCGAGAGGAATAGATAAGGTAATAGTCTATGGGGGTAGGCCCACCTATGTACGGTCTATCTAAGCCCACGTTGAGTAGCACGTATCAATCGTCTGCACATGAAGGGGAGGATCAATCGTATCCGACGGCCAGACACCCGAAAGCTGCCAGCACGCGATCCTCCGAAGGAAACACATCCTTTTCCTATTGGAAGCCTTGATATCCATCTAAAGTTTGTACACATTTGAATTGATTTGTTGTAGGTTATTCATGACCCTCATATTTAACGACCGAGAAAGGCAAAACAAAGCGAATGACTCGTGTCAGCTCCGGTTCCTTTATAAGAAGAATGACTCGTATTAGATCTGGATACTTTGTGAGAAATCATGTTGTACGAAACCACGATACCAACAAGATGGACGAAAATCAGCAATAGTACATATTTTCGCTTTTATTATTAGATTAGATAGATAGATACTACCTCCATCCCTAGGTTTAAGGTTTAAGGCTTATATTTCTTAAAAAATCAAACCAAAATTAAAATTTGACCAAAATTTTGTTGTTGCGTGAATTAGAGGCTGAGTGAGGATATATTTAACTCACATCACCTGATAGCTCATGGACGATCGGACGGTAGAAGGGGTCCCCCGTCCCTGGTGGGCTACGAACAGAATCGGGGCGGCACAACACGCGCACCACCTCGACGGCGGCGGCGCGAGCGTGGTGCTCGGGCAAATGCCCCGGCGCTCTTGGCGGCAACGGGGTCATGCTGGTCGCACGCGGGTTCCTCCGGCGTGCCATGGTTCCCCGCCTCGAGCGCTGCGGCATGTGTGGTGCGGCCGCAACCTCGGGTTTGGCGGTCCCGGGAGCCGACGCGAGGTTCCACGACTACGACGCCGCCGTCACGGCGTGCGTCGAGAGGCGGGCGCTCAGGGAGGGCAGGCAGGTGCACGCGCGCATGGTCATGGCGAGGTACCGCCCGCCGGTGTACCTGGCGACGCGGCTGGTCATCATGTACGTGAGGTGCGGCGCGCTGGACGACGCGCGCAACGTGCTCGACGGGATGCCCGAGCGGAATGTGGTGTCGTGGACGGCCATGATCTCGGGGTATTCGCAGAGCGGCCGGCACGCCGAGGCCTTGGAGCTGTTCGTCCGAATGCTTGGAGCCGGTAAACCATTTCAGTCTTTCCATGTTCCGATGTCTATGTTAGCCAATTGAATAACAATGACCGTATAGGCGTAAAGACAAGCACGAGGCGTAGAAATCTGGAGATGTCATTTGTTTTGGTGCACCTGGTGTAATGGGCCTGAGTGAATTGAAACTACACATACTTTATAGCATGATTTCTAGTCTTATTTTCGAGATATAAGCATTCCCCCTGATTTGATATCCCAACCTACGTTAGATGCATTTTCTTTATTTCTGGAGTTGGATATGGATATATCAGTATTGTGAACATGAGCTAGTAGATGTATCTTCGTTATCTCTGTTATCATTTGTCCCGCACCACAGTCCTTCAACAAATCTTAACAATATTTTTGCACCAGGGCTACCAACAATCTGCTATATAACTCTTGATTAACTCTTCATGATGACATTCACTCATTCCTCCAGTTTGTATGTTTGTTTCCAAGCACCCGAAAATCTGAACTGATTGGATATGTATATGATTACCTGCAAGGAGCAACCTACATAAATTATGTCATATGTGTAATCCAACCCTTGTACTTTTAACTGGCAGGATGCAAGCCTAATGAGTTCACTTTGGCAACTGTTCTTAGATCATGTTCTGGCCCTCAAAACATACACCAGGTCAAGCAAGTCCATTCTCTCGCTGCCAAGAAAAATTTCGAGTCACACATCTTTGTTGGAAGCTCCCTTCTTGACATGTATGCCAAGTCAGGGAATATCCAAGAAGCTCGGAGGGTTTTCGACATGCTTCCAGAAAGAGACACTGTTTCCTGTACAGCCATTATATCTGGCTATGCTCAGCTGGGCCTTGATGATGAAGCCTTGGACTTGTTCAGGCAGTTATACAGTGCAGGGATGCAATGCAATTATGTTACTTTCACGACCCTTCTCACTTCATTGTCTGGCCTGGCCTCCCTGGATTATGGAAAGCAAGTTCATGGGCTAATACTTCGTAAAGAGTTACCATTTTTCGTTGTTCTGCAGAATTCTTTGATAGATATGTACTCCAAATGCGGAAAGCTGTTATACTCAAGGAGAGTATTTGACCATATGCCTCAAAGATCAGCCATCAGTTGGAATGCGATGCTTATGGGATATGGTAGACATGGCATAGGGCATGAAGTCGTTCAGCTCTTCAGAACTATGACTGAAGAAGTGAAGCCTGACAGTGTTACTCTATTGGCTGTGTTATCTGGTTGTAGTCATGGCGGGCTGGTTGATGAGGGCCTTGATATATTCGATCTCATAGTTAAAGAACAAAATGCAATGCTCACCATTGGACACTATGGGTGTGTTATTGACCTTCTTGGCCGTGCTGGACGACTACAGAAAGCTTTGGATTTGATAGAAAAAATGCCATTTGATCCAACTCCAGCAATTTGGGGTTCATTGCTTGGTGCTTGCAGAGTTCATGTTAACGTATCTGTTGGTGAGGTTGTTGCTCAGAAGCTTCTGGACATGGAGCCAGGAAATGCTGGCAACTATGTGATTCTTTCTAATATTTATGCTGCTGCTGGAATGTGGAAAGATGTTTTCAGAGTGAGGAAGTTAATGCTGGAGAAGACAGTGTCCAAAGAACCAGGGCAGAGCTGGATAATTCTTGACAAAGTTATCCACACCTTTCGCTCAAGTGAACGTTTCCATCCCAGCAAGAAAGATATAGATGATAAGATAAAAGAGCTATATATCGATCTTAAAGCAGCTGGCTTTGTTCCCGACCTGAGCTGTGTCCTGCATGATGTTGATGATGAGCAGAAAGAACGAATGCTTCTTGGCCACAGTGAGAAGCTGGCGATAACTTTTGGGCTGATGAACACTCCTCCAGGCTTGACTATTCGGATTATGAAGAATCTTCGCATCTGTGTCGACTGCCATAATTTTGCGAAGTTTGTTTCAAAAGTTTATGGAAGGGAGATATCTCTCAGGGACAAAAATCGGTTTCATCTACTTGCAGATGGAGCTTGCACCTGTGGAGATTACTGGTGAAAACCATCGCCATATTATTCATATAGCTTTGCTGATAGGCGGAGCTGTTTTTATGCAGATAGTACATCTAACAGAATAAGCAACGGGATGTTGAATATGAGAGGATTGAATGGGAAATATCTTATGCCCTGCTCATTCTGAGTTCAGGTATCAAGCGAGATCAGTGAAGGTTTGCGGCAAAGAACCACAATTAGTTATTCTTAATACTCCATACTTGTAAGTTTGTGGCTGCTAAACATGTCTTTTTTTTCAATCCGCTTTAGCTCATTCATATGTTAAGATGAAATAATGTGCTTGTCCAAAATTATATTGTAACTTATTGCTCTTGTAAGCAGCTTACGTGAAAAATATATCCTCTAGTTCTCTAGGAATAACTTCACATGCTGCTACACTTGCAGACTTCCGGGTTATCTGGGGTGTTTTGGAGCTGTACATTTAAATTGCCATAGTGTCCTAAACAATGTGGTGCATCACCTATTACATGCTTGAGGTAAACACTTACGTTATTACAAACATTTCCCTCCATTTCATAAAAAGGAAAAGTGTAAAAATATTTCCGCCATTGACCGATTTAGCTGGACTGAGGAGCTAGTAGAAATCTGGAGACAGTACATATACACATACACCATCATTGCAGAATTGCAGCTGATGCTGTGATCCAGCTATTAATGATCTTTCCAAATTTTACTGTGCACACATAGTTTCAGGCTATCTCCAGTTGCTGCTTACTGTAGGTTCCACAGTGATTACCTTGTTGACAAATGACAAAAAAAAAGTGAGTCTTTTATATTATGTTCTTTCTGTAGTGGAAAAGTAAACGAGAATTTCCCTCTTGGACATATTTACAATGTTTAGCGTAGACAGGGCAGTGAAAGATGTATGTGGCTAAGATCTAAATCAGACAGCTAAACCTAACCTGTTCTCTCCAGAGTTTCTATGTGTGTGAATAAACCATGTTCTCTTGCTCACCATGATGGACATATTTTGTGTTGCCATTTTGGTTACAGGAAGCTTGCGCTCTCTGTCTCTCTCGATCACCATTTGTAGCTCGCCGCACCAAGCGAGATTCAGGGCTTTAGTCTGTGTGATGTGCTCATGGAAGGCCCCATAAAACATTCCAAAGTGAGCAGCTGCTACAACTGAAGCTATTATTCGTGCAACTGCATGGTTCCTCGAATTGTCAGGTATTCAGATCTGGCACTATCAATTGTGGAAACTTGTTTGCTTGTAGCTATAATTGATTCCTATTGTTTGTCCGATCATGAAACTACAATGCTGACAAGATCATGGTTGGCATTAGCTATTGTGAAAGCTTTTGTTGCATGTCTCTATAAAAATTATCATCCTTAGTCAGCTGTCGTGGAAGCTTTTGTCCATTTAGCTACAACTGTTTCCTTATCTTGTCTCAGTGTACTAAAACTGCTGAGGTTTTCAAAATAGGTACCTTAGTTACATAGTATAGAGGACCTTGGACAGTAGTGGGCATTGATTGTTGGTGTTTGTTCATGAACTAGCAAAAAGCCAAATTTTGAGAAAGGCTGACATTAGCTATCATGGTATGTATTGCACATGTACTACCTGAATGAGCAGGTTGGTTTCATCCCTGCAAATCTGGTAAGTTCAACAGCGCAAAAATGACAAGATCTGGAAGATAAGTTGGGATTATCTTAACTTTGAGGACCTATTTTGGTATTTAGTATTGTAATAAGAAGAGATTGCATATTATTAGGATCCTCATTTTAATGTTTTTTTTTGTCTAATTAGGAGCTTCATTGTAATGGTCATGTAAGTTGTCCAGTATTTACTAGTAGCCTACAAATAATTTCATGCAAGTCATTTTTTGCGCAAACAGACAAGATCTAGAAGATAACTTGGGAATGCCTTAACTTTGAGGAATTATTTTGGGATTCGGTCTTGTCCGGAGAGATTGTGTACTATTAGAAGCTTCAGTTTAATGGCCATGTAAGTGATCCAGCATACTAATTGTTTCATGATGCCCATTCCACCTAACAGTTTAACACCGAGACAAATGCCACAAATAATCATGTTATTATATTCTAATCAAATATATGTAATTTAGTCCATGATAGGAGATCCTAAACTGTCAAATAAAAAGTGGATTGTGCAGGGTTGAACTCAGGCTTTACGTGTGCTGAAAATTTTATTGCGAAGAATGGGCCGATTGACACTATGTCAGTCCTTGTCCTATTCACTCACTCAGTCGTTGGAGGCAGTGTGTTACAGTTACACAAACAGTCTAATTTTGTGGATGTTTCATTTGTCAATTTTTTCGGTTGTCCAAGCTAAAAAAAATCATTTCTTAACACCTCACTTTGCTATTACTTCTGTGTACTGTGTTTTCAGTTACCACACGTCAATGATATTCTGACTGAGAGCTCCCGAGCTCTTCTTGATCTCTGTATGCCTATATATACGCCTTTCCCTTTCCCTTGTGACCTGTGCAAGTGCAAATCACCTGTGGTCTGTGGAGTGTAGGCTCGTAGTAATCAGTGGCACGAAGCATGATACCACTGCTGCTGCTGTGCATGGCGTTCTTGGAGGGCGCCACCGCGCTGCACCTGTGCGTGGACAGGCTGTTCAACGACACACAGGGCAGGCACAACGACGGTCTGCCCCACTTGAACCCGACGGAGGAGGCGACATGGATGACTCTCCTTCCACGCAAGCTCGGCTCCAAGGCGGAGTTCGACTGGCTGGCGCTCTACCGGAGCCTCACTCGTGGTGGCGACGACCATGCCCCCGAGGAGTTCCTGTCCCAGGCGTCCCTGCACGATGTTCGCCTCGACCCAGGCTCCATGTACTGGCAGGGCCAGCAGACCAACCTTGAGTACCTTCTGTACCTCGACGCCGACCGCCTCACCTGGAGCTTCCGGCAGCAGGCAGGCCTACCCACCATTGGCGAGCACTACGGCGGCTGGGAGGCGCCAGACAGCCAACTCCGTGGGCATTTCGTAGGTCAGTTCTTGTCCCTTCTGGTCGTCTCATCTCTCCCCTTCAATGAATTTTCTCCAATTGAGCGAGGGAAAAACACTGTTTGTATGTGTTTGGTCGCAGGGCACTACTTGAGCGCGAGCGCGCACATGTGGGCAAGCACGCACAACGACACCCTCAGGGAGAAGATGACCAGGGTGGTAGACATCCTCGACCACTGCCAGAAGAAGATGAACACAGGGTACCTCTCAGCTTATCCTGAGAAGATGTTCGACATGTACGAGGAGCTTTTCGAGGCCTGGTCACCGTATTACACCATTCACAAGGTTTGCACAAGAACAGAATTCCATCCAACTTGTTGTGTTGATTTGGAACGTTCACCTGGTGAAGTCACATCGTGTATGATATCTTTGTTGTTGTAAGCTATACATGTCACTCTACTGTTTTGTTTTGACAGATTATGCAAGGCCTTCTGGATCAGTACACATTAGCGGGAAATCCAAAAGGTCTTAAGATGGTGGTGTGGATGACCGATTACTTCAGTGAACGTGTGAAGAATTTGATTCTGAAGTATTCTATTCAGAGGCACTGGGAAGCAATGAACGAGGAGACCGGTGGATTAAACGATGTGATGTATCAGCTGTATACTATAACGGTAATATCAGTGCTGTACTGCTGTTACATTTAGTACTGTTTAGTAATCTTGGCTTCAGATTGTGGTATATATATGGTATTCTTAGAATTGTTTCTGAACTCTTTGCAGAAAGACCAGAAGCACCTAACTATGGCCCATCTTTTCGACAAACCATGCTTCCTCGGACCACTCAGCCTTCATGTTGGAACTCTGGGTTTCATCTTGATTCATTATGTTTGAGATTTCGGACTTTTTAAGAAACATTCGGTGATGTGAACCTTCTCTTTTCAGGATGATGATATAGCAGGGTTGCATGTTAATACTCATGTTCCTGTCCTAATCGGTGCACAAAAGAGATATGAAGTTGTTGGTGACCATCTTTACAAGGTAAACGGAAAGTTGTTTTAGATTGTTAACAAAGACATCTACCTTGATGGGCAATGTCATAAGTTTGAACTTGTAAGTGTGCACTATTATGTCGGATTGTTTTTCAAGCAGCAAATAGAAATTACGCGAATTTTCTTCATCCATTTTTCATAACATGACTGAAATGAATACTAAACTAACGC
This sequence comes from Lolium multiflorum, assembly GCA_030979885.1. Lineage (NCBI taxonomy): Eukaryota > Viridiplantae > Streptophyta > Magnoliopsida > Poales > Poaceae > Lolium > Lolium multiflorum. The sequence continues at coordinate 273,285,244 of CM061753.1, read as the reverse complement.
ATGGCACAGGACATTGCAACATTCTTCTTTGACGTTGTAAACTCTTCTCACACATTTGCAACAGGAGGCACATCTACCATGGAACACTGGTGAGTGATAATCGATCACTATATTGTTGTCTTAGGACTTCTCCCTACTGAACTTCTTTTTACATGCCAGGCATGACCCGAAGCGACTAGTTGATGAGATCAAAATCAGTTCGAACGAGGAGACTTGTTCCACCTACAACTTGCTTAAGGTGAACTATTGTTTTCTATGCCTCTCATCACAAGCATTATATTTTTCAGAATGTAATTTCTGAACTGCGTTGCAGGTCTCCCGAAACCTGTTCAGGTGGACAAAGGAAGTCAAGTACGCTGACCACTATGAGAGATTGCTCATCAATGGGATCATGGGCAACCAGAGGGGAACGGAGCCTGGCGTCATGATCTATTTTCTTCCCATGGGTCCTGGGAGATCCAAGAGCATCAGTGGTGCGCCCCCTTCTGGCCTCCCCCCCAAGATGCCGGGGGGATGGGGAGGTCCCAATGACACATTCTGGTGCTGCTACGGGACAGGTATGTGTTGAGTACCTGAGGAAGTGATTGTGTTGCTGATGCTGCTTTTGTTTCTGAAATAAGATTACATTGACAAATTGACAGGGATAGAGTCATTCTCCAAGTTAGGAGATACCATATACTTCCTGGAGGAGGGCGAAATACCAGGGCTGTACATTGTTCAGCACATACCGAGCACCTTCGACTGGAAGGCGGCAGGCCTTACTGTGGTGCAGCAGGCCAAGCCACTGTTCTCAACCGATTCTCACTTTGAAGTTACAATCTCCATTTCTGCAAAGGTAACTTCTGAATAACGACCTTCTGCCATTGTGCCCTGGCCAGCTTGTTTGATACTTGGATCAAAGAATCAGAAAAAAAGAAATCATTTATTTTGCATCCTCATAAATGCAGGGAGATCCCCAAGCAGCAAAGGTTAGCGTGAGGGTCCCATCATGGACATCTACAGACGGTGCCGCGGCAACTTTGAATGGCCAAATACTCAACTTGACATCTGCAGGTAACTTCTTCACTAATGAGATGATACTGATATTTCAGATGAGAGATCCCCTGCTTCATGATTGTCGTCCTCTTACAGGTGATTTCCTCACGTTGACCAAACTCTGGGGCGACGATACCTTGCTGCTCCGGTTTCCCATTAACTTACGAACCGAGGCAATTAAAGGTACGAAATGTCGGACAATGTCTGAATCTTTCTAGGCAGAACCTAAGGTGTCTGTACACTCTGGACTTGAAGAGTCTGAAAGTCTGAATTTTGTTTTCCAGATGACCGGCCGGAGTACTCATCCATCCAAGCAGTGCTGTTCGGGCCACACCTATTGGCCGGCCTGACACATGGCAACAAGACCGTGAACGCAAGCGAGCACTCCAACGACGGCCTGACCCCAGGGATGTGGGAAGTCGACGCCAGGAACGCCACCTCCATCAACCACTGGATTGTCCCAGTCCCTCAGTCGCTCAACTCGTATCTCATCAGTCTGACGCAGCGTTCCAGCAAGCAGACCTTCGTCCTGTCGGTGTCCGCTACCGATGGTACGCTGACAATGGACGAGATGCCTGTGGCCGGCAGCGACACATGTGTGCACGCCACCTTCTTCATCAACAGAATCCTGGCCCTCGATGCTGGCGGCTTTCTGCCGCTGCAAGAGCCGAACGTGACGATCGCGCCATTCGACAAGCCGGGCATGGGGATCACCAACAGCCTCAATCTCACCCTGCTGCAAGTGCAAGGACTGGACGCCGCCCTCTTCAACGCCCTGCCCGGGCTGGACGGGCTCCCTGGCTCGGTGTCCCTGGAGCTCGGCACCAGGCCAGGGTGCTTCGTGATGGCCCCCAGGGCCGGCTTCAGCCCCGGCGACAAGGCCCATGTCGGCTGCCTGACGAGCGGCGATGACACTGTGTTCCGGAAGGCGGCCAGCTTCACGCTGGTTCCGCCTCTGCGCACGTACCACCCGCTGAGCTTCGTGGCGGGCGGCACGGAGAGGAACTTCCTGCTGGAGCCGCTGCAGAGCCTCCAGGACGAGTTCTACACGGTGTACTTCAACCTAGTCACTGCTACCGCTGACAGCTGAAATGTGCCGTTACAGTCTTGCTTGATCCATGTCAGACTGAGAGGACGACAGACCAGAGTTTCAGAGGAGGACATACACATGTGCTGCACAATTACTATGTGTGCTGTTGCAGTATCCCCCATGACCAATAATGCTCTTGAATCTTGCTTCAGAAAAACAATGCTCTTGCATCTTGATGTAAAATAAAAGCAGCATGTGTGGGTGTGTGGGTGTGATGGTGTTGACATTTCTGGAGGTTGGTTTAAGATGTTGATCCGTGCACCTCGCATACATGCGCCGCGTGAACATAAATGTCGTCCAGTTAGGCGCATGTTTATGCTATTATTGTCATCATGGTACAGTCCTTGCGAGTATGGTGTAATGTTTGCAATGTGGTCAAAGCCTAGCTAGTGGTCGATACGGTTCCTCTTGCCCAAGAATCTTTAAGTCGTAACCGCAGAGAACATATGCAAGCCTGTGAAGATATATGCCACCTCATGTTTACGTGTAGACGCGCAAAGGAGGTTCGGAAAGCTCTGGGATGAGCTATTAAACCAAGCGGTCAGTGTTGAAAGATCCGGCTCGGTCATCCTCGAAGAAATTCTGAGAAAACCGAGAAGGAACTTGCATGTTCTTGGTCAGTTGGGGCTCCAAGAAACAATTGTGGTGACTTTTTGTTACATTTGGTGGCAGCTTAGAGAGTTTGTAAAGGGAGAACCAGTGTCCAATCCAACAAGTTCGGCCTTCTCTATCAATGCACTGACCCTGAACTATGGTTCAGCTGCAGCAAGGGCAATCCCAAAGATTTTATTGTTAAAGTGTATAAGTGGATTGCCTAGTTTCCATCAGTTTGAACTTTTGGTTGTGTTGGCTAGTGCATGAAGGTTGATATGGTATCAGTGCTCAGGGTCTCGAGGCTAGTGCATGAAGCTTGACGATTATCATGGAGTAAATCCCCTTCTCGGCACTATAAACTGAATGTTGGTGCGAGTGGAGCATGTGCAGCAGGAGCTATCATTTGAAATGATCGGGGAGAAGCCATTGCAGGTGGTGCGGAGCCTATGTCGAATTTGCTCGATTTACAAACCGCAGAAGCATTGACGTTGAAGTATCGCTTGCAAATCCTGGAGAATAGTGGTTGTTCTCCGGCTGTAGTGGAGTCAGATTGCGTTGAGATGCATGTACTGGAGTAATCGAACTTTGGAGTCCATATACTGCTGTTCTTGCTATGCAGGATCGAAAATATATCTTTTCTTCATTGTTCTAGGGAGGCAAATAAGGCCACGCATAATCTTGCTAGACTTAGTTTTGAGTCAAATAGTGTGTTTATTTGGGATGGTGATCCACCGCCATCTGTTCTGAAAGTTGTACCAAATGATGTAAGTATTTATTTTGGGAGGTTAAATAAAGTGCGCCCTTTGTGTTCAAAAAAAAAATTTAAGAGATCTAGGTAGATATTCATATTGATTGTAAAAAAGAAAAGCTAAGCTAGCTAGTGCCTGCCGGTCTGCTACTTCTCTCACGGGAACGCACCGGGACAAACAAGACGCAACGTGCCAAGGAGTGAACGCCGTGTCGCGAGCGCGGCACGTGATCGAGTATTGCCGGTATGCGAAGCTCGTGTTTACTCTCTTCTCGACCGTCGTTCCTTCCTGCGCTCGCTCGCTCGTAGACAGTCAATAAAATCTCTCGAGACTGATTAATTGGACGCTGTCTTTTTGCTGTGCTCACGTAGTACTCCTACAGCACAGCCATTGAGGCGTTAAAAGCTTTTGGGATTACTTGGGATTCTTGCCCATAAAAGCTCGGGTGGTAGCTGCAGTAGAGAAGACCAGTGGCCGCGACACTGAGCGAGTGAGCAGTGTGTCCCATCTTGGAGAGCAATGGAGCCGTCGCCGTTGTTGGGGGTGGCGTTCGCAATGGTGGTGGCGGCGGTAGTGGCCACGGCGAAGGAGTGCACGAACGTGCCGACGCAGCTGTCATCGCACACAGTGCGGGCGCGGCTGCAGGCGACGCCGGGGGCGGAGGAGTGGCGGCTGCGGGAGCTCTACCACGAGCACGTCAACCCCACCGAGGAGTCGACGTGGATGGACCTACGCCCCCTCGCCGCCACCGCCGGCGCCGCGCCAGCGGAGGAGCTCGACTGGGCGATGCTGTACCGGGCGCTCAAGGGCGGCGCCGTGGGCTCGTCCTCGGCGGCGGAGCAGCAGAGGCAGAGGCCGCCGGTGCTAGTGGAGGCGTCGCTGCACGACGTGCGGCTGGACCCCGGCGACGAGGTGTACGGGCGCGCGCAGCAGACGAACCTCGAGTACCTGCTGCTCCTGGACGTGGACAGGCTGGTGTGGAGCTTCCGGAAGCAGGCCGGGCTGCCGACGCCGGGGGCGCCCTACGGCGGCTGGGAGGCCGCCGACGGCGAGCTCCGGGGCCACTTCGTCGGTACGTACGCCATCTTAGTTGTCAGTTTGTCACTTACTCTCGTGCCAGTTACTACTCGTGCTCGCAGCGTGGTCGTCGTTACTTACGCTAGAGCATCTCCATCTCCAATCACTTTCCAATAACCGTGGAGATGGCCATCGTTACATTACGCTAGACGCAGCGTCAGATGAAATTACTGTGGAACTCAGATGAGATGGGAATTCCCGTAAGATGCTCCCTACCCACCGTACATGGCTGATTTTTTCTTCAGCAAACCATAATACAGGCTGTAGGTTTGGACGGGGTGCAAATCGGCCAAGAAAGAAGAATTTCGAGAGCAAGCTTTGGGCTGTGATTTTAGCCCATAAACAAGTTAGATGGGCTGGCTTGTCTTAGTCTAACCACTTCAGATACCCACAACCATTGGGCTATCCCTCAAAAAAAAATCCAGACTTTTAGTTCGAAACTGAAAATGAGTTCAAAAAAAGTTTGAAACTGATGAACAGACAAAGTTTGAAACTGAAAAGACAATGGAACCAAAATGGAGCAGCACCTCACCTCGCACATGGCAAACTGGCAATGCAGGACACTACATGAGCGCGGCGGCCAAGATGTGGGCGAGCACGCACAACGGCACGCTCGCCGGCAAGATGTCGGCCGTGGTGGACGCCCTCCACGCGTGCCAGCAGGCGCCGGCCAACGGCGGCAAGGGTTACCTCTCCGCCTTCCCCGCCGAGTTCTTCGACCGCTTCGAGGCCATCCAGCCAGTCTGGGCGCCCTACTACACCATCCACAAGGTACCCTCCTGGCCTCCTCTTCCAAACCATACTACCTGAACAACTCTGCTGTGCTGCAACACTGAACTTTTCTTTGCGGTGGAATGGCAGATCATGCAGGGGCTACTCGACCAGTACACGGTGGCCGGCAATCGCAAGGCCCTGGATATGGTGGTCGCCATGGCCGGCTACTTCGGCGAGCGCGTCAGGAGCGTGATCCAGCGGCACACCATCGAGCGGCACTGGACCTCCCTCAACGAGGAGACCGGGGGCATGAACGACGTGCTCTACCAGCTCTACGCCATCACCGTAAACCAATTACTAATTCATTTCCGAGCATTGCTATGCGTGTTCAGGCCTTGTCTGATGCTGATTCTGAACTCAGCTGGTATGCTTCATTTGTTTTGCCAGAACGATCAGAGGCATCTTGTGCTCGCCCATCTCTTCGACAAGCCGTGCTTCCTGGGATTGCTTGCGGCTCAGGTATGAAGAGAGCTTCTTCATACTCTGCCATGTGTTTCTTCCATTCTATCTTTCTTCCATTTTATGAACAACGATGTGCGATGTCTTTCTTCCATTTTATCTTTCAGGCTGACAGTCTTTCTGGCTTCCACACCAATACGCATATTCCGATTGTTGTCGGCGGGCAAATGAGATATGAGGTTACTGGTGATCCTCTCTACAAGGTAAAAGTTTAATATTCATTCCTGGATTTTTAAGTTGTGATCGAGGTGAGACTGACAATAGCATACATGGAACAGGACATTGCAACATTCTTTCTGGACGTTGTAAATTCTTCTCACACCTATGCAACCGGTGGCACATCTGTCAGTGAATTCTGGTAAAAGATTCTAGAATGATTGCACAAGTTCACAACTGCCCTCTGTCAAAATTCTCATGTTTGAAAATAATATTGTCAGGTACAACCCTAAACGTTTGGCAGAGACTCTGACCACTGAGAATGAGGAGTCCTGCACTACCTACAACATGCTCAAGGTGATTGATTTACCTCTTCACCGCCATTAAACTAAACTTTCATCTCAAGAACTAGTGTGCTAAACAAAGTATGCAGGTTTCTCGCCACCTGTTCAGATGGACAAAGGAAATCGCATACATCGACTACTACGAGCGTGCACTCATAAATGGTGTCCTGAGCATTCAGAGAGGGAGGGATCCTGGTGTCATGATCTACATGCTGCCCCAGGGCCCCGGGAAATCAAAGGCAGAGAGCTACCATGGTTGGGGGACGAAATATGATTCATTTTGGTGCTGCTACGGGACTGGTAAGTAGACAGTTGTGAATATTCAGAACCTGCAAATGGAAATGTAAAGGTTCTCAACTGTTTTCATCTATTATCCGCAGGGATAGAATCCTTCTCAAAGCTTGGGGACTCGATCTATTTTGAGGAGAAAGGCAGCAAGCCGGCGCTATACATTGTTCAGTACATACCGAGCACGTTCAACTGGAAATCTGCAGGTCTGACTGTTACCCAGCAAGTGAAAGCCCTCGGCTCGTCTGATCAGAATCTTCAAGTTTCACTCTCGATATCTGCAAAGGTAAACCAAAACCTTCCGCAACGATGAATTGTTTGTGCAGGATCAGTATTTAGTCAGCTTCCTTTATGTGTTGCGCAGACGAACGGTCAGTACGCGACGGTGAATGTGAGAATACCTTCGTGGACATCTGTGAATGGGGCAAAAGCAACTTTGAATGGCAAAGATTTGCAATTAGCATCTCCAGGTAGGCTCACAAGAATGCAAGAAAGACGGGATTTTCCATGTAGTGAATGTTTGATGAACCCCAGAGATGATTGTTCTCACTCAATCTTGATTTTTACCAGGGTCTTTCCTCTCGGTCACCAAGCGGTGGGTTAGCGGTGATCATCTGGAAATCCAGTTACCTATTAGCCTAAGAACAGAAGCAATAAAAGGTTTGAATTTTTACAGTTTTTTTTTCTGTGCATCAAACTTCAGCTTGAGTTGATTTATTGCTAACCTAGTCCACTGAAATAAAAACTTTATATAACACCAGATGACCGGCCAGCGTACGCACCTCTGCAAGCAGTCCTGTTCGGCCCCTTCCTCCTCGCCGGCCTCACCACCGGAGACTGGGACGCGAAGACCGGCGCCGCCATCTCAGACTGGATCACCCCTGTCCCTGCATCATACAACTCCCAGCTGGTGACGCTCACGCAAGAATCCAGCGGCAGCACATTCGTCCTCTCGACCACCATCGCCACCTCCCTGACGATGCAGCCGCAGCCCGACGGAGGCGGCACCGACGACGCCGTCCACGCCACTTTCCGGCTGGTCCCCCAGGAATCTCCTCTGACGGCGACGACGGCCAAGCGCCGCCATGCCACCAACGGCACCACCGCAACGACGACGGAGCGCACCTCCGCGATGATCGAGCCGTTCGGCCTGCCGGGAATGGTGGTCACCAACGGCCTGACGGTGTCCGGCGAAAAGAGCCCGGCTTGTGTGTTCAACATCGTACCGGGGCTCGACGGGGAGCCCGGATCGGTGTCCCTGGAGCTCGGGACCAGGCCGGGGTGCTTCGTGTTGACCGCAGGCGCGAAGGTTCAGGTCGGCTGCCGCAGCGGCAGCGGCGGCGGTGAAGCGGGGTTCCTGAAGGCGGCGAGTTTCAAGCGGGCCGAGCCGCTGCGGCGGTACCACCCGATCAGCTTCGCCGCCAGGGGGGCGAGGAGGGGGTTCCTCCTGGAGCCGTTGTTCACGTTGAGAGATGAATTTTACACCGTCTACTTCAACCTTGGAGCCTGACAGTCTTCTCTCCGAGGCTAGACTAGAAGTAGAAAAAGAAAATAATTCTTCTGGAATGTTTGGAGGTGGAAGGGAATTAGATTGTGGGATGATTCCTCCATTCTTTCGTTTTAGCAGATAATAAGGATCTTTCTGATTCTCTGAATGAAGATTTGGCGGATGAGAAATAATAAGAAGGATCGTGCCGAATGAATCATATCACTGTTGCAGGGAAGCGTCACTGTCACTGGACGCTGGAACAGGAACAAAAACAGAGGGTCAAGATACATATCTGAGCATAGGAAATTTGTAAATTTGGAGTGCATATCGATACAAGATCCAAGTGGTGCTGGTGACAGCGAGGTAGGAGCCCGTCGAAACATTCAATGGCAGATCCATCCAGGGGAGCGTGCCGCCAACGGAGAATCAAAAAACAATGGGATACAAGAGTGAACACATTCGTAGAAAACCAAGGCATGATCAGCCAAACACAAGGGACGATCGCGCCTAGAAAGTAGAAAGAAACATATCCCATCAGCCAAACATAGAGAGCAATTCCACACTCCAGAAAGTAGAAAGAAACATATCCCATCAGCCAAAAGAGCAATTCCACACTGCCTGACGTTTCGATCATCTTCCAACCTAGTCGGACCAAGCTTCTACATAAGACGAGCACAACGTGCCATAGTTCTCCAGATATCAGGCCACCTCACAACATGCCACAAGGTAGGGAAGACTGCACAAACCAACCTCCCAGCAGCATTCCACCAATATCTCACCTGACACTGAACTTTTATCATCTGGTGCAGATAACAATGATATGTGATGCCAGTTTTCTCAGCATTTCACTGGTCTGAAGATGAGAAAGTATCAGCTAATAGTATGACCATATGGGATACCATTATAACACACGACGACGATTACTGGTTACCATTACCGGTTGCGTAGGACAGCAGGAACGAAACAGTACATTACAGATTACAGAGTGCTAGCTAAATGCGAAGCCACGATACCGTCCGCCGCCACGCAAAGACGACCATAGAATAAAAGCTTACACAACATAGCCAACATGGAGACCGTTCGGACTGGCCAGAGAGTGGGAGAACCCTTGAAGCTTTGCCGAGGCGTGCCATGCATCAGGATGCCCAACAACTAGATTGTAACATGAAAGGATAATGCAGCAAAGACGCACGTACGACGATGAGGTAGCACAGATCGGGACCTTTTCGTTTGCCACCGGAAGCAGGGGCTCCTAGATCTTGTCGAGCTTCTCGGCCTTCACCACCGGGTTTGCCTTGGCGATGGCGTCCATGGCCGCGGCCCGGTAGTCGAACTTGCACTCGTGCTTGTCGGAGTAGCGGTGCATCGCGCAGTACAAGTTCCCGCATCGGCAGTTGAATCCTGTGAGCCCGACCCTCTTTCTGCAGGTGCTGCAACGGCTTGGGCCTTTGGGGGCTGGCTCGCTGGGACCAGCAACAACGGCAGGCTGCGCAACGACTGTCGTCTTCAGATCGACATGAGCAACAGCTACCGCCGTCGTGTTGGCAGCAAGAAGATGTTCTTTCGTGGCATCAGCACCGTTGACGATGCTGTCGAAAGAGGAGGCGGCCAGCTTGGCCTGCTCCTCCTTGAGCGTCATCTCCTTGTGGCACTTGGAGCACATGTTCATGGTAGCGGCGCTGCCGAAGAAGCCGCAGTTATTGACGCAGAGGATGGGTCCCTCCCGAGACTGGCAGCCGGTCTCCTTGTGTTCCATGGCTTGGTTTACTGGAAATCAGATGTAATATCACTGTCAGCACAACAAGTGTGCAAGAGTAAACAGCAGAGGCACACTTGTGTATCAATCAAGCAATCACCGCACAGTTCATAATTAGCCATTTAAAGGCAAAAATGTTTGACAGATAATCTTCAGGCATGTAGAAGCATAATGAATCCTATTATATTTCGATTGTATTTCGAGAAATCAAATGACAGTTGATAAGTAGCCATTTCAAGGCAAACATGGTTGATAATCTTCAGACATGTATGTGGTAAACTGGTAATGAATCCTACTCCAGAAAAGTAAACTTACTCTACTACGAAGCATCTTATACTAAAAGGGTAGCAGCTTGATGGTCAAATACCAAACTGAAGGTGGTACTAAAAGATGCAACCTGCCTGCCTTACAATTAGCCAACAGCAGCCTAATAATCACCTAATACTAGCATCAGACGAGAACAGAACAGAGCAGGGGGGGAATTAATTGTAAAGAAAGGCCCCAACTTTACGCCGCTTTACGCAACAAATCCGTAAAGTAGCAAGCCATATCTGCGCACTAACTTTGGCGAAAGAAAGAAAGCACCCGCCGCCCGCATCAACTAGCTGCCGCAACAAACGCACACACCGAACAGGATACGTGTAAAGGAGGGCGGGCGGCGCCTGTACACCCGAGCACCGAATTCGCTCGCGGTTCGTCGCGGTTCCGCAGAATTGAACGTCGGACGGACAAATCGGGGCTGGACCGCGGGTTCTACGGCTACCAGGGGAATCACCGGCCAGAAAAATTGGAACTTTTGACCATGAAAAACAGAGACTAGTACCCACATGCCATACTAAGACAGACAGGTAATTATCAGCAGGGACAGAGGAATTGGCGAGGGACGAACCTGATACAGAAAGCCCTGGTCGCGATTCCTCTCCGGCGATCCCTGCACAGAGACAACAGAACGAAAATCAGCACGGAAAGATTCCTGGGAAACCCGGCCCGGATCGACCGAGCGAGGCCGAGCCGGAGGCCTGAGAGCTGGAGATCGATCCGGTGGAATCAGGGAGGGCACGAACCCTAGGAGGGGGAGGAGTCGGAGGCGAGGGGAGAGGAATCGCGAGCAATTCGGTGGGCTTGGAAATGGGGGCGAAACGTGGGGAGGTGGGGAGAGAGATAAAAGGGAGGAGGAAGAGGCGCTGGGAATGGGAATGACCGGGATGCCCCTCCGATTTTTTTTTTCTTCTCTGGCGGTCCCCGCCGTTGGATTGCCGCCTAGCGCTTTTCTAATCGTACTTGCTTTCTGAGAAAAAAAAACTCTTCGAGACAGGTAGTATTGCACCCTGATTTCTGCATTGTTTTCTTCAGACTTGTTTTTTAAGAGCTTCACTGGAATTCGACCACGGCTTGTCACTAGGTAAGGAAGAAACGAGTGATGGATGTAAGATCATGTACACTTTCAACGGAGAAATATGTTGGAGGACTCAACACTATTAGAGCACCTCCAACAGGCGTTGTAAGCGGCGTTGTATCAAAAAAAGTGACTAGTTTAGCGCGGGAGGCGCAAATTGATCCAACAGGTGCTGCAACCGGCGCTGTAAAATAGTGTGTGCGGCAAAAGCGCTATCTTGTGCACTATATCTACCGCGCTAGAAAGAGGGGGTGTACAAACCGCGCGCAGAAACAACTACCTAGTTTTACAGCACCAAAATTTAGAGCTTCTGTTGGAGGTGAATATGGCCTTACACGGATAGAGCGCGCTGCAAAGTGTTTTTACAACGCCAAAATTTAGCACCAATGTTGTAGATGCTCTTAAGAGCTAAATTTTCATAGTCGCGATTTTAAATTAGATACAAACCCTATGATAGGATCACAAACCATGGAATCATAAATGTCAAGATCATGAAAATTGTAGATTCGACTTATTAAAATTGTATAATAGGTCTACTCAATTTTGGTCGTTCGCAATATCGCATAGAAAGATTGTGATACTAATAACATTGGATATGAATCTTCACTCCCCTCTGGTTTGATATGTTGGATTCGTATTAAATTTAATTTTCATTCTATTATTGTTATCACCAGAATTTGACCAAGTCAGAGGTGGGCCGCGATCAAGACGGAATTGAAGATATACATATGGAAGAGATATGTAAATCGGCCTTGTTAATCAAGTTTGGGCTAGTTAGCCCGTGTATCTCTATAGTAGGTTACGTAAAGTTAGAATTTATCTCGTGCACGGTTTGGTGCACGCCCACATTAGAAGTCCCCTGGACTATAAATATGTATCTAGGGTTTATGGAATAAACAACAACCAACGTTCAACACAAACCAATCTCGGCGCATCGCCAACTCCTTCGTCTCGAGGGTTCCTCCGGTAAGCACCATGCTGCCTAGATCGCATCTCGCGATCTAGGCAGCACGGCCCCTAGTTGTTCATGCGTTGCTCGTGTGAAGCCTTTTGATGGCGAGCAACGTAGTTATCATAGATGTGTTAGGGTTAGCATTGTTCTTAGTATCATATGCTGTCGTAGTGCAACCCTTGCGCATCTAGCCGTCCTGTACCTCATCATGGGTGCGGGCGGCACCCGCTGATCGTTATTTAGTAGATCTGATCCGTTACGGTTGCTCCTTGATTCATCAAGGATTAGTTTAACATCTGCAATAGTTAGGCCTTACAAAGGGTTGGAGGATCCAGCGGCGCGTAGGGTGTAGTTTGCTGGCCCTAGACAGGATGTTCCGGGATCAACCTCGTGTTGGTTTTTAGGCCTTGTCTAGGATCGGCTTACGATCACCGCGCGAGGCCCAATCGTGAGTAGGATGATCCGATTATGCGGTGAGAACCCTAAATCGTCGTGGATCTCATATGCTTTATCTTGATCAAGCAGGACCACCATATATTCGGCCACCTTGGACGAATCATGGGTGAATCGGCTCCATGAGCCGATTCACAGATAACCCGAGAGCCGATCGAGGCTCGTATTTAACGTGTATGTGTGTGCCCTGCAGAAACTAAGCGAGGCATCATCCACACCTTCCCGACCATAGGTCGGTGGCACGCCTTGCAATTTGCATCGGCGCGCGACCAGGGGCTTTGCGGGCCGTCGCTCCGAGGGACGGGGCCAGCCGCAGCCCTAGTTGTTCCCGCTCTACGGTGTTGACCGGTCATTGCCCGCCGGTGGGTTTCGACGTCAACACATTCTCGCACGCCCGGTGGGACAATCCTCAACATCAACCACATCGCCGTCTACATCGGAGATGGCGGAAGAAACTCCGGTCACCTACGAGGAGCTCTGGCGAGCTCAAGAAGAAGTATGACGAGGTCAAAGCCTTCCTCGAAGCCGACCTCATCGGCTCTTTCCACAGGACCCGTTCCCATGGCATCGGATGGAAGGGGTTCTCACCGACGCGCTTGATGGGGTGGACCTATCCACCCCGTCGGAGAACGCACCAGGTCGCTGCGTCAGGAGATCAACTTCATGGTGGCTCATTCGCTGCACCGCCATTCTGAGAGCCTGGTGAATACGTTGGAACGCGTCGCTCTGCGCGTGATTCAGGAGATCATGAGCCATCAGTACTCTCCGTCAGGACCAGCCCTAGGGACTCACCAGGAGCGTGCCACTCAGTCCCGTCCACCGCTGCCGTTCGCGTTGGCAGCACCGAAGCGCTCATCGGCCTACGTCGTCTACAAGATTGGTGGTGACCCCGTGACTACCAATTCCTACATGACGCGCCCAAGGAGATCCCGCACGGATACGCATGCGCATATGTGCCATCGCAACACCTGGACACCCTCGAACCAGGTCGCAACCGGGGACTTGGAACAAGCGGAGGAACATCGGAGGCGGACCGAAACAGACGTGGCTAGCTAAATACGCTGCCCGACAAAACTCCAAAGCCCAGCTCCTGCAGTTGGCTCGAACCGGAAAAGCAAGCATGGCTGGTTAAGTACACCGCGAACCTTCAAGGTTCGGCGCCTTCAGCCATCACCGCGGATCAGATTTGTACGATTCTGAAAGATCAGTTCGGCATGATGCCGAAGAGGAAAACGATCGGCTATACCAAGCCGTACCCCAACGAGTACGATCCCGCTACCACCCAAATATCGGCTCCCGAATTCACAAAGTTCAGCGGATCAGATGGTTCCAGCTCCATCGAGCATGTGAGCCGATATTTGGCGCAGCTGGGCATGATCTCGGCGTCGACGAGCTGCGTGTGAGGTACTTCTCACGGTCCCTCACGGGATCGGCTTTCGGTTGGTACACATCGCTGCCGCCGAACTCATCCAGCTTGGAAGCGATTGGAGGAACGGTTCCATGAGCAATATCACTCGGAGGCTTCCGAGGCTGGCATTGCCGATTTGGCACAAGTACGACAGCGCGGAGAAACGGTGTCGGAATACATCCGGCGCTTCAGGTAGGAACCGATGCTATTCGGTTCACGTAAGCGAAAAAGATCGAGTTGGCGGTGGTGGGTCTATCATCATCGATCAAGGACGTGGCCTCCCAAGCGGACTACCCTTCACTAGCACACATGGTGCAGAGCGTCAGCGTATGAACAGCGCCACCCGGATGTCTACCAGGACAAATTCAAGCGCGTGGTTACCATGGTTGACGCGGGCGAAGATGAAGGTGCTACGGGAGAACAAGAGGTCATGGCTGAGTGGACTCGAGCGGCAGGACCAGTAACCTGCAAATGGGTGAGGCCACCAGGGCCTCCAAGAGGGTTCGACTTCGACGTGACAAAAACCGAGCAGATTTTCGATCTCTTACTCGCGGAGAAGCATATAAAAGAAGGCCACAAAGTTCCTACGGTGCAAGAGCTGAACGGAAAGCCATACTGCAAGTGGCATAACACGTTCACCCACACCACTAACGACTGCAGGGTGTGGCGTCGCAGATCCAAATGGCGATAGAAAATGGGCGACTAATTTTTAACCAGTACGCCATGAAGGTCGACACACACCCTTCCCCGCCGTCAACATGGTGGAGTTTACCCACCTCGGGGGTGCCCGCCAGATTTCTCAGCCAACATCAACATGGTAGAGCTTGGACACCCCTCGAGAAGGGCGGGGATGAGGGCTGCTCTCGGAGCAAAGACACGAGGAGGCCGCTCCATGCGATCGGCTCCGTCAAGATGGCAAGCGCTACGTCAAGGGAGAAGTGAAGAACATAAGATATCAACGACCCCTCTCTCGATCACCTCCTCAACAAGTACGTGAGTCGGTATGACCAACGCCGCGACACGGCGACGATGATGAAAGAGATCGCGGCGAAACGATAGAAGGCATCATCGGCATAGTCACGAGGAGGAGCGACAGGAGCGCCACGCCAGGGAGCAAGACGACACGGGCAGGCATTGGGACTGCCCCTTCTTGGACACTGCTGGGATTCAGGAATGAGCCGATTACCAACAATCGGCAACGCCGAAATGCAAAAAAGAAGGAGGCAGCCAACGTGTCGTGTTCGAGCGCTTAGGGCCTCTCCCACCACAAAGGACGTGCTGAGACCCCTTGGTTGGAAGATCTCGAGGATTCGGAAGACGAGGGGGAAGACGAAGAAGACAGTACCACCGTCCAAGGTGGTGCCACGATGGTCTCAGCCATTCACAAAAGCAGGGTTCAGCGATTGCGCGGTGGGAGGAAGCCGAAAGGTTATACTTGCATACGCTGAGAAGGCACGACCTGATCGCTGCGAAAGTCCGGAGGACCCTGGATGAGGAGGGCTGCCGCAAAGAAAAGAGTGGCGCCCCAAGCAAAGGAAAGCCGATGATGAAACAGGGGGCACAAACATGGTGCTCGTTCGTCCGGCGAGGTGTGGAGCTCCACGATCACACGATGCACCCGAGGCGGACAACAGCAAACGCACCAACGTGATAAAATCAGAGATTGGGCTGGTTTTATCCACCGGCCTGACGAGTAGCAAGACTACGTCAATAAGCAAACATGGCGAGGCTGATCCTTGCGATCGACCCCCTACGAGCAAGCAACGTGGAGGCCGATCCCACAATCGGCGAATTATCCTCACCATCTATTTTGCCGGGATCAACGTTTGACCCAACAGGACTACGAAGAGCCGATACCATCAATTCTCTTGACAGAATCGGCTCGGGGGGCACCTAGGTAGATAAAACACGAGGATAGGAGATAATTTTATCAGATGTGGGGGCCGATATACAATCGGCCTAAAAAAAAAATTTAATTTTTTTTAGAATACAAAAGCCGATGCATGGCCATCGACTCAAGAGGAAGAACTGTTACGATCAATGGAGCACGAAGGGGGATTTTAATGGAAGAACTCCTTTTTTCAAGGGCAGCCTGGACGTTCAGGTCAAGGATGGATCGCATGAGATCCGCCAAAGGAAAGGAGCCGATCTGACCAGCAGGCGCTAGGAGCGGACTGAAGAAACTCGGGGGCAGCTCACCTTGAAGGCTCTCTGGAAGCCGGTCTATGTGCGGATCGCTGGCTCATGATCAAGCCCATGCACATTCAGCTAATTTGCGTGTCCTCGTTTCTGTTTTTGCCTTGGCCAAGACTCGAGGGCGACAGGCCTGGTAGATGTTCTATTGAGGAGCCGATTGGGGTACCATCGGCTGATCTTTCGTCGCAACCTTCTTCGCAAAATGATGAGCTCTCGCTGAAAAGGATCGTTGAAGCTGGTGGGGGGATTCTAAGGGCTCTCCTGGAGATCCCACAGTATCTACCGGAAGGAGAATCATCAGTCGAAGGATGGAAGGGTAAAGATCGAAGGACCGATGCGTCGCTATCGGCTCTTACGCGTTGGCAAAGGGGACGAATCGGCAAGATCAGTGTGAAAAGGAATCGGCAAAATTAGATTGGGGAAAGTTCTTTATTGAGAGATTTCTTACATAGAAGAGCTGATTGCCCTCAAAAGGGAGTACTAAGGGGGGTACATTGCCCCGTCTACTTCTACGGATCCTATGCTAAGGGCCTATCTACGGGCCATTGCTGCCCTCGTCGTCGCCGTCATCGCCGCTGTCAGCACTGCTCCCGGCCGGCTCGTCGTCGCTGCTCCAGCGGCCGCCGGCAGGACCTTCATTGTCCTCATCTTCTTCGTCGTCGTCGCCGTCGTCGCTATCGAAGTCACTCAGATTCCCCGGCCAGGGGCAATGGCGCTTGGCCGGTGGCTCGTCGGGGGAGCTGTCGTCGTCGTCATCCTCCTCTCCCTCCTCCTTCACCCCCTCGGAGGTGGCCCCATCCCAGGGAAAGCGATCATCCTCGCTTTCTTCCCCTGTCGGCGAGGAAGCGGAGATCGCTCTCCCCATCGTCGGGACGTGTCGTCCTCGACCGATGGAGAAATCATGGCTGGGCTCATTCCCGGCCTCGATGGCGCGGCGAGTGTTGGCCGCGTGGGCCTCCGCTGGATTCCACTCTGGCGTCGGCTCGCGGGAAGAGGAGGACTCGATGGGAAAACCCGATGAGGCGGAGGAAGAAGAGGACATGGTGGCACAGGAGGGCTTTTGGAGTGCTAATGCGAAGGAGATGCAGGAATAAACTGTGCGGAGTGGTTAAATAAAAGGGATATAGTGGAAGTTTAATGCCCAAGCGGTTTCGAGGACGTGGTGCCAGAACCATCAAATCGTGAGGACGTGGTGCCAGAACCGTCAAATCGCGCAGAGAAGGCGAGGAGGCAAGACGTCATCATAAAGGATACTGCACCTGCCACGACATGACCCGACGAAGGAAAGCATAATGATTTTGGAAATGTCATTTCCAAAACCAGGGGGGCATGTGTTATCACCGAATTTGACCAAGTCGAGAGGTGGGCTGCGATCAAGACGGACTTGAAGATATACATATGGAAGAGATATGTAAATCGGCCTTGTTAATCAAGTTTGGGCTAGTTAGCCCGTGTATCTCTATAGTAGGTTACGTAAAGTTAGAATTTATCTCGTGCACGGTTTGGTGCACGCCCACATTAGAAAGTCCCCTGGACTATAAATATGTATCTAGGGTTTATGGAATAAACAACAACCAACGTTCAACACAAACCAATCTCGGCGCATCGCCAACTCCTTCGTCTCGAGGGTTCCTCCGGTAAGCACCATGCTGCCTAGATCGCATCTCGCGATCTAGGCAGCACGAGCCTGCCTAGTTGTTCATGCGTTGCTCGTGCTGAAGCCTTTTGATGGCGAGCAACGTAGTTATCATAGATGTGTTAGGGTTAGCATTGTTCTTAGTATCATATGCTGTCGTAGTGCAACCCTTGCGCATCTAGCCGTCCTTGCCTCATCATGGGTGCAGGGCGGCACCCCGCTTGATCGTTATTTAGTAGATCTGATCCGTTACGGTTGCTCCTTGATTCATCAAGGATTAGTTTAACATCTGCAATAGTTAGGCCTTACAAAGGGTTGGAGGATCCAGCGGCGCGTAGGGTGTAGTTTGCTGGCCCTAGACAGGATGTTCCGAGGATCAACCTCGTGTTGGTTTTTAGGCCTTGTCTAGGATCGGCTTACGATCACCGTGCGCGAGCGCGAGGCCCAATCGTGAGTAGGATGATCCGATTATGCGGTGAGAGCCCTAAATCGTCGTGGATCTCATATGCTTTATCTTGATCAAGCAGGACCACCATATATTCGGCCACCTTGGACGAATCATGGGTGAATCGGCTCCATGAGCCGATTCACAGATGAGAGCCGATCGAGGCTCGTATTTAACGTGTATGTGTGTGCCCTGCAGAAACTAAGCGAGGCATCATCCACACCTTCCCGACCAGGTATAGGTCAGGTGGCACGCCTGCAATTTGCATCGGCGCGCGACCGGGAGGCTTTGCCCGTCGCTCCGAGGGATGGGGCCAGCCGCAGCCCTAGTTGTTCCCGGCTCTACGGTGTTGACCAGTCACTGCCCGCCAGTGGGTTTCTGACGTCAACAATTATGGAGTAATTAACATCCACA
The DNA here is from genome assembly GCA_030979885.1 of Lolium multiflorum. Lineage (NCBI taxonomy): Eukaryota > Viridiplantae > Streptophyta > Magnoliopsida > Poales > Poaceae > Lolium > Lolium multiflorum. The sequence continues at coordinate 273,266,533 of CM061753.1, read as the reverse complement.
CAAAAATATATACATGGCTTTATTGAGGGAAAAATATGTACACAACTTACTTGTTTTTTTTTTGGCACGGGAAAGGCCCTAAGGGCTTGGAAACTGCATTACTGATGGGGTGCCTACAGATTTACATCGAGGATCTCAAAGAAAAAGGAAATAACAAGCCAGACCTTGGAGTTTTCAAAATAAACCTTGAAAGATAAACATGAAACATGATTTGGTCCTTCTTCTTCATCGCCGGTAGTCGTAGACCTCAAGGCTCGGACCACCACCACCGCCAGGGACTAAACCACTTGGGGTGGCACAGGCATTGACTCCCACACTGAGATCTAAGATCCTCTGCATCTAGAGGATGAGGGAGTTCAGCAGCAACCGAGCATGCAGTGGCGTCGCAGGCCATGGATAGTGTTGGCGATTGTGCCTTCGCTTGGGAACTCCACGGGACGTAACTTCTAAAGGGCGCAAATGTGTGCCGCCCTCGCCTTCCCGCAGAGCTCCAGATCAAGCATAAGAAGCAACCCTTGCTCCAGCCTCACACCACCACCATGGAAGCTTGGAAGACGAGAAAGAACTTGAACCTACAAGATTCGAAGCTCTGCACCGAACCCCCCACCACAGGAGGGTAGAACCAGCACCTTATCGATGCAGAGGATACCATGTGGTTTCTCCACTCCCCTCGTCGTGACGGTCGGCGGGAGTAACTTCACTGCACAAACGCCAGCCATCGCAAAGCCTCTCACTTTCGCCAACATGGCCGGCCATGAGGGGCTTCACCACATGCATCACAGGGTCGCCAACAAAGCACACACTTATTCAAGGAGACGCTGGCCCTCCTCTCCATTCTAGCTCCGACCAGAGGATCACCAAGGCGAGAAGGGGAAACCCTAGAATGCTGCAAATTGGGGTGCCAAGATCCGAAACTCCTCTCCATGTATTGGGCAAAAATCCCTCTACCGGCAAACCGTCGAACCTACTCGACCTATCTACTCTTGCGCCTACCCTAGTCTTTCTCCGGTTGGCTATTCCAGTCGAGATGAAATCGATTGATCCGGTATTCCTAGGTGGACTCTCAAGTTACTATAGCGCTAGGAGAGGGGTCGACGGGGAAATGAACTACATGACTTACTTGTTTGTGTGGTGGTGCACTGAATCCCCTTTTATGCTAATTCTTTTAGGTTTTCAACCAAATAGGATAGACAATGATTATTATTTATTTTTCTAAATTAATTTTAGACATCTTTTGAACTAAAGGTATGATAAGAAGCTAACCCGAACAAATACTATCAACGCCTCTCTATGCCAAGATGAGATGTGTTCTTTTATATGATGTATTGGCTACAAAATAGAGAATCCTTGAAAATTCATAATTTCATGAATATATAGATAAATACCCCTTTTGAACTACAACGGTGGCTTTCAGCTGTTGCTACTTCTAATCAAATGCAGACTTCTTTTTTATGTTCTGCTCCATCCGTTCTATGACAACTAATATAAATCGGGGAGAGTGGGAGTGGTGTTTTGGAACATGGGAGCATATGCTCCCTTTATTTTGAATTTCATCTTACACATATTTGGAATTTCAAAAAAACTGAAACGAAAAATTTGCACGTACATCTTCACGTGCTACACGCTCACAAAGTTGTTTCATAAAAAATGGACTAATCGTGTAACGTGTGTAAAAAAGAGAAAACTCAGTCCTAAAAATAATGCTTTTTACAAGATAAATTTTCTCTTTTTTACATAGACCATAAAAAATATTGTTTTTTCGTGAAACTTGACAAATGCACATATATTATGAAGATGTACATGTAGAATTTTTTGTCAAAAATTTTCGACAACTCGAAATATAATTTTTTGGTATAGGGAGCATACGCACCCGGGAGCCGAATTGAATTTCCGGGGGAGAGTGCTTAAAACAAAGGCACACTACTTTCATATTTTATAATTGAGAGAAAGTGTTCTCATCGCATAAACTGGCCAAGCAGTTGTCTGTAATAAAACGACCAATGTTACATATCTGAATATCACGTTTATCAAGATCTTTTTTATCGTCGCCAGAACATAGCTTAGCTCGTTTCCTTGACGGCTTGATTCTATTCTATTGCTAGTGATTGTTGCCTTGCTGGCATGTTGGTCATATAGAAAAGGGGACGTTCTTTCTTGTATATCTCAATCTTTTTTTTTTTTTGAGATTGAACGCTGCGATTTCATTACTCAGAACACAAATCCATTACTCAGAACACAAATCCAGAACAAGTCTATTACAAATGCAATCAGGCGCAACGCCATGCCAACGCCTATCTAGCTTATTGTCGCAACCTTTCTTCGCCATTCTATGCGCCGCATCATTAGCCGATCGTCGCACCGCTCGCACCGTTGATCTTGCAAAACCTTGCAGGAGAGACTTTATTTCCATCACGAGTGGACCATGAATAGATAGGTCCTGCCCGCCCTTGCTTAGTTTCGCCGCCACCACGGTACTGTCCGTCTCCAGGATGACCCGATCATGGTTTTCGTCCTTCGCCAGTAAGAGCCCTTGCTTGCACGCCAGTAGCTCGGCACCTTCCGCATCAGCAACATGAGGGAAAAAACTGCAAGCTCCAGCGATGAAGCTTCCGTCGTGGTCGCGTAGAACAACGCCACCGCCACCCAAGTTCTCTGAATGTTTAAAAGCGCCGTCGAAATTAATCTTTATCCAACCAATAGGCGGCTGGAACCAGTGCTCCATCACCTTGGCCTTTACCCCAGCTCTGCTATGGATACTCACCCACTCCTCAACACCAGCTACGGATCTCAAGGCAATTCGCTTCGGATCTTCCATATTCCTCGACTCCCTGGCATCATTTCTTGCAAGCCATAGATTGTATACCAACATTAGAACCCATGCAGCCGACCTATCGTCAGCCTTCCCTATCCAGTCAAGCAACCACCCTTTGAGAGTAGCGTGATTTACCAGCCTTCTGGGGGGTTTATCGATGGCAGCACCCGTGGCTTCTTCGAGACAACGCCATGCAAGGGCTGAGTGAGAACATTCCCAAAAACGGTGGACTAAACTTTCCTCTTTGCCGCACACTAGACAGACAATGCCGTCTTTGATTCGCCTGCGTTGTAGTTCAGTTCCAACCGCGAGACCATTCTCAATCAACCTCCAGAAATGAATCTTGACTTTACCAGGGACGTTCAACTCCCACAAGGCTAGTCTTCCTTTGTGTTGCATGCACGATCGGGAAGACTCCAACATACCCGCCTTGGCTCTCTTTAGTTGATTAGCAAGATGATACGCAGATCTTACCGAGAAGATACCCGTTTTTGTATGATTCCAAGCCAGGTAATCATTTGATCCCATCGTGCCAACCCTTGTACACATGATATCTTTGACATCCTGGTCAAAAAATAGAGCTCGCAGCTTCTGTTCATCCCAGGCACCACCTCCTTCCACCAGCAGGTCCTTCACCAGAGGAGGACAATCTGGCAGCTTGCACCCCAGTGGGTGTTGTACGCTGTCCCTGGGAATCCATCTGTCTTCCATCGTATTGATACAAGACCCATCCCCAATCCTCCATACTAGCCCCGCTCGCAGCAAATTCCGCCCATGAATTATGCTTTTCCAAGTAAACGAGGCGCGTTTCGGACACAAGGCCGACAGAAAGTCAGAATCTTTATAGTATCTAGCTCTGAGCACCCGCGCACAGAGGGACTCCGGCTCTGCCAACAGCCTCCACCCCTGCTTGGCCAGGAATGCCTGATTGAATGCCTCAAAGTCGCGAAAGCCCAGCCCTCCGCGATCCTTGCTGCGGCACATCCGATCCCAACTAATCCAATGCACTTTGCGTTTTCCTTCCGCCTCTCCCCACCAGAAGTTTGATGAAATCATGCTCAGCTTCTTGCATTGCCCTTTATTAAACTGAAAACAGCTCATAGGGTAGGCTGGGACAGCCTGTAGTACAGATTTAACCAATATACCTCTCGCTGCCTTTGACATACCTTGACCCTTGAAACCCTTCACTTTCCCCCAAGATCGCTCCGTAATGTACTTAAAGCAACCCTCCTTGGAACTTCCGACCACCGTTGGCAGTCCTAGATACCTTTCGGATAGGGCCTCGCATGAAATACCAATGCTAGTCTTTAACTCATTCTTCATCGCTGCCTGACACCCAGGTCCGAAGAAAATAGAGGACTTCTGTAGATTAACTCTCTGTCCAGAACTCACCTCATAATCATGTAGGATGTTTTTGAGTGTTAGCAAGCTCCCTTCAGAAGCTTCCAGAAACACTATGCTATCATCTGCGAACAGAAGGTGGGTAATGTGCGGCCCCGCCGAACCAAACTGAATGCCTCTTATCAAGTTACTATCTTGAGCTTCCTTTAACAGAGCCGAGAACCCCTCCACGCAAAATAGAAACAGGTAGGGGAAATAGGGTCGCCCTGCCGGAGGCCACGCGAAGGTGTGAACAAAACAGAGACACCACCATTCAGTTTCACAGAGAACCTGGCAGAAGACACACACCTCATCACCATCCGGACCCAAGTCTCAGAGAAACCTAGCTTCAACATCACTTTCTCGAGAAAGATCCACTCAACCCGATCATACGCTTTCATCATATCCAATTTCACCGCACACAATGGGTTCTTCGTTTTCCTTGATCTAATAGCTTGAGTACACTCATATGCAATCAGTACATTGTCAGTTATCAATCTGCCTGGAACAAATGCACTTTGCTCCTCCGAGATGAGAATAGGGAGGATTTTCTTCAGGCGATTTGCAGCCACCTTCGAACAGATTTTATATAAGACATTACATAGGCTGATCGGTCTAAATTGGGTAAGAGATTCCGGTGAGTTCACTTTCAGGATCAGAACCAGAACCGTATCGTTGAAATCAAAGGGGCAGTCCCCTCCGGCTAGGAATTCTCTCACCGCCGCACACACCTCATTTTTCAGAACCGCCCAGTGGCGTTGATAAAAAAGCGCAGGTAGACCATCTGGCCCAGGGGCTTTGGTTGCCCCCATTTGAAAGAGAGCTGCCTCTATTTCGTCGTCCGAGATCACCTCTTCCAACTCGTCGTTCATCTCCCTTGACACAAACGTCTTCAAATTATCCAGGATACGATCCATCTGTGCCACACCCTCAGATCGGAATAGGCTGCTGTAGAAGGTCCGTGCCCACTCCCTCATCTCGTCATCAGTAGAACAACGGTTGCCATCGTCACGCAGCAAAAATTTGATAGTGTTCTTCCTCTTCCTATGTGTTGCTCGATTCTGAAAATACTTGGTGTTACGGTCACCTGCTTTGAGCCATTCTTGGCGGGAGCGTTGGCGATACATCACCTCCTCCCTCTCAAAAATCTTGTGCAGCTCCTTCTCAATCTCCTTGACCTCCAGTGAGGAATTAGAGACTAATGCCCCTGTTTTCGCTGTATCAAGCGCTTCTCTGAGTTTTTTAATTTGCATCCGAACTGAACCAAACACATTAAAGCTCCATCTCTTCATATGACCATACACATCTCGCAGCCTCCCCCAAAGGCTCCTCAGACTCGGCCCACTGCTAATACTGCCGCCCCATGCATCAGAGAACATGCTCTCATAATTTTCATGCCTGGTCCACATCTCCTCATACTGGAATCCTCTCTGTTTCGGTCGAGGGAGAGCTGGCTCGGCCAATACATTAATAAGCAGCACCATATGATCCGTTTCCTCTGTAGCAATGTGCTGGATGGACGTCTCTGGGTATAAGCTAAGAAAAGAGGACGTGCACGTTGACATGGGCATACCCTTCGGGTACCCATTATTAGTATACCTGGCTCGGCCCAATATGGAGAAGACCAAATATGGAGAAGGCCCAATAAGGCAACCCGAAGAAGTAGTCGACTAGGACTCTTGTAAAACCCTAAACTGGTTGCATATATAAAGCCAGCTAGAGGCCAACAGATAGAGAGAATATAGACAACATAGCTCCGCCTACGGCGGCACCCTGTAAACACATCTATGATCATATGGATTGCTAGCAGCACGTAGGGATCCTCCATCGAGGGGACCCGAAGCTGGGTACGTCGTGTGCCTAATCTCGCTCCTGGAATCTCCATCGTCGCTCTATCCCGAAACCCAAGTCTACAATACGTAGGCATTGGCGAGGCGATCCCTCGTCAATTGGCGCCGTCTATGGGAATTTGCGACAGTTGGATTTCGTTATCCGGGCGGGATCATCAACAATGCTTAGATCGCATCCGGGAAGAAAATCTCCTACTTCGTTATCAGCTACTTCATCGGCCGGCCGGCAGATCTGGACGGAAGTCTGGCGGATCGTTTCGCTAGTTTACTCACGTGGTACGACAGCAGCCACCAAGTTTTTTCGCTCATAAAAATATTTGTGTGCGTGGAGGCATCAAGTACCAGATAAAGAAACAAACACCCATGCTAACCTTGATCACTTCGTGGAAAATCTCATATCCCGCAAGGATACGTTCACCCGTGATTTTCTCTTTCCTTTCTTTGATCATATCATTGATTAAGTATTACTTTAATGAGGCTAGATCTAATCTATTACATGTCTTTTTACACCTATGCATTACTTGGAAAATCTCATGGTTGACAAAACGAGCCGAGAATTATGGTTGCTTGTGACACTGTAACTTCGTATATATTCGGCCAAATATTTTTTGGGTCGTGCTATTATTTGCGTGCAGGATTTTTGCAATACAACATAACTGTAGATCACAATAAAACTTCGACTTCCGCTGCTGCGTCGACCCTATTCGCCATGGCGCTCACTATGTTTGGAGTTTCATCCACTGAGGATCCGCCACATCTACTACACATCTAATACGTCCACATGGCGCTCACTATGTTTGCCGAACGACATGCTTCCACATCGGCTCCGCCATACCCGATAAAAAGCTAAGTTTTCTTCTTCCTCCAAGATTCAATTATTTATTTACTTTCGCCACACCCGAATACTCGGGGGTTGCGCCATTGCATTATTACAACAAATTCATCCAAACACTTGCGCCATTACTTCGTTATCACAAATATATTTGGTTACTTGGTGAATTTCTTTTCCTTCGGCTCTGGATATATCTTCTCCGACTCAGTAGAATTATTTTCTCCGGCTCGGTGGAATTATTTTCTCCGGCTCAGTGGAATTATTTTCTTCGGCTTAGTGGATTTATCTTCTTCGGCTAAGTGGATTTATTTTCTTCGGTTTATTCGATTGGTTTTCTTCGGGTTATTATTGGTTCACTCTTACCCGATGCGTTTCCGGGTCAACGAATTCATCTTCTATGGTTATTACTAGAACTATTTTCTTCGGGTCAATGGATTTATCCTCTATGATATCAACGAATTCATCTTCTATGGTTATTACTGGAACTATTTTCTTCGGGTCAACGGATTTATCCTCTATGATATCAGCGGATTCATCTTCTATGGTTATTACCGGATTCTTCGGGTCAATGGATTCATCTTCTGATATCGACGGATTCATCTTCAATATATGCTCTATATTTAATGGCGTAATCCTCAATATGGATTCATCTAAAATACTTCATCTGGGATTCATCTTCGTATATTATTGTCTATGGCTTCATCCTAAATGGTTTCACCGTATATGACGCCGCGACTCCATCAATTTCTTTCGATATCATAGTAAACATTCGGGGGCTCGACCATGATTTTGCCTCGAGTAACAACTGTGACACAGTGTCTAAGCAATAGTAATGACGTCACCCCAGCAGCGCTCGGGGGCTCGGCTAGTTCTTCCTCACACAATATGGCGGCATTTATTTTCGCTATTTGGTAATCTCTACTTCGGCTCGATTTCTTCTCCGCACTCGAAGACTTCATCGCGCCGACTCCGTCGTGCCTAATAAGCTAAGTGATTCCTTTGTTTTACATAAAGTTAATTATCATTTACTTTCGCCGTACCCCACACTCGGGGGCTGCGCCATATTTCTTCACTATACATCTCAGGTTGGCAAAAGAAGAATTGTGCCTACAAAAATTGTCTTCAAGAGAGAACCCGAAGAAATCTTCTTCAGGGAGGAACCCGACAAAATCAAGAGAGAACCCGACGAAATCTTCTTCAGGGAGGAACCCGACAAAATCAAGAGAGAACCCGACGAAATCTTCTTTAGGGAGGAACCCGACAAGATCAAAAGAGAACCCGAAGAATTTACCTCAAGAAGGACCCGAAGAATTATCCTCAAGGAGGTCTCGAAGAATTGTCTTCAAAGAGGACCCGAAGAATTATCCTCAGGGAGGACCCGAAGAATTGTCCTCAAAGAGGACCCGAAGAAATTTTCCTGAAGGAGGAACTCGACGAAATTTTCATCAAGGAGGAACCAAAATGGACAAATCTTCGGGTCCATTGACTCGTCATTTGTTCCGATCAAGAACATCGGTGATATGCCGACGACAATATAAAAGAACGCAATATATTCGGCTGACTCATCAAGCCCGAGAGAAAAATAGAAGAACCCGCAAAATGGGTCATTGCATCAGCCGAACAAGGCACTCGACAATATATTCTCAGAGCGCTAAAAGTCGCGAATAATCTCTGAATGCCGCAAAACTCTGCGAAGGTAAGACCCGGGATCCGTCCTGTGCGGCGTGGCATCGCCAAAGACTGCGCTCTGCTACTTTTCCACATCAACAGATGTGAAGAAATATCCCGGACGCGCTGTGGATCCGATAACATTACGGAATTCGGATCATGGTAAGTCCTTAAGCGGCACATGACGAATTACGCCAGTCCCGAGATCATGTCCAGGGACATGATCTTGAAGTAGGTTCTTGCGGGATTGCCACAAGAGCAGTTAACTGGTACCTGATCCGTCAGATGAACCAGCCCCATTTACCATTATCCCTGAACAACATAGATAGCAACGGTCGGGAGTCGATAAAAAGAGGGGTTGCGCCCAGAAATATGGTTAAGTTCGTTATTGAGTAGTACAACTCGAGTCTAGGTGCAAGCACCTGCCCATAGGCTCGGGGGCTACTCTTATCGAGAGCATTGTTCACCCTCCCGATAAGATACAAGAAAGAGGAAAAATTGTGGTGTCGATTAAAAGCAAGTTGAGCCTACACCCAAGTGCAAACACTTGGCTGTAGCCTCGGGGGCTACTCCCATCGGGAGCGCTGGTCGCGCACCCGATAGAAAGATAACTTCGACAACATCTACGGCAATTCAGGTTTGTAGACTCAACTCGATTCTACGACTCGAGTGGAGCCTACTCCCATCGGGAGCACATGGATTTCATCAAGTCTTCCAGAAATATAGTTAAGTTCTTCATCGAGTAGTACAACTTGAGTCTATGCCTAAGTGCAAGCACTTGCCCATAGACTCGGGGCTCTCCCATCGGGAGCGCTGCCGCACCCGATAATTTCAAGAATCGTCGACATCATCTACGCTACACATGATCTACGACATGGACCTCGCCTTGTATTTCTTCGACTTCGGAGAGGGTTATGCTTGGAGTTTCTACGCAAATTTTCGACTTCCCTATAAACTCGGGGGCTGACATGGGCATACCCTTCGGGTACCCATTATTAGTATACTCGGCCCAATATGGAGAAGACCAAATATGGAGAAGGCCCAATAAGGCAACCCGAAGAAGTAGTCGACTAGGACTCTTGTAAAACCCTAGACTGGTTGCATATATAAAGCCAGCTAGAGGCCAACAGATAGAGAGAATATAGACAACATAGCTCCGCCTACGGCGGCACCCTGTAAACACATCTATGATGATATACTGGATTGCTAGCAGCACGTAGGGATCCTCCACCGAGGGGACCCGAAGCTGGGTACGTCGTGTGCCTAATCTCGCTCCCGGAATCTCCATCGTCGCTCTATCCCGAAACCCAAGTCTACAATACGTAGGCATTGGCGAGGCGATCCCTCGTCACACGTAGCTCTGTCTAGCCTGGCTTTCACATTCGCCAAACCATCTCTCTTGTTGTCCCAAGTAAAAGGATAGCCAACGAAACTCATGTCACTCAGGCGGCAGTCCGCTAGACATTCTCTGAATGCATTCATTTGTGCTTCACTTCGCTCATGTTGGCCTAGCTGTTCATCCTGAGTTAAGATCTCATTATAATCTCCCGCGCATAACCAAGGTAGGTCGTCTTGGGACCGAAGATATCGCAGAACCTCCCATGTCTTGCCTCTCAGGTCTGTCCGCGGTTCCCCATAGATTCCAGTGAATCTCCAGGAAACGTTATCGCATGTAATCTTGGCATCAATGTAATACTGACACCATGGCCTTACTACCACTTCAATACCATCCCTCCACCAAAGAGCTAGGCCTCCTCCCTTCCCTTTTCCTTCAACACACACTCCGTGACTAAAACCCATACTCCATTGGAGCCTCTCCATGTATTGTTTTTTCTGTTTAGTTTCACTTAAGAAAACCACCGCGGGATTGTACGATCGTATCAGATCTCTGAGCTCGCCCACATACGGGTTCAATCCCAATCCCCGACTGTTTAGGCCTAAAATGATCATTGGGACCGGCGGCCCTGAGCCTCAGGGACCGCCAATGAATTCTCAATTCTGTTGAAAACCGAAGCCACACGCACCGTCTCTTCTGCCCCCATGGGTTCCTCCAACCTATTGAAAACCGAGTTGTTTTGGGTTCCAACTTGCACTTCTTCTGGGATCTCCATGCGATCAAACACCGAGGCTGTCCTCTGGCATTTCCCAAGACCCTCAGAATCACCATCCCCGATAACTTGCACCTGAACTGGCATCCAGACCTGCTTCGGCCCCCTCTTTCTGTTCACCCTCCCCGGCAGAGCTTGGGGCATCAACACATCAACCACCTCTGGGGAATTCCTGGGACGCCTCGTGAAAGTTCTGCTTTTGGATACCTTGGGGGCAGTCCCCGCAAGGCTCGGCGCCTGACTTGGACCCACATTTCCTCGCACCCTGTAGTGCTTTTCAGGACTAGTCACTGTCTCAAAGTCCTTGTGCTGTTCAAACTCGCCAGTGCGAGATGAACCCGAGAAGGCCTCCTCCCTCATAAGACTACGCTTCGGGGGCAGATCCCTAACTGAAGCACCACTCCAACCTCTCGAATCAGAGCCGTATGAGCGATTGACGTAGCTCCCAGAAGAGACAGAGGGTCGAGCAGGAGCAGGTGGTCGCTGGTTCTTCCTTGGCGAGGCACGCAGCCACTCACCCCACTGCTTGACTTCCTCCCTATTAGCAGAGCAACCATTTCCTTGATGCACCAAACAGCCACAATCGAAGCAGAAGTGTGGAATTCTTTCATATTTTACGTCAAACCAGGTGCCTTCCACCTCCTCATCGTTTTCTCTCAGTTTAACACCACGAGCCAAAGGCTGATCAACTCGAACCTCAACCCGGATCCTCAAATCCTTGCCCCATGCAATACCATCCTTGTCAACGTCCACCGAAATAAACCTCCCGATCCAGTTACCAATCAACTTTCCGTAAACCCTATTCATCGTATCCATAGGCAGATCCAGCACTCGGACCCATACATCCATTGTATCAAAGACCATATCCGAGGAACGAACTGATCCAGCATAGTTCTTCAGCAAAACAGCATTGAAATCGAATTGCCAGGGGGCATTATACAGAGCATGGTTCCAATCACCCTCCGAGGAGAAGCGTACAACAAACCTATTGTCGCCTATGTCTCTGAATTGCGCAGGACGGTGAAGTCCGAAAAGATTGACATCACACGTGACTAACCAAAGTCAGTTGTTGGGTAGACCAATCCACTCTTTACATGAAAGAATGCGGAGATAGATCAACTGTTACACTGAAATTCCATCAATTTGAGAAACTTGATCCTCTCGCAAAACTAACTATTTCAAATTCTAACCCCTGCGTTCAGCGCCAACAAGAATGAAACCTAAATATTGCAGGTTGGCGTCAAACATCTCTGAGATGGGCGCCATGGGATTTTGGCACCAAAAGTAGGTGGGCAACATGCTCTTTGGCGCCGAACTAACGAAACCATCTCACATCCAATTTCTTTAATTTGGCCCCAAGATGCACAACTTCGACTCCATCATCTATGGGACTACGATGTTGAACTTAGAGATTGGATTTCGAAATAGTTTCACATCAGATGATACATGTTTTTTGCACAATGTCAGATTTGTCAGGAAAAAAAAACTTGCCTGAAATTCATCGCCGGGCAGTCCGTGTGGCCAGTGTCCCTGCTGCGCCGTTGGATGCTTGGCAGGTAAAACGAGGCACGGGCGCGCTGCTTTTGGCCGTGGCCGCAGGTCGGTACATACGCGCTGGTGCCTTCCTGCTATGCTTGCTCGCTCATTCGGCAGGCGGTCAGCGTCTCAGTTGGGTCCGGCCCCGCCGTTCGTCGCAGCGAGCCGAGCCGTACGTGGACCCCACGCGGCAGTGTTTATCCTACTTGCGTGGCTGGATCGCAGTTTCGTCCGTACGGATGGAGCTCTGTTGTTGTCCACGTGGTCATGATCAGGAAGCCTACGTGTGTTCCGCCGAGGCTTTTCCTTTCGGCTGCGCAACACGACCACGCAAGCCTGATTGCATCTTGAGCTGAATCATGCGAGCGACGATCCGCTGTCCGTGTGTACAAATTTTGGAGGGCATCGCATCATTCGAACAATCCGGTACCAGTTTGCCTCACCACATCGTTTCTACGGAGTATGTTTCTTTTCTTTCCTGGCTTCCCGCCGCGCTCGGAGTCGATCTCAATCAAGATAGAGCCTACCCGCAAAAAGAAAGTCGACGCTAGAGGTGGGCGTTTGCTCATGAGCGACAATTCCGATATTCGTATTTCGGTCTTTCTTTTTTTTTTGAAACGGGCAAAAAACTTTTGCCTTATATTGATATAGGAGAAGCAAACAAAGGGATGGCAAGAGCCATAAAAATAAAAAGAGAAGGGAGGGAGGGGAAACACCCCCCTACCCTCGAAGGAGAAAAGACGCTACAACACGGTCAGCCCACTAGTTCTGCTAGACCTTTTGCACCGGCCAGGATCCAGTCCTTGCCCTCCTCCCTAATTCTCAGCATGACCTCCGAGGGTAAGGAGGATTTATTGTTGAAAACACGCTCGTTCCGCTCCTTCCAAATCTCCCAGGCGATCAGCACGATTGAAGTTCGCAGACCTTTGGTAGAGGAGGTGGGGGTTCTGGCAATAGCTTGCCAGTATTCCAGCACCTTAGGTCTCCCAGTGCCGAGACAGCGGATAAGGTCCGGGCAAGATAGCCACGAAGCCGCTGCAGTCCATATTCTCCTGGAGAAGCGACACTCGAAAAGGAGGTGCCGGGCCGTTTCTGGGGAGCATCTGCAAAGCTGGCAAGTAGGAGGGTGCGGCCATCCTCTTTTGGCAAGACGGTCAGCGGTCCATAGGCGGTTTTGGACAGCAAGCCAAGCAAAGAAACGACATTTCGGGGGAGCCCAAGTCTTCCAGACGATGTTGCCGAACGAGCAAGGTAAAGCCGCCATGAATTGAGCCTTGTAGGCGGATTTGGTCGAAAAGCAACCATTGGGAGTCAACGTCCAGACGATGGAGTCATCAGTGCCTGGGGTTAGGTTGATGTTCGAGACAAGCTCCCATAGGCGGATATATTGCTCCATATGATCGATGGTGAAGGCCTCAACCGCAATGTCAGCCACCCAATTCTGGTTATGAAGGGCATCACGCACGGTCCGATTCTTCCTTTTGGACGCCGAAAAAATCAAAGGAGCAAAATCCTTAGGTGGGGCGCCGTTCAGCCAGGAAGAAGACCAAAAGGAGGCCTTTTCTCCATTGCCTATGGTGACCCGTGTTGCGGCGTTGAAGAGATCCAGGTCAGAGGCGTCGTTGGGCGTTTCCGAGCCGACCCATGGTTTTTCCGGTGCCGTCCATTCGTACCAAAGCCATCTAAGCCTGAGGGCACGAGAGAATTTTTCCAGGTCTAGGATTCCAAGACCACCTAGCTCCTTGGGGCGACAAACTTTATGCCAGTTGACCTTGCATTTCCCTCCGCTAACCGCCTCCTTGCAGGCCCATAGCATGCCACGGCTAATCTTCGCGAAAGCCTTTAAAATGCCCTTGTCTGCCTTTATGGCTGTCAACAGGAAGATAGGCATAGAAGATAGCACTGATTTAACAAGAGCGGTGCAGCCAGCACGGTTGAGGAACCTGCCTTTCCAAGGGTTTAGACGCGCGACCGCTTTGTCGATGAATGGCTGAAGATCAGCCCTCTTGAGCCGTCCAAGGGAAAGAGGCAAACCCAAATATTTAATGGGGAAAGAAGCCATCGCCGCTGGGAAGTTCGTCAGGATTTCCGGCAGATCAACATTAGCACATTGGATAGGGGCAATGGAACTCTTCATCACGTTAGTCACCATGCCCGTGACCTCTCCAAACTGACGAAGGATGTTGGCAAGCCCTGATAAGTCATGTTCTGTAGGAGTCAAGAAGATGGCCGCGTCATCCGCATAAAGAGAGACCCGGGGACCCTCTAATCCGCCTGGCATAGCATGAAGAAGCCCAGAGATCGTAGCCTCTTCCAAGATTTTCTGAAGCGGGTCAATGGCAATATCAAACAGGAGAGGCGAGAGGGGGTCTCCTTGCCTGAGGCCGCGTCCATGAGAGATATTCTTACCCGGAATCCCATTTAGAAGCACCCTGGAGGAGGCCGTGGAGAACAAAGTCGACATCAGAGCACGCCATCTCTGGGGGAACCCAAGGCGTTGTAGGAGGTCAAGCATATAATCCCACCGAACGGAATCAAAAGCCTTGGCGATGTCCAGCTTGATGAGAAGGGATGGCGTTTTGGTGCGGTGAAGCTTGCGGGCCGTGTTTCTGACGTACATGAAGTTGTCATGGATAGTTCTATTCTTGATGAAAGCACTTTGGCTGCGGGATATGATCTCATTCATCTTCGGGCTGAGACGACGAGCCATAGCTTTGGCGATAATCTTGGGGATCACATGAATAAGACTAATTGGCCGAAAATCAGTGATGGAGTCAGCGCCATCCTTCTTTGGTAGAAGCACCAAATTTGCGGTGTTGATAATGTGAAAGTTCTGCGCCGAAAGCTCAGAGAAGGCATTTATGGTACTCATAAGGTCATCCTTCACAACATCCCAACAGGAGCGGAAGAAAGCCATAGAGAAACCATCAGGTCCCGGAGCCTTATCAATTGGCATGTCGTCGATGGCCTCTTTTATCTCTATTTCCGAGAAAGGAAGGCCCAAGTCTTCTAGGTGGTGGACCGTGGGGTTCAAAGCATCCCAGTTGAAATCCAGCTGTCGTGGAGGGGGTCGGCCCAAGGTACTGGAGAAATGATCAAAGATCAACTTGTCTTTTTCATCATGAGTTGTAGCCCAACCATCATTAAGCTTGAGTCTAAGAATGTGGTTCTTGCGCTTCCTTGCATTGACACGAAGGTGAAAAAACTTAGTGTTAGCGTCACCCTCGCGCAGGTATCTGATCCTGGAAGCTTGCCGTTTGCGAGAACGTTCTAAAGCAGCTAGACCTTTAACCCTTCTTTTGAGGTCAGCGCGCAAACCTCGCTCTTCTGGGGAGAGGGTTCGGGTCTCCTGGGCAACATCCAATTGCAAGATGACATCCAAAGCCATGAGAAGTTGGAGTTTACAATCAGAGAAGAGACCTTTGCTCCAAGCCTTCAGCCGAGACGCAGTAGCTTTGAGCTTGTGATTAATGTTGTGAACCGGTTGTGTGTGAGAGGAAGGTGTCGACCATGCAAGTTGAACGGTCTCCTTGAAGCCCGGCATTTTGGTCCAGAAAGATTCGAAACGGAAAGAAGGCGGCCTCCGTGGTCCACTTTGATTGGAGAGGAGGAGTGGGCAATGGTCCGAGAGGGACGATGACAAAGCATGAAGCACATGATTCTCGAAGGCCAAATCCCAGTCGGCGTTACAGAAGGCCCGGTCTAAACGCACCAAAGTTGGGTTCTCCCTTTCATTGCTCCAAGTGAACTTCCTATTCTGCAGCTTCAACTCCTTGAGTTGACATGTATTAAGGGCCCTTCTAAAGAGGCCCATCAGCCGAAAATTCAGGTTATCATTGTTCTTGTCTTCCGCTTGATAGATGAGGTTGAAATCACCGATAATGAGCCATTTAGTGTCGTCAAACGGTTTCTGAGCAGTTGCTTCAGCAAGAAAATCTTCTTTCTCGGCATTATCACTTGGTCCATAGACAGTGGTAAGTTTGAAGGAAGTACCGCAGGATCGAATAGTGACCTTTGCAGAGATGAGATGAGTGCCAAGGTGCACATTAGAGACTTCCACATGATCCTCACTCCAGAGCAAGAGGATGCCACCTCGGGTACCAGTAGCCGGGCGATGTGCGAAGGACCGAAGTCTGAAACCCCCAATATAGGAGGCGGTCTGTTGGTCAAGGTGATCAAGCTTGGTTTCTTGGATACAGGCGATATGACATAAGGTATCCGTAAGGAAAGCATGGACGGTGTCTTTTCTGCCTTGATCATTCAACCCGCGGGTATTCCAGTCCACAATGGACAAATTAGGTCCTATCATGATGAAGATAGCAAGGACGACAAAGCGAAAACGAAGCGTTCACACACAAGGTTCTCGACCGACAAACTTGAAGACAAGCAGGAGCGAAGCAAAACCGACAAGGAACTAAAAGACCAAGTCTTGAACCACAGCCTCGCCGTCCCCTGGCCCCCCCATGGCGATGAGGGCTTCATCTGCTTCAGTCATGCTGCGGATGTTGAGTTTGAAGAGCTTGGCGAGAGCGTCGATCGTCGAGTTCGGGAGCTGGGTTTTGTACTTTTCAACGTACTCCTTTCTTGCCTGCAGCAAAGGCACACCTTCCCCGGCCACACCCATCTTGGAGTTGAGCACTTGGATGGCTTTATCCATAGTATGCATTTTGGGCTTGTTGATGAGGCGAGCACTTCGTCTGGCTTCAGGGACCGAAAGCTCCTCATCTTGGCGGGATTGCGGCACCACCGGAGCGGGGCGTGGCAGGAGGGGCGCTTGGGGACGAACGAACAGCTCCTTCGACGCGCTAGTGCCTATATCCTGGGTCACCGGCCCATTGGACAGCAGCGGAGTGACCTCCACGTTAGCGTTCATCTGCACAGCCAGCTCTTCATCAGCATGGGACGCCCACGTCTCAGGAACCTTCGTTGCCGTCCCCAGAAGAGGCGGAGCATCACAAGAAAGTGGCGACTTCAGCTGCACAGCCAAAACTTCATCAGCTTGAGACTCCCACGTCTCAGGAATTTCAGTCGCCGTGTCCAGCATAGGCGAAGCAGCATGAAGCAGGGGCGACTTCGTCACCGTTTTGATGGCCGGAGGCTCGTCTTCATCTTCCCAGGAGCTGGGCAGCTCAAGATCTTCAGACCTGATGGGGGGCGGCGAGGCCAGTCGTGAGAACCCCGTCGCAAGGACCGTAGGGACCTCCTTGATCGCCATGGACCAATCTCTGCAGCTCTCCTTGTTGATCGGAGGCGACACCCAGCCTTGGTTCTTGCGTTTCTGAAGCTCGTCAGTCGAGACGTAGACAGCAGCCGGGCTGTCGACCTTGCTTGGCTGCGCGTTGGTGATCACGCGAGCTTCCGCCGACGTCCTTCTCTTGAAGGCATGCCTGCTCCGATCCTCGTAGCGCCTGGACGAGCGACCCGAGGAGCGTCCAGAGCCACGGGTGCTTCGGCGATCATCCGCCAGAGCAGCGATCTTGGTCCGCAGGGAGTGAGCGGAGACATGTCTTTGATGCTCGCGACGGGGTCCACGCCGCTCTTCCTCATCATCATCGTCGCGGCGTTGTCGCTTGTGAAGAACGCGGTCGTCACAGCGAGAGCTATGCCGCGAGCGTCGGCGCCGCTCCTCCTTCGTGATGGAGCGAGAGCGGTGACGGTCTGGGCCTCTTGATGAAGACCGCCGGGAGCTGGAACGCTCCCCAAAGCGTGGGCGGGAGCGAGCCCTGTTATCACGTTCACTTCTGCGAGAGGCGTGCTCAAGCTCGTGTCGATCGTCCTCGTCGCTGCGTCGGGCGAAAGCTGGGCCTAGCTCACCCAGAGCCGGGATGGGGGCCGGCATGATGGAGCCCGAGCCAGCATTCACCGGCATACCATCGACGGTACCAAGGTGGCATCGTGGAAGGGTGTGCGACGCCGGCCTGAAGTCCGTGATGGGCTCACCGCCGTCCAACTCCGGAGCGCCCGTGAAATCTTCCACGCGGTCGATGTGCAGCAAGATACGGAAGGAGACGCCCCTCTTCCATTGATCGGGCCTATCCTCGTCGATGCGCACCCTGGAGGAGAGTCCACCGGCGCCCTTGTTCACGAAGGTGCACCATAACACCTTGGGGATGCGATGCGGCGATGCTGTCCACACCCAAAGGCCAAAGGAGGAAGTATCCTCCATGGTCGTGAAGCCATCGTCCAGGCGCTGCACTGCGCACTTCCGACCGACCAGTTGGTCGACAACCTCCGGCCTCCAAGCGAAAGGAGGTAGTCCGTCGACGACCACGTGAGCGCGGAATTGCAGATCAGCGTTGTAGGCGTGGGAGACGGCGCGCCAAGGCCTGAAGTGGACGTCGAGGCCGTCGAGCTTGAAATTGCACCTTTCCGTGCGCATCACCTCGTTGCGGAGCTCGGCGGAGGAGAACTTGACGAGGAACTGTTCCGGGAAGTGTGTGCTCACCATTAGCTCCGACTCCCGGAGGCGGAACTTGCGGCGGAAGACGTCTTCAACGTCGGTGCGGTCCATCCCCGACGGAGCCGCAATCACCCAGGCGACGATCGCGGTGTTCTCCCAATCCAGACGCTCGCGGTCGAGGTCATAAGAGGTGGCGATGAAGCAAGTATCCTCCTCGTCGCGCGTGGTGGGGTGGCCGAGGAAGGACATGGTCGTCGGGGTTGAGGCAGGAGCTCGTAGTCGCCGCGAAGAGCTTGGTGGCGAAGCCGTTGACGTACGTCGACGTCTGTGAGGTTGAGGGCAGGAGGCGACGAGATGCTCAGAGGAGTTGCAGCGGAAACAGGGTCGCGGCCACCCTCTTGTAGGACGGGGAGGCGAAGTGGAGCTCGAGGCGCTGGAGAAGGAGCGTCGGTGGGCGCGGCCATCGAGAGGAGCCTCGACTCTTCGAGCCTCGCGCCGTGCGCGGCGCGACATTACCACAGTCCATCCATCTTCCGACGGTTCGGCAACCGGGCCCAGGCGTGCCGAAAAAGCTGGAGAAGAAGAAACGGCCTGGCGGCGCATGCAGCGGTGGGCCTTGGCGACCTCCGGGCTTGTCTGAGGCAGGACGAAGCGCACGGACTTCCGCTTCACTTGCGGAGCAGAGGTGCCGCGCGAGGACGCAGTGCGGAGGATCCCTGCCGGCGCCGAAGACGAACGGATGGGCGTAGCCGGGCAGCCCGCACGCCGCCAAGCGGACAACGACGCACAGATGGAGGCGCACTCCTCCTGGGAAGGCTCGTCAAGGGAGGGGCGTCTCATGACCATGCTTTGGAGCCGAGGGAGGGCCTCCACGGCGTCAGCAATGGCAGCAGGAGCTGGAGGACGCGCCGTTGTCCTAGATCTTGCCCTTTCGTTGGATGTAGCCGAAGAGAGCGCGCCGCCGAGGAACGCCGGCGTAAAGTTTGGTGGGAGGGTGGGTGGAGGTGGTGGAAGGTGGTGAGGGGGGGCTGGAGCGGTGCTGGGAGGCTCAGCCCTGCCGGAGAGGCGCGGCGGCGGAGGTCGGCCGCGGTGCGCGAGCGCGTCGCAGGAGCTCCCAACGGTCATCTTCGTCTCGTCAAGATATGTAATTTCTTTCGATTGTCTGCTCAAGGATGACCTTGTGACACTCTTATTTCGGTCTTTCATAAATGAAAACCGAGGCAAGTTGCTAGTTTTACTACCTGACAAATTCCGGTTCCTAATAATTCGTGTTCAGATTCAATCATGACCGAATAGTTTGGTCGATGTTGTCAACACGAAGCTCAAGCATTTTTCGTAAAATTAGGAGCACTTGAGCTGCATTTTGAGCATTTTTTTTCAATGTATATATTCTTATCAATTGGCGAGAATAAACATTCAACAATACTAAACAAATGCAAAACCATGCTATAGCAGTTTGATCGACATACAACGATACCAAATGAAAGCAAAACCATGCTATATATATATCAGTTTGATCGACATGCAACAATAACACAATTGATGTACGTCACACGGTTCTAGAGATTAGAGTGGTCTCACGTAACGTTCGGTCTATTCGGTTGCTGGGAATTAATGACCGAATTGACTGAACAAAATTTGGCCCATAAAAATTTCTACCCAATATTTTGATTTGTCTTTTTGGGTTCAATCTTGGTCTTTTCGGTTTCGGTTTTTGGTCATTGGTTTTTCGTGCCCACCCCTAGCCGGCACTATTTCCTTTTCGCAAAATAAAACTCAACAGATTTACTAATCATCAGCAGTAGTACACTTAAAAAAACCAACACACTAGAACGACAACCATCATCAATAACGAAAAACGTAGATCGAAAGAGCCAAATATGAAACTACAATAGCGAACACGAAAATCAACCAGATTTCACGAGATTCGCGGGACACAAAACTCCATGCGCCCTCCCTTCGTGCTAGCTCCATCAATGGAGCGATGACCTTGTTCATTGAATTACAGATAGATCTTTGGACCATCTAGCGACTACTACAAGCACGAGATAGAACCAAATGCGCGCCTCCAACCTCGCCCCTCCATCACCGGAGCCGTGCAAATCTTGTTTGTAGCAGAGCTTGTTGTACCAGAGTGATGGGAAAGTTGTCCGGCTAAGACACGAAAGGACCAATGCACCAGAGCATCAACCACAACCAATAATGAGAATCATAGATCAGAAGAGCCAAAACCGAAACCATACCAACGCGAACGAAAATCGACTAGATTCCAGGAGATCCGCCGAACAAACAAATCCACTCGTCCCCTGTTACTGTAAGGCACATCACCAGAAAGAGGATATGGTGTGGGGGACCTTATTCTGACTCCGAGATGTCGCTACCACTTCACCATAGCGAAGAAGATGATGAAAAAAAAACTAAAGTAACAAATGAGAACTCTCAATCACACTTATTGCCAGCTTTTGCCACACTTTGTGGCTTTCTAAATTCTCAATCACACTTTCGTGGCCGTCAAACTTGACAAACATAGCTTTGGCGAAGTGGTACAAGTACGATTTCTTAATGGAAGTACTGACTGATAGATCGATCATCGCCAGTATTTCTAATGAGGTCAAAAAACTTAGCGGTTTTTTTACTACCTTTTTTTATTAGTCATGTGGGAAGATGTGCCAACATGGCTGTCTATGCTTTTGCTCGTAGAGCTAGGGAAGAGAGTTACAATCCTTTGTAATGATACTAGCTAGGACCGGTGGGTTATACTAGAAGGGAATGGATCACCTTATTATGTGCAGCTAAAGCGGGGTGTGTGCATTGTTCAACTAGAGCCGAGGAGGAGAAAAGAATAAGGAACAATAGGTTCGCTACCCGATATCGATAGTTTCCTTGATTTTCAATCAAGAGTTCCCTTCCTTTCGAGAATATATAGTGATGAGCTCCAATCAACAACCTCCTAGTTGAAGTACAGGCGAGGAAGATGCCTATTAGTTTCAGTCCAGTCCAGGAAAGGAGCGGAGCCTATTGAGATAAATAAGGTGGTTGATACAATTCAAAGATGTCCTCAAGTCCTTGTTTCGGGTGAGCGGCCCTGGCCAGGTACACAAATAATGGAATCATTCTCATTTCAAATTCCATCAATTTCTCCTATAAGAGAATATCACCTAGAACTCGCTAGTGAAGGATACCAATTCTTCCAGGGGGAATAAGGATAAGGATTTTTGGATCATCCTTTGACGGGCATCGAGTCCAATCTCGCAGCTCATACCTTCTAAAGACACCCGACGAAGGAATCAAAACTCCATTAGCCAGGAATGCAAATCAATTCCATATGCCATTTGTAAGTCTCCTATCCGAACTAACCTGCAGGCGTGACCTTTGGTCTCTTTCGCCGGGCGAACTAAAGCAAGAGAAGCACCGGGCCCTTCATCTGGCAGATAAGCTTTGGGATCTGCTGATGATGACCATGGAAATCTAGCAGCTTCTCCATCTTAGGCGAACGATTAATCGGTCTATGACCTTGCAAGGCACTCACTTTAGTACAATTAGCAATATCAGTTATTAAGGTAAGTTATTGTGTTAGAAGGAGCTGCAAGGCACAAGATAAACACCGACCTTAGACCCCCATCTCACTGGAATATTTTAGGAATTCTAATCCGAGAAATGAATGAATCTAACCATTGCTTCGTTTGAGCTATTCTTGGTTTTGCTATTTCATCAACTCTTCACTGTTAGCATGCAGTGACGGATCCAGGCCAATTTATTAAGATGGGACGCATGCTTGAATTGGGTTAGACTTTTCCTTTTTATTCCTACTTTTTCTAGCTAATACATGGGTTGAGCCAAATCCCAGGGTGGGGCTCTTTCACCCACCTGGCTCCGCCACTGTTAGTATGTAATCGGACCATAATCATCTTCTGCTGGTAGGTTATGGACGTGGCGAGGGTAAAGCCTACTGGATCGTCAGAATCAAGTGGGTGGGAATGGCTATAGCTTTCTCAAGAAAGTGTAAAACCCGTTTATCATGCGATTTGACGGATACTATTATGGTCTATATATACCTCTACCTATGGCGGTAAAGGTTAATTGGAGCAGGGGGCCAATGCCCCCCCCCCCTCCACACACACAAGTAATACTATGTGTTTAACCTATTTTCTAGTGAACGTAAAACATTTTTCCGCTTACTGGAAGCCACATGTACAAGATCCCACCCCATTGTGGAATCTAATATTCAAAGGCGTCAATTCATTAATTTTTAATCATGCGTAAATGTGTATGTCTTTCATTTCCCATATTTGAAATGTATTCATGTTTTAATTTGATTATTTAGGTGTCTGTCAAGATTGTTGTTGTGGATGCAAAAAACGACATAAGTAACGTTTGGAAGCTCTCTCTACAAGAGCAATACCTAGTGGACTGCAAGCTCCGTGATGATGGTTGCAAAGCGCTAGAGGGGATCGTAGATAACTGAGGAATCACATGCGAGACGGACTACCCTTAGACGGTTAGTTAGTCGCTCCCCAAAATAACAATACGTGAATCCACCACTACCACCGCTGCCGAATATATCTTTTCAATATATTATAAGAAAAAACATGTGTCCACAACTGTAATGAGTTTCATACTACAGAGGAACTATGAATGAATACGAGGTAGTGGCAAGATGCAATGAACCTGCATCTTGATGTAGCTGCTTAGTCAATTGTTGTCTATGCTTACGCTAAATCAATAACATATGAGGAGTTTGTACATCGACGACATCTTCAAGCGCAAATGCTTTACGAATCTGGACTATAATCTTCTGCTCATAGGTTCTGGAAGAGATAAAGGTGGAGCCTACAAGATTGCCAGAAATTCCCTGCAAAGCAAGTGGGTGAGGATGGCTATATTTTGCTTAGTAAAGACGGTACAACCGTGTGAGTTGCGTGGCTTGGCAATTATGCTCCATGTTTATCCTTTGATTAATGTGTCTTATGTTGATATACCTTAGTGGTCGATCTTAGTTGGTGCCAAGGGGGGCAACACACCACTCCCTCCCCTGCAACTTAAATTTTTCTTTTCACAATACTATTGTGTATTTAACCTTTATTAGTAAATATGAGGCATTTTGCCGCTTACCGAAAGCCACATGTAGGAGATCCCATACCATTCAGAGATTTAATATTCAAGGTATCAATTTATTGTTTTCTTCTTTGATGTCTTTTTATCTTCATTTAAAGTGGACGGGCTTGTTCAAAAATAAAAAATAAAACAGTGGACGGGAATCAATACTATCTTTAATTTATGTACGAGAAGTGGTAGAGATTTAAAGATACCAAAAGAGGTGTATCTGTTGAATATATAAGCAAATATCCATATGAAATAATCCGTGCAAGTAATTGATTAATCATGACTATGAAAATAACAAATAAACTAATCGTGCACACTAGCAAGATAGATGAACAGATCACATCTAAACAAGACAAACTGATCGCATCTATCACAGAACTAGATGAAAAAACTCTAACAGAAACTAAAAGAGAAACGACAAGATCACATACTTCGCAGCGTCGTTGTCGCCCATGTTGAGGTTGTCGAAGAAGTCGCTGAGGTCCGGAGAGAAGTTGTCGGTGTGGAGGAACTCGTCGTCCGATGACGACGTCGTGATGCCAATAGTCGCGCCGGAGCACTCCCCAAAAACCTGATTGCCCCTCACCCGTACAGGTTCACGAGAGGCAGAGTTCCGGAGGCCTACTGTCCCGGCAATCGGTGCACGCCGACGGACGGGATGAGGAAGACGAAGGCGGAGGCGCAATGAACTGGAAACAGGTAGTCACGTATGTGTCTCGTACAGGCTAGGGTTCTCGTCCGCGCTTATATAGTGCGGCTCGGGAAGGTCGTGGGGCGCAGCCCACGTACGAGTCTGTAATAACCCAGAATATAGGAACAACGAAGGGTAGATTTAGGAATGAGATGTGCATTTCATCGCAAAACGAGGGAAATTTTCGCGCCTTATTGCAACTAAACCTAAGAGGGATTGAGGTTCTCTCTCAAATGCAATTAGGGTTAGGCAATTTGAGTTATGAATTTTGACATGACCTCTTTTGTATCTTGTTGATTTTGGAAGTTGATTTGATTTGACAAGTAATAATGAATTGATAATTCAAGAAGAAACAATAAGCAAAAGTGAATATAGAAAAAGGAATTCATAATTTAAATGCAACTCATAAATTTAAATGACTTTGAATTTCAAATTGAATTATGAATACAATAATTATATAGAAATAGAAATATTACAACACAATGAAGCTCATAGAGAAACCTTGAGCTTTATTGACATACACACACACATACAGAGTCATTACAATATTTTTATTACAAGAATTGATGAATAATAAAGACAGAAAAGAAAAATTACAAGATGAAATTAATCCTAAACTAAAGCTTCATCAAATCTTCCATTACACATGCTCCAATGCTTGTTTGATCTTGAACACCTGCAAAACAAAGACCAACAATTGTTTCTGTCCAGAACCCAAGTGTCATTGGCACTTGGCAAAGAAAATAAATAGAATCAGGGGGATAAGCTCCAGGGTTGGGATCAAGTTCCAACCAAGACAAGGGGGAACCAAGTTGCAGGCACCAACAGTAGCCAGGAGTGGTGCACAAGACAGCACACCAAAGCACACTGATGTCTACGTGTGCTTCTATTCTTGTAGACAGTGTTGGGCCTCCAAGAGCAGAGGTTTGTAGAACAGCAGCAAGTTTCCCTTAAGTGAATCACCAAAGGTTTATCGAACTCAGGGAGGTAGAGGTCAAAGATAGTCCTCTCAAGCAACCCTGAAATTAAGATACAAGAAGTCTCTTGTGTCCCCAACACACCTAATACACTTGTCAAATGTATAGGTGCACTAGTTCGGCGAAGAGATAGTAAAACACAGGTGGTATAGATGGTGGTAATATTGCAGGAAGTAAAGATGCGGTATTTTTTTAAATAGTAAACAAGCGATGTTTGCGGTATTTGGAAACAAGGCCTAGGGATCATACTTTCACTAGTGGACACTCTCAACATTGATCACATAATAAATAAATAACTTATCCTCACTTGTGCTACATACACTCTCTTGTTTGATAACAAACACCATTCATTGTGTAGGGCTACAAGAGCTCCCTCAAGCCGGAGTTAACAAGCTCCACAATATTCGGAATTCATATTTAAGTAACCTCTAGAGTGTATAATAGACCGTTGCAATTTAGACCGAGTACTAACATAGCATACACACCGTCACCAATAGCTATGAAAGGGGGAATAGATCACATCAATACTATCATAGTAATAGTTAACTCCATAATCTACAAGAGATTACAATCATAACCTACGCCAAGTACTACATGATGCACACACCGTCACCTTTACATCATGAAGGAGGAATAGACTACTTTAATAGCATCACTAGAGTAGCACACAGATTAATAGTGATACAAAGCTCATCATATGGATCTCAATCATGTAAGGCAGCTCATGAGATCATTGTATTGAGGTACATGAGAGAGAGATTAACCACATAGCTACCGGTAGAGCCCTCAGCCTCGAGGGAGAACTACTCCCTCCTCATCATGGGAGACAGCAACGGCGATGAAGATGGCGGTGGTGTCGATGGAGATGGATTCCGGGGAAATTCCCCGTCCGGTGGCGTGGAACAGGACTTCGTCCCGAATTGAGTTTCGCGATGGCGGCGGCGCCCGGAGTTTTTCGGAGTTTCGTCAATTGGTATCCGGTTTTAGGTCGCGAGGGACTTTATAGGCGAAGAGGCGGCGTCGGAGGGGCACCAAGGCGCCCTCCCCATAGGCCGGCGCGGACAGGGGCCACCCGCGCGCCCCGTGGTCTGGGGGCCCCGGGCCTCCTCTCCGTCTCCCTTCGGTGTTCTGGTCCGTCTTGGTGAAATAAGATGTTTGGCTTTTGTTTCGTCGAATTCCGAGAATATTGCCCGAACAGCCTTTCCGGAACCAAAAACAGCAGAAAACAGGAACTGGCACTTCGGCATCTTGTTAATAGGTTAGTTCCGAAAAATGCATGAAAACATCATAAAGTGTGAACAAAACATGTAGGTATTGTCATAAAACTAGCATGGAACATAAGAAATTATAGATACGTTGGAGACGTATCAAGCATCCCCAAGTTTAGTTCCTACTCGCCCTCGAGTAGGTAAATGATAAAAACAATAATTTCTGAAGTGACATACTACCAACATAATCTTGATCAACATTATTGTAAAGCATATGAGATGAATGGAGTGATTCGAAGCAATAGATTGCTAACAAAGAGATAATGACTAAACAACTGAATCATATAGCAAAACTTTTCATGAATAGTACTTTCAAGACAAGTATCAACAAGACTTGCATAAGAGCTAACTCATAATGCAATAGATTCAAAGTAGAAGGTTTCGAAGCAACACAAAGGATGATTAAGTTTCAGCAATTGCTTTCAACTTGTAACATGTATATCTTATGGATAATTGTCAACATAAAGTAAATATAACAAGTGCAATAAGTAAACATGTAATAATCAATGCACACAGTTGACACAAGTGTTTGCTTCTAAGATAGAAAGAAGTAGGTAAACTGACTCAACATAAAGTAAAAGAAAGGCCCTTCGCAGAGGGAAGCATGGATTACTATTTTTGTGCTAGAGCTTTTATTTTGAAAACATAGAAACAATTTTGTCAACGGTAGTAATAATTCATATGTGTTATGCATAAAACTTCCTACAAGTTGCAAGCCTCATGCATCGAATACCAATATTGCTCGCACCTTGTCCTAATTAGCTTGGATTTACATGGATTATCATTGCATAACATATGTTTCAACCAAGTGTCACAAAGGGGTACCTCTATGCCGCCCGTACAAAGGTCCAAGGAGATAGATCGCATTTGATTTCTCGTTTTTGATAGATCTCAACTAAGGACATCCATACCGGGACAACATAGAAAACAGATAATGGACTCCTCTTTAATGCTTAAGCATTCAACAAGAGATAATATTCTCATAAGAGATTGAGGATTAATGTCCAAACTGAAACTTCCACCATGATACATGGCTTTGGTTAGCGGCCCAATGTTCTTCTCTAACAATATGCATACTCAAACCATTTGATCATGACAAATCACCCTTACTTCAGACAAGACGAACATGCATAGCAACTCACATGATATTCAACAAAGGTGTTAGTTGATGGCATCCCCAGAAACATGGTTACCGCTCAACAAGAAACTTATAAGAAATAAGATACATAAGCTACATATTATTTACCACAATAGTTTTTAAGCTATTTTCCCATGAGCTATATATTGCAAAGACAAGGAATGAAATTTTAAAGGTAGCACTCAAGCAATTTACTTTGGAATGGCAGAGAAATACCATGTAGTAGGTAGGTATGGTGGACACAAATGGCATAGTTTTTGGCTCAAGGTTTTTGGATGCACGAGAAGCATTTCCTCTCAGTACAAGGATTTGGCTAGCAAGGTTGTTTGAAGCAAACACAAGTATGAACAGGTACAAAAAACTTACACAAGAACATATTGCAAGCATTATAAGACTCTACACTGTCTTCCTTGTTGTTCAAACACTTTTACAAGAAAATATCTAGACCTTAGAGAGATCAATCATGCAAACCAAATTTCAACAAGCTCTATGGTAGTTCTCCACTAATAGATTTAGACTACATGATGCAAGAGCTTAAACATGATCTATTTGAGCAAAAAAATTGCCAAGTATCAAATTATTCAAGATCATGTACCAATTACCACATCAAGCATTTTCTGTTTCCAACCAAATAACAATGAACGAAACAGTTTTCAACCTTCGCCATGAACATTAAAAGTAAAGCTAAGAACACCGGTGTTCATATGAACGAGCGGATGATACGTCTCCAACGTATCTATAATTTCTTATGTTCCATGCTACTTTTATGACAATACTCACATGTTTTATACATACTTTACATCATTATTATGCATTTTCCGGCACTAACCTATTAACAAGATGCCAAAGCGCCAATTGCTGTTTTCTGCTGTTTTTGGTTTCAGAAATCCTACAAAGGAAATATTCTCGAATTGGACGAAATCAACGCCCAGGGTCTTATTTTTCCACGAAGCTTCCGGAAGACCGAAAGGGATACGAAGTGGGGCGACGAGGCGTCGCCACCATAGGGTCGCGCGGCCAGAGGGGGCCCACGCCTCCCTATGGTGTGGGCCCCTCGCCAGCCCTCCAACCCTACCCTTCCGCCTACTTATAGCCTTCGTCGCGAAACCCCTGTACCGAGAGCCACGATACGGAAATACTTCCAGCCGCCGCCGCCGCCAATCCCATCTCGGGGATTCAGGATCGCCTCGGCACCCTGGGAGAGGGGAATCATCACCGGAGGGCTCTACATCATCATGCCCGCCTCCGGATTGATGCGTGAGTAGTTCATCCTTGGACTATGGGTCCATAGCGTAGCTAGATGGTTGTCTTCTCCGCTTGTGCTATCATTGTTTAGATCTTGTGAGCTGCCTAACATGATCAAGATCATCTATTTGTAATGCTACATGTTGTGTTTGGCGGGATCCGATGAATATAGAATATTATGTTAAGTTGATTATCAATCTATCATATATGTGTTGTTTATGTTCTTGCATGCTCTTCGTTGCTAGTAGAGGCTCTGGCCAAGTTGATACTTGTAACTCCAAGAGGGAGTAATTATGCTCGATAGTGGGTTCATGCCTCCATTGAATCTGGGATCGTGACAGTAGGTTCTAAGGTTGTGGATGTGCTGTTGCTACTAGGGATAAAACATCAATGCTTTGTCTAAGGATATTTGTGTTGATTA
Organism: Lolium multiflorum; assembly: GCA_030979885.1. Taxonomy (NCBI): domain Eukaryota; kingdom Viridiplantae; phylum Streptophyta; class Magnoliopsida; order Poales; family Poaceae; genus Lolium; species Lolium multiflorum. The sequence continues at coordinate 273,237,104 of CM061753.1, read as the reverse complement.
CATTACGCGCCATACTTAATGCAATTATCTGTTGTTTACAACTTAATACTGGAAGGGGTTCGGATGATAACCTGAAGATGGATTATTTAGGCATAGATGCATGCTGGATAGCGGTCTATGTACTTTGTCGTAATGCCCTGATTAAATCACATAGTAATCATCATTGATATGTATTGAATCTTTATTTGTCAATTGCCCGCCTGTAATTTGTTCACCCAGCATGTTAGTTATCTTATTGGAGAGACACCTCTAGTGAACTGTGGACCCCGGTCCATTCTTTTACATCTGAGTACATTCTACTGTTTTTACTGTTCTTTGCAAACAAACACCATCTTCCACTCGATACGCTTAATCCTTTGTTTTCAGCAAGCCGGTGAGATTGACAACCTCACTGTTACGTTGGGGCAAAGTACTTTGATTGTGTTGTGCAGGTTCCACGTTGGCGCCGATTTCACTAGTGTTGCGCCGCACTACATTCCTCCACCAACAACCTTCACGTGCTTCTTGGCTCCTACTGGTTCGATAACCTTGGTTTCTTACTGAGGGAAAACTTGCTGCTGTGTGCATCACACCTTCCTCTTGGGGTTCCCAACGGACGTGTACATCTACGCGCATCAGAAGGGCCTATCTTTTACTTTATGTTGAGTCAGTTTACCTACTTCCTTCCACCTTAGAAGCAAACACTTGTGTCAATTGTGCATTGATTCTTACATACTTGCTTATTTGCATTCATCATATTACTTTGTGTTGACAATTATCCATGAGATATGCATGTTGAAAGTTGAAAGCAACTGTTGAAACTTATATCTTCCTTTGTGTTGCTTCGATGCCTTTACTTTGAATTTATTGCTTTATGAGTTAACTCTTATGCAAGACTTTTGATGCTTGTCTTGAAAGTACTATTCATGAAAAGTTTTGCTATATGTTATCTATTTGTTAGCAACTATAGATCATTGCCTTGAGTCACTTCATTCATCTCATGTGCTTTGCAATAGTATGATTAAGATTATGTTGGTAGCATGTCACTTCAGAAATTATTCTTTTTTTATCGTTTACCTACTCGAGGACGAGTAGGAACTAAGCTTGGGGATGCTTGATACGTCTCAAACGTATCTATAATTTCTTATGTTCCATGCTTGTTTTATGACAATACCTACATGTTTTGCTCACACTTTATAATGTTTTTATGCGTTTCCGGAACTAACCTATTAACGAGATGCCGAAGGGCCATTGCTTTTTGTTGTTTTAGGTTCCGTAAAGGCTGTTCGGGCAATATTCTCGGAATTCGACGAAACGAAGACCCAACATCTTATTTTTCCTGTAACATCCAGAACACCGAAGGAGAGTCGGAGAGGGGCCAGGGGCCACCACACAACATGGCGGCGCGGCCCCGTGCCTGGCCGCGCGGCCTGTGAGGGGGGCCTGGCACCCTCCGACTCCGTCTCTTCGCCTATATAAGCCCTTTCGACCTAAAAATGCGATACCGATTGACGAAACTCCGAAAGACTCAGGGCGCCGCCGCCATCGCGAAACTCCAATTCGGGGACAGTCTGTTCCGGCACCGCCGGGACGGGGAAGTGCCCCGGAAGCCATCTCCATCAACGCCACCGCCTCCATCATGCTCCGTGAGTAGTTCCCCCATGGACTACGGGTTCTAGCTGTAGCTAGTTGGTATTCTCTCCCCCATGTACTTCAATACAATGTTCTCATGAGCTGCCTTACATGATTGAGATTCATCTGATGTAATCGGTGTTGTGTTTGTTGGGATCCGATGGATTGTTACATTATGATTAGTCTATCTATAAAGTTTGTGAAGTTATTGTTGCTGCAATCTTTTTGTGTTTAATGCTTGTCACTAGGGCCCGAGTGGCATGATCTTAGATTTAAGCTCTATAATTATTGCTTAGATTGTATCTACAAGTTGTTTGCACATGTCTATGTCCGGAACCCGAGGCCCCAGAGTGACAGAAATTGGGACAACCGGAGGGGAAGGCGTAGGTATGAGGATCACATGTTTTCACGGAGTGTTAATGCTTTGCTCGGTGCTCTATTAAAAGGAGTACCTTAATTGCCAGTAGTTTCCCTAGAGGCCCGGCTGCCACCGGCTGGTAGGACAAAAGATGTTGTACAAGTTTCTCATTGCGAGCACGTATGACTATATATGGAAAACATGCCTACATGATTAATAATCTTGATGTTATGTCTTAATGCTATTTCAATCCTATCAATTGCCCAACTGTAATTTGTTCACCCAACACTTGTTATTGGAGAGTTACCACTAGTGTAGATAGCTGGGAACCCCGGTCCATCTCTCATCATCATATACTCGTTCTACATGTCATTGGAAGTAGTATCAACTATTTTCTGGTGCCATTGCTCTCATATTACTATTACCTGCTGTGTTACTATTACTACTGCTCTCATATTATGCTTTCACATCACCCCCGTTACTAGTGCTTTTCCAGTGTGCTGAATTGACAACTCGGTTGTTAAGGCTTATAAGTATTCTTTACCTCCCTTGTGTCGAATCAATAAATTTGGGTTTTACTTCCCTCGAAGACTATTGCGATCCCCTATACTTGTGGGTCATCGTTTTACACATGGTGATCCCATGGTTGGGAGGTGCCGATACCAGGGTTTTAGGGTCAAAATGGGTCTACCATGGCCTAAAACATATCCAACCACCTTGGATGGGGAAAATATTTGGCACACTTGTGCATGGTGGTGTCCCCCACCCTTTTTGGCTTGGTCTTTCTAGGTTGGTTTTTACATTCATGGTGATCCCATGGTTGGGAGGTGCCGATACCAGGGTTTTAGGGTCAAAATGGGTCTACCATGGCCTAAAACAGATCCAACCACCTTGGATGGGGCCAATATTTGGCACACTTGTGCATGGTGGTGTCCCCCACCCTTTTTGTCTTGGTCTTTCTAGGTTGGTTTTTACATTCATGGTGATCCCATGGTTGGGAGGTGCCGATACCAGGGTTTTAGGGTCAAAATGGGTCTACCATGGCCTAAAACAGATCGAACCACCTTGGATGGGGCCAATATTTGGCACACTTGTGCATGGTGGTGTGCCCCACCCTTTTTGGCTTGGTGTTTGTAGGTTGGTTTTTACATTCATGGTGATCCCATGGTTGGGAGGTGCCGATACCAGGGTTTTAGGGTCAAAATGGGTCTACCATGGCCTAAAACATCCAACCACCTTGGATGGGGCCAATATTTGGCACACTTGTGCATGGTGGTGTGCCCCACCCTTTTTGGCTTGGTGTTTATAGGTTGGTTTTTACATTCATGGTGATCCCATGGTTGGGAGGTGCCTTTTTAGGGTCAAAATGGGTCTACCATGGCCTAATTCTACAACAGCTATGCCAAAGATAATGGATTCAGCATCAGATTGGATAAGGTCAGATATAGCAAAAAAATTACGAGACATAGGCGTTACAGGCGTTTTTTGTGTTCGAGGGAAGGTGAGCGTGATCCAAAGTTGATGACCGAAGAGGGACATAGCCGGAGGCTCAGACCTCTGTCTCGATGCAACTGTGAGGCGCACATGACTGTGAAGCTGAATGAAAAACTTGGTATCTGGTATGTTGATAGTTTTGATGACAAGCACAGTCATACGCCCGCAAGACCGGATGAAACACCTTTTCTTTGGTCGCATAGAAAAATCAGAGAGCATCAGAAGGCTGAGATCTTAGCTATGGGAGCTGCAGGTATTAGGAAGCACACCATAATGGATTCCATGATTAGCAGAAGTGGATGGTATGGCGGCGTTGGATACGTCCGACGGGATCTGTACAACCTTTGCAGCAAGGAAAAGAGGAAACTACTTGCGAAGGGTGATGCTGCCACGACCATAGGCATTATGCTGAGCAGAAAGGAGAAGGACCCAAGTTTTTATTTCGACTACGACTTAGATAAAGAAGGACAGCTGAAGAGAATGTTCTGGTGTGACTCGCAGTCTGTACAGGACTATGAGGACTATGGAGATGTCCTTGTGTTTGACAACACGTACAAGATGAATCGCTATCGTATGCCATTCATACCTTTTGTTGGTCTGAACAATCACCGTAGGACTACGGTTTTTGGTTGTGCCATAGTTTCAGATGAGACAGAAGAAACTTATGTGTGGTTGCTGCAAACATTTCTGAAGGCAATGTGTCAGAAGAAGCCTTTGAGTGTAATTACGGACGCCGACTCAGCGATGATTAGGGCAATCCGCACTGTATTTCCCGATGTCTGGCACCGCATATGTTCATGGCATGTTGAAAAGAATATGAAGATCCATCTCAGTCACAAGTCGTTGGGCGAGTTCCGGTCTATGTTGTACTATAGCACGTCCATAGCCGAATTTGAGCAGAGATGGCAGGCTTTTTTAAAAAGATGGAAGACAGAGAACACCGAAATTTGGTTGAAGAGGATGTACAGGAAGAGGCACCTGTGGGCTGCAGCTTTTCTGACAGAGGGTTTTTGGCTTGGTATGAAGAGCAACCAGCGGAGTGAAAGTCTGAATTCCTGCCTTCACCTGCACCTTGATGGAGAAATGACTTTAGTGGACATGATACTGCACTATGAGAATTGCATTACCCGCATCCGTGAGAACGAGGCGCATGATGACTGCACGGCCTCACAGACATTACCTGTGCCCGTAACAAGCTGCAGGGATCTGGAGGTATTTGCTTCCCACGAGTTTACCCCGGCAAACTTCTATATATTGCAGCTAGATTTGAGGTCAGTTGGCGGCATAGTGACTTTGGAAAGAAAGCTGGGATGTGGGTCTGAAACTTTTGTCGTGGCATGGCATAATAAACCAAATAGGCAGTTCACCGTGGAATATACACCGGGAAATCCTAAAGAAACTATAAAGTGCAGCTGCAGGAGAATGATTCGAAAAGGACTCCCTTGCAAACATATATTCCATGTTCTATGTGTTCTGCAAATATCTGAAATTCCAAAGTGTTGTGTTCTTCGTCGGTTATCAAAAGATGCAAGAAATGGACTGCCTGCTAGGCGAACGAGTGATATGTTTGGAGTAGGTTGGTCAGGTACAGCGGATAGAATTGAATATAGCAAGGTTAGTGTGTTATCCTCGCAAGCTATGCATGCAGCATGCAAACACCCAACACTTTGGGCTCAGTTACAGGACAGTTTAAAGGACGTGATAGCAAAGGCGGTTGAGTACGACAAGGAGGGTACGGTGGGTGCTGTTCCGATTTGTCTAAGCTCATTAGCAGTTGAACATGTGGAGGACCGAGAAGGAAACATAGTTAAGGTCCAGGATCCTATTAAAGTATCAAGCAAAGGTACACATAATAAAGACGATGACAACCGCCCCAAGTCTAAAAATGGAAGACCTCTATCGTACGACGAGCACAAAATTAAGTGCGGGGCTTGCAAAGAGCCAGGTCACAACCGACGCAGCAAGAAATGTAAACTTAACAACAAGTGAGTGCCCATAAGCTGTCCTATTTACATAATTGAACATATGAACATTTTATAATTAGCATGTAATTTACAATCCAGGTAGTGGACTCGTGCAGCATCTTCTGTTGAATGGCAACTCCATTACCTTGTACAAAGCTTCTCCATATTAAGTTGCATGTAATGGTGGCCTAAGTAGTGAGCATGCATATCTGTACACTGTGATCAAATCAATAGCTTTTCACGTCTATGTGTAAGTACAGTCAGAACTTGTGTTAAACAGTTGGTAAATTGTGATCACGCATATAAGCTGTGAGAAATATTCGGTTGTAGTACTAATTAATTATGCACCTAAACAGTTAACGTGGCCAGCTGAAGTTTCTGAAGAATTTTGAAGATTTAGCCATTATTCAGCAAGTAAAACAGAAATGACAAATAAACAGTTAATCAGCTAATGTTTCATCATTACCGCGCGGGTTGGGCTCCGGGGACAGGCTTTTGGGTTGGGTTTGTTTTTTCTCACTGCGCGTTTACTGGGCTTTTTTCTGGCGGGCCTTGTCTTTCGTTTTGTTGGGCCGTTCGTATTTAACTCCGCTTGAAGCCTTGAACCCTGGACCGGTCCGTCGTTTCTTCTCCGTCCCCTGTCGACTGTTCTTCTCCTCTCGTTGTCAACGTCGGAGCTTGTGGAGGTGGCCGTCTGAACCGGCGGTTGCAGAGAAGGGAACAAGGTAAATCCAAACAGATCTGTTGGTTTTAGTACTCGATCTAGTCACTGTGAGGCTTTTCATCAATTCTTTGTCAGTGGATGTCCTCTTTTTTCTTTCCGTATCTATCCACCACCCAGATCTGGAAGTCCTTTTTTTGTATGTGCACGTGCTGTGCGGTCCTACTGCGGTGGTCCTTTTCTTGTACTTGTTTTTTTGTCTTTGTCTATGTATTACTTTCCCCTACTTTTCTATCCCTATTATTTATGCTGGGTCCTAATGGAGCTGTTCTTTGTATGCAGCATGTATGTTTAAGATGAGAGAAATCCTAAAACTTCTCCCCTTAATTTTTCCCTTTCTCTTAATGGGATTAATTTTTCCCTTTCTCTTAATGCCGATACTAGGCTTTTCTTTCTAGTAATTATGGTCTGCATGAATTCTTAATTAGATTGTTTCTTTAGGCTTTGAGTCTAATTGATCTGTTTTGCACTTCTTAATGGTTTAGGATTTTTTTCAGTACCAATATGAACAATGTAGTAAACTAAGCATTCAGATGTACCTAAATAGAGTTTAGTTGTTTCTGTATGGAGTGCAGTAATGATAAAACTTGTATAATTCGTGTAGTATTTATTATTTGTGCACCTCTTTTTGGTATGCAGAGAAATTATCCTGTTTCATTTTTTTCAGTGTACTTAAGAGTGTTTGTTCATTTGATGAATATGGTTTCTTGTATGAATTTAGATATGCACATTTGTATCCTTTATAATAATTTTGTATTCATATATTAGATGAAGTGTCCAATCTGTGGAAACCGTGATGGTGGTTGCCAACCAGCGTTCTTCTGCATTAATCTGCGTACAAACTTTGTAGAATACTCTGTAAGTTATTTTGATTTGCATTTTTTTCTAGTATCTACAATCTTAATTTGCCATGCAGCTAAATATGATATGTAGGGAAAATAGGTTTGTAAGATTACTAATGTGAATTTTTTTGCAGAACATCCCTTGCTATGTTAGGAAGTATATCAACAAGTCTGCTGGTAATGCCTTGACTGTTGAGTCTGGGGACAGGGGTGTTTACCATTTTCTTCTGAACAAGATGAAAAAGAAGACTCGTATTTTCGGTCCTGACTACAACAAATTCCTCACTGATTATGATATGCATCTGAATGAGAAGATAAGATTTGATATCATAGAGGAAGAAGAAAATCTGTTTGTTACTGCACTAGACATTGAAGATAACTCCAAGGAATTATTCAAAGGTAATTTGCAGTGACTTTTTGTTCATCTGTTATTTGTGTTCGACAAACTGCTCTTTTTCTGATGAATTTTTCTCTCATTGTTTTTTCCTGCAGAAGTTTTTCATTTTGAAGGAGATGCTAAATCCATCTTTATCTCAAAAACTGTTGAACTTAAAAATTCTGAGATCATCAATATCAACAGCCGTGTTAACGACCGTGGTCTGGGCCTTGGCGGTGTTTTTGTACATCGCTTATCTACATATGATGTTGCTTCCAATGCACTGGTAATTTCGTTGACATATGTTTTTTTCGTGTCATTTTTGTATGATTGTCTTTTTGAAGTGTTTTTTTACTTATATCACAGCGTATCCCGAAGACTATTGTATCTGTTCTTGACGTTCGTCGTAGTGGTGATATCTACTTTCTGAGGGGCGAGGATGATGATGACAGCCATGCTGTGTACTACACATCCGTTGATGGCAGAATCAGGTTTAAGTCGGGTTGGACTGACTTCTGTGTTAAGAATAACTTGGTGGCTGGCCAGTTAGTCCTGTGTTTGTTCTTCAAGATGGAGGGCATGCTTTTTATGTCTGTTGATGTGATCGAGTGATTACTTGACGTCCTTTGTTATATATTTCCAGTAAGATGTAGGGGTTTAAGTTTCAGACGATGAACCTACTGTTTGTAAACTGGTGGATATTTTCACTCTGGTGTCTTTTGTGCTAATCTATGTAATCGTCGCGACTACTTGAACTACCTCTCTCTTTTTATGTGAAATTGTATGTTATTTTGCTGAACTTCAGTAATCATGGAAGGATTACTGTGTTTATTATGTTTTTATGAGTGATTTGTACTGTACTATGTTCTCTTTATATGAGTCAATTAACTCAATTCTTGTAAAGCTGATTTGTAGTGGGTGGCTTCTCTTTTATGTATCCTGTTTTTTTTCTTCAATTTTTTCTATATTATTGTTTGCTTTCATGTTGGTTCTCTGTACTATAGTTTTATTCTTTCCTATAATGTTTCACAATAACTTGTTATATTTTCGATTCCATTACAAATTTGTGAGAAGACAAAGAATTATCTTTCGTAAATGATGTTAAAATAATAAACCAATATTCTTTTTTGCATGATCGAGTTAGGTGGTTGGGTATAGCATGTCTTGGGCCGATAGAGTTGGCGGCCCAATTAAATATAAAGCCTAACTCGATGGGCCGTTTCTATTTAACAACGTGTTCCCTAACTCGCCGTTAGGGTTTGTCTGTGTTGCCTATGTCTCGCCGCGGGGGTGATCGGCGGCTGCACGCGGATCCGATGGACGGCGACCACGGATGGGCGAAGCTTACATCTGTTGTGCATTACAACACAGGGAAGATGAAGACTGCGGCAGCACATACCCTAGTTGAGCCGGTTAGTACGTGATTATTTGCTGTTTTTTCAAAGAATTCTTCCTTAACCCATGATCTGATATGATGAAATATAGGATGATGACGAAGGCATGGTTCAGTTTGTTGATGTTTTGCCTCAGTATGAGTTTGATCCATTGTACTACGATATTGAGCAGAACACAAAGAACAGGTGTGGCCACTCGGTGTTCCCTGCTCGGCGTGTTTGCAACGACTGTTACGACACTGGCCGAAGGTTTTTGGGTTGTCCATATGAGGTATATTTTCAAACCATATAATTTCATGTGTGAACATTATTTCATATGCTATGTTTTCATATGATATGTTTTCTTTCAGGGAATACATACATGCGCGTATGTAGAGTGGGTTGACAGTGAATGGAAAGGAAGAGAAAGATATGTGATAGGGCAACTATCCGAGAAGATCAACAAGGTGCAGAACGAAAATGAAGACAAAGAAAATACCTTGAAGATACAATTGAAAATGCAGAGAAAAGTGTTGAAGTCTAAGGACAATATTATTTGCTTTCTAGCAACAATGTGTGTTGCAATGTTTGGGTTAGTAGTAGGAATAATATGCAAGCATTTCAAATAGTTGTTTTATTTGCAACATATTCAAATAAGTCAGGTGTGTAATTGGAAATGTCGAGATGAAAAAATGGTACTGTGTTTGCAGCTGAAAAAAATCATCAAACAACTATAGTTTTTTTATTTCCAATGATGTGGTCATGTCAAAATATCATGCAAGTGTGTTTCTGTGTGTGGATGAAAAATTAAATGTGGTTTCAAATGTCCTCAAAATTTTCACACATGGTATGTAACACAAATAAACATGGAGTGTGATGATATTTTTATCATTATGAATATTTTTGAATTAGTAGTGGACGCTCCATTGTTGGGAGGTGGCGAAAAGGGTTTTAGGGTGAATATGGGTCTAACTTGCACTAAAATAGATTCAAACACCTTGGATGGGGCCAATATTCTTGTAGATGGAATGGCTAGCACTTTGGGGCATGCAATGGTGCAGGCATGTGCAAGTGTGGCCTCACCCTAGCATGCCCATCTACCTGATTTGCCCCAAAAATGCATGTTTTCGCCTAAAACCCTATGTTTCGGGTGTCTGCGTGCAACTAAGCATGGTGTACCCCACATTATTCTTGTAAACTTTATTTTTAAATGTTTTTTATTAATAATTGATATTACATACATGGGAGCCTATAAAAAAATTTGAGGTGATTTAGAGATGGTCGAAAAAATCACTTGCTCTACGACGGACCGTTTGGTATAACTTTAGCCCCATTTTTTAAGCAAGTGATTTTTTCGACCTCCTCCAAATCACATCAAATTTTGTAGACATGGTATGTAACACAAACAATCATGGAATGTGAACATATTTTTCATTTTTAGATATTTTGGAATACCTAGTGGATGCTCCATGGTTGGGAGGTGCCGACACCAGGGTTTTAGGGTCAAAATGGGTCTACCATGGCCTAAAACAGATCCAACCACCTTGGATGGGGCCAATATTTGGCACACTTGTGCATGGTGATGTGCCCCACCCTTTTTTGCTTGGTGTTTGTAGGTTGGTTTTTACATTCATGGTGATCCCATGGTTGGGAGGTGCCGATACCAGGGTTTTAGGGTCAAAATGGGTCTACCATAGCCTAAAACATAGCCAACCACCTTGGATGGGGCCAATATTTGGCACACTTGTGCATGGTGGTGTGCCCCACCCTTTTTGGCTTCCTCTTTGTAGGTTGGTTTTTACATTCATGGTGATCCCATGGTTGGGAGGTGCCGATACTAGGGTTTTAGGGTCAAAATGGGTCTACCATGGCCTAAAACATAGCCAACCACCTTGGATGGGGCCAATATTTGGCACACTTGTGCATGGTGGTGTCCCCACCCTTTTTGGCTTGGTCTTTCTAGGTTGGTTTTTACATTCATGGTGATCCCATGGTTGGGAGGTGCCGATACTAGGGTTTTAGGGTCAAAATGGGTCTACCATGGCCTAAAACAGATCCAACCACCTTGGATGGGGCCAATATTTGGCACACTTGTGCATGGTGGTGTCCCCCACCCTTTTTGGCTTGGTCTTTCTAGGTTGGTTTTTACATTCATGGTGATCCCATGGTTGGGAGGTGCCGATACCAGGGTTTTAGGGTCAAAATGGGTCTACCATGGCCTAAAACAGATCCAACCACCTTGGATGGGGCCAATATTTGGAAAAGTTGTGCATGGTGGTGTGCCCCACCCTTTTTGGCTTCCTTTTTGTAGGTTGGTTTTTACATTCATGGTGATCCCATGGTTGGGAGGTGCCGATACGAGGGTTTTAGGGTCAAAATGGGTCTACCATGGCCTAAAACATAGCCAACCACCTTGGATGGGGCCAATTTTTGGCACACTTGTGCATGGTGGTGTTCCCCACCCTTTTTGGCTTGGTGTTTGTAGTTTGGTTTTTACATTCATGGTGATCTCATGGTTGGGAGGTGCCGATACGAGGGTTTTAGGGTCAAAATGGGTCTACCATGGCCTAAAACATACCAACCACCTTTGATGGGGCCAATATTTGGCACACTTGTGCATGGTGGTGTGCCCCACCCTTTTTGGCTTGTTTTTCTAGGTTGGTTTTTACATTCATGGTGATCCCATGGTTGGGAGGTGCCGATACCAGGGTTTTAGGGTCAAAATGGGTCTACCATGGCCTTAAACATAGCCAACCACCTTGGATGGGGCCAATATTTGGCACACTTGTGCATGGTGGTGTCCCCCACCCTTTTTTTCTTGGTGTTTCTAAGTTGGTTTTTACATTCATGGTGATCCCATGGTTGGGAGGTGCCGATACCAGGGTTTTAGGGTCAAAATGGGTCTACCATGGCCTAAAACAGATCCAACCACCTTGGATGGGGCCAATATTTGGCACACTTGTGCATGGTGGTGTGCCCCACCCTTTTTGGCTTCCTTTTTCTAGGTTGGTTTTTACATTCATGGTGATCCCATGGTTGGGAGGTGCCGATATCAGGGTTTTAGGGTCAAAATGGGTCTACCATGGCCTAAAACATAGCCAACCACCTTGGATGGGGCCAATATTTGGAACACTTGTGCATGGTGGTGTTCCCCACCCTTTTTGGCTTGGTGTTTGTAGTTTGGTTTTTACATTCATGGTGATCCCATGGTTGGGAGGTGCCGATACCAGGGTTTTAGGGTCAAAATGGGTCTACCATGGCCTAAAATAGAGCCAACCACCTTGGATGGGGCCAATATTTGGCACACTTGTGCATGGTGGTGTGCCCCACCCTTTTTGGCTTGGTTTTTATAGGTTGGTTTTTACATTCATGGTGATCCCATGGTTGGGAGGTGCCGATACCAGGGTTTTAGGGTCAAAATGGGTCTACCATGGCCTAAAACATAGCCAACCACCTTGGATGGGGCCAATATTTGGCACACTTGTGCATGGTGGTGTGCCCCACCCTTTTTGGCTTCCTCTTTGTAGGTTGGTTTTTACATTCATGGTGATCCCATGGTTGGGAGGTGCCGATACCAGGGTTTTAGGGTCAAAATGGGTCTACCATGGCCTAAAACATAGCCAACCACCTTGGATGGGGCCAATATTTGGCACACTTGTGCATGGTGGTGTCCCCCACCCTTTTTGGCTTGGGCTTTCTAGGTTGGTTTTTACATTCATGGTGATCCCATGGTTGGGAGGTGCCGATACTAGGGTTTTAGGGTCAAAATGGGTCTACCATGGCCTAAAACAGATCCAACCACCTTGGATGGGGCCAATATTTTGCACACTTGTGCATGGTGGTGTCCCCACCCTTTTTGGCTTGGTCTTTCTAGGTTGGTTTTTACATTCATGGTGATCCCATTGTTGGGAGGTGCCGATACCAGGGTTTTAGGGTCAAAATGGGTCTACCATGGCCTAAAACAGATCCAACCACCTTGGATGGGGCATATATTTGGCACAGTTGTGCATGGTGGATTGCCCCACCCTTTTTGGCTTCCTTTTTGTAGGTTGGTTTTTACATTCATGGTGATCCCATGGTTGGGAGGTGCCGATACCAGGGTTTTAGAGTCAAAATGGGTCTACCATGGCCTAAAACATAGCCAACCACCTTGGATGGGGCCAATATTTGGCACACTTGTGCATGGTGGTGTTCCCCACCCTTTTTGGCTTGGTGTTTGTAGTTTGGTTTTTACATTCATGGTGATCCCATGGTTGGGAGGTGCCGATACCAGGGTTTTAGGGTCAAAATGGGTCTACCATGGCCTAAAACAGAGCCAACCACCTTGGATGGGGCCAATATTTCGCACACTTGTGCATGGTGGTGTGCCCCACCCTTTTTGGCTTCGTTTTTCTAGGTTGGTTTTTACATTCATGGTGATCCCATGGTTGGGAGGTGCCGATACCAGGGTTTTAGGGTCAAAATGGGTCTACCATGGCCTAAAACATAGCCAACCACCTTGGATGGGGCCAATATTTGGCACACTTGTGCATGGTGGTGTCCCCCACCCTTTTTTTCTTGGTGTTTGTAGGTTGGTTTTTTCATTCATGGTGATTCCATGGTTGGGAGGTGCCGATACGAGGGTTTTAGGGTCAAAATGGGTCTACCATGGCATAAAACATAGCCAACCACCTTGGATGGGGCCAATATTTGGCACACTTGTGCATGGTGGTGTGCCCCACCCTTTTTGGCTTCCTCTTTGTAGGTTGGTTTTTACATTCATGGTGATCCCATGGTTGGGAGGTGCCGATACTAGGGTTTTAGGGTCAAAATGGGTCTACCATGGCCTAAAACATAGCCAACCACCTTGGATGGGGCCAATATTTGGCACACTTGTGCATGGTGGTGTCCCCCACCCTTTTTTTCTTGGTGTTTCTAAGTTGGTTTTTACATTCATGGTGATCCCATGGTTGGGAGGTGCCGATACCAGGGTTTTAGGGTCAAAATGGGTCTACCATGGCCTAAAACAGATCCAACCACCTTGGATGGGGCCAATATTTGGCACACTTGTGCATGGTGGTGTGCCCCACCCTTTTTGGCTTCCTTTTTCTAGGTTGGTTTTTACATTCATGGTGATCCCATGGTTGGGAGGTGCCGATACCAGGGTTTTAGGGTCAAAATGGGTCTACCATGGCCTAAAACATAGCCAACCACCTTGGATGGGGCCAATATTTGGAACACTTGTGCATGGTGGTGTTCCCCACCCTTTTTGGCTTGGTGTTTGTAGTTTGGTTTTTACATTCATGGTGATCCCATGGTTGGGAGGTGCCGATACCAGGGTTTTAGGGTCAAAATGGGTCTACCATGGCCTAAAACAGAGCCAACCACCTTGGATGGGGCCAATATTTGGCACACTTGTGCATGGTGGTGTGCCCCACCCTTTTTGGCTTGGTTTTTATAGGTTGGTTTTTACATTCATGGTGATCCCATGGTTGGGAGGTGCCGATACTAGGGTTTTAGGGTCAAAATGGGTCTACCATGGCCTAAAACATAGCCAACCACCTTGGATGGGGCCAATATTTGGCACACTTGTGCATGGTGGTGTCCCCACCCTTTTTGGCTTGGTCTTTCTAGGTTGGTTTTTACATTCATGGTGATCCCATGGTTGGGAGGTGCCGATACTAGGGTTTTAGGGTCAAAATGGGTCTACCATGGCCTAAAACAGATCCAACCACCTTGGATGGGGCCAATATTTGGCACACTTGTGCATGGTGGTGTCCCCCACCCTTTTTGGCTTGGTCTTTCTAGGTTGGTTTTTACATTCATGGTGATCCCATGGTTGGGAGGTGCCGATACTAGGGTTTTAGGGTCAAAATGGGTCTACCATGGCCTAAAACAGATCCAACCACCTTGGATGGGGCCAATATTTGGCAAACTTGTGCATGGTGGTGTGCCCCACCCTTTTTGGCTTCCTTTGTAGGTTGGTTTTTACATTCATGGTGATCCCATGGTTGGGAGGTGCCGATACGAGGGTTTTAGGGTTAAAATGGGTCTACCATGGCCTAAAACATAGCCAACCACCTTGGATGGGGCCAATTTTTGGCACACTTGTGCATGGTGGTGTTCCCCACCCTTTTTGGCTTGGTGTTTGTAGTTTGGTTTTTACATTCATGGTGATCTCATGGTTGGGAGGTGCCGATACGAGGGTTTTAGGGTCAAAATGGGTCTACCATGGCCTAAAACAGAGCCAACCACCTTTGATGGGGCCAATATTTGGCACACTTGTGCATGGTGGTGTGCCCCACCCTTTTTGGCTTCGTTTTTCTAGGTTGGTTTTTACATTCATGGTGATCCCATGGTTGGGAGGTGCCGATACCAGGGTTTTAGGGTCAAAATGGGTCTACCATGGCCTAAAACATAGCCAACCACCTTGGATGGGGCCAATATTTGGCACACTTGTGCATGGTGGTGTCCCCCACCCTTTTTTTCTTGGTGTTTCTAAGTTGGTTTTTACATTCATGGTGATCCCATGGTTGGGAGGTGCCGATACCAGGGTTTTAGGGTCAAAATGGGTCTACCATGGCCTAAAACAGATCCAACCACCTTGGATGGGGCCAATATTTGGCACACTTGTGCATGGTGGTGTGCCCCACCCTTTTTGGCTTCCTTTTTCTAGGTTGGTTTTTACATTCATGGTGATCCCATGGTTGGGAGGTGCCGATATCAGGGTTTTAGGGTCAAAATGGGTCTACCATGGCCTAAAACATAGCCAACCACCTTGGATGGGGCCAATATTTGGAACACTTGTGCATGGTGGTGTTCCCCACCCTTTTTGGCTTGGTGTTTGTAGTTTGGTTTTTACATTCATGGTGATCCCATGGTTGGGAGGTGCCGATACCAGGGTTTTAGGGTCAAAATGGGTCTACCATGGCCTAAAATAGAGCCAACCACCTTGGATGGGGCCAATATTTGGCACACTTGTGCATGGTGGTGTGCCCCACCCTTTTTGGCTTGGTTTTTATAGGTTGGTTTTTACATTCATGGTGATCCCATGGTTGGGAGGTGCCGATACCAGGGTTTTAGGGTCAAAATGGGTCTACCATGGCCTAAAACATAGCCAACCACCTTGGATGGGGCCAATATTTGGCACACTTGTGCATGGTGGTGTGCCCCACCCTTTTTGGCTTCCTCTTTGTAGGTTGGTTTTTACATTCATGGTGATCCCATGGTTGGGAGGTGCCGATACCAGGGTTTTAGGGTCAAAATGGGTCTACCATGGCCTAAAACATAGCCAACCACCTTGGATGGGGCCAATATTTGGCACACTTGTGCATGGTGGTGTGCCCCACCCTTTTTGGCTTCCTCTTTGTAGGTTGGTTTTTACATTCATGGTGATCCCATGGTTGGGAGGTGCCGATACCAGGGTTTTAGGGTCAAAATGGGTCTACCATGGCCTAAAACATAGCCAACCACCTTGGATGGGGCCAATATTTGGCACACTTGTGCATGGTGGTGTCCCCCACCCTTTTTGGCTTGGTCTTTCTAGGTTGGTTTTTACATTCATGGTGATCCCATGGTTGGGAGGTGCCGATACTAGGGTTTTAGGGTCAAAATGGGTCTACCATGGCCTAAAACAGATCCAACCACCTTGGATGGGGCCAATATTTGGCACACTTGTGCATGGTGGTGTCCCCCACCCTTTTTGGCTTGGTCTTTCTAGGTTGGTTTTTACATTCATGGTGATCCCATTGTTGGGAGGTGCCGATACCAGGGTTTTAGGGTCAAAATGGGTCTACCATGGCCTGAAACAGATCCAACCACCTTGGATGGGGCCAATATTTGGCACAGTGGCATTGCCCCACCCTTTTTGGCTTCCTTTTTGTAGGTTGGTTTTTACATTCATGGTGATCCCATGGTTGGGAGGTGCCGATACTGGGGTTTTAGAGTCAAAATGGGTCTACCATGGCCTAAAACATAGCCAACCACCTTGGATGGGGCCAATATTTGGCACACTTGTGCATGGTGGTGTTCCCCACCCTTTTTGGCTTGGTGTTTGTAGTTTGGTTTTTACATTCATGGTGATCCCATGGTTGGGAGGTGCCGATACCAGGGTTTTAGGGTCAAAATGGGTCTACCATGGCCTAAAACAGAGCCAACCACCTTGGATGGGGCCAATATTTCGCACACTTGTGCATGGTGGTGTGCCCCACCCTTTTTGGCTTCGTTTTTCTAGGTTGGTTTTTACATTCATGGTGATCCCATGGTTGGGAGGTGCCGATACAGGGTTTTAGGGTCAAAATGGGTCTACCATGGCCTAAAACATAGCCAACCACCTTGGATGGGGCCAATATTTGGCACACTTGTGCATGGTGGTGTCCCCCACCCTTTTTGGCTTGGTGTTTGTAGGTTGGTTTTTACATTCATGGTGATTCCATGGTTGGGAGGTGCCGATACGAGGGTTTTAGGGTCAAAATGGGTCTACCATGGCATAAAACATAGCCAACCACCTTGGATGGGGCCAATATTTGGCACACTTGTGCATGGTGGTGTGCCCCACCCTTTTTGGCTTCCTCTTTGTAGGTTGGTTTTTACATTCATGGTGATCCCATGGTTGGGAGGTGCCGATACCAGGGTTTTAGGGTCAAAATGGGTCTACCATGGCCTAAAACATAGCCAACCACCTTGGATGGGGCCAATATTTGGCACACTTGTGCATGGTGGTGTCCCCCACCCTTTTTGGCTTGGTCTTTCTAGGTTGGTTTTTACATTCATGGTGATCCCATGGTTGGGAGGTGCCGATACCAGGGTTTTAGGGTCAAAATGGGTCTACCATGGCCTAAAACATAGCCAACCACCTTGGATGGGGCCAATATTTGGCACACTTGTGCATGGTGGTGTCCCCCACCCTTTTTTTCTTGGTGTTTCTAAGTTGGTTTTTACATTCATGGTGATCCCATGGTTGGGAGGTGCCGATACCAGGGTTTTAGGGTCAAAATGGGTCTACCATGGCCTAAAACAGATCCAACCACCTTGGATGGGGCCAATATTTGGCACACTTGTGCATGGTGGTGTGCCCCACCCTTTTTGGCTTCCTTTTTCTAGGTTGGTTTTTACATTCATGGTGATCCCATGGTTGGGAGGTGCCGATACCAGGGTTTTAGGGTCAAAATGGGTCTACCATGGCCTAAAACATAGCCAACCACCTTGGATGGGGCCAATATTTGGAACACTTGTGCATGGTGGTGTTCCCCACCCTTTTTGGCTTGGTGTTTGTAGTTTGGTTTTTACATTCATGGTGATCCCATGGTTGGGAGGTGCCGATACCAGGGTTTTAGGGTCAAAATGGGTCTACCATGGCCTAAAACAGAGCCAACCACCTTGGATGGGGCCAATATTTGGCACACTTGTGCATGGTGGTGTGCCCCACCCTTTTTGGCTTGGTTTTTATAGGTTGGTTTTTACATTCATGGTGATCCCATGGTTGGGAGGTGCCGATACCAGGGTTTTAGGGTCAAAATGGGTCTACCATGGCCTAAAACATAGCCAACCACCTTGGATGGGGCCAATATTTGGCACACTTGTGCATGGTGGTGTCCCCCACCCTTTTTGTCTTGGTGTTTGTAGGTTGGTTTTTACATTCATGGTGATTCCATGGTTGGGAGGTGCCGATACCAGGGTTTTAGGGTCAAAATGGGTCTACCATGGCCTAAAACAGATCCAACCACCTTGGATGGGGCCAATATTTGGCACACTTGTACATGGTGGTGTGCCACCCTTTTTGGCTTCCTCTTTGTAGGTTGGTTTTTACATTCATGGTGATCCCATGGTTGGGAGGTGCCGATACCAGGGTTTTAGGGTCAAAATGGGTCTACCATGGCCTAAAACAGGTCCAACCACCTTGGTTGGGGCCAATATTTGGCACACTTGTGCATGGTGGTGTGCCCCACCCTTTTTGGCTTGGTGTTTGTAGGTTGGTTTTTACATTCATGGTGATCCCATGGTTGGGAGGTGCCGATACCAGGGTTTTAGGGTCAAAATGGGTCTACCATGGCCTAAAACATAGCCAACCACCTTGTATGGGGCCTATATTTGGCACACTTGTGCATGGTGGTGTCCCCCACCCTTTTTGGCTTGGTGTTTGTAGGTTGGTTTTTACATTCATGGTGATCCCATGGTTGGGAGGTGCCGATACTAGGGTTTTAGGGTCAAAATGGGTCTACCATGGCCTAAAACAGATCCAACCACCTTGGATGGGGCCAATATTTGGCATACTTGTGCATGGTGGTGTGCCCCACCCTTTTTGGCTTCCTCTTTGTAGGTTGGTTTTTACATTCATGGTGATCCCATGGTTGGGAGGTGCCGATACCAGGGTTTTAGGGTCAAAATGGGTCTACCATGGCCTAAAACATAGCCAACCACCTTGGATGGGGCCAATATTTGGCACACTTGTGCATGGTGGTGTTCCCCACCCTTTTTGGCTTGGTGTTTGTAGTTTGGTTTTTACATTCATGGTGATCCCATGGTTGGGAGGTGCCGATACCAGGGTTTTAGGGTCAAAATGGGTCTACCATGGCCTAAAATAGAGCCAACCACCTTGGATGGGGCCAATATTTGGCACACTTGTGCATGGTGGTGTGCCCCACCCTTTTTGGCTTGGTTTTTATAGGTTGGTTTTTACATTCATGGTGATCCCATGGTTGGGAGGTGCCGATAGGGTTTTAGGGTCAAAATGGGTCTACCATGGCCTAAAACATAGCCAACCACCTTGGATGGGGCCAATATTTGGCACACTTGTGCATGGTGGTGTGCCCCACCCTTTTTGGCTTCCTCTTTGTAGGTTGGTTTTTACATTCATGGTGATCCCATGGTTGGGAGGTGCCGATACGAGGGTTTTAGGGTCAAAATGGGTCTACCATGGCCTAAAACATAGCCAACCACCTTGGATGGGGCCAATTTTTGGCACACTTGTGCATGGTGGTGTTCCCCACCCTTTTTGGCTTGGTGTTTGTAGTTTGGTTTTTACATTCATGGTGATCTCATGGTTGGGAGGTGCCGATACGAGGGTTTTAGGGTCAAAATGGGTCTACCATGGCCTAAAACAGAGCCAACCACCTTTGATGGGGCCAATATTTGGCACACTTGTGCATGGTGGTGTGCCCCACCCTTTTTGGCTTTTTAGGTTGGTTTTTACATTCATGGTGATCCCATGGTTGGGAGGTGCCGATACCAGGGTTTTAGGGTCAAAATGGGTCTACCATGGCCTAAAACATAGCCAACCACCTTGGATGGGGCCAATATTTGGCACACTTGTGCATGGTGGTGTCCCCCACCCTTTTTTTCTTGGTGTTTCTAAGTTGGTTTTTACATTCATGGTGATCCCATGGTTGGGAGGTGCCGATACCAGGGTTTTAGGGTCAAAATGGGTCTACCATGGCCTAAAACAGATCCAACCACCTTGGATGGGGCCAATATTTGGCACACTTGTGCATGGTGGTGTGCCCCACCCTTTTTGGCTTCCTTTTTCTAGGTTGGTTTTTACATTCATGGTGATCCCATGGTTGGGAGGTGCCGATACTAGGGTTTTAGGGTCAAAATGGGTCTACCATGGCCTAAAACATAGCCAACCACCTTGGATGGGGCCAATATTTGGAACACTTGTGCATGGTGGTGTTCCCCACCCTTTTTGGCTTGGTGTTTGTAGTTTGGTTTTTACATTCATGGTGATCCCATGGTTGGGAGGTGCCGATACCAGGGTTTTAGGGTCAAAATGGGTCTACCATGGCCTAAAATAGAGCCAACCACCTTGGATGGGGCCAATATTTGGCACACTTGTGCATGGTGGTGTGCCCCACCCTTTTTGGCTTGGTTTTTATAGGTTGGTTTTTACATTCATGGTGATCCCATGGTTGGGAGGTGCCGATACCAGGGTTTTAGGGTCAAAATGGGTCTACCATGGCCTAAAACATAGCCAACCACCTTGGATGGGGCCAATATTTATCACACTTGTGCATGGTGGTGTGCCCCACCCTTTTTGGCTTCCTCTTTGTAGGTTGGTTTTTACATTCATGGTGATCCCATGGTTGGGAGGTGCCGATACTAGGGTTTTAGGGTCAAAATGGGTCTACCATGGCCTAAAACATAGCCAACCACCTTGGATGGGGCCAATATTTGGCACACTTGTGCATGGTGGTGTGCCCCACCCTTTTTGGCTTCCTCTTTGTAGGTTGGTTTTTACATTCATGGTGATCCCATGGTTGGGAGGTGCCGATACCAGGGTTTTAGGGTCAAAATGGGTCTACCATGGCCTAAAACATAGCCAACCACCTTGGATGGGGCCAATATTTGGCACACTTGTGCATGGTGGTGTCCCCCACCCTTTTTGGCTTGGGCTTTCTAGGTTGGTTTTTACATTCATGGTGATCCCATGGTTGGGAGGTGCCGATACTAGGGTTTTAGGGTCAAAATGGGTCTACCATGGCCTAAAACAGATCCAACCACCTTGGATGGGGCCAATATTTGGCACACTTGTGCATGGTGGTGTCCCCCACCCTTTTTGGCTTGGTCTTTCTAGGTTGGTTTTTACATTAATGGTGATCCCATGGTTGGGAGGTGCCGATACCAGGGTTTTAGGGTCAAAATGGGTCTACCATGGCCTAAAACAGATCCAACCACCTTGGATGGGGCATATATTTGGCACACTTGTGCATGGTGGATTGCCCCACCCTTTTTGGCTTCCTTTTTGTAGGTTGGTTTTTACATTCATGGTGATCCCATGGTTGGGAGGTGCCGATACCAGGGTTTTAGAGTCAAAATGGGTCTACCATGGCCTAAAACATAGCCAACCACCTTGGATGGGGCCAATATTTGGCACACTTGTGCATGGTGGTGTTCCCCACCCTTTTTGGCTTGGTGTTTGTAGTTTGGTTTTTACATTCATGGTGATTCCATGGTTGGGAGGTGCCGATACCAGGGTTTTAGGGTCAAAATGGGTCTACCATGGCCTAAAACAGAGCCAACCACCTTGGATGGGGCCAATATTTGGCACACTTGTGCATGGTGGTGTGCCCCACCCTTTTTGGCTTCGTTTTTCTAGGTTGGTTTTTACATTCATGGTGATCCCATGGTTGGGAGGTGCCGATACCAGGGTTTTAGGGTCAAAATGGGTCTACCATGGCCTAAAACATAGCCAACCACCTTGGATGGGGCCAATATTTGGCACACTTGTGCATGGTGGTGTCCCCCACCCTTTTTTTCTTGGTGTTTGTAGGTTGTTTTTTACATTCATGGTGATTCCATGGTTGGGAGGTGCCGATACGAGGGTTTTAGGGTCAAAATTGGTCTACCATGGCATAAAACATAGCCAACCACCTTGGATGGGGCCAATATTTGGCACACTTGTGCATGGTGGTGTGCCCCACCCTTTTTGGCTTCCTCTTTGTAGGTTGGTTTTTACATTCATGGTGATCCCATGGTTGGGAGGTGCCGATACCAGGGTTTTAGGGTCAAAATGGGTCTACCATGGCCTAAAACATAGCCAACCACCTTGGATGGGGCCAATATTTGGCACACTTGTGCATGGTGGTGTCCCCCACCCTTTTTGGCTTGGTCTTTCTAGGTTGGTTTTTACATTCATGGTGATCCCATGGTTGGGAGGTGCCGATACCAGGGTTTTAGGGTCAAAATGGGTCTACCATGGCCTAAAACATAGCCAACCACCTTGGATGGGGCCAATATTTGGCACACTTGTGCATGGTGGTGTCCCCACCCTTTTTTTCTTGGTGTTTCTAAGTTGGTTTTTACATTCATGGTGATCCCATGGTTGGGAGGTGCCGATACCAGGGTTTTAGGGTCAAAATGGGTCTACCATGGCCTAAAACAGATCCAACCACCTTGGATGGGGCCAATATTTGGCACACTTGTGCATGGTGGTGTGCCCCACCCTTTTTGGCTTCCTTTTTCTAGGTTGGTTTTTACATTCATGGTGATCCCATGGTTGGGAGGTGCCGATACCAGGGTTTTAGGGTCAAAATGGGTCTACCATGGCCTAAAACATAGCCAACCACCTTGGATGGGGCCAATATTTGGAACACTTGTGCATGGTGGTGTTCCCCACCCTTTTTGGCTTGGTGTTTGTAGTTTGGTTTTTACATTCATGGTGATCCCATGGTTGGGAGGTGCCGATACCAGGGTTTTAGGGTCAAAATGGGTCTACCATGGCCTAAAACAGAGCCAACCACCTTGGATGGGGCCAATATTTCGCACACTTGTGCATGGTGGTGTGCCCCACCCTTTTTGGCTTCGTTTTTATAGGTTGGTTTTTACATTCATGGTGATCCCATGGTTGGGAGGTGCCGATACCAGGGTTTTAGGGTCAAAATGGGTCTACCATGGCCTAAAACATAGCCAACCACCTTGGATGGGGCCAATATTTGGCACACTTGTGCATGGTGGTGTCCCCCACCCTTTTTGGCTTGGTGTTTGTAGGTTGGTTTTTACATTCATGGTGATTCCATGGTTGGGAGGTGCCGATACCAGGGTTTTAGGGTCAAAATGGGTCTACCATGGCCTAAAACAGATCCAACCACCTTGGATGGGGCCAATATTTGGCACACTTGTACATGGTGGTGTGTCCCACCCTTTTTGGCTTCCTCTTTGTAGGTTGGTTTTTACATTCATGGTGATCCCATGGTTGGGAGGTGCCGATACTGGGTTTTAGGGTCAAAATGGGTCTACCATGGCCTAAAACAGATCCAACCACCTTTGGGGCCAATATTTGGCACACTTGTGCATGGTGGTGTGCCCCACCCTTTTTGGCTTGGTGTTTGTAGGTTGGTTTTTACATTCATGGTGATCCCATGGTTGGGAGGTGCCGATACCAGGGTTTTAGGGTCAAAATGTTTCTACCATGGCCTAAAACGTAGCCAACCACCTTGTATGGG
Source organism: Lolium multiflorum (assembly GCA_030979885.1). NCBI lineage: Eukaryota > Viridiplantae > Streptophyta > Magnoliopsida > Poales > Poaceae > Lolium > Lolium multiflorum. The sequence continues at coordinate 273,213,447 of CM061753.1, read as the reverse complement.
GCCTATATTTGGCACACTTGTGCATGGTGGTGTCCCCCACCCTTTTTGGCTTGGTGTTTGTAGGTTGGTTTTTACATTCATGGTGATCCCATGGTTGGGAGGTGCCGATACTAGGGTTTTAGGGTCAAAATGGGTCTACCATGGCCTAAAACAGATCCAACCACCTTGGATGGGGCCAATATTTGGCATACTTGTGCATGGTGGTGTGCCCCACCCTTTTTGGCTTCCTCTTTGTAGGTTGGTTTTTACATTCATGGTGATCCCATGGTTGGGAGGTGCCGATACTGGGTTTTAGGGTCAAAATGGGTCTACCATGGCCTAAAACATAGCCAACCACCTTGGATGGGGCCAATATTTGGCACACTTGTGCATGGTGGTGTCCCCCACCCTTTTTGGCTTGGTCTTAATAGGTTGGTTTTTACATTCAGGGTGATCCCATGGTTGGGAGGTGCCGATACTAGGGTTTTAGGGTCAAAATGGGTCTACCATTGCCTAAAACAGATCCAACCACCTTGGATGGGGCCAATATTTGGCACACTTGTTCATGGTGGTGTCCCCCACCCTTTTTGGCTTGGTATTTCTAGATTGGTTTTTACATTCATGGTGATCCCATGGTTGGGAGGTGCCGATACCAGGGTTTTAGGGTCAAAATGGGTCTACCATGGCCTAAAACAGATCCAACCACCTTGGATGGGGCCAATATTTGGCACACTTGTGCATGGTGGTGTGCCCCACCCTTTTTGGCTTGGTGTTTGTAGGTTGGTTTTTACATTCATGGTGATCCCATGGTTGGGAGGTGCCAGGGTTTTAGGGTCAAAATGGGTCTACCATGGCCTAAAACATAGCCAACCACCTTGGATGGGGCCAATATTTGGCACACTTGTGCATGGTGGTGTTCCCCACCCTTTTTGTCTTGGTGTTTGTAGGTTGGTTTTTACATTCATGGTGATCCCATGGTTGGGAGGTGCCGATACCAGGGTTTTAGGGTCAAAATGGGATCACCATGAATGTAAAAACCAACCTAGAAAGACCAAGCCAAAAAGGGTGGGGGACACCACCATGCACAAGTGTGCCAAATATTGGCCCATCCAAGGTGGTTGGATCTTTTTTAGGCCATGGTAGACCCATTTTGACCCTAAAACCCTGGTATCGGCACCTCCCAACCATGGGATCACCATGAATGTAAAAACCTGATGACCCACAAGTATAGGGGATCGCAATAGTCTTCGAGGGAAGTAAAACCCAAATTTATTGATTCGACACAAGGGGAGGTAAAGAATACTTATAAGCCTTAACAACTGAGTTGTCAATTCATACACTGGAAAAGCACTAGTAACAGGGGTGATGTGAAAGCAAGATAATATGAGAGCAGTAGTAATAGTAACACAGCAGCAGTAATAGTAATATGAGAGCAATGGCACTAGAAAATAGTTGATACTACTTCCAATGACATGTGGCAGCCGGGCCTCTAGGGAAACTACTGGCAATTAAGGTACTCCTTTTAATAGAGCACCGGAGCAAAGCATTAACACTCCGTGAAAACATGTGATCCTCATACCTACGCCTTCCCCTCCGGTTGTCCCAATTTCTGTCACTTTGGGGCCTCGGGTTCCGGACATAGACATGTGCAAACAACTTGTAGATACAATCTAAGTAATAATTATAGAGCTTAAATCTAAGATCATGCCACTCGGGCCCTAGTGACAAGCATTAAACACAACAAGATTGCAACAACAATAACTTCACAAACTTTATAGATAGACTAATCATAATGTAACAATCCATCGGATCCCAACAAACACAACACCGATTACATCAGATGAATCTCAATCATGTAAGGCAGCTCATGAGAACATTGTATTGAAGTACATGGGGGAGAGAATACCAACTAGCTACAGCTAGAACCCGTAGTTCATGGGGGAACTACTCACGGAGCATGATGGAGGCGGTGGCGTTGATGGAGATGGCTTCCGGGGGCACTTCCCCGTCCCGGCGTGCCGAAACAGACTTCGTCCCCCGAATTGGAGTTTCGCGATGGCGGCGCCCCGGAGTCTTTCTGGAGTTTCGTCAATCGGTATCGCATTTTTAGGTCGAAAGGGCTTATATAGGTGAAGAGACGGAGTCGGAGGGTGCCCGGCCCCCTCACAAGAGGCCGGCGCGCCAGCCTGGGGCCGCGCCGCCATGTTGTGTGGTTGCCCCCTGGCCCCTCTCCGACTCTCCTTCTGGGGATGCTTCCGGAAAAATAAGATGTTGGGTCTTCGTTTCGTCGAATTCCGAGAATATTTCCCGAACAGCCTTTCGGAACCAAAAACAACAGAAAACAGAACTGGGCTTCGGCATCTCGTTAATAGGTTAGTTCCGGAAAACGCATAAAAACATTATAAAGTGTGAGCAAAACATGTAGGTATTGTCATAAAACAAGCATGGAACATAAGAAATTATAGATACGTTTGAGACGTATCAAGCATCCCCAAGCTTAGTTCCTACTCGTCCTCGAGTAGGTAAACGATAAAAAAAGAATAATTTCTGAAGTGACATGCTACCAACATAATCTTAATCATACTATTGCAAAGCACATGAGATGAATGAAGTGACTCAAGGCAATGATCTATAGTTGCTAACAAATAGATAACATATAGCAAAACTTTTCATGAATAGTACTTTCAAGACAAGCATCAAAAGTCTTGCATAAGAGTTAACTCATAAAGCAATAAATTCAAAGTAAAGGCATCGAAGCAACACAAATGAAGATATAAGTTTCAGTTGCTTTCAACTTTCAACATGCATATCTCATGGATAATTGTCAACACAAAGTAATATGATGAATGCAAATAAGCAAGTATGTAAGAATCAATGCACAATTGACACAAGTGTTTGCTTCTAAGGTGGAAGGAAGTAGGTAAACTGACTCAACATAAAGTAAAAGATAGGCCCTTCTGATGCGCGTAGATGTACACGTCCGTTGGGAACCCCAAGAGGAAGGTGTGATGCACACAACAGCAAGTTTTCCCTCAGAAAGAAACCAAGGTTATCGAACCAGTAGGAGCCAAGAAGCACGTGAAGGTTGTTGGTGGAGGAATGTAGTGCGGCGCAACACCAGTGAAACCGGCGCCAACGTGGAACCTGCACAACACAATCAAAGTACTTTGCCCCAACGTAACAGTGAGGTTGTCAATCTCACCGGCTTGCTGAAAACAAAGGATTAAGCGTATCGAGTGGAAGATGGTGTTTGTTTGTAAAGAACAGTAAAAACAGTAGAATGTACTCAGATGTAAAAGAATGGACCGGGGTCCACAGTTCACTAGAGGTGTCTCTCCAATAAGATAACTAACATGCTGGGTGAACAAATTACAGGCGGGAAATTGACAAATAAAGCTTCAATACATATCAATGATGATTACTATGTGATTTAATCAGGGCATTACGACAAAGTACATAGACCGCTATCCAGCATGCATTTATGCTTAAATAATCCACCTTCAGGTTATCATCCGAACCCCTTCCAGTATTAAGTTGTAAACAACAGATAATTGCATTAAGTATGGCGCGTAATGTAATCAACACAAATATCCTTAGACAAAGCATTGATGTTTTATCCCTAGTAGCAACAGCACATCCACAACCTTAGAACCTACTGTCACGATCCCAGATTCAATGGAGGCATGAACCCACTATCGAGCATAATTACTCCCTCTTGGAGTTACAAGTATCAACTTGGCCAGAGCCTCTACTAGCAACGAAGAGCATGCAAGAACATAAACAACACATATATGATAGATTGATAATCAACTTAACATAATATTCTATATTCATCGGATCCCGCCAAACACAACATGTAGCATTACAAATAGATGATCTTGATCATGTTAGGCAGCTCACAAGATCTAAACAATGATAGCACAAGCGGAGAAGACAACCATCTAGCTACTGATATGGACCCATAGTCCAAGGATGAACTACTCACGCATCAATCCGGAGGCGGGCATGATGATGTAGAGCCCTCCGATGATGATTCCCCTCCCGGGGTGCCGAGGCGATCTCCTGAATCCCCCGATGGGATTGGCGTCTCTGGAAGTATTTCCGTATCGTGGCTCTCGGTACAGGGGTTTTCACGACGAAGGCTATAAGTAGGTGGAAGGGTAGGGTTGGAGGGCTGGCGAGGGGCCCACACCATAGGGCGGCGTGGGCCCCCTCTGGCCGCGCGGCCCTATGGTGGCGGCGCCTCATCGCCCCACTTCGTATCCATTGGCGGCGCTGGGGGTATTCCCCTGTATTCAGGTGAATACCAAATATTTTGAGCAAACTTCCTTTTACTATTACTCATATGGCCCATGGACCATACAACAGCCCATACATCCCAATTCTGGTCGCTCTGGCACCAAGCCTCGAACACGCTCCCGCTGTGTCGCAGCCTCGCACGAACACGGAAAGACAAATAGGCGGGCGGCGGCAACCCGATTCCAAGCAAAGCAGACGAGCAGGGCGGCCACCGGCAGGAAGGGGTTGAGCAGCGGCGAGCAGCAGCGAAGAAGGCTGCATCCTGCAGGGGACTGGGACGGTGTGTCATCAACGGCCAGGACCCATGACGCGCTAGGTGCTCTTCTGCTATTCACAACTTATTCCCGTGGCCCCCTATTCCTCTCAGATTTGGCAATTCTCATGACCGCATCAGATTAGCACTTAGCAGTAATGCAGTACCATATTAGCTGTTTGTAAGTTATAATCATCCAGCCTTATTGTGTGCAATTGACTAATTTACCTGTAAACACCCAACCTAAACTAGCATATATAGCGGTTGTTTTTGTTTTCATACTCCTTTGAGAATTATTATTTTTACAATGAATACCCAGTTACTAAAACCTGGCGCCGCCACTGTTCGTATCCCTTTCGGTCTTCCGGAAGCTTCGTGGAAAAATAAGACCCTGGGCGTTGATTTCGTCCAATTCCAAGAATATTTCCTTTGTAGGATTTCTGAAACCAAAAACAGCAAAAACAGCAACTGGCGCTTCGGCATCTTGTTAATAGGTTAGTGCCGGAAAATGCATAATAATGATGTAAAGTATGTATAAAACATGTGAGTATTGTCATAAAAGTAGCATGAAACATAAGAAATTATAGATACGTTGGAGACGTATCATCCGCTCGTTCATATGAACACCGGTGTTCTTAGCTTTACTTTTAATGTTCATGGCGAAGGTTGAAAACTGCTTCGTTCATTGTTATTTGGTTGGAAACAGAAAATGCTTGATGTGGTAATTGGTATATGATCTTGAATAATTTGATACTTGGCAATTTTTTTGCTCAAATAGATCATGTTTAAGCTCTTGCATCAGGTAGTTTAAATCTATTAGTGGAGAACTACCATAGAGCTTGTTGAAATTTGGTTTGCATGATTGATCTCTCTAAGGTCTAGATATTTTCTGGTAAAAGTGTTTGAACAACAAGGAAGACAGTGTAGAGTCTTATAATGCTTGCAATATGTTCTTGTGTAAGTTTTGCTGTACCTGTTCATACTTGTGTTTGCTTCAAACAACCTTGCTAGCCAAATCCTTGTACTGAGAGGAAATGCTTCTCGTGCATCCAAAAACCTTGAGCCAAAAACTATGCCATTTGTGTCCACCATACCTACCTACTACATGGTATTTATCTGCCATTCCAAAGTAAATTGCTTGAATGCTACCTTTAAAATTTCATTCCTTGTCTTTGCAATATATAGCTCATGGGAAAATAGCTTAAAAACTATTGTGGTAAAGAATATGTAGCTTATGTATCTTATTTCTTATAAGTTTCTTGTTGAGCGGTAACCATGTTTCTGGGGACGCCATCAACTAACACCTTTGTTGAATATCATGTGAGTTGCTATGCATGTTCGTCTTGTCTGAAGTAAGGGTGATTTGTCATGATCAAATGGTTTGAGTATGCATATTGTTAGAGAAGAACATTGGGCCGCTAACCAAAGCCATGTATCATGGTGGAAGTTTCAGTTTGGACATTAATCCTCAATCTCTTATGAGAATATTATCTTTTGTTGAATGCTTAAGCATTAAAGAGGAGTCCATTATCTGTTTTCTATGTTGTCCCGGTATGGATGTCCTTAGTTGAGATCTATCAAAAACGAGAAATCAAATGCGATCTATCTCCTTGGACCTTTGTACAGGCGGCATAGAGGTACCCCTTTGTGACACTTGGTTGAAACATATGTTATGCAATGATAATCCATGTAAATCCAAGCTAATTAGGACAAGGTGCGAGCAATATTGGTATTCGATGCATGAGGCTTGCAACTTGTAGGAAGTTTTATGCATAACACATATGAATTATTACTACCGTTGACAAAATTGTTTCTATGTTTTCAAAATAAAAGCTCTAGCACAAAAATAGTAATCCATGCTTCCCTCTGCGAAGGGCCTTTCTTTTACTTTATGTTGAGTCAGTTTACCTACTTCTTTCTATCTTAGAAGCAAACACTTGTGTCAACTGTGTGCATTGATTATTACATGTTTACTTATTGCACTTGTTATATTTACTTTATGTTGATAATTATCCATGAGATATACATGTTACAAGTTGAAAGCAATTGCTGAAACTTAATCATCCTTTGTGTTGCTTCGAAACCTTCTACTTTGAATCTATTGCATTATGAGTTAGCTCTTATGCAAGTCTTGTTGATACTTGTCTTGAAAGTACTATTCATGAAAAGTTTTGCTATATGATTCAGTTGTTTAGTCATTATCTCTTTGTTAGCAATCTATTGCTTCGAATCACTCCATTCAGCTCATATGCTTTACAATAATGTTGATCAAGATTATGTTGGTAGCATGTCACTTCAGAAATTATTGTTTTTATCATTTACCTACTCGAGGGCGAGTAGGAACTAAACTTGGGGCTTGATACGTCTCCAACGTATCTATAATTTCTTATGTTCCATGCTAGTTTTATGACAATACCTACATGTTTTGTTCACACTTTATGATGTTTTCATGCATTTTTCGGAACTAACCTATTAACAAGATGCCGAAGTGCCAGTTCCTGTTTTCTGCTGTTTTTGGTTCCCGAAAGGCTGTTCGGGCAATATTCTCGGAATTCGACGAAACGAAAGCCAAACATCTTATTTCACAAGACGAACCAGAACACCGAAGGGAGACGGAGAGGAGGCCCGGGCGCCAGACCACAGGCCGCGCGGGGCCCCCTGCCGCGCCACCATGGGGAGGGCGCCCTGGTGCCCCTCCGACGCCGCCTCTTCGCCTATAAAGTCCCTCGCGACCTAAAACCCGATACCAATTGACGAAACTCCGAAAAACTCCAGGGCGCCGCCATCGCGAAACTCCAATTCGGGGGACAGTCTCTGTTCCGCACGCCATCGGGACGAGGAATTGCCCCGAATCCATCTCCATCGACACCACCGCCATCTTCATCGCCGTTGTTGTCTCCCATGATGAGGAGGGAGTAGTTCTCCCTCGAGGCTGAGGGCTCTACCGGTAGCTATGTGGTTAATCTCTCTCTCATGTACCTCAATACAATAATCTCATGAGCTGCCTTACATGATTGAGATCCATATGATGATCTTTGTATCACTATTAATCTGTGTGCTACTGTGGTGACCCTGCATACCACTGCATGTTGTAGTATGCCAGTCGTTGATATAACATTCGCGAAGTACCAATCCGCAAATATTACATCCCTCAGAGTAGTACAACAGAACATAGCAGGTCCATAACTCATTCATACATTATTACAAACCATATATACATATCATCTTGGAGCTCCTCTTGGGTCCGAAGAGGTTTACTCCTGGGTTCGAGGCGAACCCAACTTAGCTTACAATACAGAAGTCTTACTAGGTTATACATTTATCCCCGCGAGCAGTTAAATACTAGAAGTTCGGACTGCTCGGTACTACTACGACTATTACTGGGTCTAAGATTGTTCTCCTCCGGATCCCTCTTCGTTTCCGTAGACTATCAGATAGTCTACTCCTTCAACACCTCCTGAGAGGTCTGGTTCTTCGTAGCCGATGATGTCGGCTCCTTCAGGGTTGTCGTTGTCCTCCTCCAGATGATTCAGACAGTCTAAGCAGGGGATTAAGAGTGGTATGAGTACGAGCGTACTCAACAAGTTCATATTAGGAAAGAGGTGTTTAATGCACTAACTACGGTACCAGACCAGAAAGTCTGATACCATGCAAGTTTTGATAATCATTTCTTCAAAAGGTTGTTTTTATTCGGAAGAACTATGTCCGTCAGCCTTCACCGGTTGACTAGAACTTCATGGAGTTCCTTTCCGGCAGCGTTCGCAGTTCCAAATCCCGGAACAGGGAGTGACTGGTCACAATTCGCTACACTCTGCAGAGGTGTGTTTCTTTACCCATAAGAGATCTTAACCTTGGTGCCAACCGGGCAGCTTTCCCGTCCACACTTCCTTTGGTGTGAGGCCCGGTATAAGGTCCTAGTCAATCATGTTCCTCCGCTACCTCGAACACCCACCCTTTGTTGCATACCCCGACCCTGGGTCCTCGTCGGTCCCATTATTCCCACTCACGGGTGGACCCCGACCACGACAACAGTTTGGGATCGAACCAAACTCCTTCGCCGGTAGCTGCAACCCATCATAGACCGCAATACCGTGGGGAACTTAAGGCTTCCCCAGCCCACCGCTTGCTCTTCGGGCGACAAGTGTACACGGACACAGCCGTGGGGACTTAAGGCTTCCCCAGCCCACCGCTTGCCCCCGACAGATAACAAGTGTCTACGGTAAAGCGCATCCGTTGATGAACGAGAGGTGGAAACACTTTTGACTACTCCGTCCCATTCCAGATCTTATGGTGAACACGAGTTATTACGCACAAGAATCACTGGACGACATTTGTTGTTTAATCCTAGATGGATATAAACCCTTGCAATGGAACCTCCACCATATCAACACAATCCATGGTTCCATTGCCCACCACATAGTCATATTCATAGTTATGAAAATAGTGGTTTTGCTTTTTATGCAATAGTGATAAACATAGTACTTTGCAAGTAATTTGGTAAAAATACTCAAATGACATGAGCAAGCGATGAACTTGCCTGAACACTGCAAAGTGTTGCAGTTGGATGGTGTGGACTGACCCTTGTCCTCTGCTGCTGAAAAATAGCATCATTGTCCGATAAGGGCAATGGTTAAAGAAGCAATTATGCATGATTCAGCTTTTAGGGTTGTTTCCCCCCTTTTCCGGTATTTATTCTTTTATGTAGAAGGTTAATACTAAGAATAATTTTAGGGATACTCTGTTTAGGGTAAAATACAACCTTGAAATATTGTCAAGGTGTTTTTAAAGTCCAAATGCATTAATGGACTTATTTTTATTATTGAAAATAATATGTGTGATTTAAATGATTATTTAAATCATCAAATTGAGACTTATTCTTAATTGTCTTCAAAAATTCCCTTTCATATTTTATTAAGATAGGGAATTTTATGCGGATCAATTTTCATATTTTTAATTATTTTTTTAGAGCTTTTATCTATTTTCTATTTAATTTCAAAGTTTCAGCATTTTATGAATTTGTGAAATGTCACAATTGCCCCTGGGCCCCACCTGTCAGGGTGGCCCAATGGGTTAGGTCGGCCGACCCACCTGGTCCGGCCTGACCACCTCACTCTCTCCCTCTCTCTCTCTCGCGCGTGTCCGAACCCTAACCCCTCTCTGGCGATTCGCGTCGCCGCCGTCTTCTCAGAATTGTTCCGGCCATCTCCGGCCGTCACCGCCGGCGAGGTATGGCGCATCTGAACCGCCGTTCAACGGCGCTTCAGATCCACCGCGGCGATTTGTGATGCGCCGCCTGCTCGTCTCACCCCCTTCGCCTCTGGTCTCCTGGCGTGGAGTGCCGTGGCGATCTCGTCGCCGCCGACGCTCCAGATGCCGTGGCGCCACCGTGCTCGTCCGTGGTGCTGCCATGGCCTGGCTTGGCCTGGTGCCGCCGCGCTCCGGCGTGTGCCGCCGTGGCCGCCATGGCTGCGCCCGTCTGCTCGACCCCGGTATGTGCGCCTCCTTTCTTCTGCTCCTCTCCTGTGCCTGACCTTCTTCCTCCTCCTCTAGCTCTGGCCACGGCTGCTCCATTTCGTGGAGATGCCTGCCGTGCCCATGCTCTGCTGCCGGCTAGCTAGCTGTGCAAGCCTGCGTGCTGCTGTGCTGCTGCTGTTCGTGCTGCTGTGCTGCTGCTCTACTTGCCCTAGTCTATGCGCGTGTGCTCGCCCTACTGTGGCGTATGCTTCCTTTGTTTACTGTCTCTGCTCACCCTAGTGGTTATGCATGGTATGATCTATCTAGATGCTCATTTGAGCATCCCTAGCCATTGCTGTGGCTTGCTTGCTTGTGCTAAGCTATGCTCTGGCTCCCCTGGTTCACTACTGTGAGTGATTCTTGCTGTTTAGCAAGTACCAGTGTTGTTTGTGTGATGATTAAAGGTTGCTGGCTCATGGTAGGCTCTGCCTTGCTTAATTGTTGTCCATATACATCAATTCCTTGATGATATGCTTCTGGATACAATCATAAAATGGTTTATGTGATTCTTTGTGATTCAATTGTTGCTTAACTGTGGCTGTTTAGTTTATATGGTTCATGAATGGATGCCAGGCTTGTCTCTGACAAGCACTTGCATAGTATGTCAAGCTCTGATGATCCTGTGATCATCAGCTGCTTGATTGTTGCTGGCTAATCTACTGTCTGTGCCTCTCTGATGTTTATTCTTGATTTGTGTGACACCATAGCTTGTGCTGGTGCCAGGTGATGCTTGCTCAAGCATCAACTGATGCTTGCAGTGATCCCTTGGATCACTGGCAAATTGCTGGTGCTTGGATTACTTGTCTGTTTCATTTATCTGTGTTTCCTGGCTTTATTAGATGGATAAATGATGTGAACTGTTTAGCAGTAATGATCTCATGGATGGAATAATGAGGCTAAAGGGATGCCAACCACTGGTTGGGTACCCTAGCTCATCCTGAACCCTACTGGGTGATGATGTGATGCTTTGGTGATCTGTTTAAGTGGCTAGGTAGCTGATGTGACCCTAGCAGACTTGATCTGCTAGAAATGGTTGCTCCTGCCTCTCTGTGACTTGCTATGGTTGGTGATTGCTTGCTGGAATGGAACAACTGTTCACTGGCTTGATCCAATATTGGACTTCCAGTGGTCCTTTGATGTTGACAAAGAATATAGACAAGGAATTGTCTATAGTCTGATGGCACAGATAGCTGTAGGTGTTAAGTGTGTGGCCTAGGCTAGCTGGGTCTTCATCTGTTGCTGGATTTCTTCAGTTATGCATTAATTTACATAGCTGTTGTTCCCATAGGATGATTTCCTAATGGCCTTTACCATATTTGCTTGCACCAAATGGCTTAATAGCCAGATGATGACACAAACATAGGGTATCTACCCTTTTTGGTGTGCTGGAGATCATGCCTGTGCAATTTTATGAACAGAACCATTTGGTCTGTTCATGATCATATTTATACCTCACTCCAGCTCCTAGAAATAGTGTGTTCGTGTAGAGGATTGCTTCAGCAGTGATTGGGTGCTTGCCCTGCTCCTCCTTGTGCTTGTGCTCTTGGTTTGATTTTGTGGTGAATCTGGACAGATAGAACAGCTGTGATGTTCTTCCTGTTCTAGTGCTATTGATTTCTGGTGACTTACCCAACTGCTTGGTCGATGCTGAGCTAGGGTTCACTGTTGAAGAGGCTTTTATATGTCTGGCCTTTGTTTCCCTGGTCGACAGCTCCTACTCTCCTCTTGGTGACTCACTGTGCGTGTGTGCTGCATGCACACAGCCTTGTGAGCAGGCTGTGTGTGTGTGTCTGCTGATACACAGCACTTGGCTGTGAGAATTGGATCAGCTCGGCAGACTTGAGATTATCCACTGTTTTCCATTCTTTTTAACCTGCCAAGTGGCTATGCCACTTGGCATAACATTTCCTTTGTTGTGATTGTGTGCAGGGATCAATCTGTTACTCCAATGATCATGAAGATCATCAAGTACAAGAATAAATGAAGTTTAGCTTGTAGTGTTAGGATAGATCATTGATTTGTAATTTCCTTTTCTTTTCTTTTTCTATTTTTGTCCAATTCTTGTAATATGTTGTAATATTTCATATTTTATTTCTGGATATTGTAAAGACAATGTATTTTGTGTGTTTATCAATAAAGCTCCAATTTTCTCTATTGAGCTTTATTTATTATATGTATTATTTATTACTCTTAATTACTTAAAATTGTTTATTGGATTATCTCAAGTTTGAATTATGAGATATTAACTTGATGTTTGAATTTGAAATTCAAATTCAAATTTGGTTTGAACTTAATCATCCATCTTAACTTTGAATTCAATCATGCAACTTAAATTGGTGATTCAAACTCTCCCCTCTCAACTCAAAACCCTAATCTAGTTAAGCGAGATGCAAGTTTGTCGCACTCTCGAAACCATAACCCTGTAAGGTGTTGAGAGAGAAACTTGCCCCCCCTTCGATGCAATTTTTGTTTAAAAGGGCAAAATTTCCCCATAATTTGCAATGCAGTGCACATCCCTTTCTAAAATCTACCCCTCGATCGTCTCTAAACCTGGGACATTACAGCCTTTCCCCCTTAAAGAAAACTTCGTCCCGAAGTTGTGGTTGTAATACCTGAACAGTTCGGGGTATGTTTTCCTCAAGTCTTCTTCCTTTTCCCAGGTGGCTTCCCTCTCGGGGTGATGCTTCCATTGTATCTTGCAGTATTTTATAGCTTTATTCCTGAGTTGCTTCCAGCTTTCTTCGAGAATCTTCGCTGGCTTCTCGATGTATGTCAAATCTGGTTGTAACTCGAGCTCAGCATGTGATACTGGCTCATCTGGGGTCTTTAAGCATTTTCTGAGTTGTGATACATGGAATACATTGTGAACTTGAGCTAGCCTTCCCGGTAGATCCAATTCAAAGGCTAAACCTCGGTTCTGACTTAGTATCTTGAAAGGTCCGATGTATCTAGGGCTCAACTTTCCCTTCACTCCGAATCTCTGAAGACCTTTCATCGGGCTCACCTTAAGATATACCATATCTCCAACTTGTGGCTCCCAAGTCCTTCTCTTTTGGTCTGCATAGCTCTTCTGTCGACTTTGGGCTATCTTCAGTCTATCTCTTATGATGTCAATGATGTGTTGCTTTTCCTTGACATAATCTGGGTTGAACTCCTTGCTTGATCCAGCTTCATACCAGCATATTGGTGATCTACACTTTCTTCCATATAAAGCTTCGAATGGTGCCATCTTGATACTGCTTTGATAACTATTGTTGTAGGAGAACTCTGCTAATGGCAAGTGTTCTTCCCATGATCCTCCGAAGTCTAGGACACAAGCCCTAAGCATGTCCTCTAATATTTGGTTTGTTCTTTCTGTTTGTCCACCTGTCTGAGGATGATAGGCGGTGCTATAATCTAGCTTGGATCCCAAAGCTTCATGTAGTTGCTTCCAGAATGCTGACGTGAACACGGATCCTCGATCCGACACGATCTTCTTGGGCACTCCATGTTTACTCACGATCTCTTTGATGTAAAGATCAATGAGTTTTTCTCCTTTATCTTGCTGGTTTACCGCTAAGAAGTGTGCACTTTTCGTCAACCGGTCCACGATTACCCATATCATGTCCTTCTTTTTATTGGTCATGGGTAGTCCGGTGATGAAATCCATTCCTATCTCCTCCCATTTCCATTCTGGAATAGGTAAAGGTTGTAACTTTCCTGCCGGACTCTGGTGTTCGGCCTTCACTCTTTGGCAAGTATGGCATTCCGCCACATACTGTGCTATTTCTCTCTTCATGTTGTTCCACCAGAATAGCTCCTTTAGATCCATATACATCTTTGTACTTCCCGGATGAATGGAGTATGGTGTTTGATGGGCTTCCCGGAGTATTACTTCCTTGATCTCAGCAATATCCGGAACACAAATTCTCTTCTGGAACCATAATGATCCCATCTCTCCTCGGTGAAATTCTGATGGTCTTCCTTCGTCAATTCTCCTCATCTCCTCTACGATGAATGGATCATCTAATTGACCCATGATTATCTCATTCTTGAGGTTGACATTCATCTCATCAGCTACTTGTAGAGCTGATAGTCCTTCATGAGCCTCTTTCTCCCAAAGTTGGATTTGGGCTTGGCTTATTTCCTTCTTCAACTCCGGTGAAATTTCTGGTTCTATTCCTCCAGTACTCTTCCTACTCAGGGCATCTGCTACAACATTAGCCTTTCCTGGAGTATAGTTGATGGTCAAATCATAGTCCTTGATCAATTCAAGCCATCTTTTCTGCCTCATATTGAGTTCCTTTTGAGTGAAGAAGTACTTGAGACTCTTATGATCAGTATAGAGCTCACACTTGGCTCCATAGAGAAAATGTCTCCAAGTTTTGAGTGCAAAAACAACTGCTGCTAACTCTAAATCATGAGTTGGATAATTCACTTCATGAGGTCTGAGTTGCCTCGATCCATAAGATATTACTTTCCGGTCTTGCATGAGTACACATCCCAATCCATGTTTGGATGCGTCGCAGTACACGGTGTAATCCTTGCCATCTTCAGGAACTGCTAACACCGGTGCTGTGGTGAGTTTCTCCTTTAGAGTCTGAAAACTCTTCTCACACTCATCAGACCACACGAATGGTGTGTTCTTCCTTAGCAGCTTAGTCATTGGTCCTGCTATCTTGGAGAATCCTTCAATGAATCTCCTATAGTATCCTGCCATTCCCAAGAATCCTCGGATTTCCTTGACGTTCTTAGGTGCTTCCCAGTCCAAAACTGAGGCTACTTTGCTTGGGTTTACTGCTATCCCATCCTTACTAATGACATGACCAAGAAATTCTACTTGATCAAGCCAAAACTCACACTTACTGAACTTGGCGTACAGTTGGTGTTCCCTTAGTGTTTGCAACACTATCCTAAGATGTTCAGCATGTTCAGCTTTGTCCTTTGAATATATCAAGATATCATCTATGAATACGATGACAAACTTGTCTAAACATGGCATGAAGATCTTATTCATGAGATTCATGAATATTGCTGGGGCATTGGTTAGTCCAAAAGGTACTACGAGATACTCATGATGTCCGTACCTCGAGACAAAGGCTGTTTTCGGAACGTCTTCCTTCTTGATCTTTATCTGGTGATAACCGGATCTTAGATCAATCTTGGAAAAGACTCCCGCGCCTCTAACTTGATGAAAAAGATCTTGAATTCTAGGAAGTGGGTACTTGTTCTTGATTGTAACATTGTTCAGATTCCTGTAATCTCCGCACATCCGTCGACCTCCATCTCTTTTATCCACGAAAATCACAGGTGATCCCCATGGTGAGATACTCTCCTGTATGAATCCTTTCTGTTCCAGGTCATCCAATTGTTCCTTGAGTTCTTTCAACTCTTTAGGCCCCATCTTGTATGGTGCTTTAGCAATCGGAGCTGTTCCTGGAATTAGGTCGATAGTAAATTCTATCTCCCTATCTGGTGGCATTCCAGGTAATTCCTTAGGGAATACATCTTGGAATTCATTGACCACTGGAATGTCCTCGAGTTTCACTTCCTTCATACTGTTCAGCTTCAACTCAACTTCAATCTGAGTATGCTTATCTCCTTGGTAAATGATTCTATCTCCACCTGGGCTTTTCAAAGACACTGTTTTATGGGTACAATCTATAAGTGCGCCATTTTCCTCTAACCAGTTCATACCAAGAATGACATCAATGTCCTTCATCGGTAAAATGAACAGGTCTGCGTCAAACGCACACTTATTGATCATGATGACTTGTCCAGGTTTAGTGTGGGTTACTAATATCGTTCCCCCCGCAGAAAGTATGGTTATTGGTTTATCTAGTTTATTGCATCTAATCCCATGTTTGATGATGAATTGCTGGGAAATGAATGATGTAGTTGCACCGGTATCAAAAAGTACTTTGCCAGGATGAGTGAGTATCTGAAGTACCTACCACTGCTTGATCGGAGTTAATCACCTCCTCCAAGCTGGTACAGTTTAACTTGCCGAAGGGTTTCTTGTTCTTCCAATTCCCTCCGGTGTTTCCTCCTCGACTTCCTCCTCCGCCTGGCTGACCTCCTCCATTATTTCTCTTGGGGCAGTCTTTCAACATGTGCCCCTCCTGGCGACACCCAAAACAAATTATCTTTGGCTTCCTGCACTCCCTCGAGTGATGTCCTGGAAGTCCACAGCTTCGACAAATTATTTGATTTGCAGTCTGGAATGCTTGGTTCTTCCTACTACCGTAGTAGTTGCTGTTGTTGTTGTTGTTGTTGTTGTTGTTGTTGTTGTTGTTGTTGTTGTTGTTGTTGTTGTTGTTGTTGTTGTTGTTGTTGTTGTTGTTGTTGTTGTTGTTGTTGTTGTTGTTGTTGTTGTTGTTGTTGTTGTTGTTGTTGTTGTTGTTGTTGTTGTATCTTGGCTTGAAACTCAAGTTGGTATTGGGCTTGTTGCTAACAAACCTCTTAGGCTCAAACTTGGCCTTCTTCCTCTTCTCCTCCTGTAATTGCTTGAAGTCATCTTCCAGGGTGATGGCTGCATCCACCAATTCCTGGAACTCGGTCGCTCTCATCATTCGGAGCTGCACTTTAAACTGGGGACTTAATCCCCGCAAGAACCTCTTCTTCTTTTTGTCCTCGGTATTAACCTCCTCAACTGCATACCGAGACAACTTCGAGAATTCCCTGACATATGTCAGAATGGCCTTATCCTTCTGCTCGAGACTTTCAAATTCTCGACGCTTCAGTTCCACTATGCTTTCAGGGACATTGGATTCCCTGAACTTCCTCTTAAACTCTTCCCAGGTGAACACCTTATCAGCCGGATAAACGGCTACTATATTGTCCCACCAAGATGCGGCTGGTCCACACAGCAAGTGTGTTGCATACCGGACCTTTTCCAGGTCATTGCATCCAACTGTATTGAGCTTACGCTCAGTATCCATTAACCAATCTTCCGCGTCCATTGGCTCGGGCGCGTATGCAAAAGATATAGGTTTGGTGTTCTGGAAGTCCGACAAGGTGACTCCCTGATTCTCAGTCTCTCAACTCTGCTGTGCAGCAGCTCCTGGAAGAATCTATTCTGCTGCTCCAACGTCACACGTTGTCTTTCTTCCATCATCTGCATGTACTGGACAAAGTTCTGATGCGTCATGGGTGGTGGTGGTGGTGGAAACTGAGTCCTGGCTGCTTCATCAGCCTCAGCCTTCTGTCTGGCCTCGCGCTCGCGCTCACTTCTCTCTCACTCGGCGCTCCCGACATATCCCCTAGTTCTGCAACACAAAGTGGTACTCATAGTTACTCCATGCGCAAGTTTTCTGAGCTCAACTTTGTGCACAGAACTAGTCACGCAATGGAAATCAAGAAGCAAATGCAAATCATACAAAACATATACCCTGTATATACATACATAAGTGGTCTTATTACAATACTCAGTAGCGATGTGAGTATGTGATGGCGTGTAACTCACACGTTCGTTGGGAACCCCAAGAGGAAGGTATGATGCGCACAGCAGCAAGTTTTCCCTCAGAAAGAAATCAAGGTTTATCGAACCAGGAGGAGCCAAGAAGCACGTTGAAGGTTGATGGGGGCGAAATGTGATGCGGCGCAACACCAGGGATTCCGGCGCCAACGTGGAACCTGCACAACACAACCAAAGTACTTTGCCCCAACGAAGTGAGGTTGTCAATCTCACCGGCTTGCTGTAACAAAGGATTAACCGTATTGTGTGGAAGATGATTGTTTGCGAAGAAAACAGTAAAACAAGTATTGCAGTAGATTGTATGCGATGTAAAGAATAGGACCGGGGTCCACAGTTCACTAGAGGTGTCTCTCCCATAAGATAAAAGCATGTTGGGTGAACAAATTACAGTCGGGCAATTGACAAAATAGAGAAGGGCATAACAATACATGTACATGATATGATAAATATAGTGAGATTTAATTGGGCATTACGACAAAGTACATAGACCGCCATCCAACTGCATCTATGCCTAAAAAGTCCACCTTCAGGTTATCATCCGAACCCCTTTCAGTATTAAGTTGCAAAGCAACAGACAATTGCATTAAGTATGGTGCGTAATGTAATCGACAACTACATCCTTAGACATAGAATCAATGTTTTATCCCTAGTGGCAACAGCACATCACAACCTTAGAACTTTCTGTCACTGTCCCAGGTGTCAATGAAGGCATGAACCCACTATCGAGCATAAATACTCCCTCTTGGAGTTAAGAGTAAAAACTTGGCCAGAGCCTCTACTAGTAACGGAGAGCATGCAAGATCATAAACAACACATAAGTAATAGATTGATAATCACCATAACATAGTATTCTCTATCCATCGGATCTCGACAAACACAACATATAGAATTACAGATAGATGATCTTGATCATGTTAGGCAGCTCACAAGATCCAACAATGAAGCACAATTAGGAGAAGACGACCATCTAGCTACTGCTATGGACCCATAGTCCAGGGGTGAACTACTCACTCATCACTCCGGAGGCGATCATGGCGATGAAGAGTCCTCCGGGAGATGATTCCCCTCTAGGGTGCCGGAGGCGATCTCCTGAATCCCCCGAGATGGGATTCGCGGCGGCGGCGTCTCGGGAAGGTTTTCCGTATCGTGGCTCTCGCACCGGGGTTTCGCGACGGAGGCTTTAAGTAGGCGAAAGGGCAGCCTCGGAGGGGTGGTGGGCCGACACTAGGCGGCGCGGCCTGGGCCGCGCCGCCACCATGTGTGGGCCCCACGTGGCCCCTCTCGACGGCTCGGGTGTTCTGGATGCTTCCGGGCAAAATAGGAACCCGGGCGTTGATTTCGTCCAATTCCGAGAATATTTCCTTACTAGGATTTCTGAAACCAAAAACAGCGAAAACAGCAACTGGCTCTTCGGCATCTTGTTAATAGGTTAGTTCCGTAAAATGCGTAAATACGACATATAATGTGCATAAAACATGTAGATATCATCAATAATGTAGCATGGAACATAAGAAATTATCGATACGTTGGAGACGTATCAGCATCCCCAAGCTTAGTTCTGCTCGTCCCGAGCAGGTAAAACGATAACAAAGATAATTTCTGAAGTGACATGCCACCATAATCTTGATCATACTATTGTAAACATATGTAATGAATGCAGCGATCAAAACAATGGTAATGACATGAGTAAACAACTGAATCATAAAGCAAAGACTTTTCATGAATAGTACTTCAAGACAAGCATCAATAAGTCTTGCATAAGAGTTAACTCATAAAGCAATAAATCAAAGTAAAGGTGTTGAAGCAACACAAAGGAAGATTAAGTTTCAGCGGTTGCTTTCAACTTATAACATGTATATCTCATGGATAGTGTCAACATAGAGTAATATAACAAGTGCAATATGCAAGTATGTAGGAATCAATGCACAGCTCATACAAGTGTTTGCTTCTTGAGGTGGAGAGAGATAGGTAAACTGACTCAACAATAAAAGTAAAAGAAAGGTCCTTCAAAGAGGAAAGCATCGATTGCTGTATTTGTGCTAGAGCTTTTATTTTGAAAACATGAAACAATTTTGTCAACGGTAGTAATAAAGCATATGAGTTATGTAAATTATATCTTACAAGTTG
This sequence comes from Lolium multiflorum, assembly GCA_030979885.1. Classification (NCBI taxonomy): domain Eukaryota; kingdom Viridiplantae; phylum Streptophyta; class Magnoliopsida; order Poales; family Poaceae; genus Lolium; species Lolium multiflorum. Next base: position 273,193,819 of record CM061753.1, on the reverse strand, counting down.
CAAGCCTCATGCATAGTATACTAATAGTGCCCGCAACTTGTCCTACTTAGCTTGGACTACCGGATCTTCGCAATGCACATGTTTCAACCAAGTGTCACAAAGGGGTACCTCCATGCCGCCTGTACAAAGGTCTAAGGAGAAAGCTCGCATTTTGGATTTCTCGCTTTTGATTATTCTCAACTTAGACATCCATACCGGGACAACATGGACAACAGATAATGGACTCCTCTTTAATGCATAAGCATGTGACAACAATTATTATTCTCATATGAGATTGAGGATATATGTCCAAACTGAAACTTCCACCATGATTCATGGCTTTAGTTAGCGGCCCAATGTTCTTCTCTAACAATATGCATGCTCCAACCATTAAGGTGGTAGATCTCTCTTACTTCAGACAAGACGGACATGCATAGCAACTCACATGATATTCAACAAAGAATAGTTGATGGCGTCCCAGAAGCATGGTTATCGCACAACAAGCAACTTAATAAAAGATAAAGTGCATAAGTACATATTCAATACTACAATAGTTTTTAAGGCTATTTTGTCCCATGAGCTATATATTGTAAAGGCGAATGATGGAATTTTAAAGGTAGCACTCAAGCAATTTACTTTGGAATGGCGGAGAAATACCATGTAGTAGGTAGGTATGGTGGACACAAATGGCATAGTGGTTGGCTCAAGGATTTTGGATGCATGAGAAGTATTCCCTCTCGATACAAGGTTTAGGCTAGCAAGGTTATTTGAAGCAAACTCAAGGATGAACCGGTGCAGCAAAACTCACATAAAAGACATATTGTAAACATTATAAGACTCTACACCGTCTTCCTTGTTGTTCAAAACTCAATACTAGAATTATCTAGACCTTAGAGAGACCAAATATGCAAACCAAATTTTAGCAAGCTCTATGTATTTCTTCATTAATGGGTGCAAAGTATATGATGCAAGAGCTTAAACATGAGCACAACAATTGCCAAGTATCACATTATCCAAGACATTTTATAATTACTACATGTAGCATTTTCCAATTCCAACCATATAACAATTTAACGAAGAAGAAACTTCGCCTTGAACATTATGAGTAAAACCTAAGGACATATTTGTCCATATGCAACAGCGGAGCGTGTCTCTCTCCCACAAGGTGAATGCTAGGATCCATTTTATTCAAACAAAAACAAAAACAAAAACAAACCGACGCTCCAAGCAAAGAACACAAGATGTGATCGAATAAAAATATAGTTTCAGGGGAGGAACCCGATGATGTTGTCGATGATGAAGGGGATGCCTTGGGCATCCCCAAGCTTAGACGCTTGAGTTTTCTTAAAATATGCAGGGGTGAACCACGGGGCATCCCCAAGCTTAGAGCTTTCACTCCTCTTGATCATAGTATATCATACTCCTCTCTTGACCCTTGAAAACTTCCTTCACACCAAACTTCAAGCAAACTCATTAGAGGGTTAGTGCACAATTAATAATTCACATATTCAGAGGTGACACAAACATTCTTTACACTTCTGGACATTGCACAAAGCTACTGGACATTAATGGATCAAAGAAATTCATCCAACATAGCAAATACGGCAATGCGAAATAAAAGACAGAATCTGTCAAAAACAGAACAGTTCGTAAAGACGAATTTTAAAATGGCACCAGACTTGCTCAAATGGAAAAACTCAAAACTAATGAAAGTTGCGTACATATCTGAGGATCACGCTCGTAAATTGGCAGATTTTTTCGAATTTTCTACAGAGACTTAGGCCCAGATTCGTGACAGACAGCAATGCTGTTTCTGCGCAGCGATCCCAAATATAACATCAACTTTAGCATAGAAACTTTACTTGGCACAAAAACATGATAAGGAGAGGTTGATACAGTAGTAAACAACTTCCAAGACTCAACAAAACAAAAATTGCTGTAGTAAAATAAACACATAGGTTATCTCCCAAGAAGTTTTTTCTTTATAGCCATTAAGATGGGCTCAGTAATAAGAGTTGATGCAAAAGAGAGCATCAAGAAGCAAATTCAAAACACATTTAAGCCTAACCCACTTCCTATGAAAAGGAATCTTGTACACAAATAGATTCATGAAGAACAAAGTGGCAAGCATAGAAAAGCAACACAAGTGCAATTTCAAGATTCTCAACATAAAGAGGGGAAACTTAATATTATTAAGATGCATATAACCATGTTTCCCTCTCTCATAATAACTTTCAGTAGCATCATGAACAAACTCAACAATATAACTATCACATACAACATTCTTGTCATGAGCTACATGCATAAAATTATTACTCTCCACATAAGCATAATCAATTTTATTAGTTGTAGTGGGAGCAAATTCAATAAAATAGCTATCATTATTATTCTCATCACCATAATCATCATACATAGGAGGCATATTGTAATCATAATTAATTTTCTCCTCAATAGTAGGTGGACCAAAAATATCATATTCATCATTGCAAGCATCATATATAGGAGGTAAAGTATCATCAAAGTAAATTTTATCCACCATGCTTGGGGGACTAAAAATATCACAACCAGCTTCCCCAAGCTTAAATTCTTCCATAGCTTTAGCAATAATGGTGTTCAAAGAGTTCATGCTAATAACCTTGCTACAACTATTTTGCAAACAAAGTTCCATGGGTTTTTTAATTTTCTCTTCAAACACATCATGTCCTAATTCAAGATAAATTTCATAAAGATCTCTAATTTTTTTTGTTGTTTTCCATTATGCCTAACTAGTGAAAATAAAAACAAGTACAGGACTAGACATGATAACAAAAGTAAACTAAATGCAAGTAACTAATTTTTTGTGTGTTTTTGATATAGAGAGCAAGATAGTAAATAAAGTAAAACTAGCAACTAATTTTTGTGTGTTTTGTTTAAGTGCAGCAAACAAAGTAGTAAATAAAATAAAGCAAGACAAAAACAAAGTAAAGAGATTGGGAAGTGGAGACTCCCCTTGCAGCGTGTCTTGATCTCCCGGCAACGTCGCAAAAAGAGCTTGATGGCGTGTAACTCACACGTTCGTTGGGAACCCCAAGAGGAAGGTATGATGCGCACAGACAAGTTTTCCCTCATAAAGAAACCAAGGTTTATCGAACCAGGAGGAGCCAAGAAGCACGTTGAAGGTTAATGGTGGCGAAATGTGATGCGGCGCAACACCAGGGATTCCGGCGCCAACGTGGAACCTGCACAACACAACCAAAGTACTTTGCCCCAACGAAACAGTGAGGTTGTCAATCTCACCGGCTTGCTGTAACAAAGGATTAACCGTATTGTGTGGAAGATGATTGTTTGCGAAGAAAACAGTAAAACAAGTATTGCAGAGATTGTATGCGATGTAAAGAATAGGACCGGGGTCCACAGTTCACTAGAGGTGTCTCTCCCATAAGATAAAAGCATGTTGGGTGAACAAATTACAGTCGGGCAATTGACAAAATAGAGAAGGGCATAACAATGCATGTACATGATATGATAAATATAGTGAGATTTAATTGGGCATTACGACAAAGTACATAGACCGCCATCCAACTGCATCTATGCCTAAAAATCCACCTTCAGGTTATCATCCGAACCCCTTTCAGTATTAAGTTGCAAAGCAACAGACAATTGCATTAAGTATGGTGCGTAATGTAATCGACAACTACATCCTTAGACATAGAATCAATGTTTTATCCCTAGTGGCAACAACACATCACAACCTTAGAACTTTCTGTCACTGTCCCAGGTGTCAATGAAGGCATGAACCCACTATCGAGCATAAATACCTCTTGGAGTTAAGAGTAAAAACTTGGCCAGAGCCTCTACTAGTAACGGAGAGCATGCAAGATCATAAACAACACATAAGTAATAGATTGATAATCACCATAACATAGTATTCTCTATCCATCGGATCCCGACAAACACAACATATAGAATTACAGATAGATGATCTTGATCATGTTAGGCAGATCACAAGATCCAACAATGAAGCACAATTAGGAGAAGACGACCATCTAGCTACTGCTATGGACCCATAGTCCAGGGGTGAACTACTCACTCATCACTCCGAGGCGATCATGGCGATGAAGAGTCCTCCGGAGATGATTCCCCTCCGGCAGGGTGCCGGAGGCGATCTCCGAATCCCCGAGATGGAATTCGCGGCGGCGGCGTCTCTCGGAAGGTTTTCCGTATCGTGGCTCTCATCGGGGGTTTCGCGACGGAGGCTTTAAGTAGGCGAAAGGGCAGCCTCGGAGGGGTCCGTGGGGCCAGACACCAGGCGGCGCGGCCGGACTGGGCCGCGCCGCCACCATGTGTGGGCCCCACGTGGCCCCTCTCGACGGCTCTCGGGTGTTCTGGATGCTTCCGGGCAAAATAGGAACCGGGCGTTGATTTCGTCCAATTCCGAGAATATTTCCTTACTAGGATTTCTGAAACCAAAAACAGCAGAAAACAGCGTCTTCGGTATCTTGTTAATAGGTTAGTTCCAGAATGCGTAAATACGACATATAATGTGCATAAAACATGTAGATATCATCAATAATGTAGCATGGAACATAAGAAATTATCGATACGTTGGAGACGTATCAGTATGCAAACTCACTTATTAAAGTATATGTACAAATTTATACAAATATTACATACTACAATAGATGTGGTACAACTGTATTATAGTCTCGCCTCCCATGGTGGTCTCTAGTCGTGCTTCACTCCCGGTACATCCCAGGCTTCCATCCGGTCGAACGTGAAGTCCTCCTGACAGAATCTGGAACATAGGGTCTTCCCGTAGGCTTGTAGTCGGAATCGGATGATGTTCCGAGGGCAAAATCTGTGTTCATGAACTGGTCATTCAGTGCATCATAGTCCACCCATCGGGTGTACTCCCCGGTGACTCCGCCAAAGGTATTCCCACCTTCAGTATCAGACTCAATCAGCATCGGATACCCCTCAATATCTCCTCTATTATACTGATCGTCCTGAAACTGGGTTGTGGCATCATCATTCATCTCAGGATTATACCTAACCGAATCACTAGGGTTTCCAGTATCTGAACCCCAACGCCAACCTGTTGAGTTTTCTATAGGAGTCACGGAACGCTGATGGTTTCCGGATTCCTCGCCACCTTCATAACCTCCATAGGAGTTATTAGGAAAATACCTAGGAGTAATAGGTGTGGTTTGCTGCTCTGGATGGTCAATGCTAATGTAATCACCAGCTGAGTAAACTGGTGTATGCACCACTCCCTCCATGGGTTCCTTTCCTTTTGTCTCCTCCTTGGGCTCGGTGAACTCTTCTAGCATTGTATCAATTGCTCCCGTCAAATGACGGTTCAACTGAAATAACAATGATAGTAAGTTACGGCTATTGTCCATGTATTTTGCCACTTCAACTGGTTTGCGTTTGGCGTATTTAAAATGGTTCAGCATGGGATCATCCTCTTCCTCCAAGTGAGGAATGTGGGTGAATTCGGAACCCATAAGCTCTTTCGTCTTATGTTCCCGGATATCGGTTATGGCTCTCATAACAGCTATATGGTAGGCTGTGTTGATGGTTCTGGCTTCTCCTGCTGGCATAACTACGCTCATTCCCAAATATTCGGGAAGTCGTAGCCCTACTCTACACTTGGCCAATACTGTTCCATCATAGTACCAATATTTCATCACTTGGATTTGGGGATCGCACCCAAATTCAAGTAACATGGCACGTAGAATGTCTGCAAGTCCTCCGTCGTATTCACTCAAGTTTGACGTCTTCACTTTCACATTACGTCCCGGGCGTGAACTTGCCATTGTTGGCTGTAGAAATAGAAAGAATATAAGATTAGTAATAATGCATCATAATAGAGATAATAAAGAATTATCGCACTAAAAGATATGATTGTTTTATTCTCAAGTGAATATACACCATATTTTTAGAGAATTCTTTACTAATCCTATTTGACTCCTAACGTTTTTACTAGGTTCCAACCTAAGGTCAAAGCTTTTGCTCTGATAAGCTGTGGTGACCCTGCATACCACTGCATGTTGTAGTATGCCAGTCGTTGATATAACATTCGCAAAGTACCAATCCGCAAATATTACATCCCTCAGAGTAGTACAACAGAACATAGCAGGTCCATAACTCATTCATACATTATTACAAACCATATATACATATCATCTTGGAGCTCCTCTTGGGTCCGAAGAGGTTTACTCCTAGGTTCGAGGCGAACCCAACTTAGCTTACAATACAAAAGTCTTACTAGGTTATACATTTATCCCCGCGAGCAGTTAAATACTAGAAGTTCGGACTGCTCGGTACTACTACGACTATTACTGGGTCTAAGATTGTTCTCCTCCGGATCCCTCTTCGTTTCCGTAGACTATCAGATAGTCTACTCCTTCAACACCTCCCGAGAGGTCTGGTTCTTCGTAGCCGATGATGTCGGCTCCTTCAGGGTTGTTTGTCCTCCTCCAGATGATTCAGATCAAGCAGGGATTAAAGAGTGGTATGAGTACGAGCGTACTCAACAAGTTCATATTAGGAAAGAGGTGTTTAATGCACTAACTACGGTACCAGACCAGAAAGTCTGATACCATGCAAGTTTTGATAATCATTTCTTCAAAAGGTTGTTTTTATTCAGAAGAACTATGTTCGTCAGCCTTCACCGGTTGACTAGAACTTCATGGAGTTCCTTTCCGCGTCAGCCAAATCCCGGAACAAGGAGTGACTGTCACAATTCGCTACACTCTGCAGAGGTGTGTTTCTTTACCCATAAGAGATCTTAACCTTGGTGCCAACCGGGCAGCTTTCCCGTCCACACTTCCTTTGGTGTGAGGCCCGGTATAAGGTCCTAGTCAATCATGTTCCTCCGCTACCTCGAACACCCACCCTTTGTTGCATACCCCGACCCTGGGTCCTCGTCGGTCCCATTATTCCCACTCACGGGTGGACCCCGACCACGACAACAGTTTGGGATCGAACCAAACTCCTTCGCCGGTAGCTGCAACCCATCATAGACCGCAATACCATGGGGAACTTAAGGCTTCCCCAGCCCACCGCTTGCTCTTCGGGCGACAAGTGTACACGGACATAGCCGTGGGGACTTAAGGCTTCCCACCACCGCTTGCCCCCGACATAACAAGTGTCTACGGTAAAGCGCATCCGTTGATGAACGAGAGGTGGAAACACTTTTGACTACTCCGTCCCATTCCAGATCTTATGGTGAACACGAGTTATACGGCACAAGAATCACTGGACGACATATGTTGTTTAATCCTAGATGGATATAAACCCTTGCAATGGAACCTCCACCATATCAACACAATCCATGGTTCCATTGCCCACCACATAGTCATATTCATAGTTATGAAAATAGTGGTTTTGCTTTTTATGCAATAGTGATAAACATAGTACTTTGCAAGTAATTTGGTAAAAATACTCAAATGACACGAGCAAGCGATGAACTTGCAACACTGCAAAGTGTTGCAGTTGGATGGTGTGGACTGACCCTTGTCCTCTGCTCTGAAAAATAGCATCATTGTCCGATAAGGGCAATGGTTAAAGAAGCAATTATGCATGATTCAGCTTTTAGGGTTGTTTCCCCCTTTTCCGGTATTTATTCTTTTATGTAGAAGGTTAATACTAAGAATAATTTTAGGGATACTCTGTTTAGGGTAAAATACAACCTTGAAATATTGTCAAGGTGTTTTTAAAGTCCAAATGCATTAATGGACTTATTTTTATTATTGAAAATAATATGTGTGATTTAAATGATTATTTAAATCATCAAATTGAGACTTATTCTTAATTGTCTTCAAAAATTCCCTTTCATATTTTATTAAGATAGGGAATTTTATGCGGATCAATTTTCATATTTTTAATTATTTTTTTAGAGCTTTTATCTATTTTCTATTTAATTTCAAAGTTTCAGCATTTTATGAATTTGTGAAATGTCACAATTGCCCCTGGCCCCACCTGTCAGGGTGGCCCAATGGGTTAGGTAGGCCGACCCACCTGGTCCGGCCCGACCACCTCACTCTCTCCCTCTCTCTCTCGCGCGTGTCCGAACCCTAACCCTAACCCCTCTCTGGCGATTCGCGTCGCCGCCGTCTTCTCAGAATTGTTCCGGCCATCTCCGGCCGTCACCGCCGGCGAGGTATGGAGCATTTGAACCGCCGTTCAACGGCGCTTCAGATCCACCGCGGCGATTTGTGATGCGCCGCCTGCTCGTCTCACCCCCTTCGCCTCTGGTCTCCTGGCGTGGAGTGCCGTGGCGATCTCGTCGCCGCCGACGCTCCAGATGCCGTGGCGCCACCGTGCTCGTCCGTGGTGCTGCCATGGCCTGGCTTGGCCTGGTGCCGCCGCGGCGTGTGCCGCCGTGGCCGCCATGGCTGCGCCCGTCTGCTCGACCCCGGTATGTGCGCCTCCTTTCTTCTGCTCCTCTCCTGTGCCTGACCTTCTTCCTCCTCCTCTAGCTCGGCCACGGCTGCTCCATTTCGTGGAGATGCCTGCCGTGCCCATGCTCGCGCCTAGCTAGCGTGCAAGCGCGTGCTGCTGTGTTGCCGCTGTTCGTGCTGCCGCTGCTCTACTTGCCCTAGTCTATGCGCGTGTGCTCGCCCTACTGTGGCGTATGCTTCCTTTGTTTACTGTCTCTGCTCACCCTAGTGGTTATGCATGGTATGATCTATCTAGATGCTCATTTGAGCATCCCTAGCCATTGCTGTGGCTTGCTTGCTTGCTTGTGCTAAGCTATGCTCTGGCTCCCCTGGTTCACTACTGTGAGTGATTCTTGCTGTTTAGCAAGTACCAGTGTTGTTTGTGTGATGATTAAAGGTTGCTGGCTCATGGTAGGCTCTGCCTTGCTTAATTGTTGTCCATATACATCAATTCCTTGATGATATGCTTCTGGATACAATCATAAAATGGTTTATGTGATTCTTTGTGATTCAATTGTTGCTTAACTGTGGCTGTTTAGTTTATATGGTTCATGAATGGATGCCAGGCTTGTCTCTGACAAGCACTTGCATAGTATGTCAAGCTCTGATGATCCTGTGATCATCAGCTGCTTGATTGTTGCTGGCTAATCTACTGTCTGTGCCTCTCTGATGTTTATTCTTGATTTGTGTGACACCATAGCTTGTGCTGGTGCCAGGTGATGCTTGCTCAAGCATCAACTGATGCTTGCAGTGATCCCTTGGATCACTGGCAAATTGCTGGTGCTTGGATTACTTGTCTGTTTCATTTATCTGTGTTTCCTGGCTTTATTAGATGGATAAATGATGTGAACTGTTTAGCAGTAATGATCTCATGGATGGAATAATGAGGCTAAAGGGATGCCAACCACTGGTTGGGTACCCTAGCTCATCCTGAACCCTACTGGGTGATGATGTGATGCTTTGGTGATCTGTTTAAGTGGCTAGGTAGCTGATGTGACCCTAGCAGACTTGATCTGCTAGAAATGGTTGCTCCTGCCTCTCTGTGACTTGCTATGGTTGGTGATTGCTTGCTGGAATGGAACAACTGTTCACTGGCTTGATCCAATATTGGACTTCCAGTGGTCTTTTGATGTTGACAAAGAATATAGACAAGGAATTGTCTATAGTCTGATGGCACAGATAGCTGTAGGTGTTAAGTGTGTGGCCTAGGCTAGCTGGGTCTTCATCTGTTGCTGGATTTCTTCAGTTATGCATTAATTTACATAGCTGCTGTTCCCATAGGATGATTTCCTAATGGCCTTTACCATATTTGCTTGCACCAAATGGCTTAATAGCCAGATGATGACACAAACATAGGGTATCTACCCTTTTTGGTGTGCTGGAGATCATGCCTGTGCAATTTTATGAACAGAACCATTTGGTCTGTTCATGATCATATTTATACCTCACTCCAGCTCCTAGAAATAGTGTGTTGGTGTAGAGGATTGCTTCAGCAGTGATTGGGTGCTTGCCCTGCTCCTCCTTGTGCTTGTGCTCTTGGTTTGATTTTGTGGTGAATCTGGACAGATAGAACAGCTGTGCTGTTCTTCCTGTTCTAGTGCTATTGATTTCTGGTGACTTACCCAACTTCTTGGTCGATGCTGAGCTAGGGTTCACTGTTGAAGAGGCTTTTATATGTCTGGCCTTTGTTTCCCTGGTCGACAGCTCCTACTCTCCTCTTGGTGACTCACTGTGCGTGTGTGCTGCATGCACACAGCCTTGTGAGCAGGCTGTGTGTGTGTGTCTGCTGATACACAACACTTGGCTGTGAGAATTGGATCAGCTCGGCAGACTTGAGATTATCCACTGTTTTCCATTCTTTTTAACCTGCCAAGTGGCTATGCCACTTGGCATAACATTTCCTTTGTTGTGATTGTGTGCAGGGATCAATCTGTTACTCCAATGATCATGAAGATCATCAAGTACAAGAATAAATGAAGTTTAGCTTGTAGTGTTAGGATAGATCATTGATTTGTAATTTCCTTTTCTTTTCTTTTTCTATTTTTGTCCAATTCTTGTAATATGTTGTAATATTTCATATTTTATTCCTGGATATTGTAAAGACAATGTATTTTGTGTGTTTATCAATAAAGCTCCAATTTTCTCTATTGAGCTTTATTTATTATATGTATTATTTATTACTCTTAATTACTTAAAATTGTTTATTGGATTATCTCAAGTTTGAATTATGAGATATTAACTTGATGTTTGAATTTGAAATTCAAATTCAAATTTGGTTTGAACTTAATCATCCATCTTAACTTTGAATTCAATCATGCAACTTAAATTGGTGATTCAAACTCTCCCCTCTCAACTCAAAACCCTAATCTAGTTAAGCGAGATGCAAGTTTGTCGCACTCTCGAAACCCTAACCCTGTAAGGTGTCGAGAGAGAAACTTGCCCCCTTCGATGCAATTTTTGTTTAAAAGCGCGAAATTTCCCCAGAATTTGCAATGCAGTGCACATCCCTTTCTAAAATCTACCCCTCGATCGTCTCTAAACCTGGGACATTACATACTCTAGTGATGTTATTAAAGTAGTCTATTCCTCCTTCATGATGTAAAGGTGATGGTGTGTGCATGATGTAGTACTTGGCGTAGGTTATGATTGTAATCTCTTGTAGATTATGGAGTTAACTATTACTATGATAGTATTGATGTGATCTATTCCCCTTTCATAGCTATTGGTGACGGTGTGTATGCTATGTTAGTACTCGGTCTAAATTGCAACGGTCTATTATGCACTCTAGAGGTTACTTAAATATGAATTCCGAATGTTGTGGAGCTTGTTAACTCCGGCTTGAGGGAGCTCTTGTAGCCCTACACAATGAATGGTGTTTGTTATCAAACAAGAGAGTGTATGTAGCACAAGTGAGGAGAAGTTATTTATTTATTATGTGATCAATGTTGAGAGTGTCCACTAGTGAAAGTATGATCCCTAGGCCTTGTTTCCAAATACTGCAAACATCGCTTGTTTACTATTTTAAAAAATACTGCATCTTTACTTCCTGCAATATTACCACCATCTATACCACCTGTGTTTTACTATCTCTTCGCCGAACTAGTGCACCTATACATTTGACAAGTGTATTAGGTGTGTTGGGGACACAAGAGACTTCTTGTATCTTAATTTCAGGGTTGCTTGAGAGGACTATCTTTGACCTCTACCTCCTGAGTTCGATAAACCTTTGGTGATTCACTTAAGGGAAACTTGCTGCTGTTCTACAAACCTCTGCTCTTGGAGGCCCAACACTGTCTACAAGAATAGAAGCACACGTAGACATCAGTGTGCTTTGGTGTGCTGTCTTGTGCACCACTCCTGGCTACTGTTGGTGCCTGCAACTTGGTTCCCCCTTGTCTTGGTTGGAACTTGATCCCAACCCTGGAGCTTATCCCCCTGATTCTATTTATTTTCTTTGCCAAGTGCCAATGACACTTGGGTTCTGGACAGAAACAATTGTTGGTCTTTGTTTTGCAGGTGTTCAAGATCAAACAAGCATTGGAGCATGTGTAATGGAAGATTTGATGAAGCTTTAGTTTAGGATTAATTTCATCTTGTAATTTTTCTTTTCTATCTTTATTATTCATCAATTCTTGTAATAAGAATATTGTAATGACTCTGTATGTGTGTGTGTATGTCAATAAAGCTCAAGGTTTCTCTATGAGCTTCATTGTGTTGTAATATTTCTATTTCTATATAATTATTGTATTCATAATTCAATTTGAAATTCAAAGTCATTTAAATTTATGAGTTGCATTTAAATTATGAATTCCTTTTTCTATATTCACTTTTGCTTATTGTTTCTTCTTGAATTATCAATTCATTATTAGTTGTCAAATCAAATCAACTCCCAAAATCAACAAGATACAAAAGAGGTCATGTCAAAATTCATAACTCAAATTGCCTAACCCTAATTGCATTTGAGAGAGAACCTCAATCCCTCTTAGGTTTAGTTGCAATAAGGCGTGAAAATTTCCCTCGTTTTGCGATGAAATGCACATCTCATTCCTAATCTACCCTTCGTTGTTCCTATATTCTGGGTTATTACAGACTCGTACGTGGGCTGCGCCCCACGACCTTCCCGAGCCGCACTATATAAGCGCGGACGAGAACCCTAGCCTGTACGAGACACATACGTGACTACCTGTTTCCAGTTCATTGCGCCGCCGCCTTCGTCACCGATTGCCGGGACAGTAGGCCTCCGGAACTCTGCCTCTCGTGAACCTATACGGGTGAGGGGCAATCAGGTTTTTGGGGAGTGCTCCGGCGCGACTATTGGCATCACGACGTCATCATCGGACGACGAGTTCCTCCACACCGACAACTTCTCTCCGGACCTCAGCGACTTCTTCGACAACCTCAACATGGGCGACAACGACGCTGCGAAGTATGTGATCTTGTCGTTTCTCTTTCAGTTTCTGTTAGAGTTTTTTCATCTAGTTTCTGTGATAGATGCGATCAGTTTGTATTGTTTAGATGTGATATGTTCATCTATCTTGCTAGTGTGCACGATTAGTTTATTTGTTATTTTCATAGTCATGATTTATCAATTACTTGCACGGATTATTCATATGGATATTTGCTTATATATTCAACAGATACACCTCTTTTGGTATCTTTAAATCTCGACCACTTCTCGTACATAAATTAAAGATAGTATTGATTCCCGTCCACTGTTTTATTTTTTTATTTTTGAACAAGCCCGTCCACTTTAAATGAAGATAAAAAGACATCAAAGAAGAAAACAATAAATTGATACCTTGAATATTAAATCTCTGAATGGTATGGGATCTCCTACATGTGGCTTTCGGTAAGCGGCAAAATGCCTCATATTTACTGATAAATGTTAAATACACAATAGTATTGTGAAAAGAAAAATTTAAGTTGCAGGGGAGGGAGTGGTGTGTTGCCCCCCTTGGCACCAACTAAGATCGACCACTAAGGTATATCAACATAAGACACATTAATCAAAGGATAAACATGGAGCATAATTGCCAAGCCACGCAACTCACACGGTTGTACCGTCTTTACTAAGCAAAATATAGCCATCCTCACCCACTTGCTTTGCAGAGAATTTCTGGCAATCTTGTAGGCTCCAATTTTATCTCTTCCAGAACCTATGAGCAGAAGATTATAGTCCAGATTCGTAACGCATGTGCGCTTGAAGATGTCGTCGATGTACAAACTCCTCATATGTTATTGAGTTAGCGTAAGCATAGACAACAATTGACTAAGCAGCTACATCAAGATGCAGGTTCATTGCATCTTGCCACTACCTCGTATTCATTCATAGTTCCTCTGTAGTATGAAACTCATTACAGTTGTGGACACTTGTTTTTTCTTATAATATATTGAAAAGATATATTCGGCAGCGGTGGTAGTGGTGGATTCACGTATTGTTATTTTGGGGAGCGACTAACTAACCGTCTAAGGGTAGTCCGTCTCGCATGTGATTCCTCAGTTATCTACGATCCCCTCTAGCGCTTTGCAACCATCATCACGGAGCTTGCAGTCCACTAGGTATTGCTCTTGTAGAGAGAGCTTCCAAGCGTTACTTATGTCGTTTTTTGCATCCACAACAACAATCTTGACAGACACCTAAATAATCAAATTAAAACATGAATACATTTCAAATATGGGAAATGAAAGACATACACATTTACGCATGATTAAAAATTAATGAATTTACGCCTTTGAATATTAGATTCCACAATGGGGTTGGATCTTGTACATGTGGCTTCCAGTAAGCGGAAAAATGTTTTACGTTCACTAGAAAATAGGTTAAACACATAGTATTACTTGTGTGTGTGGAGGGGGGGGGGGGGGGCATTGGCCCCCTGCTCCAATTAACCTTTACCGCCATAGGTAGAGGTATATATAGACCATAATAGTATCCGTCAAATCGCATGATAAACGGGTTTTACACTTTCTTGAGAAAGCTATAGCCATTCCCACCCACTTGATTCTGACGATCCAGTAGGCTTTACCCTCGCCACGTCCATAACCTACCAGCAGAAGATGATTATGGTCCGATTACATACTAACAGTGGCGGAGCCAGGTGGGTGAAAGAGCCCCACCCTGGGATTTGGCTCAACCCATGTATTAGCTAGAAAAAGTAGGAATAAAAAGGAAAAGTCTAACCCAATTCAAGCATGCGTCCCATCTTAATAAATTGGCCTGGATCCGTCGCTGCATGCTAACAGTGAAGAGTTGATGAAATAGCAAAACCAAGAATAGCTCAAACGAAGCAATGGTTAGATTCATTCATTTCTCGGATTAGAATTCCTAAAATATTCCAGTGAGATGGGGCTCTAAGGTCGGTGTTTATCTTGTGCCTTGCAGCTCCTTCTAACACAATAACTTACCTTAATAACTGATATTGCTAATTGTACTAAAGTGAGTGCCTTGCAAGGTCATAGACCGATTAATCGTTCGCCTAAGATGGAGAAGCTGCTAGATTTACATGGTCATCATCAGCAGATCCCAAAGCTTATCTGCCAGATGAAGGGCCCGGTGCTTCTCTTGCTTTAGTTCGCCCGGCGAAAGAGACCAAAGGTCACGCCTGCAGGTTAGTTCGGATAGGAGACTTACAAATGGCATATGGAATTGATTTGCATTCCTGGCTAATGGAGTTTTGATTCCTTCGTCGGGTGTCTTTAGAAGGTATGAGCTGCGAGATTGGACTCGATGCCCGTCAAAGGATGATCCAAAAATCCTTATCCTTATTCCCCCGTGGAAGAATTGGTATCCTTCACTAGCGAGTTCTAGGTGATATTCTCTTATAGGAGAAATTGATGGAATTTGAAATGAGAACGATTCCATTATTTGTGTACCTGGCCAGGGCCGCTCACCCGAAACAAGGACTTGAGGACATCTTTGAATTGTATCAGCCACCTTATTTATCTCAATAGGCTCCGCTCCTTTCCTGGACTGGACTGAAACTAATAGGCAGCTTCCTCGCCTGTACTTCAACTAGGAGGTTGTTGATTGGAGCTCATCACTATATATTCTCGAAAGAAAGGGAACTCTTGATTGAAAATCAAGGAAACTATCGATATCGGGTAGCGAACCTATTGTTCCTTATTCTTTTGTCCTCCTCGGCTCTAGTTGAACAATGCACACACCCCGCTTTAGCTGCACATAATAAGGTGATTCGTGAGGCGGCTAGCTATTAGTTAGTGCGATGCGCAGTGAAGTGAGAGATCTCTCTACTCTAGTAGACCAGATGAAATAGCTGCAATGACTAATGTTTGATTGGGAAGACAGAATACATACGTTGACGTGCCCAGTCGAGCTACCGTAAGGTGGTCTAGTTAAGGAAAGGAAACCGGCTATTCCCCTCACGCTAAGGGTGCGATTCCTTACTCTCGCCAAGATTCGTCTTTCTCCCCAAGCTGGGTTTAAGCTTTCTATCTGTCCTTTCAGATCTGAACAATAAATAATAGAATAGTAGGGCCCTTGATTTATGGGATAACCCGACCAAAGCATAACGATAGGATTCCTAGCAAAAGGCAGGGCAAGTGAGTTCTACACGATATTCGATAATGAAACGAGCCTTCCTCCTTCCTGGAACCTCTGGATCCGAGGCCCCGGAAGGCGCCTGCTCTTTAGTTGAGTATGAAAAGTGCCCCGCGACGGAACAAAACCAACTCAATTTGAGTATACAACAACCTAGGCTAGGCAGGCCGGCGAATCCAAAAGATCAGTACGAAAGCTAGGTCTACGAAAGCAGTTCGTTCCTATTCTCAATGAAAAGCGATTGGTCGATGCAGCCCTGTCTGTGATAAAGCTATCTTGCCCTAGTCCCTCCCTTCCGTCTAAGAATATATATGTAATTCCTTTGGTTTCAGTGGCATGTTTCTTATGAGAATCGAGCCTATTTATCACTTTTAGTACCTGGAGAAGGGAATGCATCACCCGCGAGGTAGGAGTGGCTAGTATCGTTACAAAGGATTGTAACTCTGCTACTCCCTCCGTCCACAAGAGGATGTCGGAGATTTGTTTAAATTCAAATTTATCTATACAATTCTATAAAGTGTGTAGATACATCTAGAGATGTTGTTTTGTTCCCGACCACAACTTTGCTAAGCATGTATTTGGCACCTTAGCATGTGTTTGCTTCTTGCCATATTTTTAGAAGCCACACTTTATTATACCATATGACCTACGTTTAGAGACTGGATTTTTTTGCCAAGTTTTGCCACACTTTGTGGATCCTAATTTTTCCACCACACTTTTCTAGCGACTACATTTGCAAAAATCAAGCTTAATAAATTGTGGCCGGGAACCAAATAAGCTTGGTCAAAGTTAGGATATTTTTCCATGAACAGAGTTAGTAGTACTACGTAGAGGTTTTAACAATTAGTTGTCCCAATTTTTTTTAAATATAGATGTATCTAGACATGTTTTAGTGTCTTGATGCATCCATATTTTAACAAACTTGAGACAACTAATTTGGGACGGAGGATAGTATTATAATTAATGAAGCGCAGTGGCAAGGAAAAGAGGGTTAACGCCTCCAAATACTGCCCCAGGTGGCCGGGTCACTTTCGGGATTTCGATCAGGCATACGCGTAACCTGTGGACTGTGGTTATTCCAGCGATGGGTTATTTCTGCACTAACTTTCTTAAATCCTGACACGCCGATATTTGCTCACAGACTGACACGCGATTCCCTTGATGAGACGGCTGATCATCGCTCCAGGGAATCACGTGGCGATGCAGAGTGAGTATCCTATCCGACGTGTCTTGGTGAGGGCGATGGTAGGCCACCGGCGCTGTGTCTGTCCGCCCGTAAAACCTACGCGAACCCCACAGGCCACTGCGACGCGACGGCGCCAGCCTGCGGCGGTCGCAGAGGTGGGCCCTCTGCCGCTTTTTCGGACGCTCAAGTTTTTTCTTCAGAGCTGAGTGAAGGTGTACAACGTACCTGGGCCTCTAGCCGTCTCGTGGAGGCCCATTCTGGGAAACTAGCGATCCGGCCCGGTATTCGGGTTAGGCTGATGAATGGACCGTGATGGGCCGCTGCCAACTCTGACCAGTTGGCTCTTCCTCCCTCAACTTTGGACTTTCGAGCGTTTTTGTACACTAAAAAAAACTACAGATTCATTTTTTTGAGGGGATTTTTCCTGTCTCTCTCTTTCTCTCCAAAGAAAAACTGCAGACCCCTTTAAAGGAATTTTTAGATATTTTAAAACGGATTAGATATCGTCCAAAACGAGGGAACGCACAGACTAAAACGTATGCATTTACCAAAAAAGCTAGTACTAAGGTTTAACACTAGTGAAACCAGAGGGAATGCTTTAGATTTTCAGCTCACCTACCTGATTAATAGCTATGATATGAAATGGGAGAGCCAATTCAGGCAAAACACATTCTTGCCCGTGTAGTGCATTGTACATTTCGCTCTTGGCAGCCCATATTCTTGCCCGTGCAGTGCATTGTACATTCCGCTCTTGGCAGCCCATATAGTACATGCAACTTGATACTAGTATTTTTTTTTGCTTGTCCGAGTGTTAAATTATGTCTGTTTCTTTATGTGAAACCTTCTGCAGTTGCGGACATTTCCTTGTCTTGTTATCTACTTTTTATGTGTCTTTTGGTGTGCGGACCAATGTGTTGTTTTGCTAGTGTGCCCTGACATGTTTTATTGTTTTCGTATCAGTTCTGAATTGGTGTCCGTTCATTTCCGCTCTCGTGTTTGTTTCTGGTCTCACATTTCTCCTCATAAAAGATGCAGATTTCCATTCTACATGCCTGTGTTCTTGTAGAGCTAAGCAGAGTACTTTTACTTTGTTTTTTTTTTGTGAAACACAATACATTCGTGGTGTTCATCCGCATATTCTATGTCAGCACACAAAGTTTTGCAAAAGAATGCCATTTTGTGTAAAATAGATAATTTTCGGTGCTCTAAAATGGCCTCTCACAAGACATTTAATTGTCTTTTTGTATAGCCCCGAAAAACTGTCTTCTCCCCACTAAAAAATGTTCGGATGTAAACTTAGGATTTTTTTCAGTGTGTTTTGACATTTAAAATACATTTAAAATATTTTTTTTATAATAGATGCATTTGAACCTTTTGTATGAGCCAAAAAGGTCATATCCATATACATGCTTAGACACTGATAATCACTTCTTGCTGGTTCATCGTACTGACGTCCCAACCGATCCAGCGAATCCGCCGCAAACTTCTCTCCAAGAGGAACCAAATTAAGCCAGCACCAGCCGTGTCCAGCGGCGCGCTAACCTCGCACAATCTCCAGCCACAATTAGCTGCATTTCCACCCCAAATTAAGCAATCACTAATCCTAGCAAATCTTCTGCTAACCATTCGTCCCCAACTGCACCATACTATAAATCCCCAGCTCCACGCATCGGCAACGCCTAAGCTACTCACGAGCCCACCAAATAAACTCGGTCTGCTCGATCGGAGACGAATAAACTCTGTCGCTCGCCCGCCGTACGTACGTACCCGATGGAGATGAAGAAGATGGTCTTCGTCGCGCTCGTCGTCGCCGCCGCCTCGGCCTCCGCGGTGCTGGCCACCACCGACGCGCCCTCCGAGGCGCCCGCCGCCGGCGCCGCCGCCGGCGCGGCTGCCGGCCCGGCCACCAGCGGCGCCTCCACCGCCGCGGCCGCCCCCGTCGCGCTCCTCGTCTCCTTCCTCGCCTACTACCTCCACTGATTCAATGCCGGCGTCGACTCGTTCGTTCTAGGCTGCTGCTGCTGCTGCTATATGATGGAGGTGGGGAGAGGAGGAGGGAGCAGCGTCGCATCAAACAATGCCGTGCTGCTTTTATCATATTTTTTTCAAAAATCCGATTCGCTTTATTTCTACTCATTGCTGTAATATGTAGTTTCTGTTTTGTTTAAAACATATCATGCAATAATAATATTATTTATAAATCGACTTGTTTGTTCGACGCTGCTCTGTTTTCTTTCTTCGTACCATTTGCATTGTTTCTTGCAGTGCAGTGTATGTGTATGCGTGTATGCTTTTTGATAATGCCCCTGGATTATGGGCCTTTGCCAACTACATTAAGCCCAGCTGCACATGGCTGGCAGGAACTACAGCCGAACGTTAGCGGCCCGTGTACATAGAAGAACACCGAGAAATTGTATTGTCGCCCCAGAGAGCCCGCAAACCCCTTTTCCACTGCTCCTACTACTACTAAATTTTGCTTCCCTGATCTTAGTACCCTTTCTGTTGTTGGCTCGATCTGGATTTTTTTTTTGAGAAACACAGTTAAAACATAGACGCTCACATACACGTGCATACACTCACTTATATGAACACACACGTACACCCACCTCTATGAGCACCTCCGAAAACCTGAGCCGACGGATTGGATCTTGAAATTGACGAAGTCACCATAGACGCCTCACTGTCGACGAAAACGTCGCCTCCCACTGAATGAATATTCCGCCGAGACACACAGATGTCCCACAGGGTGGCGGCCGCCGCAGAGGATGACTTCTCCGACATCTCATGCTCTTCTGATGATCCTGAAGGCGGCAGAGAATCCTTCAAGACGCTCAAGAAGGCCGAGGATGCCGCGAATGAGACGCTGCGGCGGTGCCTGCTAGAGGACGCGGCGGCGCACCGAGCTCTAGCGGCCGCACGACAGGCGGCGGAGAAGTAGACGAGGGAGGGACGCAACGACGGGACCAGACCATCGGGCAGCAAGTAGTCTAGGCTTCTACCAACTGTAATTTGTATAGTTTATAGTACATTATGTTTTTTAAATATTTCGGAAAACAAAAAAATGGGTCGCCCTGCTGGGAGCATACACAGACGCAAACAGATGCGTGATCAAAATATGTCCGCGGGGTGAGGCAAACGAACGTGTGTGATCGCTTTTGGGCATTTGATATACGTCGCCCCGTTGGAGATGGCCTCAGTGCAGGGAAAAGCACGGACCAACGAAGCTTTGTCCGTAGCTCATATGCAATGACCACGATACAACATGTCAACAATCAAGGTCCTCCTCGTGGTTGTCCCCTAGCGTAAAAAGCTAGGGTTTCTGTCCTCCGACGACTTCTTGCCGTAGTTCCACCAAGCCGGCGGCTCTCTCCCCTCGGGGTCGCGATGGAAGAGAAGGCGGAATCGAGTAGATCGACAGTGGGAGGGAAAGAGGATGTGGATGATCTCCTCGGTAGATTGAATCTGCATGAAGAGGATGAAGAGGGTTTTGTGCGGGAAGACGAAGCGCCCGATCCACATGTGAAGACGAAGTGGCTTGCTGTTGTGAAGGTTCACACGATGAGGAGCTTCAGCCCTAGCGCCCTATACGCCGACATGAGGTCGTCATGGAATCCAACAAAAGAGGTAATCTGGAGAAAACTCGAGGAGAATCTATTCTCTGTCCAATTCGGTTGCCTAGAAGACTGGGATAAAGCGATGAATATGGGGCCTTGGTGCTTTTTTAACAATTTTGCTTTGCTGATGGAAGAGTATGATGGATTCCAAAACCCTAGGACCATTGTTCTTAATAAGATTGCCGTCTGGGTGCGAGTGCTCCAACTCCTGGATAACTATATATCTTAAGGAACCGGTGATTCGAGGTATGTGTAGACCTGTTGGTGAAGTAAAAGATGTCCAGATTACTCTCCCCGTAGGTTTCGTCGGTGAGTTTGCTAGAGTAAGGGTAAAGATTGATGTTACAAAGAAGCTGTCCAGATTTGTTGCAATAACAAAAGACAAAAAGAAGGATTGGTACCAGCTGAAATATGAGAAACTACCATTGTTTTGTGGTGCATGTGGTATTCTAGGGCATTGGTACAAATAATGTGGGACATGTGAACATGATGAATCTAAATTAGAGTGGGGTGATTTTATGTTGGCAGATGGTGGCCGTGGTCGTGGTAGAGGTTGGAGTGGAGGACGGGATTCACAAGGAGGTAGAGGATGGGGCAGTGGCCTGGATCAGACAAGTGGAAGAATGCCATCAGGCAGAGGAAGGGGCGATCAACCCAAGATACATATGATAATCTCCATATTGCATGGGGCTCTGGTGCCCAACGTGATGATGAAGAAATGGCCGATGTGTTTAATGCGAGGAAGAGGAGTATTGTCGGATCGGGTAATAGTGAAGGCCGGATTGGGTGACCTCGGAAAAACCAGCGTGGTGGTAAGGATTATAAATCAATTGGGGCCGGGGAAAGGGGCTGCTATTGCTGCTTTGGCATCGCCAGAGAAGATTCAGCTTCCCAAATGGACACAAACATGAGAAGATACAAACAACCAAAATTTATCGGCGACCTCTGGATCGGAGGTTGTCCGGGAGCAATGAAACTCTTAAGTTACAACGGCCGTGGTTTTCTGGAAACTACGGTTGTCACGACGCTTGTGAAAATTCAGAAGCGTCAAAATGCGGATATTATTTTTCTTATGGAGACACATCTAGAGGAGTGGCCGGCAGAATGTCTAAAAAGAAGATTAAATATGGATCAAAAGGAAATTGTGGGGAGTGATGGACGGAAGGGTGGCCTATTGCTTATGTGGAAGAAGGAGGTGGTGATGTCCCTGAGGCATAAAACCGATCACTACATCGATGTTTATATTGGGGTAGGGCAGGATAATATTTGGAGATTCACATGATTTTATGGTGAACCTAGCTAGGCAAATAAACACTTATCTTGGGAGCGTCTTAGAGAGATGAAAAGAGTTACATCAATGCCCTGGGTGGTGATGGGAGATTTTAATGAGATCCTCTACTCTTTTGAGAAGGAGGGAGGGAAAATAAGGCCTAACAAATTTTTGCTTGCTTTTCAGGAGGCTTTAATTGATTATGGGCTTTCTGATCCGGGGTATACATGGGATAAGTTCACCTGGCATAGAGGAGGCATAAGGGAGCGGCTGGATAGACCAGTGGCATGTGATGCTTGGAGATCAATATTCCTTGATGCTACGGTTGAGAATCTTGATTATAGCAGGTCGGATCATCGGCCTATCTTGTTGAAATTTGGTGAAGTGCAAGACCATGAGCTGCAGGGGTCGTCGTTGCTTGGGTTTGAGGCTAGATGGCTAAAACAAAAGAATTTCCAAGAAATAGTCAAGGATGCATGGGAGGCGTCAGCCCATCAAGTGGACAATGGCCTGGTAGGGAGGTTGGCTTTTGTACGTGATAATTTACACAGATGGGATAGTTTGATTCTAAAGAAACCTCAAAGGAAGATTAACTCAATTAGAAAAGAGATGGAAGATATTACCCGAAGTGAGATGACAGAGGAGAATATTGCCCGTGACAGAGATTTGGTTGCGGAGTTGGAAAAGCTGCTAAAGCAGGAAGAAATATACTGGGCACAGCGTAGTAGAGTAAACTGGTTGCAATGGGGTGATAAAAATACAAATTTCTTCCATAATTCTGCCACTAGTAGACGGGCTAGAAATAGAATTAGAAGTCTCAGTTATTTGAACGGCAATATGGTTGAGGGGACGGAGCAACTGAATCCGATGATATCTGAATACTTTGCGGGTTTATTTCCTATAGAAGTGGCCGAACCAGATCCAGCTCTCTTGGAGAAAGTGATGCCCAGGGTTACCAATGAGATGAATGAAAATTTACAAAAGCCATATACTGCAGAGGAGGTGAAGAAGGCTTTATTCTCTATTGGAGATATGAAGGCACCAGGAGGGGACGGTCTACATGCGCTTTTCTTCAAGAAATGTTGGCACGTGCTAGGGGAGAGTCTGACAATGTAGGTTTTGGATGCTATCAATCATAAAACTATACCACAAGGTTGGAATGACACGGTTATTGTTCTAATACCAAAGGAGGAGTCTCCAGAGAACATATCCCAGTACATGCCCATCAATCTCTGTAGTGTCCTCTATAAGGTTATCTCCAAAATGATAGCAGCTCGACTGAAACTGATCTTGGATGAAGTTATCTCTCAAGTTCAGAGCGCCTTTGTGCCGGGATGTCTCATAACTGATAATGTTCTCTTGGCCTAAGAATGCATGCATAAAATAAAGAATAAGAAGTTGGGAAAAGAGGGTCTGTGCGCTGTGAAATTGGATATGCACAAGGCTTATGATCGTGTTGAATGGGGCTTTCTTGACCGAATGCTTACAAGACTTGGTTTTGACAGGGGTTTTGTGGATCTGTTATTGGCTTGTGTGAGTTCGGTAAAGTATAGAGTGAGGTACAATGACCAGGAGAGGGAAGAATTTATTCCCACTAGGGGTCTCCGCCAAGGGGATCCTCTTTCATCTTACTTATTCCTTATTTGTGCAGAGATTTCTAGTGCTTTGACTCATAGAGAGGAGGTTCGTGGCATTGAAGGTATTTGGGTCTGCAGAAATGCACCATCAGTTTCCCACTTATTATTTGCTAATGATTCCCTAATACTGTTGAAGGCGAATTTAACAAATGCAACCTCCTTGAGACAAGTTTTGGATCAATACTGTGCAAGTTCAGGTCAATTGGTGAGGAAGCAAAATGTAGTATTTTCTTTAGTCCTAATGTGGAGGTGGATGTGAAAGCTCAGATCTGCCAGGAGTTGAATATTATGACAGAAGCTATATCTGAGAAGTATCTTGGTTTGCCGGCCATGGTGGGGTTAGATCGTACTGATAGCTTTATCTACTTACTGGAAAGAATTATTGAAAGACTGAAAGGATGGAAGGAGCACTTTCTGTCCATGGGAGGCAAGCAAATTCTGTTGAAAGCAATTATTCAGGCCATTCCAGTATTTGCAATGGGGATGTTCAAAATTCCAAAAAAACTTTGCAAAGACATCAATGATGCAATGGCTGGTTTCTGATGGGGTGATACAGAGGCAAAGGAGGATGCACTGGTTTGCTTGGTGGAAAATGTGTATCCCAAAAATATGGGAGGGATGGGGTTCCGAGACCTACACTCCTTCAATCTATCCATGTTAGTGAAACAAAGTTGGTAGCTAATATCAAAGCCAGATTCTTTGTGTGCAAGGGTGATCAGGGCCAAATATTACCCAAATACTAGCCTCTTATATGCGGGTCCAAAGAGTGGTTCGTCGTTTACTGGGAAAAGTATTGTGGCGGGTTTACAAACATTTAAAGGGGGCCATATATGGAGAATTGGTACTGGTGAAAATGTGAATATCTGGGAGGATCACTGGATCCCATCAAGCCCGATAAGAAAAGTGTACACAAGAAGGGGAAATATTCTATTAAGGACAGTCAATGATCTTATTGATCCGGCTAAAAATAGTTGGGATGAGGAGCTTGTGAGATCAGTTTTTTTGCAGGTAGATGTAGAAAGAATTCTAAGGATCCCTCTGAGTCATCAGCTGTCAGATGACTTCGTGGCTTGGCATTATACGAAGAATTTATGTTTCTCAGTTTGATCTGCTTATCATATTCAGTGGGAGCATTTGTTTGGACATATGACAAGAAGAAGAGATGGATAGGGATCAGCTCAAATTAATCCAGTATGGGACATTATATGTGGAAGTTAAATATTACAAGTAAGGTGAAAAAATTTCTATGGAAGGCGCTGCATGGTGTACTTCCTGGTATGGCCATCTTGGCAGGACATCATATAAAGGTGTCTCCACAATGTCCAATTTGTAAGAGTGGCCCTGAGGACATATGTCATATTCTGTTTGGCTGTTTAAGAGCAAAAGAAATCTGGAGTGAATTGCGGTTAACGGATGAGATACAACATGCACTTCTAGCTGATCGTTCAGGCTCTGTTATTCTTGAGTACGTCCTCCGATCACCTAATAAAGATGTTCCTAACCTTGAGCAGGTCACATTACATGAATTAATAGCGGTGGGAGGATGGTATATTTGGTGGCACATGAGGGAAGCAGTGAAAGGAGAGAGGGTTAGCCCTCCAAAGAGTTCAGCTTTTGCTATTAAGGCACCCACTGCAAATTTTGGAGCCAGCCAGGGGAAGTCGAAGGAAAAGGAGTTCAAGTGGTTGAAACCGACAAAGGGAAAGCTAAAACTTAATACTGATGCATCCTATTTTGCAGATGGTTCTGGTGCGACGAGCGGAATTCTGAGAAATGATAAAGGGGAGGTAATGGCGGGGTACTATTGTACACTTGATAATATGCGTGCTCAGCCCGGCGACCGCGGAGGCAACATCGATGCTTAGGGGTTTTGAACTTCTGGAGAAGCTGGGTTGTACTTCCTGTCAAGTAGAAACGGACTCCCTGGAAATTATCAAAACATGCAATGGTGAAGTGGAGATTAATAGCCCTTATGCTGCTATTCTAGTTGAATGCTTCCAGAAGGATAGTGACATGACGGAGATCTCGTTTACTCACTTCCATAGGGAAGCTAATCAAGTGGCTCATGATTTGGCAAATTATGCTTATAGATCAAATGAGAATCAGTTTTGGGAGGGTGATACCCCAAGTTTTATTTTGTCTTCTGTAATGAATGATATGACGTTGTTCACAACAATGTAACAATACTATGTTTAGTAGGCAGCAAGTTTCAGACGCACTCTTTTCCTTCCAGGGTACTGAAGGGGGCTGGAAGGTTTTTAATGAGGCGGCTTGCTGAACTTAATATATGGGTTTAAGTTTCAAAAAAAAAAATCAAGGTTCTCAACTACAGTTCCGTCCAAAGGGTTAGGCAAAACAATGTAATTATCTTTTTGATTGGTTTTTCATTGTCCATTATAAACTGCTAGGTAAAATGGTAAAGCCAATGCACATTTTTTTTCAAATCTGCATGTTCTTACCATCATGCATAGATTTTGAAATTTACCAACATGCACCGAGCTGTTACCGTTCACAGTTTTTGATCCACCTCTTGGGCCTTCGACTGAAGCCTAGAGTGTTTAGACGTGTAGTTCCTCTATTTGTCACCAATTAAAATTATATTTTCGACCCAATCGCAATGTAGAAAAAAGAAAGGCGGGAAACCCTAACATACTAGGTTGTACCTCTAACATCTTTGTAACATGATAGTAAGGGACACCAACATGTGCCTAAACCCTGGGAATATCCATAAACTAGGAGGGTAACGATGTGAATCCTTGTTTCATCCAATTCATTGCCCCCTCTCTCTCTCTCCAAAATCGATAACGATAACGGCCTGCTCGACGGCGACCATACTGCGTGGGCGGTGGCAAGAGATTGGTTCTCTAGGTTTGCTCCTTCCTCTGTGGACGCCGCCTCCCTCACGTCACTCTCACGCCGCGTCATTCCGTCACGCCGCGCCGCCGCCTCCTTCACGCATTCCTCCGTCATCGCCACCACATTCGTGCCTCCCAAGGCTCCGTCTGCCCGCACCTCTGGCCTCCATCGCGAGATCTCGGCTCCTCTCCTCCGCATCTTTTCCATTTGTGAGCCTGAGCTCCATCTCTGATTCACGGAGAGGACACAACACGCGGTCCGCCTCTCAGGGCTCCGATGACCCATAGGCCCTCTTCTTAGGTCCACGCCATCTCCCTCCTCTGAATTTATGAGCTCATGCACTAGGACGGCAATCAGTTCTTTGTTTCATTCTTTCGTTCCTACCCAAATACTCAATGGATATGGTAAATCTGATTTTAAATGTGCAATGGATAAATGGGGAGGGTAGGAATGGGTAGGGTGCTTCGTGTGCATGGGTGTGGGCAAAAGCATGTATGTACCCATACCCTCCCCAACGGCAGGGTTACATGCGCACAATCCTTGTTGGACATGTCTCGATTATCCCCATGACGATTCTTTCATGCACACAACCATGCATTATAGAGCAGTGAAAACAAATACTTAGTAAAAATTAAACGAACATAGTCTATCCATCTTTCTTTACCTAATATTGCCAATACTTCAGAAAAGGAAGGGCCAATCTAAAATGTCGAAGATTTGTTCATATCTAACTTTGTGAGAACAGTTTTCTCATAGAATTTGCTATTCGTTTTATGAGAGAGCTCGTTCGCCATTAGCCAAGGAGAAATAATTATGCTCCCTCTCTTCAAAACAAAGCAATAAAAAAGCGCCTAAGGCCAAAATATGTTTTGTTTTCACTTGTGATTAAATGGATCTGTAGAATGAGTTCCGGCTGAAAACTTGCATCTTAATTAGGACGGTGAACGATGAAGTTGGTTAATGCCATATGTAGTTTTCCTAGGACGATCAGTCATGTTTGCATACATGTTTCTTTTGTATAGTTCGAACTTGTTATTATTTTGAACAAAGCGATGCAATTATGGTCAAATAGATGTCATTTGGACGTATGATTAAATTGAGTATCCCTAACGTAGTAGTATATCTTGACATCTCAAGTCCCAATACCAGTTCCACTTGCTAGGTTATGTCTTTTCAAAGATGCTGGTATAGCTTTTTTGCTTTGAAAATGCGCGCGCTTTGGTGGATTGGATAGGACCCCAGGCATATAAGCCTCGATGTTTTCCTTTTGGTAGCCTCCCGAATCCCTAGCGCAACCTGCATTATCCTACACAACCTACCTCGCCTACGTGATCCCATGATTTGATTCGTTACTAGTAGGATCTGGCCGTGTGCTCCACGTACCCTGGCTTTCTTTCTTTTCCACCAATCCATGGTCCTTGATATAAAGAGGAAAGAGAGGAAGAAGAGGCCAAGAAATGCTCTTTCCGTCTGTGTGCAGCTCTCCTTTTCTTATCTTTTGCTTTTTTCTTTGATCCCATGTCGCCCACACGCTTTCTTCTCCCTCAAGCCTCTTTGCCAAAATCATTGAGAATCTATCTCGTCTCGAAAGTAGAATAATGGAATTGTGGAGCATCCTCCGACAAGGGAAACCGCTGAAATCAACCGCACAAAAGCTTGCGCCGTCAGGGCACGTTTTCTTTACACATGCATATATGCAGCAAGCCAGCAACAATGAACTGCTAAATGCAGAATCGACAGCTCAGGAAATTAAACAGGCGCAGTGCGCAAGCTATTCTTTGATCAAGGTTAGAGTAGATTATCCAACACTGAATGATGGATGCATGCCAAGCTATCGCGCGCATACATGCATCTGTTTCGGGGCATGCCGGCTGGACGCAAACAAAGTTGCGCACGGAGGAGCATAATGTTAGCGTAGGAAATGGCCTTAAGATTCGGTTTTGGGAGAATACTTGGCTAGGTGACACACCGTCGGCCAAACAATACCTATCTCTTTATAATATTGTGCAAAGAAAAAATGTTTAGTTGCCAATGTTTTCATGGGATCTCACCTAAATGTTTAGTTCTTTCCGAGCATAGATGGGAAACCTAGATTCAATTATCAAGAAGTTTAATGATCCGCTCCCTCGGAGATCCGGACAATGCGGCCTAAGGACATCTCCAACGCGGCGACCCATCCCGCGCCCGCGCGTCCGGATGGGTCCAGCCGGACAAAAACGCGGCCCAACGCGGCGACGCACCGCAAATGCGGATGGCCGCGGCGTCCGGAACGACGCAAACCCGGCCCAAATCTGGGCCAGGTTTGCGTGGCCACGGATGGCACGCGGCGTCCTCGCGTGTCCGCTTGGTCCGCGTGGCTGGCTCAGCTGTCGGTGCCCCAGTCCTATTAAATGTGGACTGGGGGAGGGGGACTATCCCTATCTAGTCCCCACTCTCCACTCCGGCCACACGCACGCGACCCCATCCGCGAACGACCACGAGGCCGGCAGCAGCCGGCGAATCGCGCCGACGGCGTTCGAGATGGGGCCGCCGGCTCCTCCCATCCGCGACCAGATCTACGTCACCGTAGCGGTGGCCTCAGATGTTCTGGGATGCCGGCGTCCCAATGTCGTGGGGGGACGTGCACCTCCCCCAAGGCTGGCACCTGAGCCCAGATCGGGTTCCGGTGCCGCCGATCCCGGGCTCCAGCCGCGCCCGCATCGCGGAGATCCGGAGGCGCCGTGCGCAGCTGCCGGCGGACCTCCGGGAGCACCCCGCATACGGCGACACAAGCCCCAACTACGACTTGTGGTTCGAGGTGGAGCACGATGCGCGCCGGCGCACATGCTTCACATCGGCGACGGCGGCCTCGCGCGCAGCCGCGCACGCCTGCTAGGCGGGCTGGCCGCCGCCCCGGCGGCCTCTACATCGACGAGGCCGCGGCGGCGCCACAGGCCCAGCCCCAGCCGCAGCCCGAGCCCCAGGAGGAGGACGACCCCGAGCTGCAGGCGGCGCTCGCGG
The DNA here is from genome assembly GCA_030979885.1 of Lolium multiflorum. Lineage (NCBI taxonomy): Eukaryota > Viridiplantae > Streptophyta > Magnoliopsida > Poales > Poaceae > Lolium > Lolium multiflorum. Next base: position 273,164,293 of record CM061753.1, on the reverse strand, counting down.
CGTCCCGCGAGCTCAGCGACCTCGAGGAGCTGGCCAAATGGCCGCACCTCGCCGAGACGCTGCGCGCCTCCGCGCTGGAGGAGGTGGGTAGGAAGGCCCAGGAGGACGCCCAGGCGGAGGCGTGGGCCTTCCTCGAGATGGCTCACCGTGAGGAGGAGGCCACGCGCCAGGCGGAACTCCGGGAGGAGGAGGAGGAGCGCCGGCCGCGCCGGCGGAGAGGAGCGCCGGCCGCGTCCGGCAGAGGCGGAGCTGCAGCGGCAGCGGCGGAGCAGCTCCGGAAGGAGTCCGCGCGAGGGCACGCCGCGCCAGCCGGCGAGCCCTCCGGACCCGCGCTCCGCCCGGAAAGGGCGCATGGTCGCTGGCCGGAGTCCCCGCGCCCTCGGCGTGTCCAGCCGGCAGCGCGTCGCCGCCGGGGGGCGTCGTCCTCATCGACGGCGACGACGACGAGTACTACTGGGAGTACTATTGCCGGCGGCCACCGTGCTCCCAAACCCTGGCCTAGGGTTTGCTTTTTTTTAGTTTAAAGTCCATATAGGGCTTTTTTGTGTAAAAATTGCCAAAAATAGGGCTAAGTTTAATGAACCACTAGTTTAAATTTACTTTTTTTTGTTGTTTTCCTTTTTCATTTTCATTTTCTTTTATTTTGGTACATTTGCACTGCGCCCATATAGGTTCATCTTTGCTTTTGAATTAACCTTTAGTTTGCGCTCCGTCATAGAAATTGAAAAAAGATAAATATTTATGTAGCGTCTATTCACCCTCCCTTGTACACGCTCACATGCCCTTTTAGATGGGAAAATCATCCATCATGGCACTAGACATGAGATATGTATATATAGTATAACGTAGAGTACAAAGTCTAACAACACCGGCCTGGCTACTTCTACACGGCTTAGTTGCGGTAGCTGACGCCCTCGCTAGCGTCTTGGGGGGCTTTGCTAGGTTCGCGTCTGGTCGTAGCTCGTGCCGGTGTGCCTATCTCAACGCCAGGGGAAGATGTTGCGGTTTTGGTCTGGACCTAGCCCGAGCTCCGGGGGTGGTGGTTCTCGGGTCTGGGTGAAAACTTTGCAGGACCTCTGTCTCTGCCGACGACGATGACGCGTTCCCGCAAGACCCCCCCTTCTTTGGTTCCTCAAGCCCTGCTAGGTGGTCGACCCGTCGTTGAGTTCTCCTTGGGTTGCAGTCTTGATGCGGTGGAGGTTTGTTGGTGTGGACACGGTCGTGATTGCTCCTGTTCAACTATACCTGGGCATGTGTCGGGCCGGGCCGGGCCTCGGGCCGGCCCGAGGTAGGCCCGATGCAAAAAATCCGGCCCAAGCCCGGCCCGACCAAAATCCCACCAAGCCCGTCGGGCCGCGGGCCGGGCCGCAGTGTTAATGTGCATTTTCGGGCTACCCAGGCCCGGCCCGGCCCGGCAGTCGGGCCAACATTTCGGCCCAGTTTTTCGGCCGGGGCGGCTGTGGGCTGGCATGGCCAGATATAGGTTCAACAGAAGACAAGGCTCCCTCGACATGGATCAAGCTTGCGCTTCGGCTGGGCTTTTTATGTGTTGTCTTTTGTTGTGGGTTCCGTGTGCGCGTGTGCGTGTGTTGTAACTCTTGATGTAACTCCTGGCCGGTTGATGGCTTTGTTAATTCAAAGTCGGGCTCATTTCGAGCCTTGCGTTTAAAAAAAAACACCGACGCACGCCGTGTGTGCATCCTGCCCGCATCCTTGCTCGCTTATTGTTTCCAAATCAAAATAATCCCAATTCCATGGCCACCAGCACGCCTGACCTTGTTTGGTACATGCGTGCGATGGCATTCTTCTCTCGAGAACAATATTAGGAGCGCGTTTGGTAGCCTGCAGACACCTTGGCTCGTATCGGGTCAGCAATTTTTAGCCTGTTTGGATGCCTGTAGCCCACTGTGTTGTTGCATGAATCGGGTTTTAAAGCACCCCCGGAACATGCCCTGGAGGAACGTCCGGAATGGCAGTTTCTTCAGGGCCAGGTCCGTTGCGGCCAGAAGCCTACACGCGTGGAGAAGGGAGGCGGAGACGCCGCATCCCTTCGAGAACACACGCCATAATTAGCCTCACCGCTCCCCTCTCATTCCTCTCAGTCACGATCGCACTCTCACCTCCTCCAAACTGTCACATCACCCGGCGGTTCCCCTCCCGCCGACCAATCCGCCGCACCGACGCACGGTGGAGCACCGCTACCGGAGGAGGAGACGTCGGTGACCAGGACCTCGACATCGGCCGCAATCTGCTCCGCAGTCCTCATCGGCATCTCATCTTCGCCCGCGACCTCGAGCTCGTCCTCGGCCGGAAGAATGGCGGTAACGACCTCTCCTTCTCACCTTCGTACTCGTTCTGTTCAAACATGCCATTCTCGGGCATTTCTGACGACATGCACATTAGATCTGCTAGAGTTTCCGTTAGGATAGCGGTCGGATTGACGTTTTGCAAGGTGTTCGTCCCCATTTCTTCCAGTTCTTGTTCAGTTCTTGCATTTCACGGTCTCGATTTGCTGAGATCTGTTACTATAGTGTCGGATTGCGGTAGATCCTTCCTAGATTGTGCTTTCGATTGCTGAAACTGGCAGATCTTACTGTGCATGCAAAGAGGGGAAGGGTTTTTTGTGCTGGGGTTTATCATGTTGAGATTGCTGTGCGGAATGAGTCGTGGTAGGTTTCTGTAGATTGTGTAGTTTCTGATTGAACTAGGCCGATGATTGTAACCGGTAATCATAGTGTGAGGAGATGATTGATCTGAACCTATGGCATGACTGAACATCATCATGCCATTGGTTCAGATCAAACATCTCCTCCATATGTGCTCATTCTATGAGGCATATGCTACCTTGCTTTCCATTTGTACTTCTTCAGTTGTTCAATGGCCAATGATTTAACTATGGCACAACGGAAGACAGGGTGCTGCCCTCAAACTTAGTCGTGTGTGTCATATTACTTGCACACTAGACTTAGTTTGCGGGCAGTCCCTTTGCCTGCCGTGTGATCCTACATATGAGGCCTCGTTCTGGTTTGTCTAGTGCATTGGCTAATGATTCAACAATGGCGCACTGGAAGGCAAGGTGTTGCCCTCAAACTTAGTCATGTGTGCCATATTAGTGGCACACTAGACTTAGTTTGGGGACATTCCCTTTGCCTGCCGTGTGATCCTACATATGAGGCCTCGTTTTGGTTTGTCTAGTGCATTGGCCAAAGATTCAACAATGACACACTGGAAGGCAATGTGCTGCCCTCAAACTTAGTCGTGGGTGTGTGATTTATTGCACACTAGACTTAGTTTGAGGGCAGTCCCTTGAGCTGCCTTGTGATCCAATGTATGAGGCATCACATGTTTCCAATGTTCGTTTTCATCTATATACTTGTGAGCATGCACACCTCTAATGTGTTCTTGTGGCAGATTGAGAAGCTCAAGCTTGGGTCACTCGAGACCCCCGACGAGGGACCGTCCAAAAAGTGAAGGGTGGCTAACATCGGCCACTTCCAGCCGGACGTGGGGTCGGACGAGTTCCTGCGCATCGTCTTCAAGCCAACCTTCAACCGGCTACGGATCCCTCATGATTTCGTCAGGTGGTTCGGAGAAATCCCTTCGAACATCATCGTCACCACCAACACAGGCTGCTACCGGAGGATGACTACGGTGAGAGAAGGCGATGACGCACACATCGACCAGGGGTGGGTGGCCTTCACCGTCGCTCATCAGCTGCAGATAGGCCAGTTCCTCATCTTCAAGAAGGTGTCCACCTTCCAGTACAATGTGGTCATCTTCGACTACACCTGCACTGAGGTGATGACCATGTGCCGTTACCATGGCGACGCCACCAGGTGTGTCGTCTTCCAAAGTCACGTCTGAAGCTCCTGGTCTGTGTGTACTTGTTGTTCCAGTCGTCTTGTTCAACTATGATCGTCTATGGTGTGTCCTGAACTATGATCGTCATGTGTCGTGAACTACGAACGTGTTTGAACTATTATCACTGCTAAGTTTGTCTGAACTATGAACTGTGTTCTTCCTTGTGCTATTGATCGCTGGTAATCTCACCACCGAAGGTAAGAGGTAAGCAGAAGCAGTTTCTGGGTTGCAACCAAACAACAGCGACGCCGTTCTGGGCTGCTACGAGGCCTGAAAACCAACCTACCAAACGGGCAGAGCCCAAATCTCCACGGGGCCGAAAAAACTCTATGCAGACCACCAAACAACGTGACTTTTATGGCCCATGGCCCGTCTGCGACGCGCAGGGGACTCCTTCCCACTGCGCCAGTCATGCAGGAAAGTCATGCAGACTACCAAACGCGCCCTAGTTGATTGCCCACGCGTGATCCTGATCATGAGGTTCGAACGAGTATCTCTGGCTATAGGGGCCACATGTTTCACCGAGTCAAGGAGGCCGAAACAAATGATTCCCCTTCCTCGCTTGTCGCTCCCGGTCGGCGCGGCACCGGAGGACCCCAAACCCTAGCCGCCAAGCCCCTCCCCAACTCCCCCCTCTCCGTTGCCGCCGTTAGAGGAGACCGCTGGAAATCCGGCATGGTGCCAAGGACGGTGACGGCAAGGCTGTCGCGACTATGCTTCCCTGGCGGAGGGATTCGGTGTTCATTGCGGCGGCCTCTTCTGGTGAGGGCCGCGTGGATCCTGGTGGAAGGAAACACTCGTCGGTGCTGCTGACCACCCTCTCTGGTCGGGTGGGTGACGAGGGGACGGTTGACGGTGGTGCGTGGAGGCCACCCCGTTGACTTCCATCATCTCTGAAGACGACGACTCCACACCGCGCAGATCCCACCCTTTGGGTACCGATTCCTTTGGATATGGAGCCGTCTCGGTGTGATAGGGCTGGGGCTCTTCCCGGGAGAATCCCTAGCCGGCGATGGCGTCCTGACGTCGCAGACGTCTCTGACGATGTTCTCCTCCTTGGAGGCGACATCGAGGTACATCCCTTTCCCCTCCTTCCTTGTGCCCTGGTAAAACCCCAAAATCCACAGATTGGGCGACGGCGACGCTTCATCATCGTTTTCCCCCTTGGCGGCGCTGTTTTGGGTCTGCGGAAGGGGGTTTGGGCTGTGTGTGGTCTGGTCTTCCTGTGGCGCCGTCTTTCGGAGGAGTTGCGGTGGTGTGCTCGATCGGATTGAGGTCTGGCCTTCATGGTCGCGCGACTGACATCTTCTTGCCGTGTCTTCAGGTGACATGGTCCTAAAGCTTGCGTCTTGTCACTTGATTGGTGTTGTGGTCAACGAGGCCGGTCGTGCGCAGTTTGCGTGCAGAGGTGACCGTGCTTGCTCGCTTCCTTAACATAATGTCCTTGGCCATGCATCCGCACTCTCGGGTCAGCGGCTCTACCTTCTGACAGTACAACACCAGCCTTAGCCAGGGCGAGAAGGCATGGGCCTTCTTCGGAGGTGGAAACGGAAACAGATGACATATGGGATCTCCTGAGTTGGAAAGTGACGAAGGCAGGCTTCTCTGGTGACGTGCTTGTCTTCACGGTGTTGTCTACTCGTGTGATCATACCGGTGGTTGATGGCCTCAAAGTCCAAGTTGTTTTCTTTGTTTATCCCATCGTCGTTTGTTGTTTTGGAGGCTGTAAGTTGATCTTTCAGCACCTTATACTTGCCGTTAATGCGTTTTTAATTGAACGCGGGGCTAGAACCTCCTGTTTAAAAATCATGAGGGTCGAACTAGTACTGTCTTAGGATGATTGCCAGATTACACATGAGTTGAAAAGAGAAATTTATTGGGAGTGAACCGTACGGATTTTAGAACTCGCATTTTAGAAATGGAGCGAACGAGTTGCCACTTCTTAAATTTTCAAAGCGAAGATGGATGCCAACAGTTAGGAACTGACGCGACAACTTCTGACTGATCTGCTCCACAAAACATTTGCTCAATATTAACGTTCAGAAAAGGAGGAGATGGCCACGAGTTGTCTCGAATGCTCTGTCCTCGCCCCATATTGTTCATCTTCTCCATCCTCGCCCTTTGCACCGTGCGCCGAAGATCTGGTAAAGAAATTGCAGAATCTAATATAATAATATTGTGAAGATAGAAATTATATCCAACCTGCATCAACATAATGTCCGAAACTAGCCGAGACATTAAGAATGCTCACAGCTAAAAAAAAAACGTTCGGTCTGTCCTAATACCATTATTGATGCCATTGAGAAGTTCATTGTAATTAATGTACCCCGTTTATTCTTAGACGGAAGTAGGACAATGGAGACAATCCCTTTTAGCCACACTCCTGCTAAAGTATTTGAAAAATCTAACTTCTAGGCTAAATTAATTTCTTGCCTGACCCTTTAACGAAACTATTTTGAAAACTAACCCATGTAATTGGCGTAATCATGAATGGAGCCAAAGTTGTGTGCATGTGGGCGCCAAAGCAAAACGGCACAGAAACACCCTTAGTAGTTCGGCGGCATTGCCATTGGCGCCGACCTTACTTTTGCGTCATGTGGCTTGGCGCCGACCTGCTTCGGCGATGTTTTCCAATGGCGTCCACCTGCACAATTTTGGCTTCACCCTCCATGACGCCAAACTCAGAGGTCAATTTTCAAAATAGTTTTTCAAGGGGCCAGATGAGAATTACTTTCGTCTAGGGGTTAGATTTGTCAAAAAACACCCTAAGTAACATGCATGCCCTAGTTTTTTCAAGCTAATGTAATAACTCAAATGAAAATGTGCATGTGGATGGGAAAAAAATAATCCATCACGAAGGAGGGTTGTACGGAGGACGTACGTGTTTGTAAGCCCAGGTCATTTTGACACGGACTCACTGCCCGTGCATGAACACGTCCAGTGCGACGGTGTACGGATTCTAGCCTGAAGTGACTTGTCAAACGAATCCTTCTTTTTTGACTCTCCATTGCTGCAGGACTCATGCATCTACCAAGTTACCACTGCTTAGAGCATCCCCACTCGTCTCCCCGGCGAGCTCCCCGAGCGACGATTTTTCCATCCGGATGGCGTAATTCGGTCCAGTCGCGCCCCCGGTTCCTCGTTTTCGTTCGGATTTGGCCCTTCATCCATCCGGCGAGCCCACGCCAACCCCGGTCCCCCGAGGCGCGCTCGGGGACTCCGGACGAAAGAGTTTGGCGGGAAAGAGGCGTGTGGACCCTGGACCGCCAAATCCTGTCGATTTCCCTCCAATTTGCTTGCATATCCCCATTCTCTCCCGCCGGATTTGTGTAGCCGTCTCCATTCTCCTCCTCCTCTTTCTCGTCCACCACCATGCCGCCGAAGCCGAGGAAGTCGCGGCGAAGAAGGAGCGGCCAACGCACAGTGGGCGGCGGACGAGCTCCGGGTCGAAACAAGCGCCAGGGCGGAGAGGGAGAAGAAACTCAACGCGAAGAGGGCGGCGTTGGCGGCGGAGGACGAACAAGCGAGGAAGGTCTCCATGGCCATGAGCATGGGCCATGGTCGCGGCGGCGGCGCCGCTATGTTCCTCGGCCAGTGGCCCATCCAAGGTACGAGCAGTTCCCCGTCGGCTTTCTCCCCTTCGAGCTTCTCCCCGTCGTCGCCTGCCATGTTCCAAGAGGCGACCTACGGCCAACCGTCCAGGTTCACGCCATCGCCGCCCGATCTCGCCGGCGGCAACCTGAACGAGAGCTTCTCGCCAGCCCTGCGACGAGGGCCACTCCCGTTCGGTGCGATGGCGGCGCCGAACGATAAGGTGAGGAACGAGATGATCGACTCCGGCTCCGCGGCCGCCGCTGCGAGCCCGGGGTTCTTCACGCAAGAGGAGGCGAGAGCGACGGCAGCTGTCGCGGAGCGCAACCGGTGGGCGGAGGATGTGGCCGACGGAAGCCAAGCCGTCGAAGAAGAAGAAGAGGAAGAACCAACCCAAGTCGAGGTCGCCGACGACAACCCGCCGAAGGGAAAGAAGAAGAGGAAGAAGGACGCGCCGCCGGCCGAACCGCGCATCAAATGGACGCCGAGGGAAGAGGAGTGCCTCGCCGAAGCTTGGATGACCGTGTCCATGGACGGCATAACCGGGGCGAATCAATCCTTTGACACATATTGGCTTCGAGTGAAGGCAGCGTTCGACGAGCGCAAGCTCGTCGATCCCTACTTCAACAAGACGATCATGAACCGGGGAGACAAGGCCATGGCCACCCATTGGGGGATCATACAGACGGCGTGCAGGAAATGACACGGCATACAGGAGGAGCTCAAAAACAACCCGGTGAGCAGCGAAGACTTTGAAGCCAAGGTATGCATACGCCGTGCCTCCTCCGTCAACCTACTGATCGCCGTGAACTGACCCATATCGCCGTCCTCTTTTTCCCCAGGTGCGCCGTGCTTTCGACATGTACCACGACGACACCGGCTTGCAGTTCAAGTTTCTGAACGTCTACTCCCGCATCGAGAAGTGCGAGAAGTGGACGGAAACCCGCACGAGCCTCTCGAAGAGCAAAACCGAACAGTACAACCCCGACGCTCCGGCGCCAGGCTCGTCGAATGGCCGCCCGGAACTCGGCCAGAAAAAGCTCAAAGATCTCAAAAAGATGGGCCATCCCGCCGAGAGAATGCAGGCGTCATTCGACAAGTGCTGGGCCGACGCGAGGACGCACACCGCCGGGAGGGACGACAAGTTCGACGGCAGGTGGAGGGAGATGCTCGCTAACCAAGGCGCCCGGATCGCCCTGCTGAAGACGACGGCCGCGGCGAAGAAGAGGAACACAGACTTGGCGTTCCTGATGGGCGGCAACACGGAACTGATGGACGAGGAGACGAGGAATTGGTACGAGGGACATCGCAGCGACATCCTCCGACCCGCTCCGCCAGTTCTTCGTCGTCTCCGCGCCTACCTCGTCGTCCTCACCGTCTACGACGTCGACGCCGCCGCTTCAACGTCGACGCGGCCGCGGCGTCGGCCGCCGCTTGACCACGGCGTGTGACGCCGCCGTGCCGACGGGACTGCCGACGCCCCGTTGTGTAATTTCCTCCGATCGCCGATCTGTGGCTGATCCTTTTGCCGATCGAATTTGTAGCGGGACGACGACTTGTTTGAATTTCGACTTTGTCCACCGAACTCCGGGTGGACAACTGGAAATATGGTTCTCCCCACGAATTAATTTCGTCCGATCCGGCGGTTGTTTCGTTCGGATTTCGGCGTGGGGAGGCCAGACGAGTGGAGATGCTCTTAAGGCATCTCCAATGGGGCGACGCATTTCAGACGTTTAAATTGTCCGCGTGTGTCCGTTTCCGTCGCCCCACCGACATGAAAATTACCTTTTTGTCCGCGCGTCCGTTTGCGCCTTGGGGTGCCTCCAGCGGCCCGACGCATTTGCGCGTCGGTATGAATTGGGATGTTTCAAAACAACAAAATAAACAGTGGTCATAGCTATTTGAAAGATCAGAGATGGTAAACCTAGAGGGGGGGGGGTGAATAGGTTTCTACAGATTTTAATTCTTTCTTTGCAATATTAGGCTTTGCGGAATATAAAGATGAGCCTAATGCAAACTAGGTGAAACAACCTATATGAGGATACAAGTAACTCAAGCACGAAGGCTCTCACAGGCAGTTATATCACAAGTAAGGAGTTCGGTTAGAGATAACCGATAGCACGCGGAGACAGGATGTATTCCCGTGTTCCCTTCCTTTGCAAGAAGGTACATCACGTTTGGACGCGTGGAGGTCCCACGAAGGATTCCCCGCGCCACGAAGGCTCAACCTATTCTCGGGAGCCTATCCCACGAAGGAATAGCTCACTCACTTGTGGTAGACTTTGAGGTAGCCTCCAAACCTTCACAATCTTGTCAGGAGCAAATCCACAGCCCGGATGCTTCCGGACCACTTTTGCCCACCTAGGGTTTCCAAGGAACCCTAGAGAGCAAGCTTCTTGATGAATACAAGGGGGAATGAGATTTGTCTTGGTAGAACAGTAGATCGGGTCCTCCTCTATCGTTTCCCCGGAGGGATTTAAGTTTGGGTGGAGGAGGAGGGAGATCTGAGGCTTTTGTTGTTTCTAGCAATGGAGTATGAGAGAGAGCTCAAGAATAGTTTCTAGTGTAGTGCCTGAGCTTTCAGAGGTAGGATAAGGGCTATTTATAGTATCACTTGAAATATGGCCGTTGCTCACTTGACACATCAACTTCCTCCCGAGAATCCCGGTCAACCGGACCACAGACCGGAGCGTCCGGCGCAGGGGCCGGTCGGACCGGACCAGGGACCGGACCCGCCGGTCCAAACCGAGCGGAAGACCGGACCCCAACCGGAGCCTTGAAATGTCGCCCAGTACTCCCTCCGGTTGCTGTCAGCGTAGAGCCCGGTTGGCGCCGGGGCGCCCGGTCGGGAGCCCGGTCGGACCGGGCCAGGGACCGGACCCGCCGGTCCAAACCGGGCGGCAGACCGGACCTTGACCGGGGGCAACTTCGTGTCTTCCAGTACCTCGCCCGGTTGGCGTCAGCGCAGGGCCGGTTGGCGCCGGAGCGCCCGGCCCAGCGCCCGGTCGACCGGGCGGCAGACCGGAGGCTGCCGGCGCACGGGCCGGTCCAACCGGGTCTATGACCGGCTGCCTGCTGGAGAACCCCTTTTGATTGTTGTCGAAGTGGGGGGTCTCCTTTAGCCTTCTTATTCCTTGATACACCATTTATGCCTCTTTGGCTAATACCTGGGATTATCCTTACAAACATGTATTAGGCCAAATACTCTAGCACGGTGTCATTGTAACCAAAATAATGGATAAGGGTAAAATACCCTTACACTATTACATCCAAATTTTTAAAAGTCTACATGAAAATAAGACGATATTCCTCTAGGCAATGTCTTCATGGCCAGCCAATGCCCACTGATGCTCAATCAGATCCGTCTGCAGGCGTTTGCACATGGCCTCGTCAGTGGCTTCTACATTCATATGCAGATAGTCCTCCCAAGATAATGCCCCAGGGATTGGCGCAATCAGCTCACCTTGGAAATCCCAGTGGTGCTCATTGCGGCCATCAAGACGCTCGTTCTCAATGATCATGTTGTGCATGATCACGCAGCATGTCATCACCTCATGCATGGTCTTGAGCGACCATGTTCTTGTCGGGTGACGAACAATTGCCCACCGATCTTGGAGCACACCAAATCCTCGTTCCACATCTTTCCTACAAGCCTCTTGCATCTTGGCAAACCTCCTCGTCTTCTGCTAGTTTGGATTACAGACAGTCTTCACCAGTGTGGCCCAGTCAGGGTAGATGCCATCAGCAAGATAATATGGCTTGTCATACGCATTCCCATTGACCTCGTAGCTCACCAGGCGAGTTCTGCCTTGCATAAGCCTGTTGAAAACCGGTGATCGGTGCAACACATTATTGTCGTTGTTGGAACCGGTCATGCCAAAGAATGAATGCCAAATCCATAAATCTTGAGATATGAAAGCCTCATGAATGACAGTCTGTCCCTCCACATGCCCGCTGTACTGACCCTGCCATCCAAATGGACACTTCTTCCACTCCCAGTGCATGCAATCTATGATGCCAATCATTACTGGGAACCCTCTAGATTCGTTGATAGACAACAGCCGCCTTGTATCCTCAACAGTTGGCTCCCTACAGTAATGTTGTCCGAACACGGCAATCACGGCTCGGCAAAACCTGTACATGGACTCAAGGCAGGTGCTCTCACCCATTCGAAGATACTCATCGAATATATCAGCAGCCATTCCATATGATAGCATGCGAATAGCTGCGAAGCATTTTTGGTAGGAGTTGGAGCATAGCGCACCTGTTGCATCGGGCCTGCATTGGAAGTAGGGGTCGTAGTTTCTGACGCCCCGTAGAATGACCATGAACAGATCCCTTGACATCCTGTACCGGCGCCGAAACAATTTTTCCTTGTACACCGGATTGGTGCGGTGGAAGTAGTCCTTGTGGAGCCGGAGGTGACCTTCCACTCTGTTGCGCGACATGTTTTTTGACCGGCCCTTCACAGAGCCCCGATGCACCAGTGTCTGGCTTGAGTTGTACTCGTGGAGGATGGAGGCCACAACAGTAGACATTGTCTGCGTCGACTGATCTAACACCTCGTCGAAAGAGGAGTCAACGACCTCCGCGCGGAACTTTTCCAACATCTGCCACATGTCCATCTACGTGAGTAGTAACTGTGGATCAATGGCCGTGCACAATAGCGCCGAAAACACGAGTAAGAAACCTACCGGCGCAATTGACCGAACAGGTCATGGGCGGCAAGGCCGGGCGGCGCAACCGACAAAGTTTGGCCCCAAAACAGGCGACAGGTGCGCGCCAGAGCCTACCCCGACTGAGATCCTGTTCTCCGGTGCGGTGAGAACCGAGCGGACGGCGTGTACTGCGGCGGTGCGGCGGGGTGGCGGCGGGTGGGATTAGGATGGTGGCATAGCACTAGGGTAGCAAAGAAGGGGGAAAATAAGCAAATCGAAGCGGTCAATTTCGTTGTTCCTAACGTGCGGGACCGGGTAAGAAAAGGAGGACGCTCGCCGCGACCGCGCAGAGTCCACGGAGACGCAAACCTGGCGCATATTTGGGCTAGGTTTGCGTCGCCGCGGACGTCCCGACCACTTTGCGTCACCCCGCTGGAGCAGGACCCAGACGCATTTTCGGTCTCCGCGGACGCAAACGGTCACTCAACGTCCGTTTGCGTCGCCCCATTGGAGATGACCTTAGAACACAGAATTCAGATCACATCATTTTCGAGCTAGCTTGATGTACAAAGCTCTTTGTATTCCTACTCAACCGGTCGTAAATAACAAATCCATCTAGAAGATGTAAATACCTCTGAAAACAAAGGTCTTTGTATGGTATCTTCGTCGAGGTGTAATTCTTACTAAAGATAACCTTATAAAACTTATAAGAAATGTGTGTTCTGTCATGAAGAAGAGAAAATAAAACACATTTTCTTCAATTTCCGGGTTGCTAGATCTATATGGTCAATCATTCAGATAGGTTCTACTATATACCTACCCCGTAGTATTGCTAACGTTTTTGGCAATTGGATAAGTGGGGTGGATTCTAGGTATAAGACGATTATCTGAGTGAGAGCGATTGCAGCTGTATGGTTGCTTTGGCTGTGTAGAAATGATAAGATTTTTAATGACAATAATTCTTCTATTATGCAGGTTATCTACAGGTGTACAACTATGCTCCGTTCATGGTTGCTGCTTCAACGCTTCGAGAACTGAGACCTATTTATGGAGATGTGTACACGGTTGAAGAATACGGCCAAGGAGTTTATTTCCCAACATGGATGGTTGCATAGCCGTAGGTTAGAAGCCAATGGAGATGCAGACTAGTTGGCTTTTTTCCTTTTGTTTCTTTCTGTAATCATTTTATTTTGATACTGAATTTTTAAACGGCTGTGTGCATCTTAAGGTCGGTGTAATGCTTGAAACATCGAGCACCGTCCTTTCTTGAAAAAAAAGTATCAAGGGCATCGGAGAATGACATGGGAATCCCATAATTTACCCTGAGGATGTGATGTAGTACTGGTCCGGTATTCAGATAATCAATCACAGTACATGCATGCTACTCACTCCGATCTGCCTCCGTCTTCCGTTCCTCTGAATAAATAATCAGTTGCCGTGTGCAGTTACATGTTTCCTGCTCCATAAAGCAAGCTAACCATTCGATCTTTAGTATCACAGCCTGCTCCATCTGTCGCACTAAGAACAAAGAGCTTTGAATCTGAACGAAACGAATCATCATATGACAAGCGAAGCTACAGCGAGTTCTACGTCCTGCAGAGAAGACAACAGGAGGCAGCAGCAAGAATATTAAAAATAAAGCTGCTCCTTTGCTGCAATCGCTTGCATCAATGCCGCCGAGCGGCAGCAGAGGTTTTGAAAAGCCTCATACAACTGCGCCCCGGTGCAGTGACAAGAACAATACGCTGGGACCTCTCTCTCTTCATCTGACACCGCTGCATTGTGCATGCTGGGTGCTGACCGTGGAAGAGAAACAAGCATGGGAACAGAATGGGATGTGCATTGACAAGCTGAAAGTGCTCACCTGTTTTGCTCAACAAGGGAAGCGACGAGACAGAGAAATGAATAGTGAGAGAGTAGTTCTATTTTATTTATTTATTTATCATGGGCTTCCTTTTTTCCGCTGTGAGAGCTGTAGCTAATCATTACACGCATTGCTTACTCCTTGGTCATGTTGAATTGAAAGAATCTAGTACCTGGTCATAGAAGAAACAAGCAATTGAGCGAGTAGAGTAGTAGATAGGGCCAGGGGAAAGATGGGAGCGATGAGTATGCATAACTATAAATTTCTGTTGCTCTAAAAAACAACTGTAAACTTCTTGTATTAGTGGATATATATACTATATAGTTGGAGTATCTTTTTTTTTCTTGTTGAAGATTTACACACAGGAGGGTATATGATCCGAAGCTCCAAATGGAGGACGAGCTCCATGGAGTTCCCTTTTAAAAAAATTGGAAACATCATTTTTCACCTAAAATAGTCTGAAAAAATGTCCAAGTACATATGGATGTCCAGTATCTATGTGTAATGTTTCGTTGAATTATGTTTTCATTTGTGGCCTATATAAAAAGTACAAATGTGAAGAGCAAACTAAAAACCAATGAATGCTTACTCAGGCTCTCATTTTTGTCAATTTTGTGTATCCCAAAATACTACGTACAACATTTTACATGTCCTTAAAAATCATCTTCACATATGTGTACAAAAGTTCTTATATTGTTCTGAAACTTTTGAATGTGATTTCTATTTTTGAAAATTACCGGGCTCACTGGAGCTCGCGAGCCTTGACCTTCTTAACTGTCAAAGGGTAACATCATATGATGCACTTTAAAGGCTTCTTTGATTCAGAATATTTCAAAGGACACGGCAACTGAAAAATCATACAAAAAAAGAATGCATGCCATGCCAAATCCCACTAGAATCTGAAATACCTATACGAAATTAAGAGAGGCCATATGATATTATGATTGAACTACAGAAAGTTTTTTTTTAAAATTCCAAATGTACTAGTAATCTTTCATTAGGTCGGACACAATAAAAAAATTCCATTGAAATTGCATGCAACATGGACCATAACAGAATGTGTACGGTTGTATAAATTCTTTGCTAAAGGACACAATCTTCTAAAATCGATATAGAATTTCAGAGTGGACTAAATTTGTAGCATTCTGTAAACCAAGTCCATTTCTTGCCTTGGGCTGGGAGACCGGGAGGCGTTTGACTCCCCCACACTATTATTTTTATTGCACTACTGGTACTACTTAGTACAATTCTTTGATTTTTTTTTTTTGTTGAGAATGGGAACAGGATAAATATGAAGCGGTTAACATTAGAGTTTTTAATTAGATGAAGGAAGGGGTTCACTTAGCCTTGGTATACAAGAGTACACACAACTAGGTCCAGAAATCAGACACTATGTTACGCGGCATTAGTATTATTTAAACAGAACCATCTTCGGGAGTGGTGTTTTGGAACATGAGAGCATATGCTCCCTATATTTTTAAATGCATCTTACACATATTTTAAATTTCAAAAAATTGAAACAAAAAATTTGCACGTACATCTTCACGTGCTACGCGCTCACAAAGTCGTTTCATAAAAAATGAACTTATCATGTGACGTGTGTAAAAAAGAAAAAATTCAGCGCCGAAAATAATGCTTTTCACAGGATAAGTTTTCTCTTTTTTACATAGGCCACACAAAATATTATTTTTTGGTGAAACTTGACGTACACACATATATTATAGAGATGTACATGTAGAATTTTTTGTCAAAATTTTTCCACACTTCGAAATATGTTTTGTTGGTAGAGGGAGCATACGCACCCGAGAGCCGAATTGAATTTCCGACCATCTTGTTATTATTGATATACTAGATAGTAAAGTTTTGGTCTTATGTGATATGAAGTAATTTCATGCAACACATACTCTTGGAGAATAATTTATATTGATTTGGTCCGTTTCCTAGGATTGAAAACAATAAAAAATAATTCATGTAGATATTGTCCAACTGAAACTTGCTTTGTCACTTCAAGATACATCATATTACCCTAGAAACCCCAACTGAAACTTGATTTGTCACTTTAAGATACATCATATTACCCTGGAATCTCCAACTGAAACTTGCTGAAACAACAAATGTTTTCACTACACATTATATGCTTACTATTGTTTTTACTCAATTTCTCTAATTATATATCCTAATAAATTATGTCCATAAAAGTAGCTTTTCTCGTGAAGTATTTTTAGCATCTCATCAAAAATTGCTGTAACTTGGAGATTACAATAGTCAAAAGTTTCAGAAAAACTAAACAAACATGAGAGAAAAGTTAGGTATTTTGTTTTCAGGGAGGGCCTTACTAAAGTTCCCTATTTGATAGCTTTATGAAAATTTGAAATTAAGCCAAAATGTAACTGATGAAGAATATCTACCAAGTCTTGCAATGAATATTTGCTAAGAGTAAATTAATTATTTAATAAGTTAATTAATGCTATATCAATTTATGTTATGATGATATTTTTTGAAAAGTAGGAAACTAATGAATCTCACCAATAATTTTATACTATTTCCATTCCAATGAATCAGACTTATATTATTTTTTGAAAAGTCAAATCATGTAAAGTTTGATCCAAAAAATCATTAACATGCAAACTACAAAATCAATATCATTAGATATATCATGAAATATGTTTTATATGATAACTATAGAATATCATATTTGTTGCTATCTTAGGTTACAAGATGGGGAGAACTTAAAATGCAGAACCCGCCCCTCCTCCTACGGTGCTCCTCAGGGCGCTGCCGGGGGCTCAAATCCCGTCGCCTCCTTCCCCTCCCTTCCTCGAGCTCCCTCCCACCGCTTGACATAGGAATCCTGAATGGGCATGCCGAATAAGATACCCGAGGTTATCTGGAGGCCCACGACTCAAAGTTTTTAAGGCCCAGAAGCCCGACGAACCTCGATAAGGAATATAGAGTTATATTAGGACTCACGAATCATGTAATCATACGGGAAAGACCCGGATGGCTTCTCAGAGCTTGTAACTTGTACAACACGAAATCCCTCGGCTCTTACTCCTATATGAAGGGGAGCCGAGGGAAGGAGAAAGGATCGAATCCATTTTCAGCATAAACCCTAGTTTCTTAGTCAAGCACCTTTTCGGCTGAACCTTCTAGATCTACTTGCCATCTACTTTCTACGAAACCCTAAGTCCACAATCTGTAGGTATTGACAAGTTAATCCCTTGTCACCCCTGCCGTCGGCGTTGGCCGCGGCCCCTGGTACCTAAGGTGCTAAGGGTGGGGGGATTGGGGGTGGCTGTCCTTGAAGATGCGGCTAGGGTAGCGTCTACGGGATGGCCGTGGGCGGCGGTCGGGGCGGCGTTCCCCGGCCAAGCGGCGGCTGTCTCGCCCATCGATGGAGGCATGCTATGGGCCTAGGTCTCCCGCCTAGGTCTGCCGTCCTGTGGCGGTGTTGCTGGTGGTGGGGTGCGGTGGAGGCCGACGCCTAGGGCTGCGACGAGCCTTGGTGGTTGCTGCCGGCGATGACCTCCGTGGTTGTTGCAGTCGGCGGCGCGGCCAAGGCCTAATCTGGGCCCAAATGGGCTTTGCAGGTTGCGGTCTCGCGACTGTCAAGGGCTGCTGCGTGCCCTGCTGGCTCTCACACGCATCCCAGGGTCATTTGTTCTGCCGGCTTTTCCGGTGAGACGGACAACGAGGATGGCCAGTTGCGTGGGGGATCGGCCTAAATAATGGTGGCGGTCCTAGGGTTCCTCGAGCACCAAGATGAAGATCTTCCTGATGCATGTCCTACTGGATTTGGCTGGAGTATAGAGTTCCGGAAGGCTCCGCCGGCGAATGTAATAGTGCACCTTATGCCTGGAGTTCGCTGGATCAGGTGGTATTCGGTCGTGCGCACCCATGCTTTTATTCCGACCATTTGGTTTCGGAGGGAGCGAAGCAAAGCTCTGTTCTGTGTTGCCATCAGATGCCATTCTCGTCCATGGTGAAATCAGAGATGGAGAATATCATGAAGACCGGATTGAAGGATTAGCAATGGAGGATCGAGTCTCTGTGATGTTGAGGGACTTGCTTGGTGTTCTGGGTTTGCAGCAGCGGTATGCAAGTGGGGTGGCAGCATAGGTGAAGTTCAGAGCCTTACCTTTCAAGGTGAAATTCAAGGTCTGGCCTTAATTGGTTGTGCTTGTCAATGTCTTTGTTGAAGGCATTGTTTTGAGAGTGGGGACCATCTTCAGGGTGAAAACCTAAGATCTTTTGATCAGGCGACGACGATGCTTGTACACTGTTCTTCTCAAATGCATCAATTTTGGAGTGTCTGGACTTCAGGTGTTGTCTTGGTGGTGGATCTGTTGTTGCTGCTAGCGCTGGAATACCATAGCGGGACTTTTTATTTCTTAGTATTCTTTTTTTGGCTGTGTGCATCCGTACTACCATTAGGGTATTGCTTCGTTGCAGAGGCTAGGTGTAATTGTTATCTCTTGATATTAATATTTTTCCTTTATTGAAAATCACATTTGTTGATAGATTTATCAAAAAGTTTGGTCAAACTTTACTTGGTTTGACCGAAAAATTAGAAGCCTTACTCACTTGAAGGGAGGGTGTATAATAATACTCACTACCGCATGGAGACTTTTCAAGTATTGTCTTTGATCAAGAAATAAATCATGTATATAGATAATATTGAATATTAAATTGGTATCATTAGAAAGTCTTTTTCAGTAGAAATCTAATAATATCAATCATGTATTATATGATTCACATATTATTGCTCAATTCTTTGAGTCAAATTTCATCGTAAAATCCGTGTGCAGCTTATTTGGAGAAACAGAGGAAGTACCTTGTAGTATATTGCCATGACCAAGTTCCCTTGTTCTGCTATCTAGGACCAAACGTGTATAAACATGCATGTACGTCCAGCTAATTTTGGTCGCGGCCCGGAAAGCTTTATTTTGTTCAGAGAAGAATGAGTTACAACGCAGACTCGCACAGCAGTACAAGGTATACAGGCTAGGTGCAGGCAGTCGGCCATAAGAAAGAAATTGATGAAAGCTAACAAACAAAAGGTTATCCTGGACCATTTTTTGTATGACGCTTAAAACTGTATGTTGGCATTGGCTGCGTCATCTGCCTGACAAGTAAACAGGTTTCCACTGTGTGAATATACAGTTAATTAATGTAGTACACATAATTTCTATGAAACAATCATTTGAACGGCACATATTCTACTGACAGATCATCATTACCGAATAGACCAATATTGCAGATTGGACTAATATGCTCCTATCTAATAGACCATATATTTGGTAGATTCATTACCATAAGTTTTTTTACAGATGAATTTATTTCATTAATGTATTGACTTAAACATGAGTATATAGTCTGCCGAAAAAATAATTTTCAAATTAGCAGGCTATAAACCTGAAAAAGGAGCTTAGCCAAGCTAAAGGCTAGCAAAAGAACTAAAGCTTAAGGGTAACAGGCAAGAGAAAAAGAGCAATCTTTAAGCACCTCTTTTGTTACTTTGATCATTGCAGCTGTAATCAGCGGCGGGCAAAGATTAAAGAAACTGTACTAGGACAAAGGCATAGTTCACCAGCTGATATAGGCCATTAATCCGATTTGCGCAATCATTTTATCGTTGCCTTTTCCACTACAACTTTCTCATGTGTTAATCCATGCAAATTGGACATGGATAGATATACAGATCCATATCTCGTGATTCTTTACTAGTTGAAAGCACACTGCATTTAGATCGAAGGCGGCAATATACTTAGCCAGGTACAATGAATCGGTACGACCACACGGAACGAGGAGAAAATCCAGAAGGCATCTAGGAATTCCGCCACCCCTGCTGGCAAAGCCGCCAGTCCATCTCGTCTCCGATGGTCCTTGGGGCCCCGGAAGTGTAAAGGACCACGACCCCTCACCGGTGGTAGGATTCTCTTTCTTTTGTAGGTAGTTTTAGTGTTTTCTTCAGGATGGTGAAGCGGTGGCCACATCCTGAAGAGAGAATAAGGTCCTCTCTACCCTATTCCCGCTCCGGTGATGCGCCTAGTGACAACGGAGAGCGCGTGGACCGTGGAGTCGTCTTCCTAGCGGATCTCCTATGATCCAGCCAGTTTTCGTGTTTCTTATTGTGGTTGCTGGCTTTTCGGATCTACGATTCTCATCATTGACATGCTTGTTGCTCTAGTGCGCTTGTCATTTGCGGCTTTAGCATGAAGACTTTTCGTCTGTATACTATAACAATCTTTTTTACGGCAAGTTTTTCCCGGCAAGGGAGGCTCGAGGAGAAGGGCTCGGCTTTGGCTCACTTTAGTGCATGTAGCCATCACTAGATGGTCAAACTACCCATTGGTAATATTTGTTACTTTTTAATCCGTTATGTTGCTGCTGATGATAATTAATAGATCGCTGAAACTTTTTGCAAAAAATAAAGCACTGCATTTGCCATAGGGGCAAAAGCCAGCATCATGGGCTTCACACACATCCTTGAACGGCTTCTCTCTCGGGCTTAGGGGAGGTTGCTCAAAGGGATAAAGCCTAGCAGTGTCTTTGCAAAAGATGAGGGAGCATTAAAGCAAAACAAGCTACGAGATTCTCATGGATTGGCATCCACCAGGGTGCGCTGCATGCATGCACTGAAGACACGGAGCATATACACAGCTCTAGCTTGCTAGCCGCTAATCCCCTTTTATTATCTCCTTTATACAAACTGAGGCGTGTGAATTTTCACCATGCATGCATGATCTTTTCCAATCTTGCATTAGCAAGTTCAGTTATATTATACAGCCTCCGTCCTTGTTTACATGACTCCTACATATTTTGAGGTCAATCTTTGATCATTGATTTAACCAACAAAGGAGGTGGTGGTCACAAAAATAATTTGACCGAATTCATTTTCAATTAAAATTTTGAACCGTTTAATTTTTGTAGCACCTAAACCATATATTATGGATCAAATTGATGATCAAAGTTTAATCACAGAACACGAGGACACCATGTAGATATGGATGGAAGAAGTATTTGAGAAACATCAGCATAATAATTTTTCTAGATGCATTAACATTTATTTGGTGCATTCTTTCCATTAATAGATACACGTGCATGCACTATATTTGACTCCGTCCAACATAGATGTCATTCTAGGATCTTACAAAACATGTAATGCAGAACGATATACATTTTATTATGTCGACTATTACGATTATTTTTCATATGAATGATCGAATCTTCAGGCCTCTCTGCTTTCCCTGGATGCACACATGTCCATAGTCCGTATGGGTATAGACTATGGAGTGCCCTAGATTTCAATGCAAATTAGTGAAACAAATCTACAAAGTCTTTCAGACTAGCCACAATGAGAGTATCATAAGTAGTATCATGCATGTCATATTGACAAAAATCTGATGTGGCGCATCAATTAACGAGATGTGAGAGATGGTAGCGGTATCGTAATATGATACAGAATCATAGCACGTAAAACTAGAAAATTTAAAGACAAACACATCATGTACACAAATTTGCATTGAGATTTTACAAAACATTAAATATGATGATACTATGATACTATCTTATGATACTATGCATTATGGGGGTAGTATCATAAACTAGTATGATGTGCATGATACTAGTATATGATACTTTCCATTGTGACTAGTCTCAATGATGTATGGGTTAAAAAGAATAATACCTGCCAAAGTATATGACAAACGACAAATATGAAATTTGCAACGGTTCACATAGAATGAAACACATTCACACGAGCGCACATGCCAATATATATATATATATATTTTGCACTATTAGTTTTGAAAAAACCACTTTTTCAAGTATCCTGACTTGAGAAGGAAAAATACTAAAGATAATACCCTTATATATAGTCATTTTCTTTGAACCTTTTTTCCTAGCATGAAAAGGCAAATGAGTTGATATCGAGCACACACAAATTAATTAGTCTACACAAGATAGTATATATACATTAATTAGGAAAGGGTAAGTGAAGACAAGAAATATTTGAAGATTTGAACTGGTGGTCTTCTGTCCATTCTTTTTGTAGACCCTCATCGCCAACCGATACCATACAAACCTACGAATATAGCAGCAAGCTACTGTCTCCTCTACGGCCCCCAATAAATGATCAAAGGAAATTGTACATATAACTTGAGTAAACTATGTTTCACATTGCTGTTATGTTCCTTGCAATAGAACAGGTGTCTTACTGGTACTCAGCAAATCTCAATCTAGATGCATGCGTGATAATGGGGATGATCAACAAACCAAGTTGATAAGCTAGCATATACGAATAGTACTAGTAGTGAGCCTGTCAAAATATATGAAACACAAGAGATTTTGAAGAAAACTTTAGTTGAGATAGTCCAACGACTGTATACAAGTAATCTGATTCGGCATCGAAACACGATCATATCAATTTTGTTTCAAGTTCATATATCGAAAGTTAAATCTGGCAAAGCATAGGCTCATTGTATTCTAGACGAAATAAAGTACCAAGTTCTCAGGCATTTTCTCTCGAGAAAATAAATACAGCAAGGAACTCAGCATATATTATCCCATTGAATGTAATACAAATTTCAAACCTCACTTAAGTTGGAAGTATCTCACGTTGAAAATGGGCCTAATTAATCGGTGGTATGAAAACAATTGCTTATGAGCTATAGATAATTTATGGTGTTTGCATCACTAATTCAATGAAGAGACAAGAAGAACTAAATCTATTATTTTATCAAGGGAAAATTATTATGGTTCGAAAAAGAATGTTATGGTTAAGCATCCCAAAAACATCCGAGATGCTGACAAAACACAAGAAAAAAAATTCAAGGTCAGATAAGCACAGAAGATAACAAGACAAGTATTTGCTTGAATGTAGTAACTCCTTTGAATTAACATTTGATAAATCCGTATATCACCATATACCAAATCATAGTCAACACATACAATGAAAGCTAGCTAGGCTACCCAAACAATTAGAAATGCACTCGCCTCTCTCATAACCATACATGCACAGATCGATATCCCTTGATTAATGAAGCTGCATATGTATAATTCATCTTTGTTTCTCAATTAAAACACACCCCATCACCGTTGGCACTATGGATCCTTATGTACGCCTGCTTGCAGCTCCATGTAGAGTATACAGAATTACAGATAGCACGTACTAATAGCTAGCTAGGTATCTTAGCGCTCGTCCCACACCTCAACTGACATGCGTATATACTTACCCAGTAGTAGACCGTAGCCCTAGAGCTCGATCAATCAGTTGCTCTTCCAGTGGCGATGGTCGCTGCCAACAACGCCAGCTCCGGCGCCGGCGGCGGTGGTGACGGCCGCGTGGTCGACCTCAGAGGAGGGGTCGCGGTCGTCGTCGTCGAGGTCGAAGCAGTCGATGCCGCAGGGGGCGTGGCCGCGGCCGAACGCTCGGATGTGGTCCTTGAGGGAGCGCTTGTGCTTGAAGTCGGAGCCGCAGGCGCAGTACCAGAGCTTGCCGCAGTTCTTCTCGTGGGTGCGCCAGTCGCCGCGCACGGCGAAGGCCTTGCCGCACTTGCGGCACATGAAGGGCTTGATGCCGTGCTTCCGCTTGTAGTGCGTCTGCAGGGTGCGGAAGTCCTTGAGCGGGCGGGCGCGCGGGTGGTCGACGTTGTTCCGGCACCCCGACGCGCAGCAGTAGCACGGCAGCCGGAGCATCGCCGTCGGCTGCGTCCCGCGCAGGGACTCGGGCCCCTTCCGGTACTGCGACCCGTGACCCCACATGTGCATCTGCATCGTATATATCCATGGATCAGAAGAAACACTGGTAGATCAGACAGGGTCGTTATGGTTTACACATGACATGCATCGACATGGACGAAATGGATATGGAGTAGTGGTGTGAGTTCGTTGCGTGTGTGCAGCCCGTTGGGAGCTATGGAACCGCATTGCTGCTGCATGCACTGTGGCTAGTCAGGAGGGGGAGAGCTACGAAGGTGCAAGACGAAGTGATGGCTCTCCATCTTCACGTGCTCGGGGCACCGGGGGATGGGGGCATAATTTAAGTTGCAGAGGGACCATCTCTCATATCTTGGATGCCTAGCTAGCTGCATAGTAGATGTATCAATTGGGGAGAGAACAAAAGGGATGTTATCAAGAAGGGGTCTGAGCAAATGGACTGTGTGGCAGTGTGAGGGAGGGCACTGCTCGTGGTGGGGTTTGTTGCAGGGAAGGGTAGTCTGTGGCCGGCGTTCGCTTGCAGCGATCTGTGTAACCTTGAAGGAACTGATCAAAGAAAGATAAAGATGCCTTTTTGCTAGATCTTTCACCTCATCAGATCTCCCCCCTTTCTCTCTCTGCGATCCAGCCTGCTTCGAATTGAAAAGGCAACACAAGCACAAACTCCAAGATCGATCAGTACTAGTACTGACCAGTACCAGCATAGGAGCTCAGAGTTCTCCATGTCCATGGCCGTGACGTTCCAGAGCCATTACTGCGTGCATGCCCTCTCTCCTCCTCCCAGGTTCAGTCAAATCAAAGGTACGGCCGAGAGAGAGAGAGAGAGAGAGAGAGAGAGAGAGATCAAGTGCAGCGGCACTTGCTCCTAGATCCACCACCACTGCACCTCTCATAGGACAAAGGAAGCCAGAGGTGCATGCACAATGCTGAAATTCGAGCAGCAAAGATCAAAAACAAAAGGTTCAGAACCAAACATGTAAAATTAACCCAAAACCCTCCTACCAAGACCAAACTGAATCACAAGTTCAGAACAAACAGAAACAGAAATAAAGAAAAAGAAATCCGATGCATGCACGATCGATGCGACAAGGAATGGAAGAGATCCATCCATGAATGGATGGATTGATCCGATCGCCTCACCTGCATGTTGTTGTATCTGTTGAAGGTCTTGTAGCAGACGGGGCAGGAGAACTGCGTTGGTCCAATGAGAATCTGGGACGGGGTGGGGATCCAGTACTGCCCCTTGGTCAGCCTCCCTACGCCCAGCGACGCGCACCCCACCCCCAGCGCCATCGTGCTCCCGTCCTCCTCCTCCGCTTCCCCTTCCTCTTCTCCTTCCTCCTGCTGCTTCTCGCTTCTCTCCTCAGCTCCGCCTGCTGCTGCATCTTGTTCCTGATGGTGGCCGGCTGCAGCGTCGGAGGGGCCGGGGCTTGGAAGGCCTATGTGTAGGGCCACGGTGACCTCCCCGGCTCCCTGATCAGCAGTTTCTGCAGCTTGGTTGCTGCAGGAGGCCGTGGTGATGAGCTTGTCCTTGTGATCTTCTTCATCATGGTGTTGATGGTGGTGCTGGTGGGTTGAGGAGGAGGGCGTGAGGCTGAGGAGGGGGAGGGCTTCCCTGATGGGAGGGGACGAGGGAGGTGGTGGGTGGTGGAGGTAGGAGGCGTAGCTGGGAAAGGAGGAGGAAGAAGCTGGGTTGGAATAGCGCAGGTTGTAGCCTCTCAAGAAATTCGTGTAGGGATCTCCCATGGATGGATGGATGGATGGATCGATCCACTAGCGGTGCAGCTCAAGATAGAAGAAGAACTGTGGAGGGGGGATGGCAGCTAATATAAGCCGAGAAAGAGAGAGAGAGGCTTGAGTGTATGGATCACCACGAGAAGAAGAAGATGAGAGAGGAAGGCAGAGTGAGAGCGACCCAGATAAAGGCGTTGTGTGTGCGGGTAGTAGCCCTAAAGGTGCAAATGAGGCTGTAGAGGGAGAAAGGGAAGTTCACTAGAGAGAGAAGAAGAGGGAGAGGGATGAGGATCACCTGGCTGACAGCATAGAGAGAGGAAAAGTTTTGATGGCGAGTAGGAACAAAATCAAAAGGTTTGGAAGGGGAAGAAGAGGAGTGTGGATACTACACTTACTACTAGTGCTGCTGCTAGCATGTCTGTAGTCAGTAAATGGTGATTCATTCATAATTAAATCTTGGGACTTGGAAGGTTGAATTGTTCTCTCCTTCCCTTGTTATTCCCATGGAAGTATGGGAACCAAATATCCCCTACAATTCTTTAATTGACCACAGACAAATATTTATGTCACTCAACAGTTATGCCTGCAGAAAATTCTGTGACCATATACTGAAACAGTTACCCTATGAACCTGTTTCTCCTCAGCAACTTAACGTTTGTTTTAGCATGCTCAAGTAAAAGATAAAATTAAAGCAGTGAAACGTACGTGCACATGCATGCACCATGTAGGTGTACAAAACAAACCCAAGCAGAGAGATACTAGATCACGGAGAAGAAGATGCTTAGATGGCCCAGGACTAGCTTCCATTGCATACGCTTTGCGCTAGCGACGTGCATGCCGTGACCCCACCTAGAGAGAGAGAAATGGTTAGAGATAGAGAGAGGGGGATGGAGTAGTACCAACAAACAACACTGTTCTGCCTTGGCCATAGGTGCAAATTAATCATATGAATTGCTTGTGTATTGCCAAGAAACAATCAAACTAACGAACTGTATGGCTATAGCTAGATATCCCGCTTGTGGCTTTTGCTTTGCGTAGTGGATACTAAAGCATAACCTTTTTTTTGTCTGTAGCTTTTCCATGTTAAGTCATAGATTGCCTTGGTGATTAAATAATGAGTGTGCCTGCATGTTGGTTTGATGCTTGTATCTTTGTATGTTTAAAGACTCCTATTTTGATTAGTTTAGATCATGGAGCAGTTCTCCTTAATAAGTAAGCTATTTGTTGGTACAACCTGGGACAAATCACACTATACAACGCATATGACAATTCTTTGAAAATAAATTATAACGCTCCCACTCTGTACATAATAAATACATGTCCTTTTGGAAATTGAAACGTTCTCCGAGAAGCACCTTTGATCGTTATTACATATATTGGTAATAATATAAATCCATATTCTGAAAGTATCTCTCGTGATAATTCTATACACATGCTAGTTTCAGCATAACAATGTGGATATCAATATGTAATAGTTAAAGTTAGTACACTTTCTAGGATGACATATATCTATGGACGGAGGCAGTATGTATTACGGAAGAACAATTATTACTTGATATCTTGGGTTTTAATCAATTTCCGATTTAACCCATGAAATCTAATATGTACAAGGCACCTTTGACCCCAAAATAGATATATTTGGCGAGTGAAAATTATCATGATTTTCACATGGTGCAACATAGCTAGAATGAAAATCATAGATTTTTCTAGATTTAGGAAAAAAACAAGGAAAACATGTTTCTTCGGATTATACAATTCATAGAAGATTCTATGCAAACTACAGTAGAAAAATGATATGTTCAAGAAAAAAAATCACAAGACTTGAAGTTATTAAAATAACTTAGAAAAAGAGAAATGTCAGAAATCTTCCAAGAATGTTGCGATTTCATGGAAATTTATGAGTTTTTTTGTTTGTTTCCATAATTTTTCCATTAACATCTTAGTAATTTTGACTTTCATTGTATCTAGAATGTTTATGTTATTTATTTCACTCTACTCGGATCATCGGGTTTTTGTTCAATCTTGCAAGTTTCATAATTTTTTTAATTGTGAGATTGGCGTGTGAGATAGAATAGCGCATCTATGCATCATACATATATTGCTAAGTGGTGAGGTCTACCAAGTTTATTTGGGTTATAAATATTATGTTAGAAGATGTTTGGCACTGAATATCAGAAAACAGGTACGAAATCAACCAATAGTTGAAAGAAAAAATTCCCATTATCATAAAGAACAACCAAAACCCGTATTTTATCCGTGAGTCCAAAGATGGTGCTCAACATAGGTAGCACTATCTATCCGCGTGTTTCGCTTTTTTAAGGATATATATATGACAAAGGTGAAAGAAACATAAGCTAATATTTCCGTTGAAGGGGTAGTTTTGTAGTCCATATATACTTTTGACGTGCCATTATATGCTTTTGTTGATGATGAGGCCTTTGCGATGATTTCATCAATGTAAAATCTATGTGATATATCCCCTAGTCTTCAGTAGGAGATGTGAGTGGTGTTTTATGCGTTGTATGTGTGGTCATATTCATATTGTTTTTTCTTCAATATTTATGGGCATTTAAACATAAAATTGATATGCCTGCCAGGTGATATATATTGTTCATTTATCAATTAAAAAGCAAGAACTTGATGATGTTGGAATTTTCCGTGGGATTTAGGCCTATTAATCCACTAAATTCCTGAAAATATCAAGTGGCATCGCTAGTAGGAAAAACGTTATAGGTGACATTATGTTGGCGGCGTTTGCAAAACAGTCAATGCTACCTGTATTTTTCTACTGACGGTGTATCATTTTCACAGGCATGCCACTAATTTGTGGGGCCCAATGAATTCTTGTAATGGTAATAATGGTGGCGTGCCTTTCTGGGTCGCGCCACCAGTATTGTTGGCCAAACCCACAGTCCCCCAACTGGCAGCGTGGCTTACTGGGACACGCCACTAACATATGTTGCCTACCCCACGCTTGTGTATATGCGCGGCGGCTCAAAAACCCTATTCCACAGTTTCCCATTCGATCCGCTCCACCTGCCGATGTGCAGTTACTTCACGCCGCCACCGCCCCTTTTCTTCCATGCCCCATCCCCGTCCTTCCTCCACGCTGCCGCGGCCAGATTTCCTCCATGCAGCCCCTTCCCCCAACCATGTTTGTTTCATCGTCGACCTGCCTCCATGTTTATGTCCACCTCGCCATCGTCCCATCTTCATCCACATCGCGGCCTCCATCGATCGGTGAGCCTTTCCCTCGTCTAGTATTTTTCAATGTAGGATTAATTGTTAGATACATTGTTTTCTAAATTTTTAGTGAAATTGTTAGATAGATTGTTATGTGAATTTGTTTTATTGTTAGTATTAGGATGATTTGTGTAGTATATTAGTATTAAGATGATTTGTGTAGTTCATATGTATAATATTGTTAGCATTAAGATGGTTATTGTGCAGATCTTGTGAATTGTAATAATTAGTACTACTATTGTACAAGGTAAATTAAATTGTAATACATTATAGAACTGTTAGTAAAATGATTTCAAATTGCATCACCATTCCTCTTAAATTGTTTATGGACGATAATTTTTAGTGTCATTATACAAGTGCAGATGAATTGCAAATATTTTTTTGCCTAACAGGAGATGGTGTTATGTGATGACACTAGTACATAATTGCCTACCACTCGCATGCAGATTTTGGCTACCATTCGCGTGTGCAGGCTCGCTAGTGCTAAGGGTTACTTGTCACGTGCGGGCTTTGCATGCAACTAGTAGGGTACTTACCAGTCGTGTGCGGCCGCGGTAAGCTGGCACTAAGTTTAGTGGCAGCATGTTGCCCGCACTGCCAGTACTTCTAGAACTGTCCAACCGTACGGTTGCCTACGATGCCGTTTCTCCGCATTATACATACATAAGCAGTACTAAATACATACTGATACGTCTCAAACGTATCTATAATTTTTTATGCTCCATGCTTGTCTACACCAATTCATATTTGTTTTGCTTACACTTTGTTGCACTTTTACATGATTTCCGGTGACAAGGTATTAACTTGTCAATGCCTACGGGTGATAGGCTAGGTTTAGTTAGAAGTAGAGGGTAAGTAGATCTCGAAGGTTTCAGCCGAAAAGTACTCGACGATTATGAAAGCTAGGGTTTGTGAACAATGATTCGATGATCTCTCGTCCTCGACTCCCTTTATATAAGAGGTGGAGCCGAGGTTTTCGTAAACTTACAGAGTCCGGGACGGTTTCTAACTCATCCCGCCAAATTTACAAACAACACTTCCTATTACAATTCTACCTTTCTTAGTATATCTTGGGCTCTCGAACCTTCTTATTCTTCGGGTAGTGGGCCTTCATTAAACCCCGGGTACCATCTTTGGCAGGCCTATTCGGGATGCCTATGTCAGTAGCCCCGAGATTTTGCTTGAATCATAGAGCAGGGAAAATCTCCACTGTTTATTTTATTCGACAATTTAATCTTTTCCATATTTCTTTATATCAATTTCTATATTGTACAGGGATATTGGTAGTTGGGGCTAGTTCATCTGACGGATCAGGTACTAGTTAACTGCTCTAGTGGCAATCCGCAAAAACCTACTTCAAGATCACGTCCCTGGACATGATCTCGGGATAGTAAACTTCGACAGTGCCGCTTAAGGTCTTACCATTCGTCGAGTCCCAGTCAATTTATGTACCTAACGCGTCCGTTAGATTTTTCTTCGTATCTGTTGATACGGATAAAGTAGCAGAGCGCAGTCTTCGGCGATGCCACGCCCAAAGGATCGGGGTCTTACCTTCGCAATTTTGCGGCATTCAGAAATTGATCGCAACTTTGGCGTTCGAGAATATATTGTCGAGTGCTTTTCCGGCTGTTGGAATGGCACATTTTATCGAGTCAAATATGACTTATATTAATCTCCCGATGGGAGTATATGCAGAGTTAATTATAACTCGAAATATACTTTCTTGCTTTTCTATTTTCTTTCTTTTTCCTTTTAAATTTCATCGGGCACGCGAACAGCGTTCCCGATGGGAGTAGCCCCGAGGCTACAGCCAAGAACTTGTGCTTGGTTGTAGGCTCAACATTTTAGTCCACCATGTCGCTAAATTGCCATTATTTCCCGATATTCTCTTTTTTCTTTCTTCTTCTTTTTATATCTCGGGTGCGCGAACAGCGCTCCCGATGGGAGTAATCCCCGAGGCTACAGCCAAGAACTTGTGCTTGGTTGTAGGCTCCCACAATTTCTATATTTGCCATAGTCGAAATTTTTCTTTTATCGAAGTAGCCCCGAGCATTTGGGCAAAAACTTGTTTCTGACCAAAGGCTCCCAAGTATTCAAATAACTTCTCCTGTCGTCATTCTCCTTTTTATTTTTCTCGTCGACATATTTTCCTTAATCAATTTTACTTCATCCTTCTCGAATAGTCGTGATTTTTCTGCCCTGTGGGTCCATTGCTTCCACCACGTTGACACGTCGTGCAAGTGGGGACACACGTCCTCTTTTTTTCTCGCGCACATACGGTAACGCCTATCTCAGAAAAATACTTTTTGCCCTTGTATCTAGAAGATCTATTCTCACCACACGATTTCTTCATCCAACGGCACACTGCTTCACCCGATTCTTATATAAACCTTTCTTCAACCTCTGGTCATCTCCCTCGCTGCGCCGCACATCTGCTCCCCTCTGCAAAAACCCCGCGCCCAACTCTTTCTCGCTCTTCCGCACGCACGAACACTACTTTTCCAGTCTGTTGATGCCACCACGCACGCGACTCACCCGCCATAGCACTCCGGAATCCAAGA
This sequence comes from Lolium multiflorum, assembly GCA_030979885.1. Lineage (NCBI taxonomy): Eukaryota > Viridiplantae > Streptophyta > Magnoliopsida > Poales > Poaceae > Lolium > Lolium multiflorum. Next base: position 273,133,061 of record CM061753.1, on the reverse strand, counting down.
TGGCTGCCGAGGATCTTGAGTGGAGATCCAAAATCTCCAACCAAGATGTCAATGTGCTGAAGAGGCTCGGCCTGATGAAGAAGGAAGACGCCATCCGCTTTCCTGAAGAAAGCTACCCCAATCCTCCAATGGAGTACCGGGTTAGTTTTGTTGATCATCTCATCCGCGGCCTTTCTACTCCAATCCACGATTTCCTCCGCGGTCTTCTCTTTGTTTATGGGATTCAGCGCTGACCCCAATTCCATCCTTCACATTTCTATTTTTATCACGCTTTGCAGTGCTTTCTTGAGTCGTCCAATTGGGCTCTTTGAAGCGCATTTTCTGCCTTCGCGCGAGGCCAACGCCACTTATAACATAGGTGGCGTTGTTATCTGTGTTCGTACTGATGTCGACTATTTCGACGTCAAGTTTCCTGATTCTGTCCAAGGATGGCGCAAAAGGTGGCTCTATATACACGAAGAGAGTGCCAATTCCGTGGAACACAACATAGTTCCTTTTGACGGAAACGCAAAAATTCAACGCCGCCACTGGGACGCTGAAGCTTCCGAAGAAGAGAAGAAGTCGACAGAAGCTCTTATGTCTCGAATTCATCAGCTCCAAAATACTCGAGGCAAAGAGTTATCTGGTGTCCAAATCATCGCCTATTTTCTTAGGATTAGAGTGCAGCCTCCTCGAAAAATCCCCTGACGTATTCTGTGTGTCAACGACGCCAATAGGCTCTCTGATCTTTCTGTGAAGGACTTGGAGAAGCTTATTCGAAGAATCACCTCGCTGAGCAAGAAGGATCCTATTCCTTCCTCTTGTCGCGTGGAGCCATACAGCTCCACCAATCCACTCCCCGAGGTATTTTGCCTTCTCGAATTTTTATTTTGTTCTGAATTTTCTCTGCATCTCATTGTATTGATATTCCTCTATTTTTCCTTTTGCCGCTATTTTCCTACAGAATCATCCTACTATGGCTTCCCTCCTCTCTTCGAAGATGGAGAAGTCGAAGAAATGGGCATTGTTACTGACGACAATCAAGAAGCTCCATCCTTTGTGAATGATCCCGTGGATTCTCGAAAATCTGGATCTTCCGAGACACTACGTCAGTCCAATCTCCTCCTCCCGCTGTTTCCCCACAAAGGAAAAGGAAAAGGAATGATGTCGAAGATTCCGGCACTTCCAAAGCCGAAGAAGTTGTTCCTTCTCATCCGAAGGCGACTTATGATCCTTATGTTGCATCCCTCGTCAGCTCGTAAGTTCCTCGGCTTCCTCTTATTTCTGTAATCGAAAAATTTTCTTGTCTTGCTTTTTATGCTATTGATCCTTACTCGCAGTGATGACGAGGAAGAAATACCAACTCGTGACGTGGCTCCTCGGACGAGCACGTCACACACTTTAGTTATTTCGGAGAAGCCCGTTGAAGGAGAAGAATCGTCGCCTCCTCAACAAAATGTTGATACATCTACTCCTCCTTCGAGCCCCTTGCCTCTTCACCAAAAAGGGCAAGGGTTGAAATGATCATTGAGCCTCCTCCTCAATTGAGCAGCTCTTCGTCGCAGCTCTTGGATGATGTAAGTTTGTCGATGTCTATATTTCTTCTATTTTGCTTTTGTAGACCCTTACTCTTTTTTTTTTTTAATACCAATGTTTTCTCCTTCGTTCTTCTTCTTTGACAGCCTATGATCAAGGATCTTATCCGCATCGGGTCCCAATTTATTGGGTACCGCGAGTATGCCAGCAGAACCGAAGGTAACAACCTCTATATTTGCCGTTCTTCCTGGCTTTTGCTCCTGTTGTTTGTCGCGATTTTTGATTTTTCCTTCTTTTTTATCTCGATAGAGAAACTTGCAGAAGCCAACAAGCGTGTCGACGCACTTGCTCACAAACTAGAGCACAGTGAGGCGGCTCGCGAGAAAGCCGAACTTGCCGCTAGTGAAGCTAGAGCTGAGGCTGATGATGCCAAAGCAAAGGCCGCTAGTGTCGAGGAACTGCAGAAAAGGCTCAAAGATGCTGAGTCTGCCTTAGACGAGCAAAAAGCTGCACAAGCTGCACGTGAGCAAGGGATCATCAAGCGTTTGAAGTCGCAAAGTCGACGTACGCTGAGTAATATCATCAATCCCTTCTATCTTATTATACTTCTTGTTTCTTGGTTTTCAACTAATGTTTTTGTCTCGTGTGGCAGCCCAAACAAACCAAGATTTTGATCTGGAGAATGCCGTCAATGATCCTCTCCTTGACGCACTTTCTCTTCTGGAGTTCCATGGGCGCGAAATTCGTGAAGGCGTGGCCAATGCCAGTGCAGGTTTGTCGGCGTTGTTCCCCTACTTCTTCCCGAAGAAAGAGGAACCTCGACTTTCCTTGCCCTTGCCAAGCTTTTCAATTCATCGGAAGACCTTGGACCGAAGATGCGTCATGAAAATATGAAGGTGGCTGTCGAAAATACTGTTGCCCTGGTTGCTGACAGCCAACAAACTCTTGATTGGACGAAGGTTGGCGACACCGATCAGATAGAGCAGTCAAGATGGAAGTCGCTAATTAAGGCGGCCAAGCCCAACACGAAGAAAATCTTGGCATATCTCGGGATCAAGCCACCAACTCCTAGCTCATCGAGGCCGGAGGTCTAGTTGCATGCCTCCTTTTTTTTTTTTCTGTTTCTTTTGCTTTTGTCGCCATTTTAGTCTTGGCGACAATTACTCTGCTAGTCCCTCTGGAGAACTTCTTTTGTAATATCCATGTAAATTTTCTAGAAAGTAATGAAATCCCTCTTCGTGCTTATCATTGATCCTGGGCCTTTCTTTTCCAGTTAATATTTGATAATTACTCGACCACTCCCTCTTCTGCCGCTGCTTCACCTGCATCTTCCTTCTCGAAGAAAGTATTAATCGACCATAATCCCCTCGAAAGTTCGTCAAGCAAACATTTGTCGGAAGATTTGCAAGAACTTCGACAACAAATTCACTCTATGAAGAAACAAACTTTGGCCATGATGGAACAATCTCGGAAAGCATCTGAACGAGAAGAACTTGCTCTTCAACAAACCAAAGAGGCTATGGCTGCTAAGGATGCTGCTGTATTAGAAGCGAAGGAAGCCACGACCCGAGAAAATAGCATGCTCGAGCTAATGCTGGAAGCTAGCACAGACATGTTAGGTACGTTTTTGCGATCTTATGATGCCTTCTCTTTATTTTGCTGTGCCTTTCTTCCAATTTCTTGCCCTGTCGCTTTAACAGGCTCAGTTATTGATTCTGCTGCCGAAGATCAGAGAGTGAATGAGAGAACAAATCTTCTTGTCAATCTTTCCCTTAATCATGGCTGTTTGTTCTGGGCCACTCCTGAACGAACCCAACAAATTGTTAGGTTCCAAGATCGTGCTTGCCAAGTGCGCGATTTTCTCAGTTTTTGCACGGCGACATTAACCCTTGTCTATAGGAATTTATTTCCTCGAAACGAGGTTCCAAAAACTCTTCCTGGATTATTAGAGGTATTCAGAGATGCTCCCATTCATAACTTTGTGCGGGCTCAACTCACTGCTGGAGCGAGATTTGCCATGATTATGATAAACATCTGTTATCCAAAGTTGGACCTGACGAAGATTGTTGCTGGTTGCCTGGCCAAGAAAACGCGTCGGAAAAATGATATTGATTCAATCGATGCGATGGTAGTTCCCGTGGCCGAATCGATGATAGATGAACTTCTTCGGATGGACTCAGAGTTCTTTACCAAGGGTTCTTATGCTGAGCATAAAACAACCAGGGGTTTGTCCGTAGATACTATCTTGGGATTTAACTGACTTGTATTATATTGGAAACCTTGTATCTCACTCTTTTTGTTTTCCCTCTTTTTTATATTTCCGAAGGAATTTATTGTATGTTGCTGAGGTCTTCTATGTTGTTGAAGCCCCCGAGCCTAACTGGGCGAAGGTTGTACTATTTTTTCCTCCTTGAAGTCTATCTTTTCTGTAATAAGACATCTTTGTTTCTCCGTTGAATGAATTGCCAATCTTTGAGTATCTTTGATGTCGAGGTTCTGTATTTATATTGCGAGGTTCTTAGACCAAAGCATTTTCGATTTTTGATGTGTGTACTATATTTATGATTACTGGCTTCCGTTTTTTATATTTGGCGAGGTATTAATGTACCAAGGCGAAATATTTCAGTGAATCTATATTGTATGTATTTTGAGACTTGGGCGTTAAGCCCCCGAGCATGTCGAAAAATAAGAAGTATATCTCCACTATCTTTATTATATTGCAGCACCACGAGCCCGCCTCATTAAAACCTTTCCCGGCCCCACTCGGTGCCCCGAAAAAGGAAAAGAGTGCGTCTGGAAACTCGTGGGCGTTTCAGTACAATGAAGTTTTACAAGGACTATATTTTAGCTCTAGGCGTAGAAACGCCTGAGTTGCGCCACGTTCCAGGGGTTTTGCTCCTCACCCCTGTCTTCTTGTCCTTTATCCTGTATGCTCCTCCTCCAATTACTTCCGTGACAATATAGGGACCAAGCCATGGTGACTCGAGTTTTTCATGACTTTTTTGCGTGAGCCGAAGAACTAAGTCCCCCACTTGAAAAGATCTTGGCCGCAAACGTCGACTGTGGTAATTTTTCAAGTCCTGTTGATATTTGGTGACCCTTGATAATACTTCGTCCGAGCTTCGTCGAGTGCGTCTACATCGTCTTCCAATGCTGTCCTTGAAGCTTCTTCATCATATGCTGTGACTCTAGGGGAGTCGTGCTCTATTTCTATTGGGAGTACTGCCTCCGCGCCATGGACCAGAAAGAACGGTGTTTCTTGTGTTGTCGTATTTGGTGTTGTTCTGATGCTCCACAACACACTTGGTAGTTCTTCTGCCAGGTATGCCGAGCTTTTTCCAATGGTCCTACCAGGGTTTCTTGATGCCGTTGCAGATAATACCATTGGCTTTCTCGACCTGCCCGTTGGTTTGAGGATGTGCAACTGACGCAAAGTGCAACTAATACCCACTTCTTTGCAGTAATCTTTGAATTCGTTGGATGTAAAGTTACCGCCATTGTCTGTGACGATATGTGGCACTCAAATCTGAAGACGAGGCCTTTATGAATTTTACTGCGGATGCTCCATCTCGCGAATTTATCGGCCGCTTCTATCCATTTTGTAAATTTGTCGACTACTAGCATATACTCCTTTCCTCCTGGCCACGATTTGTGTAACTTGCCCACCATATCGAGTCCCCATTGTGCAAAGGGCCACGACAAAGGTATTGGTGCTAGTTCTGCTGCTGGAGAGTGAGGTTTTGCGGCGAACCTTTGACACGCATCGCAAGTCCTTACTATTTCTTTGGCGTCCTCGATTGCTGTCAACCAGAGAATCCTGCTCGAAAACCTTGGCTGCGATGGCTCGACTACTTGCGTGGTGGCCGCATATTCCTTCGTGTACATCCTTCAGAATTATTCTTCCTTCTTCGGGTGTTACACACCTTTGCAGAACACCTGAAATGCTTCGCTTGTATAGTTCTCCTTTGATCACCGTGAAGGCTTTAGACCGTCGAATTACTCGCCTTGCTTCAACTGGATCGTCGGGTATTTCTTTCCTGAGGATGTATGATACATATGCTTGCATCCAAGGAACCTGTACCATCATCACAAGCTCTTGTTCATCTTCACCCTCCGTGGTTTCTACGAGGGGTGTCGAAGTTTTTTCTTTTTTCTGCACCTTTTTTGGCTTTGTAGACCTCTCCGATATTTCTTCCCAAAACACTCCTGGCGGGACTGGGAGGCACTGCGACCCGATGTTTGCGAGGACGTCGGCTTCATCGTTGCTCAACCTACTGATGTGGTTTACTTCGCATCCATCGAATAGCTTCTCGAGTTCATTGTAGACCTCCTTGTATGCTATCATGCTATCGTTACCGCATCACATTGGTTCATAACTTTGGCCACCAATTGTGAGTCGCCAAAGATTTTTAGTCGAGTTGCACCGCATGCTTTCGCCATCCTCATCCCGTGTATGAGGGCTTCATATTCGCTTCATTGTTAGATGCGTTAGGGAACGTCATCCGAAGGATATACTTCAATTTGTTGCCTTCAGGTGATATAAGTATGACTCCTGCTCCAGCTCCTTCTACTCTTTTGGACCCGTCAAAATTCATGGTCCAGGTTCTCAACAGGTCTGGGGGTCCTGTGTTCTGCAGCTCCATCCACTCTGCGATGAAGTCCGGCAAAACCTGCGACTTGATTGCTTTTCTTTTCATACGTGATGTCCCGAGGAAAGTTCTATTCCCCAAAGGGAGACACGACCCGTAGCTTCTGGATTGTTCGTATATTTGACAAAGGAGCCTCATTGACCACTATGATCGGGTGTGCCGAAAAATAGTGGCGCAATTTTCGTGCTGTTGTGAATACTCCGTATGCTAGCTTCTGGTACTGAGGATACCTTTGTTTTGAAGGCGACAAAACTTCGCTGACGAAGTAAACTGGCCTCTGTACTCCGTGGAGTTTTCCTTCTTCTTCTCTTTCAACAACCAGCGCTGTGCTTACCACTTGGGGCGTGGCTGCGATGTATAGCAGGAGAGGTTCCTTTTCTTTCGGCGCCACCAAAATTGGTGGTGTCGAGATTTTGCGCTTCAAATCTTCGAAAGCTCTATCGGCCTCCTCGTTCCACTGGAATTTGTCTCCTTGCTTTATCAGGCGTAAAATGGTAACGCTTTTTCTCCCAGCCTGGCGACGAATCTGCTCAAAGCTGCGACTCGCCCAGTTAGCTGTTGTATCTCTTTCAACTTTGTTGGTTTTCTCATTGTTACGATAGCTTGTATTTTGTCGGGATTTGCTTCAATCCCTCTTGCTGAAACTAGGAACCCAAGAAGTTCTCTGCTGGAACGCCAAAAGAGCATTTCGTCGGGTTGAGCTTGAGGCAGAATTTGTCGAGTTGTCGAAGGTTTCCTTCAAGTCCTCAATTAATGTTGCCCCCTTTTTGATGTGATGACGACAATGTATACTTGCACATTTTTCCCAATCTGTGTTGCCAAGCACTTCGCATCATCCGTTGATATGTTGCTCCCGTTTTTCAAACCGAAGGGCATTGTTTTATAGCAGAATACACCATATGGTGTGATGAACGCTGTTTTGGCTTCGTCATCTTCTTTCAATCTGATCTGGTTATAACCAGAGTATGCATCCAGAAGGAAAGACGTTCGCATCCAGCCGTGGAGTCGATGATTTGATCGATCCTTGGGAGGGGAAAGTGATCCTTAGGACAATGTTTATTGAGACACGTAAAGTCGACGCACATGCGAAGGACTGTCGTGTGTTTCTTCGGCACCATCACGGGATTTGCTACCCATGTGGCTTCTGTGAATATCTCTTTGATAAAACCAGCTTCTTGTAGTCGATTGATTTCTGACAGCATAGCTTTGCGGTTTGGTTCAAAAAACGCCGCAAAGGTTGTTTGATTGGTCTCTGATGGATCCAAATTTAGGTGGTGCTCGGCAAGTTCCCTGGGTACTGGCATGTCGCCTGGACACCATGCGAAGATTTTCCGCTCACGGAGGAACTCGACGAGCGCGCTTTCCTATGCGATATCCATGTTGTTTGCAATAGATGTCGTCTTTTGGGTCTGTCGGGTGAATCTGCACCTCCTTAGAATTTTTCTCTGTATTGAAAGTAGACTCTTTATTTGGCCTTCCAACGTCTGGGTGCGTCGTAATCAGTCATGCTTTTTGACGCCAAATACTCAGCTTGCATCCCGAAAGTTTCGATAGATGGAAATCCTTGTCGCACTTATCAGCCAAGGCGAAACTCCCTTTGACCGTGATTGGTCCCTTGGGTCCAGGCAATCTCCACAACAGGTATGTATAGTGTGGTACCGCCATAAATCTAGCATATGCTGGTCGTCCCAACAAAGCGTGGTCGTGATGGAAAATCCACGACTTCAAACTCCGGTTTCTCGATTCTATAATTTTCTCGGGTTCCAAACCGAACGTCGAGGTTGATCTTTCCCAATGGGTAACTTGGTTTCTCCGTGATGCCGGAACCTTGTGTCCGTTGGCTTCAGGTTTGCTAAGGATATGTTCATCTTCCTCAATGTATCTGCATACATGAGGTTTAAGCTGCTGCCACCATCTATGAATACCGAGAAACATCAAAACCCGCAATAACTGCTGGCAGAATAAGTGACTGGTCGAGGAACTGTCAGTGATCCGCTATGGTGAAGCCGATGTCTTGCCCCGACCAATTGAGGTACTCAACCGTTGGTGGAGGCATTTTCTCCCCATGAACACTGTCTCGAGATTACTTTTGAGTTCTCGTTGGATGGCCTTCCCTTCTGAATCATCGACACCGCTCCATTTGAATTAGGATCAACATAGGGTGGTGGTGGAGGTGCCGCTATTCTGAGCTGATGCCGATTGTCGTCTGTAATCGCGGGAGGTGGTGGTAGATGAACTTCGGCCCTAGGCTCCCGAGGGTTTCTCTGTGCTCGAGCATGAGCATTTTCTCGTGCTGAACATTGCCTGAAAATTTCGATCTTTTCGCAGGTGCCCGGACTGTCTTTTCCCGTTGTTGCGAGGAAGAAGTGCATCTGCATGGTCCGTTCAGCATTTCTTCTGGGGGACACGAAAGGTCTTGAAACCTCGGCCCATTTTGTCTCGTTGCGGAGTCGTCCCTATTATCGCTTCGCTGCTCATTGCTTCTCTGATAGTCATCTCTGTTGTTTCCTCCTGTGTTTGCTCGAAATCCTGCCGAAATTTGCCCTGGGGCATCATAGTTCGGATACTGCCGAGGAAAACGTCGCCTCGATTGATAATTTCGACTACGGTCTCCTCGCGACCTGTGTCGTTTATTGTGGACAGCGTCTTCTCCATCTGCCCATCTATTTGCTATCTCCATTAACGCGGATACTGTTTTTGGATTGGTCCTTCCCAAGTCCTCGACAAAATCTCCACGCCTAATTCCCGCAACAAACGCATCTATCGCTCTTTCGTCAGATATATTTTCTGCCGAGTTTTTTATTATGTTCCACCTTTGGATGTACTTTCTCATCGACTCATCTGGCTTTTGTCGACATGCCCTCAGCTCTTCTAACGACGCTGGTTTTTTGCACGTGGACCTGAAGTTCTTGACGAATATATCCTCGAAATTTTCCCAGTCGATAGATCCTGGCGGAAGCTTTTTGATCCAAGATCGTGCGGCTCCACTTAAGTGCACCTGAATACTTTGCATGGCTGTTGCTCTAGTTCCTCCAGTAACTTCACCGTCTCGAGGTAATCAATTAGCCAATCCTCCGGATCTTGCAAGCCGTCGAATTTTTTGAAGTGATCGGGCAACTTAAATCGAAGGACTCGAGTTTTTCGTACTCTCCTCGTGAAGCATGGTAGACCGCACATATCCTCATCGTTAAGTTCTCGGAGACTGCCGATGATCCCTTCTGCTTTGCCGCGCTCTATCGACCCTTGCTTGTGCCATGTGTCCCTTGCTCCGCTTGGTCCTTCAGGGGCTGCCACTTCTTCGCAGGTCGTGGACTATTTTGCCTTGCCGCTCCTTCGGAGGCGTTGATGCAAATGCTGTCCCATAGCTCCAACCCCGCTATCGCCATATTGTATAATGATTCCCTTGGATCACCTGGGGTGGCCTAGATGCCAGGATGTAAGCTTGTGTCACCATATACCCTTGGTGTCTTAGGGATAATGTTTCCTCTTGTATCTATCGACATAAAGGACATGTCGAGGTTTTGGATCAAGTGCTCTCTTTCTGCTTCGGGTATGTGTTGTAATCTTGATCTTCCTCTGTTCCGAGACTCCCTGTGGCTGTCACCCGAAGTTCTAGATTGTCGACTTAGGTCTGCCCTTCTCCTGCTCGGATGCAGCCGCTCCTTTCTCCTATTCAACTCAGCTGTCTGTTTTCTATTTCTCCGGCAGCTCGTGCGAGTCTGTATTGATAGGCTTGCAGTTCTTGAGCCGTGGCTGTTGTCGTCATTGGCTCCGTACCATCTAGAGCTTTTGCAGCTCTATCCCAGGCTGCTTGTGGAAGTTGAACTCTGACACGTGGTGTGGGCCCGACATATTTAGTGCCCATACCTCTCCTTAGATCTGAGGGATCGACATAGGGATTACCCAAATCGTCGAAAGCCTCCGATGTTTCCTCCTGATTTTCGATAGCATATATCTGATGATATTTTGTTTTCAGATCTATGTTGGGTTTGGTGACATCATTGTTGAGATTGATGAGGACCTTGCCCACTGTGATAGATTTGTCGATGAAGTCGTAACTGTCGACATCGCTTGAGCCATCGCTATATATGAGTCCGCGATGACTCAAACGATGTGTCGCTGAAGATCTTGGCGAGCTTCTCTCTTGTTCTGGTGCTGACGTAACGTGTTGCCGAAGTTTCTTCTTCTGACTCGGTTGACGATGCATAGCTTGAAAAATCTGAATCGACCGCCGATGATCCGGACGAAATCGAATTTCGACACGATACGATCCTTCCTTCTCGACGCGAAAGTGAAACCTTCCGAACGTCATCTCCGCAGCTCGCCATGACGCATCATCCAAACGGGAGGGTGGGTGAGAACAAAATCAACAAGACCAGCGATCGATGTTTACCTCGATCCATAGTGTTGCTTGCGGTTGACGATGTCGAAGATCTTGAACGTGCCATCGAGATCAGATCCTTACGCCTCTAATTCCCACAGACAGCGCCAATTGACAAGGTATTAATTTGTCAATGCCTACGGGTTGATAGGCTAGGGTTTAGTTAGAAGTAGAGGGTAAGTAGATCTCGAAGGTTTCAGCGAAAGTACTCGACGATTATGAAAGCTAGGGTTTGTGAACAATGATTCGATCTCTCCGTCCTCGACTCCCCCTTTATATAAGAGGTGGAGCCGAGGGTTCGTTTTGTACAAGTCCGGGACGGTTTCTCAACTCATCCCGCCAAATTTACAAACAACACTTCCTATTACAATTCTACCTTTCTTAGTATATCTTGGGCTCTCGAACCTTCTTATTCTTCGGGTAGTGGGCCTTCATTAAACCCCGGGTACCATCTTTGGCAGGCCTATTCGGGATGCCTATGTCATCCGGCACTAACCTATTAACAAGTTATCACAGTGCCAGTTCTCTGTTTTCTGTTGTTTTCGTATTTCAGAAAAGTTGTACAAGAAATATTCTCGGAATTGGACGAAACAAAAGCCGAAGCCAATATTTTACCGAAACGAAGACAGAGCCTGGGTGTGGCCCGCGCCTAGGGGTGGTGTGGGGCCCCTAGGCACCCCACCGACCTAAACCCTCCGTCTATTTATTCACGATATCGGGAAAACCCAGAAGACCCGAGCCTCCATCCACGAAAAGTTCCGTCGCGGCCGCCATTACAGAACCCATCTTGGGGGATTCTGAAGCTCTTCCCGGCACCCTACCGGAGGTGGAAATCATCGCCGGAGGCATCTACATCGTCATGCCCGCCTCCGAAGGGATGTGTGAGTAGTTCATCCATGGACTATGGGTCCATAGCAGTAGTTAGATGGTTGTCTTTTCCAATTTGTGCCTGTTGTATAGATCTTGTGAGCTCCCTACATGATCAAGATTATCTTTATGTAATCCTACATGTTGTGTTTGTTGAGATCCGATGAATATTGTATACTATTTTGAGGTCGATTATATATTCATGTCATATGTTATTTGTGATCTTGCATGCTCTGTTACTAGTAGATACTCTGGCCAAGTAGATGTCTGTGACTCCAAGAGCGAGTATTTATACTCGATAGTAGGTTCATGCCTCTAGTTTTCTGGGAGAGTGACAATAACTTCTAATATTGTAGATGTGATGTTGCCACTAGGGAGAAAACAACAATGTTTTATCCAAGGATAATTCTATTGTTTACTTTACACACATTGCTTAATGTGATAATCTGTTGCTTGCAACTTAGTACTGGAAGGGGTTCGGACGATAACCGGAAGATGAATTATTAGTCATAGACGAAGTTAGATTATGGTCTATGTATTATGTTGTAATTCCCAATCAAATCTCATAGTAATCATCTTGTCACGTATGGTCCATATTCTGTCAATTGCCCAGCTCTAATTTGTTCACCCAACATGCTATTTATCTTTATGGGGAGACACTTCTAGTGAACTGTGGACCCCGGTCTTTTTTCCTTTACACTGATACAATCAGCCTGTTCTGTGTACTTACTGCAATTCATGTTCTCTTTAATTACTGCAAACATCTCTTTCCACTTGATACGTCTAATCCTTTATGTTCAGCAAACCGGTGAGATTGACAACCTCACTGCAAGTTGGGGCAAAGTACTTTGGTTGTGTTGTGTGCAGGTTCCACGTTATTGCTGATGATGCGCCCGCCACTAGTCGCCTGAAGCGACACCTTCTAAGTCACTTTCTCCTACTGGTTGATTAAACCTTGGTTTCGTATTGAGGAAAAACTTTGTCGTGCTCATCACACCTTCCTCTTAGGTTTCCCAACCGCTTCCACAACAACCGCCACCAAGATTGTCTGGCGCCATCACCGGAGCACCATTCCATACACACAAGCATTATGATACAATTATACCGGTGACCAAACCATTGTTTGATCTTAAATGTTAGAACCAAAGATGACAAGCTAGTTAGTACCCTAAACTAAAATCACATAGATTAGAAATGCACTCACGATGAGCAGCATTAGGACGAAAGGTGGACTTCATCCGGTTCCTGCTCATCTATCAACTCTCTCTAGCTAGATAATGCGCGTATCTAGGTTCCACCTCCTCCAAAGTGATGTATCGTTTGCAGATGCAGTTACTAAAATGGTGCACCTGTATCCAACAGTCTTCCCAATTGGCATAGACTCTGGGAACCCTACCCTTGTAAACAACATACGACGACATTTCTATGCACAAGATAAATAATATACGTCAGTAAAGCAAATTCATAGATAATATACGATGTAGTGCCAAACATTTAAAAAAAAGTCAAGTACCCAGAGATGGGCCGCATATAAAGATACAAGATAAAATAGGTCTGATGACCCACAAGTATAGGGGATCGTAACAGTCTTCGAGGGAGTAAAACCCAAATTTATTGATTCGGGGAGGTAAAGAGTACTTATAAGCCTTAACAGCGGAGTTGTCAATTCAGCTGCACCTGGAAAAGCACTAGTAACACGGGTGATGTGAAAGCAGCAGTAATATGAGAGCAATGACAATATTAATACAACAGCAGTAGCACAGAGGAGATGGCACCGGAAAGTATTCCAGTGCGGAGTTGACTATAAAGCAATGATGATGATAGAAGGATCGGGGTTCCCAGCTATCTACACTAGTGGTAACTCTTCAAATAACAATTGTTGGGTGAACAAATTATAGTTGGGCAACTGATAATTGTGAGGGCATGACAATGCATGCTATGATAAGATAAAGGTTACTGTAGTATTTAATTGGGCATTACAACATAATACATAGACCGTAATCCAACTACGTCTATGACTAATAATCCACCTTGGGTTATCATCTGAACCCTTTCAGTATTAAGTTGCAAGCAACAGATTATCGCATTAAGCAATGTGTGTAAAGTTGTTGGAATTTTGAAGCAATAAAGTGGTTATTATAATATCTATGTGTTTATGAAAAATGTTTGCATACCATGCTATAATTGGATTAACCGAAAACATTGATACATGTGTGTTATGTAAACAACAGGAGTCCCTAGTAAGCCTCTTGTATAACTAGCTTGTTGATTAATGGATGATCATGGTTTCGTGATCATGAACATTGGATGTTATTGATAAAAAGGTTATGTCATTAGTTGAATGATATAATGGATACACACCCAAATGAGCGTAGCATAAGATCAAGTCATTAAGTTCAATTTGCTATAAGCTTTCGATACATACCTAGTCCTTCGACCATGAGATCATGTAAATCACTTACACCGAAGGGTACTTTGATTACATCAAACGCCATTGCGTAAATGGGTGGTTATAAAGATGGGATTAAGTATTTGGAAAGTGTGAGTTCAGGCATATGGATCAATAGTGGGATTTGTCCATCCTGATGACGGACAGATATACTCTGGGCCTCTCGGTGGAATGTCGTTTGATTATCTTGCAAGCATGTGATTGGATCACAAGAGATGACATATCACGGTACGAGTAAAGAGTACTTGTCGGTAACGAGGTTGAACAAGGTATGGAGATACCGATGATCGAACCTCGGACAAGTAAAGTATCGCGTGACAAAGGGAATCACATCGTATGTAAATGGTTCAATCGATCACTAAGTTATCGTTGAATATGTGGGAGCCATTATGGATCTCAGATCCACTATTAGTTATTGCTCGGAGAGGAGTCGACCATGTCTGCATAATTCGCGAACCGTAGGGTAACGCGCTTAAGATGTCGCATAAGTAGATATGGAATATGGTATGGAGACGAAGTTTGTTCGGAGTCTCGGATGGGATCAAAGACATCACGAGGAGGTCCGGAATAGTCGGAGAATAGATTCATATAAGGGAAGTTGATTTCTAGGTTTCGGAAAAGTTCGGGATTTTCCGTGTGAAAGACCTGGAAGGTTCTAGAAGGTTGGGAGGGGTCCACCATGGGGCCCATGATGACGCGTAAAGCACACGCTCGTTGGGAACCCAAGTGGAAGGTGTGATGCGTACAGAAGTTTCCCTCAGTAAGAAACCAAGGTTTATCGAACAGGTAGGAGCCAAGAAGCACGTTGAAGGTTGATGGCGGCGGGATGTAGTGCGGCGCAACACCGAGATTCCGGCGCCAACGTGGAACCTGCACAACACAACCAAAGTACTTTGCCCCAACGCTTGTAGTGAGGTTGTCAATCTCACCGACTGGCTGTAACAAAGGATTAACCGTATTGTGTGGAAGATGATTGTTTGCAAGAAAACGGTAAAACAAGTATTGCGGCAGATTTGTATTTCAGTATAAGAATGGGACCGGGGTCCACAGTTCAAGGTGTCTCTCCCATAAGATAAAAGCATGTTGGGTGAACAAATTACAGTCGGGAAATTGACAAATAGAGAGGCATAACAATGCACATACATGACATGATAAGTATAGTGAGATTTAATTGGGCATTACGACAAAGTACATAGACCGCCATCCAACTGCATCTATGCCTAAAAAGTCCACCTTCAGGTTATCATCCGAACCCCTTCCGGTATTAAGTTGCAAAGCAACAGACAATTGCATTAAGTATGGTGCGTAATGTAATCAACAACTACATCATCGGACATAGCATCAATGTTTTATCCCTAGTGGCAACAGCACAACACAACCTTAGAACTTTCTGTCACTGTCCCAGGTATCAATGAAGGCATGAACCCACTATCGAGCATAAATACTCCCTCTTGGAGTTAATAGCAAAAACTTGGCCGAGCCTCTACTAATAACGGAGAGCATGCAAGATCATAAACAACACATAGGTAATAACTTGATAATTAACATAACATGGTATTCTCTATCCATCGGATCCCGACAAACACAACATATATATTACGAGATAGATGATCTTGATCATGTTAGGCAGCTCACAAGATCCAACAATGAAGCACAATTAGGAGAAGACAACCATCTAGCTCGCTATGGACCCATAGTCCGGGGGTGAACTACTCACTCATCACTCGGAGGCGACCATGGCGGTGTAGAGTCCTCCGGAGATGAATCCCCCTCCGAGCGGGGGTGCCGGAGGAGATCTCCAATCCCGAGATGGGATTACGGCGGCGTCTCGAAGGTTTTCCGTATCGTGGCTCTCGAAAGGGGTGACGATTTAAGGAGGCTTTAAGGGCAACGTGAAGTCACACTAGGGCCCACACCATGGGTCGGCAGTCAGGGGCTGGCCGCGCCGCCCTATGTGGCGGCGCTCGTGGCCGCACTTCGACTCCTCTTCGGTCTTGGAAGCTTCGTGGCAAAATAGGACCACGGGCGTTGATTTCGTCCAATTCAGAGAATATTTCGTTACTAGGATTTCAAAACCAAAACAGCAGAAAAAAGCAATCGCTCTTCGGCATCTTGTTAATAGGTTAGTTCAGAAAATGCACGAATATGACATAAAGTGTGCATAAAACATGTAGATATCATCAATAATGTGGCATGGAACATAAGAAATTATCGATACGTGAGACGTATCAGCATCCCCAAGCTTAGTTACGCCGTCTCCGAGCGGGTAAAACGATAACAAAGATAATTTCGAAGTGACATGCCATCATAACCTTGATCATACTATTTGTAAGCATATGTAACGAATGCAGCGATCAAAACAATGGTAATGACATGAGTAAAGTGAATCATAAAGCAAAGACTTTTCATGAATAGTACTTCAAGACAAGCATCAATAAGTCTTGCATAAAGAGTTAACTCATAAAGCAATAAATCAAAGTAAAGGTATTGAAGCAACACTAAGGAAGATTAAGTTTCAGCGTATTGCTTTCAACTTGTAACATGTATATCTCATGGATAATTGTCAACATAGAGTAATATAACAAGTGCAATATGCAAGTATGTAGGAATCAATGCACAGTTCACACAAGTGTTTGCTTCTTGAGGTGAAGAGACTCGACATAAAAGTAAAAGAATGGTCCTTCAAAGAGGAAAGCATCGATTGCTATATTTGTGCTAGAGCTTTTATTTTGAAAACATGAAACAATTTTGTCAACGGTAGTAAAGCATATGAGTTATGAACATTATATCTTACAAGTTGCAAGCCTCATGCATAGTATACTAATAGTGCCCGCACCTTGTCCTAATTAGCTTGGACTACGGATCATCGCAATACACATGTTTTAACCAAGTGTCACAATGGGGTACCTCCCGCCTGTACAAGGGTCTAAGGAGAAAGTTCGCATTGGATTTCTCGCTTTTTGATCATTCTTCAACTTAGAAACCCACCATGACAACATGGACAACAGATAATGGACTCCTCTTTAATGCATAAGCATGTAGCAACAATTATTATTCTCATATGAGATTGATGATATGTGTCCAAACTGAAACTTCCACCATGATTCATGGCTTTAGTTGGCGCCCAATGTTCTTCTCTAACAATATGCATGCTCCAACCATTAAGGTGGTAGATCTCTCTTACTTCAGACAAGACGGACATGCATAGCAACTCACATGATATTCAACAAAGAATAGTTGATGGCGTCCCCGAAACATGGTTATCGCACAACAAGCAACTTAATAAGAGATAAAGTATAAGTACATATTCAATACCACAATAGTTTTTAAGCTATTTGTCCCACTGAGCTATATATTGCAAAGGCGAATGATGGAATTTAAAGGTAGCACTCAAGCAATTTACTTTGGAATGGCGGAGAAATACCATGTAGTAGGTAGGTATGGTGGACACAAATGGCATAGTGGTTGGCTCAAGGATTTTGGATGCATGAAAGTATTCCCTCTCGATACAAGGTTTAGGCTAGCAAAGGTTATTTCAAACAAACACAAGGATGAACGGTGCAGCGAAACTCACATAAAAGACATATTGTAAACATTATAAGACTCTACACGTCTTCCTTGTTGTTCAAAACTCAATACTAGGTATTATCTAGACTCTAGAGAAACCAAATATGCAAACCAAATTTTAGCAAGCTCTATGTATTTCTTCATTAATGGGTGCAAAGTATATGATGCAAGAGCTTAAACATGAGCACAACAATTGCCAAGTATCAAATTATCCAAGACATTTTAAAATTACTACATGTAGCATTTTCCAATTCCAACCATATAACAATTTAACGAAGAAGAAAATTCGCCTTGAACATTATGAGTAAAGCCTAAGGACATACTTGTCCATATGCTACAGCAGCGTGTCTCTCTCCCCACAAAAAGAATGCTAGGATCCATTTTATTCAAACAAAACATAAAACTAAGATAAGGAGAGGTTGCTACAGTAGTAAACAACTTCCAAGACTCAAATATAAAATAAAGTGCTGTAGCAAAATAAACACATGGGTTATCTCCCAAGAAGTTCTTTCTTTATAGCCATTAAGATGGGCTCAGCAGTTTTAATGATGCACTCGCAAGAAATAGTAGTTGAAGCATAAGAGTGCATCAAGAGGCAAATTCAAAACAAATTTAAGTCTAACATGCTTCCTATGAAAAGGAATCTTGTACACAAATGAATTCATGAAGAACAAAGTGACAAGCATAAGAGGATAAAACAAATGTAGCTTCAAAAATTTCAGCATATATAGAGGCATTTTAGTAACATGAAAATTTCTACAACCATATTTTCCTCTCTCATAATAATTTTCAGTGGCATCATGAACAAATTCAACAATGTAACTATCACATAAAGCATTCTTATCCACATGCATAAAAGTATCATTACTCTCCACATAAGCATAATCAATTTTATTAGTTGTAGTGGGAGCAAATTCAACAAAGTAGCTATCATTATTATTCTCATCATCAAATATAGGAGGCATATTGTAATCATAATTAATTTTCTCCTCAATTCTTGGGGGACTAAAATATCATGCTCCTCAAAACCAGCTTCAAGCAAGAAATTTCCATAGCATTAGCAACAATGGTGTTCAAAGCATTCATATAAAGCTCCATAGGTTTTTTAATTTTCTCTTCAAACACCTCATGTCCTAACTCAAGATAAAGTTCATAAAGATCTCTAATATTTTTTGTTTTCCATTAAGCCTAACTAGTGAAGTCACACAACTTAGTATTTTCGAGTATTCATTTTAGAGTAAATAAAGCAAACTAGATAAATAAATGCAAGTAACTAATTTTTTTGTGTTTTTGATATAGAATACAAGACAAGTAAATAGTAAAACTAGCAACTATTTTTTTTGTTTTGATATAAGTGCAGCAAACAAAGAAGTAAATAAAATAAAGCAAGACAAAAACAAAGTAAAGAGATTGGGAAGTGGAGACTCCCCTTGCGGCGTCTTGATCTCTAAAACGGCGCCAGAAATTTAGCTTGATGACGCGTAAAGCACATGCTCGTTGGGAACCCCAAGTGGAAGGTGTGATGCGTACGAGCAAGTTTCCTTAAGAAACCAAGGTTTATCGAACCGTAGGAGCCAAGAAGCACGTTGAAGGTTGATGGCGGCGGGATGTAGTGCGGCGCAACACCGGGCCAAGCCAACGTGGAAACCCACAACACAACCAAAGTACTTTGCTAACGAAACAGGAGGTTGTCAATCTCACCGGGCTTGCTGTAACAAAGGATTAACGTATTGTGTGGAAGATGATTGTTTGCAAGAAAACAGTAAACAAGTATTGCAGCAGATTTGTATTTCAGTATAAAAGAATGGACCGGGGTCCACATTCACTAGAGGTGTCTCTCCCATAAGATAAAAGCATGTTGGGTGAACAAATTACGTCGGCAATTGACAAATAGAGAGGGCATAACAATGCACATACATGACATGATAAGTATAGTGAGATTTAATTGGGCATTACGACAAAGTACATAGACCGCCATCCAACTGCATCTATGCCTAAAAAGTCCACCTTCAGGTTATCATCCGAACCCCTTCCAGTATTAAGTTGCAAAGCAACAGACAATTCATTAAGTATGGTGCGTAATGTAATCAACAACTACATCCTCGGACATAGCATCAATGTTTTATCCCTAGTGGCAACAGCACAACACAACCTTAGAACTCTGTCACTGTCCCAAGTATCAATGAAGGCATGAACCCACTATCGAGCATAAATACTCCCTCTTGGAGTTAATAGCAAAAACTTGGCGAGCCTCTACTAATAACGGAGAGCATGCAAGATCATAAACAACACATAGGTAATAACTTGATAATTAACATAACATGGTATTCTCTATCCATCGGATCCCGACAAACACAACATATAGTATTACAGATAGATGATCTTGATCATGTTAGGCAGCTCACAAGATCCAACAATGAAGCACAATTAGGAGAAGACAACCATCTAGCTACGCTATGGACCCATAGTCCGAGGGGTGAACTACTCACTCATCACTCCGGAGGCGACCATGGCGGTGTAGAGTCCTCGGGAGATGAATCCCCTCCGGCAGGGTGCGAGGAGATCTCTAAATCCCCGAGATGGGATTGGCGGCGGCGTCTCAGAAGGTTTTCCGTATCGTGGCTCTCTTTGGGGTTTGACGGAGGCTTTAAGTATGCGGAAGGGCAACATGGGGGGCCACACGAGGCCCCACACCATAGGTCGGCGCGGCCGGGCCTGGCCGCGCGCCGCCCTATGGTGGCGGCGCCTCGTGGCCCACTTCGACTCTTCGGTCTTCTCGAAGCTTCGTGGCAAAATAGGACCTGGGCGTTGATTTCGTCCAATTCGAGAATATTTCGTTACTAGGATTTCTGAAACCAAAAACAGCAGAAAAACAGCAACCGCTCTTCGGCATCTTGTTAATAGGTTAGTTCCAGAAAATGCACGAATATGACATAAAGTGTGCATAAAACATGTAGATATCATCAATAATGTGGCATGGAACATAAGAAATTATCGATACGTCGGAGACGTATCAGCTACCTACCAGGAGGCCCACATGGGCCGAGGGGGTGCTTCCCAGCCCTAATGGGCCAGGCGCACCAAGCCTCAAGGCCCAGGCCGGCCAACCCTTAGGGTTTCCCCAAACCCTAGGGGATCAACTTGGGGAAGTCCCCCCCCCTTGGCCGCCGGCCCCCCCCTAGATGGGAAAGGGGGACACCCCAACCGACCTGCCCCCTATATAAAGAGGAGGGGTGGCCGGCCACTTCATCCCTCAGACCAAACCGCCGCCCTCTCTCCTCCACCATACGCTGCTCCGGCTTAGGCGAAGCCTGCCTTTTTTCCTCCTCCACCACCACCATCACGCCGTCGTGCTGCTGGGATTTGGAGGAGATCTACCACACTCCGCTGCCCGCTGAACGGGGAGAGGACGGGCTTCATCGACACCGTACGCGCGACCGTACGGAAGTGCTGCCGGATTGTAGCACCAGGACGATCGTCTACACCAACAACGAGATTAATCTCGTAGGCTTTGGAATCTACGAGGGTTAGTCTCATCTCCATCTCATTTCTCCGATCTTGTAGATTATATCTTTGCTTTTCCATAGATTAGATCTTGGATTTATTCGTCTTTGCGGTAGGAAAATTTTTGTTTTCTATGCAACGAACCCATCAGTGGTATCAGAGCCGTGTCTATGCATAGATCTGTTGCACGAGTAGAACACAATGGTTTTATGGGCATTGATGCTTTTGTTGCTTTAGTTTGTGTACTTTGCATATTGCGGGATGGTGGGATGAAGCGGCCCGGGCTAACTTTACATGACCGCGTATCATGAGACTTGCTCCATGCTTGACATGCAACTTGTATTGCATAAGTGGCTTTGCGGGTGTCTGTCTCTCCCACCATAGTGAAGATTCCAATTTCCACTTTCTATTGTCAGCACTAGTATCACCGTTGTGGTTCATGTTCGTAGGTAGATTGGATCTTACTCGAAAACCCTAAATCACGTAAAATATGCAAACCAAATTAGAGGCGTCTAACTTGTTTTTGCGGTTTGGTGATGTGATATGGCCATGTGATGATGATTATATTTGATGTATGAGATGTTCATTATTGTATTATGGCAACCGGCAGGAGCCTAATGGTTGTCTTTAATTTTTGTTAAAGACCTGTGTGTCTAATCATCATGTAATAGCTTTATTTCAAGTAGTTGTTATAGTACCTATAAGTGATGGACAACCATGAAGCGGCCCCACTGACCTTGACGCCATGCTGGTGATGATGGAGATCATGTCCGTGCTTTGGAGATGGAGATCAAAAGCACAAGAAGAAAGGCCATATCATATCACACATTATGAATTGCATGTGATGTTAATCCTTTATGCATCTTATTTTGCTTAGATCGCGACGGTAGCATTATAAGATGATCCCTCTCACTAAATATCAAGATAATAAAGTGTCCATCCTTAGTATGCACCGTTGCGAAGACTTGTCATTTCGAAGCATCACGTGATGATCGGGTGTGATAGATTCTACATGTGCATACAACAGGTGCAAGCCAGATTTGCACACGCGGATACTAAGGTTGCCTTGACGAGCCTAGCATGTACATACATGGTCTCGGAACACGGGATACCGAAAGGTAGAGCATGAGTCATATGAATGATATGATGAACACTTTGAGTGTTCGCCTTTGAAGCTACATCTTTTCTCGTGAAGATCGGACTTGGTGTAGTGGATTTGGTTCGTGTGATCACTAAGACAATACGAGGGATGTTGTTTTGAGTGGGAGTTCACCTAGTTAGTTTAAGAATTAAAATTGAACTCAATTTATCATAAACTTAGTCTAAACTCTTTGCAAATATGTTATAGATCATGGCGGCCCCCTCCATTAGTTTTAACCAGTTCCTAGAGAAAGAAAAACTTAAAAGCAATGTAGCAACTTCACCGACTGGTTCCATCATGTGAGGATTTTCCTCAATGGTGGAAATCTGCAATATGCGCTCGATGCACCGCTAGGTCCCCCACCACCACCTGCAGTATCCGAGGACGAAAAGAATGTTTACGAGACTCGGGTCATTCGGTACTCTCAAGTTCAGTGTGCCATCCTGTGCAGCCTAGAGGCGGAGCTCCAAAAGCGTTTTGAGCACCACGACCCTTATAAGCTGGTCAATGAGTTGAAAACTGTTTTTCAAACTCATGCGGCCATGGAAAGCTATGAGGCCTCGAAACACTTCTCTGACTATATGATGGAAGAGGGCGGCTCCGTTAGTGAGCACGTGCTCGCTATGTCCGGGCATGCGAAGCTCAGTGACTTGGGGATAGTGATTCCTAACCAGCTGGGTATTCATCGTGTCCTCCAATCACTGCCACCTAGTTACAAGAACTTCGTGATGAACTACAACATGCAAGAACATGAACAAAGAGTTACCTGAACTCTTCTCCATGCTGAAATCTGCGAAGTTGAGATAAAGAAAGAGAACCAAGTGTTGATGGTCAACAAGACCACCAGTTTCAAGAAGCAGGGCAAGCCTAACAACAAGGGCAACTTCAAGAAGGGCGGCAAGAAATTTGCTGCGCCTTCGGAGAAGCCTAAGGCTGGCCCTAAGGTTGATACCGTGTGGTATTAATGCAAGGAGAAGGGACACTGGAAGCGGAATTGCTCCAAATACTTGGCTGATCTGAAGAGCGGCCTCATCAAGAAGAAAGGTATATTTGATATACATGTTATTGATGTCTATCTTACTGGTTCTCGTAGTAGTGCCTGGGTATTTGATACTGGTTCGGTTGCTCACATTTGTAACTCGAAACAGGAACTGCGAAATAAACGAAGCCTGGCGAGGGACGAGGTGACGATGCGCGTTGGAAATGAATCCAAGGTCGATGTGATCGCGTCGGCACGCTCTCTACATCTACCTTCGGGATTAGTTTTAAACCTCAATAATTGTTATTTGGTACCTGCGTTGAGCATGAACATAATATCTGGATCTTGTTTAATGCAAGACGGTTATTCGTTTAAGTCAGAGAATAATGGTTGTTCTATTTATATGAATAATGTCTTTTATGGCCATGCACCTGAAATGAATGGTTTATTCTTGTTAAATCTCGATAGTAGTGATACGCATGTTCATAACATTGATGCTAAGCGAATTAAATTAAATGATAATTCTACTTATATGTGGCACTGTCGTCTTGGTCATATTGGAGTGAAGCGCATGAAGAAACTCCATTCCGATGGACTTCTTGAGTCACTTGACCAAGCATGTCTAATGGGAAATGACTAAGACTCCATTTTAGTACAATGGAGCGAGCTACGACTTATTGGAAATCATACATACCGATGTGTGCGGACCAATGAGTGTAGCATCGCGCGGTGGTTATCGTTATGTTCTAACCTTCACGGATGATCTGAGTAGATATTGGTATATTTACTTTATGAAACATAAGTCCGAAACTTTCGAGAAGTTTTTTCCAAAGTGAAGTAGAAAATCAACGTAACAAGAAGATTAAGTTTCTATGTTCTGATCGCGGAGGCGAATATCTGAGTTATGAGTTTGGCATGCATTTAAAGAAATGCGGAATACTTTCACAGTTGACACCGCCGGGAACACCACGGCGCAATGGTGTGTCCGAACGTCGTAATCAAACTCTCTTAGACATGGTTCGGTCTATGATGTCTCTTACCGATTTGCCGTTATCGTTTTGGGGTTATTGATGGCGTGTAACTCACACGTTCGTTGGGAACCCCAAGAGGAAGGTATGATGCGCACGCAACAAGTTTTCCCAAAAAGAAACCAAGGTTTATCGAACCAGGAGGAGCCAAGAAGCACGTTGAAGGTTGATGGCGGCGGGATGTAGTGCGGCGCAACACCAGGGATTCCGGCGCCAACGTGGAACCTGCACAACACAACCAAAGTACTTTGCCCCAACGAAACAGTGAGGTTGTCAATCTCACCGGCTTGCTGTAACAAAGGATTAACCGTATTGTGTGGAAGATGATTGTTTAAAAAAAGTAACACAAGTATTGCAGAGATTTGTATTTCATATAAAAGAATGGACCGGGATCCACAGTTCAGAGGTGTCTCTCCCATAAGATAAATAGCATGTTGGGTGAACAAATTACAGTCGGGCAATTGACAAATAGAGAGGGCATAACAATGCACATACATGTCATGATAAATATAGTGAGATTTAATTGGGCATTACGACAAAGTACATAGACCGCTATCCAGCATGCATCTATGCCTAAAAAGTCCACCTTCAGGTTATCATCCGAACCCCTTCCAGTATTAAGTTGCAAAACAACAGACAATTGCATTAAGTATGGTGCGTAATGTAATCAATAACTACATCCTCGGACATAGCATCAATGTTTTATCCCTAGTGGCAACAGCACATCCATAACCTTAGGGGTTTCTGTCACTCCCCCAGATTCACGGAGACATGAACCCACTATCGAGCATAAATACTCCTCTTGGAGTTAATAGCGAGAACTTGGCCAGAGCCTCTACTAATAACGGAGAGCATGCAAGATCATAAACAACACATAGGTAATAACTTGATAATTAACATAACATAGTATTCTCTATCCATCGGATCCCGACAAACACAACATATAGCATTACAGATAGATGATCTTGATCATGTTAGGCAGCTCACAAGATCCAACAATGAAGCACAATGAGGAGAAGACAACCATCTAGCTACTGCTATGGACCCATAGTCCAGGGGTGAACTACTCACTCATCACTCCGGAGGCGACCATGGCGGTGTAGAGTCCTCCGGGAGATGAATCCCCTCTCGGCGAGGGTGCGGAGGATCTCAATCCCGAGATGGGATTGGCGCGGCGTCTCGAAGGTTTTCCGTATCGTGGCTCTCGGCACCGGGGTTTCGCGACGGAGGCTATTTGTAGGCGGAAGGGCAGGTCAAGAGGCGGCACGAGGGCCCACACCATAGGTCGGCGCGGCCAGGGCCGGCCGCGCCGCCCGCGTGTCGCCACCTCGTGGCCCCACTTCGACTCTCCTTCGGTCTTCTGGAAGCCGTGGCAAAATAGGACCCCGGGCGTTGATTTCGTCAATTAGAGAATATTTCGTTACTAGGATTTCAAACCAAAAACAGCAAAACAGAACTGGCTCTTCGGCATCTTGTTAATAGGTTAGTTCCAAAATGCACGAATATGACATAAAGTGTGCATAAAACATGTAGATATCATCAATAATGTGGCATGGAACATAAGAAATTATCGATACGTTGGAGACGTATCAGCATCCCCAAGCTTAGTTCTGCTCGTCCCGAGCAGGTAAAACGATAACAAAGATAATTTCTGACATGCCATCATAACCTTGATCATACTATTTGTAAACATATGTAATGAATGCAGCGATCAAAACAATGGTAATGACATGAGTAAACAAGTGAATCATAAAGCAAAGACTTTCATGAATAGTACTTCAAGACAAGCATCAATAAGTCTTGCATAAGAGTTAACTCATAAAGCAATAAATCAAAGTAAAGGTATTGAAGCAACACAAAGGAAGATTAAGTTTCAGCGTTGCTTTCAACTTATAACATGTGTATCTCATGGATAATTGTCAACATAGAATAATATAACAAGTGCAATATGCAAGTATGTAGGAATCAATGCACACACACAAGTGTTTGCTTCTTGAGGTGGAGAGAGATAGGTGAACTGACTCAACATAGAAGTAAAAAGAATGGTCCTTCAAAGAGGAAAGCATCGATTGCTATATTTGTGCTAGAGCTTTTATTTTGAAAACATGAAACAATTTTGTCAACGGTAGTAATAAAGCATATGAGTTATGTAAGTTATATCTTACAAGTTGCAAGCCTCATGCATAGTATACTAATAGTGCCCGCACCTTGTCCTAATTAGCTTGGACTACCGGATCATCGCAATACACATGTTTTAACCAAGTGTCACAATGGGGTACCTCCATGCCGCCTGTACAAAGGTCTAAGGAGAAAGCTCGCATTTTGGATTTCTCGCTTTTGATTATTCTCAACTTAGACATCCATACCGGGACAACATGGACAACAGATAATGGACTCCTCTTTAATGCATAAGCATGTGGCAACAATTATTATTCTCATATGAGATTGAGGATATATGTCCAAAACTGAAATTTTCACCATGAATCATGGCTTTAGTTAGCGGCCCAATGTTCTTCTCTAACAATATGCATGCTCCAACCATTAAGGTGGTAGATCTCTCTTACTTCATAAGACGGACATGCATAGCAACTCACATGATATTCAACAAAGAATAGTTGATGGCGTCCCAAAACATGGTTATCGCACAACAAGCAACTTAATAAGAGATAAAGTGCATAAGTAGATATTCAATACCACAATAGTTTTTAAGCTATTTGTCCCATGAGCTATATATTGCAAAGGTGAATGATGGAATTTTAAAGGTAGCACTCAAGCAATTTACTTTGGAATGGCGGAGAAATACCATGTAGTAGGTAGGTATGGTGGACACAAATGGCATAGTGGTTGGCTCAAGGATTTTGGATGCATGAGAAGTATTCCCTCTCGATACAAGGTTTAGGCTAGCAAGGTTATTTGAAACAAACACAAGGATGAACGGTGCAGCAAAACTCACATAAAAGACATATTGTAAACATTATAAGACTCTACACCATCTTCCTTGTTGTTCAAAACTCAATACTAGAAATTATCTAGACTTTAGAGAAACCAAATATGCAAACCAAATTAGCAAGCTCTAGGTGTTTCTTCATTAATGGGTGCAAAGTATATGATGCAAGAGCTTAAACATGAGCACAACAATTGCCAAGTATCACATTATCCAAGATATTATAGCAAATACGACATGTATCATTTTCCAATTCCAACCATATAACAATTTAACGAAGAAGAAACTTCGCCAAGAATACTATGAGTAAAGCCTAAGGACATACTTGTCCATATGCTACAGCGGAGCGTGTCTCTCTCCCATACAAGAATGCTACGATCCATTTTATTCAAACAAAACAAAAACAAAAACAAACCGACGCTCCAAGCAAAGTGCATAAGATGTGACGGAATAAAAATATAGTTTGGGGAGGAACCCGATAATGTTGTCGATGAAGAAGGGATGCCTTGGGCATCCCCAAGCTTAGACGCTTGAGTCTTCTTAGAATATGCAGGGGTGAACCGGGCATCCCCAAGCTTAGAGCTTTCACTCTCCTTGATCATATTGTATCATACTCCTCTCTTGATCCTTGAAAACTTCCTCCACACCAAACTCGAAACAACTCATTAGAGGGTTAGTGCACAATAAAAATTAACATGTTCAGAGGTGACACAATCATTCTTAACACTTCTGGACATTGCATAAAGCTACTGGACATTAATGGATCAAAGAAATTCATCCAACATAGCAAAAGAGGCAATGCGAAATAAAGGCAGAATCACAAAACAGTTCGTAAAGCGAATTTTAAAATGGCACCAGACTTGCTCAAATGAAAATGCCCAAATTGAATGAAAGTTGCGTACATATCTAGGATCACTCACGTAAATTGGCTTAATTTTCTGAGTTAACCAGATAATTAGACCCGATTCGTGATAGCAAAGAAATCTGTTTCGTGCAGTAATCCAAATCTAGTATGAACCTTACTATCAAAGACTTTACTTGGCACAACAAAACATAAAACTAAGATAAGGAGAGGTTGCTACAGTAGTAAACAACTTCCAAGACTCAAATATAAAACAAAAATACTGTAGAAAAACATGGGTTGTCTCCCATAAGCTCTTTAACGCCTTTCAGCTAGGCGCAGAAAGTGTATATCAAGTGTTATCAAGAGATGATGCGTCTTCAGCGGGGTTTGGAATTTTCTCAACCATGCATAGTATATTGGATACATAAGTTTCAGCGGCTCCCTTTTCATTAGTCTTGGGCTTGCTACTCTCATCAAACAAATTTTCAGGAACAAGCCAAGCATAGTTATTTTCTAGCGCTTCATTCATCGCTAGGAGCTTACATGGTATCGGCGCTTTGATCTCCCCACCGTCATTAATATTATTAGTGTACCTTATTCTCTCCATGTCCATCTTTTCAAAGATACTAGCAAAATTGGTATAAGAACCAAGCATCTTATATTTACTAAAGACCTTTCTAGCTTCTCTTGCTAAACCACCAAATTCTCTAAGAAGGGTTTATAAAACAAAATCTTTCTTTTCCCCTTCTTCCATATCACCGAGTGTAAGAAACATGTGTTGGATTATAGGATTGAGATTAACAAATTTAGTTTCCAACATGCGAACTAAAGCAGCAGCAATTTCATAGGTAGGTGCAAGTTCTACCAAGTGTCTATCTTCAAAATCTTCAATAGTACTAACATGATTGAAAAATTCTTCTATATTATTTCTCCCAACTATAGACCCACATCCTACCGGTATGTCTTTTGTGGTAAAATTAAAAGGAAACATGATGAATAAAGTAAAGTAAATGCAATTAACTAATTTTTTTGTGTTTTTGATATAGAGAGCAAGACAGTAAATAAAGTAAAGCCAGCAACTAATTTTTTTGTGTTTTGTTTAAATGCAGCAAACAAAGTAGTAAATAAAATAAAGCAAGACAAAAACAAAGTAAAGAGATTGGGAAGTGGAGACTCCCCTTGCAGCGTGTCTTGATCTCCCGGCAACGGCGCCATAAAAAAAATCTTGATGGCGTGTAACTCACACGTTCGTTGGGAACCCCAAGAGGAAGGTATGATGCGCACAGCAGCAAGTTTTCCCTCGAAAGAAACCAAGGTTTATCGAACTAGGAGGAGCCAAGAAGCACGTTGAAGGTTGATGGCGGCGGGATGTAGTGCGGCGCAACACCAGGGATTCCGCAACGTGGCACGCACAACACAACCAAAGTACTTTGCCCCAACGAAACAGTGAGGTTGTCAATCTCACCGGCTTGCTGTAACAAAGGATTAACCGTATTGTGTGGAAGATGATTGTTTGCAGAAAACACAAGTATTGCAGAGATTTGTATTTCAGATAAAGAATGGACCGGGATCCACGGTTCACTAGAGGTCTCTCCCATAAGATAAATAGCATGTTGGGTGAACAAATTACGGTCGGGCAATTGACAAATAGAGAGGGCATAACAATGCACATACATGTCATGATAAATATAGTGAGATTTAATTGGGCATTACGACAAAGTACATAGACCGCTATCCAGCATGCATCTATGCCTAAAAAGTCCACCTTCAGGTTATCGAACCCCTTCCAGTATTAAGTTGCAAAACAACACAATTGCATTAAGTATGGTGCGTAATGTAATCAATAACTACATCCTCGGACATAGCATCAATGTTTTATCCCTAGTGGCAACAGCACATCCATAACCTTAGGGGTTTCTGTCACTCCCCCAGATTCACGGAGACATGAACCCACTATCGAGCATAAATACTCCCTCTTGGAGTTAATAGCGAGAACTTGGCCAAAGCCTCTACTAATAACGGAGAGCATGCAAGATCATAAACAACACATAGGTAATAACTTGATAATTAACATAACATAGTATTCTCTATCCATCGGATCCCGACAAACACAACATATAGCATTACAGATAGATGATCTTGATCATGTTAGGCAGCTCACAAGATCCAACAATGAAGCACAATGAGGAGAAGACAACCATCTAGCTACGCTATGGACCCATAGTCCAGGGTGAACTACTCACTCATCACTCCGGAGGCGACCATGGCGGTGTAGAGTCCTCCGGGAGATGAATCCCCTCCGGGAGGGAGAGGAGATCTCCAATCCCGAGATGGGATTGGGCGGCGGCGTCTCGGTAAGGTTTTCCGTATCGTGGCGCACCGGGGGTTTCGCGACGGAGGCTATTTGTAGGCGGAAGGGCAGGTCAAGAGGCGGCACGAGGGCCCACACCATAGGTCGGCGGCCAGGGCCCGGGCCGCGCCGCCCGGCGTGTCGCCACCTCGTGGCCCCACTCTCCTCTCCTTCTGGGAAGCTTCGTGGCAAAATAGGACCCCGGGCGTTGATTTCGTCCAATTCCGAGAATATTTCGTTACTAGGATTTCTGAAACCAAAAACAGCAAAAACAACCGGCTCTTCGGCATCTTGTTAATAGGTTAGTTCCAGAAAATGCACGAATATGACATAAAGTGTGCATAAAACATGTAGATATCATCAATAATGTGGCATGGAACATAAGAAATTATCGATACGTTGGAGACGTATTATGCATTAGAGACAACCGCATTCACTTTAAATAGGGCACCATCTAAATCCGTTGAAACGACACCGTATGAATTATGGTTTGGGAAGAAACCTAAGCTGTCGTTCCTTAAAGTTTGTGCGGCTTATGTAAAGAAGTTACAACCTGACAAGCTAGAACCCAAAGCGGAGAAATGCGTCTTCATAGGATACCCTAAAGAAACAATTGGGTACACTTTCTATCTCAGATCCGAAGGCAAAATCTTTGTTGCCAAGAACGGATCCTTCTTGAGAAAGAGTTTCTCACTAAAGAAGTGACTGGAAGGAAAGTAGAACTCGACGAGGTTATTGAACCTTCTCTCATAGATCAGAGTAGCGCGATGCCGGAAGATGTTCCTGTGCAGCCTGCACCGATAGGAGAGGAAGCAAATGATGATGATCATGAAACTTCGAACGAGGAAGCTACTGAACCTCGCAGATCGACAAGGGAACGTACCACTCCTGATTGGTATGATCCCTGTCTAAATGTCATGATTGTTGACAACAATGATGAAGATCCCGCGACGTATGAAGAAGCAATGATGAGCCCAGATTCCAACAAATGGCAAGAAGCCATGAAATCCGAAATGGGATCCATGTATGATAACCAAATATGGACTTTGGTAGACTTACCTGATAGCCGCAAGGCTGTCGAGAATAAATGGATCTTCAAAAGAAAACAGATGCTGATGGTAATATTACTGTCTATAAAGCTCGACTTGTCGCAAAGGGTTTCTGACAAATTCAAGGAGTTGACTACGATGAGACTTTCTCACCCGTAGCGAAGCTAAAGTCTGTGAGGATTTTGTTAGCAATAGCTGCATTTTTCGATTATGAGATTTGGCAGATGGATGTCAAAATAGCGTTCCTTAATGGTGATATTGAGGAAGAGTTGTATATGGTACAACCCAAAGGTTTTGTCGATCCTAAAATGCTGACAAGGTATGCAAACTTCAGTGTTCCATTTATGGACTGAAGCAAGCATCCCGGAGTTGGAACCGACGCTTTGATAATGTGATCAAAGACTTGGGTTTGTACAGACTCATGGTGAGGCTTGTATTTACAAGAAAGTGAGTGGGAGCTCTGTAGCGTTCCTGATATTATATGTAGATGACATATTATTGTTTGGGAATGATATAGAACTACTAAGCAGTATTAAAGGTTATTTGAATAAGTGTTTTTCAATGAAAGACCTTGGTGAAGCAGAGTACATTTTAGGCATCAAGATTTATAGAGATAGATCAAGACGCCTAATAGGGCTTTCACAGAGTACATACCTGACAAGATTCTAAAGAAGTTTAGAATGGATGAAAGCAAGAAAGGTTTCTTGCCTATGTTGCCAGGTAAGGTCTTGAGTAAGACTCAAGGTCCGGCTACGGCAGAAGAAAGAGAGAGGATGAACAAGATCCCCTATTCCTCGGGAGTAGGCTCTATCATGTATGTCATGCTGTGTACTAGACCGGATATCGCACATGCTGTTAGTTTGACCAGCAGATATCAAAGTGATCCAGGAATGGAACACTGGACAGCGGTCAAGAATATCCTGAAGTACTTGAAAAGGACTAAGGATATGTTTCTTTGTTATGGCGGTGACCAAGAGCTCGTTGTAACCAGTTACACCGATGCAAGTTGGAACACTGATCCCGATGACTCTAAGTCTCGGTCTAGGTACGTGTTTATATTGAATGGTGCTGCGTAAGCTGGAGCAGTTCCAAGCAAGCACGGTGGCGAAATCTACAACTGAATCAGAATATATAGCGGCTTCAGGCTTCATCGGAAGCGGTATGGATGAAGAGGTTCATTGTTGAGCTTGGTGTGGTTCCTAGTGCATTGGACTCGTTAGTCATCTATTGTGACAACACGGGTGCCATCGCCAATGCAAAGGAACCAAGGTCACACAAGAAGAAGCATATCAAGCTGCGTTTTCATTCGATTCGCGAGTACATCGAAGATGGTGAAGTAGAGATTTTCAAAGTACACACAGATCTGAATGTGGCAGATCCGTTGACTAAAGCTCTCCCTAGGGCAAAGCATGACCAACACTAATGCCATGGGTGTTAGGTACCTTACAATGTAATCTAGATTATTGACTCTAGTGCAAGTGGAGATGTTGGAGATATGCCCAAGAGGCAATAATAAAGTGGTTATTATAATATCTTTTTGTTTATGATAAATGTTTGCATACCATGCTATAATTGTATTAACCGAAACATTAATACATGTGTGTTATCTAAACAACAAGGAGTCCCTAGTAAGCCTCTTGTATAACTAGCTTGTTGATTAATGGATGATCATGGTTTCGTGATCATGAACATTGGATGTTATTGATAACAAGGTTATGTCCTTAGTTGAATGATATAATGGACACACACCCAAATGAGCGTAGCATAAGATCAAGTCATTAAGTTCAATTTGCTATAAGCTTTCGATACATAGTTGTTTAAGTCCTTCGACCATGAGATCATGTAAATCACTTACACCGGAAGGGTACTTTGATTACATCAAACGCCATTGTGTAAATGGGTGGTTATAAAGATGGGATTAAGTATTTGGAAAGTGTGAGTTGAGGCATATGGATCAATAGTGGGATTTGTCCATCCTGATGACGGATAGATATACTCTGGGCCCTCTCGGTGGAATGTCGTCCGATTAGCTTGCAAGCATGTGACTAGGTCACAAGAGATGACATACCACTGCACGAGTAAAGAGTACTTATCGGTAATGAGGTTGAACAAGGTATGAAGATACCGATGATCGAACCTCGGACAAGTAAAGTATCGCGTGACAAAGGGAATCGGCATCGTATGTAAATGGTTC
Organism: Lolium multiflorum; assembly: GCA_030979885.1. Lineage (NCBI taxonomy): Eukaryota > Viridiplantae > Streptophyta > Magnoliopsida > Poales > Poaceae > Lolium > Lolium multiflorum. The sequence continues at coordinate 273,099,600 of CM061753.1, read as the reverse complement.
AATCGATCACTAAGTTATCGTTGAATGTGTGGGAGCCATTATGGATCTCCAGATCCCACTATTGGTTATTGGTCGGAGAGGAGTCTCGACCATGTCCGCATAGTTCACGAATCATAGGGTGACACACTTAAGGTTCAATGTCTAATAAGTAGATATGGAATATGGAATGGAGTTCGAAGTTTGTTCGGAGTCTCGGATGGTATCCAGGACATCACGAGGAGGTCCAGAATGGTCCGGAGAATTAGATTCATATATACGAAGTCACTTTCCAAGTTTGGAAATGATCCGGTGCATTTATGGAAGGTGCTAGAATGTTCTAGAAAGAAATCACCATGGAAGGTGGAGTCCCGGTTGGACTCCACCAACCCTAACCAGCCAACCAAGAGGGAAGGTGGAGTCCATGGTGGACTCTACCATCTTGGCCGGCCAAGAGGGAAGGAAAGCGAGAAGTCCCTATCCGCCTAGGTTTCGTCCATATGGAAGGTTTTGAATTTTGGGCAAACCCTAGGGATTCCACCTATATAAAGAGGAGGAGAGGGAGGGGGCCGGCCACACCAAGCCAGCCGCACCCCCAAGGGCTCCCAGGCCGGCGCCCCCTCTCCCTAAACCCTAGTCGCCCCCTTTCTCCCACTTCTCCCGTAGAGCTTAGGCGAAGCCCTGCCGAGATCTACACCACCACCGACACCACGCCGTCGTGCTATCGGGATTCCGAGGAGGATCTACTATCGCTGCCCGCTGGAACGGGGAGAAGGACGTCATTGATACGTCTCAAACGTATCTATAATTTCTTATGTTCCATGCTAGTTATATGACAATACTCACATGTTTTATATACAATTTATATCATTTTGATGCATTTTCCGGCACTAACCTATTAACAAGATGCCGAAGCGTTTTTCGACTTGGTTTCTAAATCCTACAGAAACATTATCGAATTGGACGAAACAAAAGCCCACGGTCTTATTTTGCACGGAGCTTCCATAAGTCCGAAGAGGAGACGAAGAGGGCCACAGGCGGCCACACCCAGGTGGGGCGCGACCATGGAGTGGGCCCTCGGGCGCCTCCGACTCGGCCCCTATATATTCTCTCCGTCGCGAAACCCTATGACCGAGAGCCACAATACGAGAAAGTTCCAGACGCCGCCAATCCCATCGGGGGATTTGGCACAGAGGGGAATCATCACCGAGGGCTCTACATCACCATGCTCCCCTCCGGATTGATGCGTGAGTAGTTCATCCTTGGACTATGGGTCCATAGCGTAGCTAGATGGTTGTCTTCTCCTCTTGTGCTATCATGTTTAGATCTTGTGAGCTGTCTATCATGATCAAGATCATCTATTTGTAATGATACATGTTGCGTTTGTTGATCCGATGAATATTGAATACTATGTCAAGTTGATTATCAATCTATCATATGTGTGTTGTTTATGTTCTTGCATGCTCTCCGTTGCTAGTAGAGGCTCTGGCCAAGTTGATACTTGTGACTCCAAGAGGAGTATTTATGCTCGATAGTGGGTTCATGCCTCCATTGAATCTGACCAGTTCTAAGGTTGTGGATGCTTTGCCACTAGGGATAAAACATCGATGATTTGTCAAGGATATTTGTGTTGATTACATTACGCAGCAATTGTCTGTTGTTTGCAACTTAATACCGGAAGGGGTGCGGATGCTAACCCGAAGGTGGAATTTTAGGCACAGATGCATGCTTGATAGCGGTCTATGTTCTTTGTCGTAATGCCCTAATTAAATCTCATAGTAGTCATCATGATATATGTATGTGCATCTCTATTTTTCAATTGCCCCTCGTAATTTGTTCACCCAACATGCATCATCTACATCACCATGCTTGATTGAGTAGTTCATCCTTGGACTATGGGTCCACTAGATGGTTGTCTTCTCCTCTTGTGCTATCATGTTTAGATCTTGTGGCTATCATGATCAAGATCATCATTTGTAATGATACATGTTAATCAGATGAATATTGAATACTATGTCAGTTGATTATCAATCTATCATATGTTCTTGCATGTCTCGTTGCTCTCGCCAAGTCTTGTGACTCCAAACATAGTGGGTTCATGCTCATCCCATGACAGAAGTTCTAAGGTTGTGGATGTGCTATTGCCACTTAAAACATCCTAAGGATATTTGTGTTGATTACAGCAAGCCATAATGCAATTGTGAGTTTGACAACTCGGATTGGAATTTTTAAGTTGGGGCAAAGTAATTGTAGTCATCATGATGTATGTGCATCTCTATTTTTCAATTGGTTCACACATGCTATTTATCTTATTGGACGTGAACTATGGACCCCGGTCCATTCCATCTGGGTTGTTGTTCGCCGCAAACATCATTCACTCCTTCACCAACAAATCCTTCACCAAGTGAGCCCTTCATCTATTGCCCACGTTCAATCCTGTTGCGACTGTTTCTTACCTTGGTTTCTTCGAGGGAAAACTTGCTGCTGTACGCATCACACCTTCCTCTTGGGGTTCCCAACGGACGTGTGCTTCACGCGCCATCAGTCATCATCAACACCGAACGTGTGACCGAGTACGGAGGTGCTGCCCGACTGTGGCACCGTCAAGATCTTCTACGCGCTTTTGAAAGCGGCAAGTGATCTACTACAACAACAATGAGATCTAATCTCGTAGGCTTTGGAAATCTTCGGGGTTAGTCTCATGATCTTCTCGTTTCTACCATCTTCTAGATTGGATCTTGGCTTGTTATTCGTTCTTGCAGTAGGAAATTTTTTGTTTTCGATGCTACGAATCCCATCAAGTTCATCCCAATTAAAGGAGCTTTGCAAATGGCAATAAACATAACCCTGCAACTCCGTTGTCAGGCACAACCACGTTCGCACCCAAACCGTGGTTTAGAAATAGCCTATACTATATGGTGATAAGATGGTAAGGATTTGAGGGTGGTTTGAAGTAACTAATAATAAATAACTAAACAAGAACAAAGTAAACTAAAAGGTATTCTAGCTATATATAACATTGAATGGAATGAGAGGTAGTTTCTACGCTTCGGTCTCACTAGTACTAGATGGACGAATATATGTGTGATCCATTATTTACAAGAGATTCCGTAGACAAATAAATGTTCCCCATTTGATTACCAGGCTGCAGCACAATGTGTACTATGCACAATCTTACATGTCACTTGCAAGGCAGAGGTACATTTCCGGGTAAAAGGGTTTTGTGAACTCATCTTTGTAACTCATGTACATAAATACTAACTATACATTCTAGTTTAGCGCACTAGGTCATACCTCGACCTAGAACCGCATCAATCAATCACTCATGGATGAATAATAATAAAAGTAAGATACTGCAAGAGAGCGTTTTTGTGATATGGTTGAAGGGTTCTCAAGGATTGTAGGTTCCACCTCTAGTATTGCTATTACTTATGATTAAGATGACGTACATCTTTTCCATGCTATGTGTGGGGAGAGCTCCATAATAAGTTGCGTCCATAAAACCATCGGTCATCGCATCTCTAAATAATCACAGCAGCTAGTCTTCTGCAAGCCACATATTGACTATTGCTATTAATGGTTTTCCCATAGTTATTGATATGAGCTTAGTGAATCCCTCCTTATCCGCCTCATCCATGTGTTAGAGCACCGATACGGGCATGTCACTTCCCGCCGTTCACTCTACCACACGTCTAAGGGTAGTTCCCTCTCTAGACCATAAGGCATATATTATGTGGCCCACTTCACATAACATCAAGAGAGAAAACTAACACATATTGATAGAACAAAGGTATAAAACATCTATATTTCACATCATAATATTACTAGAGTTTCTCCAAATCTCATCAAGAACAAAGGACCTACTCAAGCATGAAGGGGATCAACATCAAAGCAATATGAATATGAAGTTTCAATTGCATACAAGTGTAAATCCTAATATGGTTCGGATTACAACCAAGTAGACAAAGGGGATCGAAGATGTAGATGTTTATGATGATGATGATGATGATGATGGAGATCGATGCATTGCCCTTCAAGATCCTATCCTCCACCTCCTCTTCTATGTTGGTGTAGATGGTGATGGAGGCGGCGGCTTGTGGAGATGGCGGCTGCAGCGGCGGAGCAGCAGGGCTCCGCCCCTAGGGCATGGATGATGAAGTGATGCCTCTCCTTGCGTCGACCCCTCTTTATATAGGCGTTGGAGGCCGGTTTCGCGAACCGACGGAGACTGGGGCCGAATATGCCCATCGGGCATTCACATATGTTCCGTTTGACGAAACGGAGCCGACGGAGACCGGTACGGGCGGACGGTACGGGCAGACCCGCCCGTACCGGTGCTCGTTAAACTTGCAGATGGTTTTGTATTCGATCTCGACGCCATTTCTTCATATGAACTCCAATTTGGGTGTTCTTCGGCTCGTTGAACTCGTATGGACGAGGGCTACAACATCATGGCCTTAGATCGTAAATATAAGATGTTGGAAAATATCACTTTTCCCACACCTCAGATGGCTAAGTCTGGTGCCTGTAACTCTTCCACATTGTGCCCTCTTAGTCCCTTTTGCTCCCTTTTTCCATGATCTCCAATAACATCTGAATACATGTCAAAGATAAGGGAGACATAAAAAAAATCCTACTAAAACTAATAAATATGCGAAGCTCGTATGAAAACGAACAAGATCTCATAAGTATACAAAATATGCATAGGTGTATCTAGCTGGAGCATGAAATGAGTGTCAATATGAGTAATAGTATACTTAAAAACCTCAGTAAATAGTGCTAAATTTCGAGCTATCAGGACCGCTCATGTTCACCATTGGCAAAGTATGTTGATGTTGTTGCCACAAAGACTACGACTACTATGATTTACTCATTGGTCATAACTTCGAACAACGCGTACGTGATTCATGTCCCGCTTTGGATTCCCTTTATGGCCTCTTATGCACTTGAAGACACATGTTAGTTAGTTTCTCGAAAAGAGCGACTATTACCCAAAGATAGTATCACTCAGAGAGAAATGCAAGAATCAAGTGGAGCTCATACAACACCGATGGTGTTAGAGGGAAATCCGAAGATCACTCTATCATTCACGTGGGATAAAAATATCCCTCAACATATCATCCAACCGTATGGACATATTCATAACATGTATCAATTCTCCACCCATTGTACAAGAATGGAGCAAATGATTACAGTGCTAGACGACCTCATAAGAGAAAAATTCTTACATTTAAAAACCCATGTCTTCCGTACATAGCCAAAACGACCATGTTACGGCAATCGCTCCCACCCTAATAGGGAATCTAAATTTGTGATCAATTCCATGTAACCAGTTGCCAAAAAATATTTGCAGTGTGTTGCAGATACAAGTCAGAAGTTACTTGGAAGACTGAATATATAGATTACGCAAATGTATATTGTAAGGATAAGTGATTAGCTATCTCTTCACAGTGACAGAAAAGACACTTCTTACTTCCACGCCAATTTCCTTTTGCATGGTTATTGACATAGGCATCCCCAATGGGCCTGCCGAAGATGGTACTCGGGGTTTACTGAAGGCACATGACCTGAAGTTTATGAAGCCCGGAAGCCCAGTCGAGAGATAGTTTTGGAAAGATAGAGTTGTATTAGGAATATTGATTTGTAACTATTACGGGACGAACTCAAAAAGTCTCCCAGACTTTGTAACTTGTACATCACGAAACCCTCGGCTCCGCATCCTATATAAGGGAGTCGAGGGACAAAGAGAGGATCGATTTCATTGTGAACACAACCCTAATTTCATAACAATCGAGTACTTTTCCGGCTGAACCTTGAGATGTACTTGCCCTTTACTTCCTGAAAACCCTAGTCTACAATCTGTAGGCATTGACAAGTCGATACCTTGTTTGGTGCCAACAACACGGGCAGCACATAGAAACCTCAGGGGCCAAGGAGTGAAATCCACCTTCCACCTCCTCCCGCAATCACGGACGAAAATCGACATCAGTTACAAATAGCGGCAGCTCTACACCCGCCTCCTTACATCGACACCAATGGCGCGGTCTCGATGATTTAGAAGTCCAGGCCATCCAACAGGGCTCAAAAAGTAATTTAGCGACAAGTCTTCATGGCAGAAAAGATGCCTCCACCAACAATCGAGTACCTGAATTGGTCGGGACATGACATTGGCTTCATCATAGCGGACCACCAGCGCAAGTCCCTCGACCAGGGCAATCAGCTTTGATCTTACCACATGTCGCAGGATTCGACGTTTCACGAGTATTCATAGATGGTGGCAGCAGTTTAAACCTCATGTACGCAGATTCAATGAGAAAGATTAACATATCCCTGGCAAACTTGAAACCAACCGATACACGGTTCCATGGTATCACACGGACAAGCCAAGTTATCCGCTGGGAAAGATCAATCTCGACGTTCAGTTTGTAACCCGAGAGAATTACAGGATAGAAAGGCTGGAGTTCTAAGTCGTGGATTTTCCATCACAGTACCACGCTCTCTTGGGACGACCCGCGTATGCCAGGTTTATACCACATTACACATACTTGTTGTGGAGACTCCCTGGACCCGAAGCCCAATCACAGTAAAAAGCGTTCGCTAGCGAATAAGTGCGACAAGGATTTTCATCGATCGAAACCGGGATGCAAGCGGAGTATATGGCGTCCAAGCTAACAACCGACTATGACGTGTTGCACGATGGAGGGAGGTCGCTAAAGGAGCCAACCTTCAACACAACCAAAAATTCAAAGGAGGTGCAGATTCACCCGATAGATCCCAAGAAGGCAGCATATCGTCACAAATATGGACCTTGCATAGGAAAGTGCGCTCGAGTTCCTCCGTGAGCGCTGGGAAATCTTCGCATGGTGTCCAGCGGACATGCCAGGAGTACCCAGAACTTGCAACACCCCCTTAACTTGATCCATTGGCAGGCCAATCGGACAACCTTTGCGGCGTTGAACCAAACCGCAAAGCTATGCTGTCGAGTTAATCGACTCAGAGAAGTCGGATTTATCAAAGAGCTACATACAGAGGCCACGTGGGTAGCTAACCCAGTACTGGTCCCGAAGAAAAACACAGAGGTCCTTCACATGTGCGTCGACTTCACGTGTCTCAATAAACATTGTCCAAATGATCACCCTCCCAAGGATCGATCAAATTATCGATTCCACGCAGGTGTGAACGTCTTTCCTTCCTGGACGCGTATTTTGGTTACAATCAGATTCGCTTAAAAGAAGAAGATGAGGTCAAAACAGCTTATAACACCCTATGACGTGTTCTGCTATAGAAAATGCCCTTCGGGTTGATGATGTTGATGCACTCGACGAAGCTCGAGACGAGGTATTGTCAAGGGTCACCAAGTACCAGCAAGATATGAAAAACTACCACAGTCGACGTTTGCAACCAAGGTCTTTCCAAGTGGGCGACCTAGTTCTTCGGCTCACGCAAGATAGCCACGAAAAATTCGAGTCGCCATGGATAGGCCCGTACATCGTCACCGAAGTAATTGAAGGAGGAGCATACAGGATAAAGGATAAGAAGACAGGGATCGCCGAGCCAAATCCCTAGGCGTTTCTACGCGTAAGTCGAAATATAGTCACACATGTAAACATACAATGTACTGAAACACCCGCGAGTTTTCAGACACACTCTTTTCCTTTCAGGGCACCGAGTGGGGCTGGAAGGTTTTTAATGAGGCGGACTCGCGGTGCTGCAATATAGTAAAGATATTGGTGATATGCATCTTTTTCTTTGAACGACTCGGGGGCTTGCAACCCGCAAATTCAATATATATACACAAGTCTTTACAATATACAATCTACAAAGTTATTTGCCTTGGTCTAAAACACCTCACAAACCAATAAAAATAAAAACACTAGCCACTCGGGAGCTAGAAAGAAAGAAAAACGATACGTCTCAAACGTATCTATAATTTCTTATGTTCCATGCTACTTTATGATGATACTCACATGTTTTATACACATTATATGTCATTATTATGCATTTTCCGGCACTAACCTATTGACGAGATGCCGAAGCCATTCTTGTTTCTGCTGTTTTTGGTTTCAGAAATCCTAGTAAGGAAATATTCTCGGAATTGGACGAAATCAACGCCCAGGGCTTATTTTTCCAGAAGCTTCCGAAGACCGTGAAAGAAGTGGGGCCACGGGCGCGCCACACTAGGCGGCGCGGCCTAAGGCCGCGCGGCCCTAGCGTGTGGGCCCCGTGACTCCTCCGACTCACCCCTTCCGCCTACTTAAAGCCTTCGTCGCGAAACCCTCTGCCGAGAGCCACGATACGGAAAACCTTCCGAGACGCCGCCGCCAATCCCATCTCGGGGGATTCGGAGATCGCCTCCGGCACCCTGCGGGAGGGGAATCATCTCCCGGAGGACTCTTCATCCCCATGATCGCCTCCGGATCGATGTGTGAGTGGTTCACCCCTGGACTATGGGTCCATAGCAGTAGCTAGATGGTTGTCTTCTCCTCATTGTGCTATCATGTTAGATCTTGTGAGCTGCCTATCATGATCAAGATCATCTATTTGTAATGCTACATGTTGTGTTTGTTGGGATCCGATGAATATTGAATACTATGTCAAGTTGATTATCAATCTATATATATGTTGTTTATGTTCTTGCATGCTCTCCGTTGCTAGTAGAGGCTCGCCAAGTTGATACTTGTAACTCCAAGAGGCGTATTTATGCTCGATAGTGGGTTCATGCCTCCATTGAATCTGGGACAGTGACAGAAAGTTCTAAGGTTGTGGATGTGTTGTTGCTACTAGGGATAAAACATCGATGCTTTGTCTAAGGATATTTGTGTTGATTACATTACGCACCATACTTAATGCAATTGTCTGTTGTTTACAACTTAATACGAGAAGGGGTTCGGATGATAACCGAAAGTGGACTATTTAGGCATAGATGCATGCTGGATAGCGGTCTATGTACTTTGTCGTAATGCCCTGATTAAATCTCATAGTACTCATCATGATATATGTATGTGCATTGTTATGCCTTCTTTATTTGTCAATTGCCCAATGTAATTTGTTCACCCAACATGCTATTTATCTTATGGAGAGACACCACTAGTGAACTGTGGACCCCGGTCCATTCTTTACATCTGAAATACAATCTGCAATTGTTCTTTACTGTTCTTCGTAAACAAACATCATCTTCCACACTATACATCTAATCCTTTGTTACAAGCCGGTGAGATTGACAACCTCATCATTACGTTGGGGCAAAGTACTTTGATTGTGTTGTGCAGGTTCCACGTTGGCGCCGGAATCCCTGGTGTTGCGCCGCACTACACCGCCGCCATCAACCTTCAACGTGCTTCTTGGCTCCCTACTGGTTCGATAAACCTTGGTTTCTTCGGAGGAAAACTTGCTCTGTACGCATCACACCTTCCTCTCGGGTTCCCAACGGACGTGTGTTAACCCGCATCAAGCACTTTTTAAGCGCCGTTGCCGGGAGATCAAGACAGCCCAGGGAGTCTCCACTTCCAATCTCTTTACTTTGTTTTTGTCTTGCTTTACTTTATTTTATTTACTGCTTTGTTTGCTCTTTATATCAAAAACACACAAAAATTAGTTGCTAGTTTTACTTTATTTACTGTCTTGATCTCCATATTAAAAACACAAAAAAAAATTAGTTACTTGCATTTACTTTATTTAGTTTGCTTTATTTACTACTGTTAAAGTGAATACTCCTGAAAACACTAAGTTGTGTGACTTCACTAGCACAAATAATAATTATTTCTTATGCACACCTATTGCTCCACCTGCTACTGCAGCAGAATTAAATTAAACCTGCTTTACTAAATCTTGTCATGAGAGAGCAATTTTCTGGTGTTAATGATGCTGCTGCCCATCTTAATAATTTTGTTGAACTTTGTGAAATGCAAAAGTATAAGGATGTAGATGGTGATATTATAAAATTAAAATTGTTTCCTTTCTCCTTAAGAGGAAGAGCTAAAGATTGGTTGCTATCTTTGCCTAAGAATAGTATTGATTCATGGACTAAATGTAAAGATGCTTTCATTGGTAGATATTATCCTCCTGCTAAAATTATATCTTTGAAAGTAGCATAATGAATTTTAAGTAATTAGATAATGAACATGTTGCTCAAGCATGGGAGAGAATGAAATCTTTGGTAAAGAATTGCCCAACCCATGGACTAACTACTTGGATGATCATCCAAACCTTTATGCAGGGCTGAATTTTTCTTCGCGGAACCTATTGGATTCAGCTGCTGGAGGTACCTTTATGTCCATCACTTTGGGGGCGGCAACAAAGCTTCTTGATAATATGATGATCAATTATTCCGAATGGCACACTGAAAGGGCTTCACAACGTAAGAAGGTAAATTCTGTTGAAGAAACCTCCTCCTTGAGTGATAAGATTGATGCTATTATGTCTATGCTTGTGAATGGTAGATCTAATGTTGATCCAAATAATGTTCCTTTAGCCTCATTGGTTTCCCAAGACGAACATGTTGATGTGAACTTCATTAAAAGTAATAATTTCAACAACAGTGCTTATAGGAATAATTCTGGTAACAACTATAGGCAATATCCTTCGCTAATAGTAATGGTTATGGTAATTCTTATGGGAATTCTTACAACAATAATAGGAATGTACCCTCTGGTCTTGAAGCCATGCTTAAAGAATTTATTAGTACACAAACTGTTTTAACAAATCTGTTGAGGAAAAGCTTGATAAAATATTCTTGCTTCTAAGGTTGATAGACTTGCCTCTGATGTTGATCTTTTAAAATTGAAAGTTATGCCTAATAAGGATAATAATAATAAGATTGTTACTACAGCAAATGCCATCCAAGTTCGAATTAATGAGAATATTAGATTGATGGCTGAATTGCATGGTAGGTGGGAAAGAGAAGAAAACGAAAAACTTGCTAAAAAGAATAATGTAGCTAAAGTTTGGACTATTACCACCACTAGTAATGATAATGATTCACATGTTGCTACACCTCCTACTATCAATGGTAAAATAATTGGTGTTGGCAATGTTTCTACTCCTAGTGCGAAGCGTGCAAACTTGACAACCTCACTATTACGTTGGGGCAAAGTACTTTGATTGTGTTGTGCGGGTTCCACGTTGGCGCGGAATCCCGGTGTTGCGCTTTACACTTCGCCACCATCAACCTTCAACGTGCTTCTTGGCTCCCCTGGTTCGATAAACCTTGGTTTCTTACTGAGGGAAAACTTGCTACATACGCATCACACTTCCTCTTGGGGTTCCCAACGGTCGTGTGTTAACTGCACGCATCAAACACATAAGTTGTTTAACAATATACATAGTGCTTACAATATACAGGGACCTTTCATCAAGAAAAAATTCGACAGGAGAAGAAGACTCTCATTCATGACCCATCATGTCATCTATGTTCACTCTTTGATCGTAAGCAGTGGCACTCATGTGATTAGCATAATTGCGGCCTTCACGAAGAACTCAACATCCATCCGAAGTAAATCATCCATCATTTCCTCAGCCACGGGTGTTACGACTTCGTTGATTTTTCGATATTCCTCCTCCGTCTCTTCAGTTTGGCATGGCAAAATTCAACGATTTTGGTCAAATCTAACTTCGGGTAGCAGATCTGCAACATGATCATAGCAAACCTAGCTCCGGCAGTCAATTGCGCCTTCACAAAATCATGGATTCTAGGAGCATCTCTGAATTTATTCATCAAATCAGGAAGGGTCTTCGGCTGGGAGTTTCGAGGAAACATGGTGTTGTAAACCAGAGCCAATGTCCTTGTGCAGAAATCAAGATAATCACGGACTTGACTTGCACGATCTTGAAATCTGACGATTCCTCGAGTACGATCTGGTGTTGCCCAAAAATTGGAACCATGGTCCAGAGCAAGCTGGACAAGCAAATTTGATCTCGCATCAACTCATTGGTCTTCAGCAGTAGCATCCAAAAAGGAACCTATTCGACGGAAGTATCATAGTAAGAGAGGAAAAACAAGTAAATATAAGTAGAGAGGTGCTTCAAAGATATGAAGCATACCCGCCATATCCAGGCTGGCGTCAGTCATCAACTCAAGCATATAATTTTCTCGGGAAGTAGCCTGTGCAGCTTCAGCGACTGCAGCCTCTTTTAAAGCTAAGGCTTCTTGGAGTTGCTATCGAAGTTCGGTCAAATCCTGTACTGGATCAGCGTTTGAAGAACCTTCGATGAAATCGTCAGCGGAAGTTTTCCTTGAGTAGGAGGAAGCGGGCAAGGCATCCGAGGAACGAGGAGTCGCGGTATAGTTGTCAAAAACCAACTGGAAAGAAAATCCCGACATCAATCATTTGGCAAAATAGCATTCCATTAATTCATTTGGATATTTACATGACCATTAGAAGAATTGGTTCCTAGTGAACCAATGGCAGGTTGTCGCAAGAGACTACTAAGGCGACTGCAACAAAAGAAGAAGAAAAAAAAACAGGGACAAGATGGTCTACTTGACTTCCGGCTTCGCAGAACTGGGGGAAGGAGTTGGCTTGTATCCGAGGAAGGAGAGGATCTTCTTCGAGTGTGGTTTGGCAGCCCTAATCAAGGATTGCCACTTCTCTGTCTTCATCCTCTTCACCTCACCAGCTTTTTCCCAGTCGACGTTTTGCTGGCTTTCGGCAACCAAAGCTATGGTGCCTTCAACGGCAATCTTCAAGTTCTCCTGCCGGAGAGTCAGCCCAAGATCTTCTTCAGGAACGAAGTGCTTGGTAAGGGCAGCGAAGGTGTCGGGCTGTTCTTTCTTCGGGAAGAAGTAGGGGAAAATGCGCGAAAATGCCGTCTTAGCATCAAAGATACTGCGGCGCACCTCATCCCCATGAATTTCGAGGAGGGAAAGAGCGTCGAGAAGACGTCATCTTCAGGCTTCTCAAGTTCAAAATCTTGGCTCATCTTCCCTGCTGAAACAAATTTCGGGTTAGCAACAAGTATAAGGAGAAGATAATGTGGGAAGCAACTTGATCAAAGTGATTTGCGAACTTACTGACAAAACGCCGATTCTGCGACTCCAAGCGGGCGATGACATCCTCCTCGCGAGCGATTTGCTGAGCTGTCTTGTCTCTTAAAGCAATTTCAGCTTCATGGAGTCTCTTTCGAAGACTCCCAACAGAGGCAACGTCTAGCTCGGCCTTTTCGCTAGCTTTTTCTCTTTGCTCCAGCTTGAGGGCAAGGTCATCGGCACGCTTATTAGCTTTGGCGAGAGCCTCTAGCAAGAGAGAGGATGACAATGTCAAGACAAAATAGCAAAAGAAAGATTACTCGATAGGAAGGGATGAGGGAAAGGAGTACCTTTCAAATTATCAACAGTGTCACGGTACCCAATAAATTGAGTACCAAGACAAATAAATTGTTTCATCAGAGGCTGAAAAAAGAAAGTGGCTGAGAAGGTCAAAAAGGAGAAAAGTTCGACGAAAGACAAAATAGTGGTAAGGGTTCTTATATAGTCCATAGAAGGAGTTGCCGAACTCCCGGCCAAGAGGCTTGGTTTTTCGCCAAGCCCAACCCTTGCTCTCTTCGGCGAAGGGGCATGGGGGCTGCCGACAGGAGTCGATTGTCCTATGTCCTGCTGAGGAGGCGAGGTTTCCTCCGTGGCAGGGCGAGTCTCTGAAAGAACTAAAGTTTGTGACGTGCTCGTGGGAGCAGTCACATTGACAGTAGGTTCTTCTTCTTCGTCGCCACTATGTGCAAAAGATAGTATAAGAATACTCAAAAAAGCAATATATCAAAAGGAAAATACGACAGTGTAACTTACGAGCTGACGAGAGCATCATTGTAAGGGTTGAAGGCATCTTCCTCTCCGGGGGAAGTTTCCTTGACAGGGGATTCGCCGGCTTTGGAGGTGCCGGAGTCTTCGACATCACCTCTCTTCCTTTTGTTCTTCGGGGAAGCAGCGGAAAGGAGAGAGTGTACGGACTCGGACGCCTCAGATTCAGTCTCTCTTTCATTGGAAGCCGCAGATTTGTTAGATGCCGCGACTTCACTCTCAGGGCGAGAAGTACCCTGGGAATCGTCGGTAACGATAGTTCTTTCGTGCGACCTTGATACGTCCCAAACGTATCTATAATTTCTTATGTTCCATGCTACTTTTATGATGATACTCACATGTTTTATACACATTATATGTCATTATTATGCATTTTCCGGCACTAACCTATTGACGAGATGCCGAAGAGCCAGTTGCTGTTTTCTGCTGTTTTTGGTTTCAGAAATCCTAGTAAGGAAATATTCTCGGATTGGACGAAATCAACGCCCAGGGTCCTATTTTTCCACGAAGCTTACAGAAGACCGGAGGAGATAAGAAGTGGGGCCACGAGGCGACGACACGCCAGGGCGGCGCGGCCTGGGCCCTGGCCGCGCGGCCTGTTGTGTGGGCCCCTTGTGACGCCCCTGACCTGCCCTTCCGCCTACATATAGTCTTCGTCGAAACCCCAGAGAGCCACGATACGGAAAACCTTCCAGAGACGCAGCCGCCGCCAATCCCATCTCGGGGATTCAGGAGATCGCCTCCGGCACCCTGCCGGAGGGGAATCATCTCCCGGAGGACTCTTCATCGCCATGATCGCCTCCGGATCGATGTGTGAGTAGTTCACCCCCTGGACCATGGGTCCATAGCAGTAGCAAGATGGTTGTCTTCTCCTAATTGTGCTATCATGTACGATCTTGTGAGCTGCCTATCATGATCAAGATCGTCTATTTGTAATCCTACATGTTGTGTTTGTTGGGATCCGATGGATATTGAATACTATGTCAAGTTGATTATCAATCTATCATATATGAGTTGTTTATGTTCTTGCATGCTCTCCGTTGCTAGTAGAGGCTCTGGCCAAGTTGATACTTGTAACTCCAAGAGGGAGTATTTATGCTCGATAGTGGGTTCATGCCTCCATTAAATGGGACATGACAGAAAGTTCTAAGGTTGTGGATGTGCTGTTGCCACTAGGGATAAAACATCGATGCTTTGTCTAAGGATATTTGTGTTGATTACATTACGCACCATACTTAATGCAATTCATGTTGCTTGCAACTTACCGTAAGGGGTTCGGATGATAACCTGAAAGTGGACTTTTAGGGCATAGATGCATGCTGGATGGCGGTCTATGTACTTTGTCGTAATGCCTGATTAAATCTCATAGTACTCATCATGATATATGTATGTGCATTGTTATGCCTTCTTTATTTGTCAATTGCCCAACTGTAATTTGTTCACCCAACATGCTATTTATCTTATGGGAGAGACACCACTAGTGAAGTGGACCCCGGGTCCTATTCTTCTAAATACAATCTCAATTGTTCTTTACTGTTCTTCGCAAACAATCATCTTCCACGAATACGGTTAATCCTTTGTTCACAGCAAGCGGTGAGATTGACAACCTCAGCTTACGTTGGGGCAAAGTAGGTTGTGTTGTGCAGTTCCACGTTGGGATCCCGGTGTGCGCCGCCGCATATCAACCTTCAACGTGCTTCTTGGCTCCTCGGTTCGATAAACCTTGGTTTCTTACTAAGGGAAACTTGCTTCTCGCATCATACCTTCCACTTGGGGTTCCCAGGACGTGTGCTTTACGTGTATCAAGCTAAATTTCTGGCGCGTTGCCGGGAGATCAAGACACGCTGAGAGGAGTCTCCACTTCCAATCTCTTTACTTTGTTTTTGTCTTGCTTTATTTTATTTACTACTTTGTTTCTGCACTAAAACAAAACACAAAAAACTTAGTTACTTGCATTTACTTTATCTAGTTTGCTTTATTTACTATTGCTAAAATGAATACTCCTGAAAACACTAAGTTGTGTGACTTCACAAACACAAATAATAATGATTTCCTATGCACACCTATTGCTCCACCTGCTACTACAGCAGAATTCTTTGAAATTAAACCTGCTTTACTGAATCTTGTTATGAGAGAGCAATTTTTGGTGTTAGTTCTGATGATGCTGCTGCCCATCTTAATAATTTTGTTGAACTATGTGAAATGCAAAAGTATAAGGATGTAGATGGTGATATTATAAAATTGAAGTTGTTTCCTTTCTCATTAAGAGGAAGAGCTAAAGATTGGTTGCTATCTTTGCCTAAGAATAGTATTGATTCATGGACTAAATGTAAGGATGCTTTTATTGGTAGATATTATCCTCCGCTAAAATTATATCTTTGAGAAGTAGCATAATGAATTTTAAGCAATTGGATAATGAACATGTTGCTCAAGCATGGGAGAGAATGAAATCTTTGGTAAAGAATTGCCCAACCCATGGACTAACTACTTGGATGATCATCCAAACCTTTTTGCAGGAAAATTTTTTCGTGGAACCTATTGGACTCAGTGGAGGTACCTTATGTCCATCACTTTGGATGAAATTAAAGCTTCTGATAATATGATGATAAATTACTCTGAATGGCACAAGAAAGTAGCTCCACAAAGTAAGAAGGTAAATTCTGTTGAAGAATAAGATTGAGTGATAAGATTGATGTATTATGTCTATGAATGTGAATGGTAATCTAATGTTGATCCAAATAATGTTCCTTTAGCTTCATTGGTTGCTCAAGAAGAGAATGTTGATGTGAATTTCATTAAAAATAATAATTTCAACAACAATGCTTATAGGAATAATTCTGGTAACAACTATAGGCCATATCCTTCTAATAATGGTAATGGTTATGGTAATTCTTATGGGAATTCTTACAACAATAATAGGAATGTACCCTCTGGTCTTGAAGCCATGCTTAAAGAATTTATTAGTACACAAACTGCTTTTAACAAATCTGTTGAGGAAAAGCTTGATAAAATCGATATTCTTGCCTCTAGAGTTGATAGACTTGCCTCTGATGTTGATCTTTTAAAATTGAAAGTTATGCCTAATAAGGATATTGATAATAAGATGTTACTACATCAAATGCCATCCAAGTTAGAATTAATGAGAATATAAGATTAATGGCTGAATTGCATGCTAGGTGGGATAGAGAAGAAAATGAAAAACTAGCTAAAGAGAACAATGTAGCTAAAGTTTGGACTATTACCACCACTAGTAATGATAATGATTCACATGTTGCTACACCTCCTACTATCAATGGTAAAATAATTGGTGTTGGCAATGTTTCTACTCCTAGTGCAAAGCGTGCAAAATTACCTGAAATTGCTAAAACTGCTGACTGCTTGTGATAAAACTGCTGAAATTTTTTCCAACATTGGGGACAATGATGCCATTGCTGTAGATCATAATGGTTTAGATTTTGATGATTTTCACATCTCTGAAGTTATAAAGTTCTTACAAAAACTTGCTAGAAGTCCCAATGCTAGTGCTATAAATTTGGCCTTTACAAAACATATTACAAATGCTCTCATAAAAGCTAGAGAAGAGAAACTAAAACTTGAAACTTCTATTCCTAGGAAGTTAGAAGATGGTTGGGAGCCCATCATTAAGATGAGGGTCAATGATTTTGATTGTAATGCTTTATGTGATCTTGGTGCAAGTATTTCTGTTATGCCTAAGAAAATCTATGATATGCTTGACTTGCCACCATTGAAAAATTGTT
Organism: Lolium multiflorum; assembly: GCA_030979885.1. Classification (NCBI taxonomy): domain Eukaryota; kingdom Viridiplantae; phylum Streptophyta; class Magnoliopsida; order Poales; family Poaceae; genus Lolium; species Lolium multiflorum. Next base: position 273,082,077 of record CM061753.1, on the reverse strand, counting down.
ATTTGGATGTTAATCTTGCTGATAATGCTATGAAGAAACCTTTGGGGAGGATTGATAATGTTCGTATTATGGTTAACAATAACCTTGTCCCGTTGATTTTGTTGTCTTGGATATTGAATGCAATGCATCTTGTCCCATTATATTGGGAAGACCTTTTCTTCGAACTGTTGGTGCTACTATTGATATGAAGGAAGGTAATATTAAATATCAATTTCCTCTCAAGAAAGGTATGGAACACTTCCCTAGAAAAAGAATGAAGTTACCTTATGATTCTATTATTAGAACAAATTATGATGTTGATACTTCATCTCTTGATAATACTTGATTCACACTTTCTGCGCCTAGCTGAAAGGCGTTAAAGAAAAGCGCTTATGGGACAACCCATATTTTTACTACAGCACTTTTGTTTTATATTTGAGTCTTGGAAGTTGTTACTACTGTAGCAACCTCTCCTTATCTTTATTTTATTGCATTGTTGTGCCAAGTAAAGTCTTTGATAGTAAAGTCAATACTAGATTTGGATTACTGCGCAGTTTCTTGATTTCGCGCAGAATTCTCTGTAGGTAACTCAGAAAAATCTGCAAATTTACGTGTGTGATCCTCAGATATTTACGCAACTTTCATTAAATTTGAGCATTTTCATCTGATCAAGTTAAGTGCCCCTGGAAAATTCGTCTTTACGGACTATTCTGTTTTGACAGATTCTGCCTTTTATTTCGCATTGCCTGGTTTGCTATGTTCGATGGATTTCTTTGTTCCATTAACTTTCAGTAGCTTTGTGCAATGTCCAGAAGTGTTAAGAATGATTATGTCACCTCTGAATATGTGAATTTTTGATTATGCACTAACCCTCTAATGAGTTTGTTTTGAGTTTGGTGTGGAGGAAGTTTTCAAGGGTCAAGAGAGGAGGATGATACAATATGATCAAGAAGAGTGAAAAGTCTAAGCTTGGGATGCCCCCGTGGTTCATCCCTGCATATTTTAAGAAGACTCAAGCATCTAAGCTTGGGGATGCCCAAGGCATCCCCTTCTTCATCGACAACATTATCAGGTTCCTCTAATAAAACTATATTTTTATTCCGTCACATCTTATGTGCTTTGCTTGGAGCGTCTGTTTGCTTTAGTTTTTGTTTTTGTTTGAATAAAATCGGATCCTAGCATTCTTTATATTGGAGGTATTACACTCCGCGGTTTCGTATGAACACATGTGTTCTTAGCTTTATTCTTAATGTTCATTGCGAAGGTTGAACTACCTCGTTCATTGATATATGGTTGGAAATGGAAAATGCCGCATGTGGTAAATGGTATAATGTCTTGAATAATGTGATACTTGGCAATTGTTGTGCTCATATAGATCATGTTTAAGCTCTTGCATCATGTACTTTGCACCTATTAATGAATAACTACATAGAGCTTGTTAAAATTTGGTTTGCATGATTGGTCTCTCTAAGTCTAGATATTTTCTGGTTGAGGTGTTTGAACAACAAGGAGACAATGTAAAGTCTTATAATGCTTACAATATGTTCATATGTGAGCTTTGCTGCACCATTTTATACTTGAGTTTGCTTCAAACAACCTTGCTAGCCTAGCCTTGTATTGAGAGGGATTCTTCTCGTGCATCCAAATCCTTGAGCCAAATACTATGCCATTTGTGTCCACCATACCTACCTACCACATGGTATTTCCCGCCATTCCAAAGTACATTACTTGAGTGCTACCTTTAAAACTTCCATTCTTTGCCTTTACAATATATAGCTCATGGGACAAATAGCCTTAAAACTATTGTGGTGAAGAATATGTACTTATGTGTCTTATTTCTTAATAAGTTGCTTGTTGAGCGGTAACCATGTTTCTGGGGATGCCATCAATTTTTACCTTTGTTGAATATCATGTGAGTTGCTATGCATGTTCGTCTTGTCTGAAGTAAGGGCGATTTTCATGATCAAATGGTTTGAGTATGCATATTGTTAGAGAAGAACATTGGGCCGCTAACTAAAGCCATGATTCATGGTGGAAGTTTCAGTTTGGACATAAAACCTCAATCTCTTATGAGAATATTATCTGTTGTTGAATGCTTAAGCATTAAAAGAGGAGTCCATTATCTGTTGTCTATGTTATCCCGGTATGGATGTCTAAGTTGAGAATAATCAAAAGCGAGAAATCCAATGCGAGCTTTCTCCTTAGACCTTTGTACAGGGCATAGAGGTACCCCTTTGTGACACTTGGTTGAAACATATGCTATGCAATGATAATCCGTGTTAATCCAAGCTAATTAGGACAAGGTGCGAGCACTATTAGTATACTATGCATGAGGCTTGCAACTTATAGGATATCTTATACATAACTCATATGATTTATTACTACCGTTGACAAAATTGTTTCTTGTTTTCAAAATGAAAAGCTCTAGCACAAAAATAGTAATCCATGCTTCCCTCTGCGAAGGGCCTATCTTCTACTTTATTGTTGAGTCAGTTTACCTATTCTTTCTATCCTAGAAGCAAACACTTGTGTAAACTGTGTGCATTGATTCTTACATGTTTACCTATTGCACTTGTTATATTACTTTGTGTTGACAATTATCCATGAGATATACATGTTGAAGTTGAAAGCAACCGCTGAAACTTATATCTTCCTTTGTGTTGTTTCAAAGCTTTCTACTAAGAACTTATTGCTTATGAGTTAACTGTTATGCAAGTCTTATTGATGCTTGTCTTGAAAGTACTATTCATGAAAAGTCTTTGCTATATGATTCAGTTGTTTACTCATTATCTTCATCATTGCTTCGAATCGCTGCATTCATCTCATGTGCTTTACAATAGTATTGATCAAGATTATGATAGCATGTCACTTCGAAATTATCTTTGTTATCGTTTACCTACTCGAGGGCGAGTAGGAACTAAGCTTGGGGATGCTTGATACGTCCCAAACGTATCTATAATTTCTTATGTTCCATGCTACTTTTATGATGATACTCACATGTTTTATACACATTATATGTCATTATTATGCATTTTCCGGCACTAACCTATTGACGAGATGCAAGATTTTTGTTTTTGCTGTTTTTGGTTTCGAAATCCTAGTAAGGAAATATTCTCGGAATTGGACGAAATCAACGCCCAGGTCCTATTTTTCCACGAAGCTTCCGGAGAGGAGATAAGAAGTGGGGCCACGAGGCGACGACACGCCAGGCGCGGCACGGCCCTGGCCGCGTGGCCCTGTTGTGTGGGCCCTCGTGACGCCCCTTGACCTGCCCTACCGCCTACATATAGTCTTCGCCGCGAAACCCCGAGAGCCACGATACGGAAAACCTTCCGGAGCGCCGCCGCCAATCCCATCTCGGGGGATTCGGAGATCGCCTCCGGCACCTGCCGGAGAGGGGAATCATCTCCCGAGGACTCTTCATCGCCATGATCGCCTCGGATCGATGTGTGAGTAGTTCACCCTGGACCATGGGTCCATAGCAGTAGCTAGATGGTCGTCTTCTCCTAATTGTGCTATCATGTTCGATCTTGTGAGCTGCCTATCATGATCAAGATCGTCTATTTGTAATCCTACATGTTGTGTTTGTTGGGATCCGATGGATATTGAATACTATGTCAAGTTGATTATCAATCTATCATATATGAGTTGTTTATGTTCTTGCATGCTCTCCGTTGCTAGTAGAGGCTCTGGCCAAGTTGATACTTGTAACTCCAAGAGGGAGTATTTATGCTCGATAGTGGGTTCATGCCTCCATTAAATGTGGGACAGTGACAGAAAGTTCTAAGGTTGTGGATGTGCTGTTGCCACTAGGGATAAAACATCGATGCTTTGTCTAAGGATATTTGTGTTGATTACATTACGCACCATACTTAATGCAATTGTCTGTTGCTTGCAACTTAATACCGGAAGGGGTTCGGATGATAACCTGAAAGTGGACTTTTTAGGCATAGATGCATGCTGGATGGCGGTCTATGTACTTTGTCGTAATGCCCTGATTAAATCTCATAGTACTCATCATGATATATGTATGTGCATTGTTATGCCTTCTTTATTTGTCAATTGCCCAACTGTAATTTGTTCACCCAACATGCTATTTATCTTATGGGAGAGACACCACTAGTGAATGTGGACCCCGGTCCTATTCTTTACATCTGAAATACAATCTCTGCAATTGTTCTTTATTTCTTCGCAATCATCTTCCACACAATACGGTTAATCCTTTGTTCACAAAAGGTGTGAGATTGACAACCTCACTGTTACGTTGAGGCAAAGTACTTTGGTTGTGTTGTGCAGTTCCACGTTGGCACCGGAATCCCTGGTGTTGCGCCGCACTACACTCCGCCATCAACCTTCAACGTGCTTCTTGGCTCCTACTGGTTCGATAAACCTTGGTTTCTTACTGAGGGAAACTTGCTTCTATACGCATCATACCTTCCACTTGGGGTTCCCAACGGACGTGTGCTTTACGCGTATCAGACCTCCCCACCTTTAGGTAAGGGAGGCAGAGAAGAGATAACTTGGTGGTTCTGCGGAAGGAAAAACAGCAGAAAGGGATAGTTAAAAAAAATATCGACAAGAGAACAGTCAAGAAAGTAAGTCAACCAATATAAGTATTAAAAAACTCGAGAGGCAAAAGTTACTTACTTTGGGAAGAGTGTTGGTGCTGCTATATGGCTCTATGCGACACGACGTTGGAATCGCATCTTTTTTGATCAACGATGAAACACGTCGGACCAGCTTCTCCAAATCCTTCACAGAGAGATCCTTGGATAGGCGGTCGACATCTTTCTTGCCAGCATACAACCATAAAGGGTGTTTGCGAGCCTGTAGAGGCTGCACCCTAATCCTCAGGAAGTACGCAGTAATTTGAACACCCGACAGTTCCTTACCGCGGGTGTTCTGGAGCTCGTGGATGCGTTTCATCAGGGCCTCTGTCGCCGTTTTTTCTTCTTCGGTAGCTTCCGCATCCCAGGATCGGCGTCGAAGGATTTTGGCGCTACCGTTAAAAGGCGCGATGTTGTACTCCTGGGAGCCAAGATACTCCTCGCGGATGTACATCCATTTACGGCGCCACCCTTGGACAGAGTCGGGGAATTTGACGTCGAAATAATCGACGTCAGGACGGACACAGATAACAACGCCACCTATATTATAAGCGACGTTGCGGGAGCTATTGCGGCGGATGCAGAAAATGCGTTTCCACAAGACCCAATTTGGATGGGTCCCGAGGAAACACTCACAGAGGGTGATAAAGATAGAGACATGGAGGATTGAACTGGGGGTCAGCTGGTGCAGCTGCAGCCCGTAAACAAAAAGTAATCCACGAAGGAATTCATGGATAGGAGGGGAAAGACCGCGGATGAGATGGTCAACGAAAGTTACCCGATATTCAATGGGGGGAGTAGGGAAGCTTTCCTCGATGGGAAAGATCAGCGATTCTTCTTTCTTCGTCAACCCGAGCTTCTTCAGCAGGTTGAGGTCTTGGTTCGAGGTCTTGGATCTCTCCCACTCAGAAACCTCCAGATCTTGTGACGCCATGCTTGCTTCTGGGGTGGTGTGCTTCGTGAGCTTCGAGCGCGGCGGCATCAACGTGAGCACTGGAGATATGGAGGATGAGGACGAGCGCGGGAGCTTTTTTAACAGCAATGGCGGATTTTGGAAAGAGAAAGAGCAGGAGCGCGGCGCGGCGAAGAGGATAACAGGAGGAAGGAGAAGGTTATTTATAGTGGGCTAATGAATCGCCGCGCCGTTGGATGGTGAAAAGAATGTACTTGATGCCCTACACGTGTTTCCAAGGGTAAAAAGGTCTTTTTACTGTGACGGAACTAGACAGACGCTACAGCGCGCGTGCCAGAAAAAGCGGAGGACGTGTGTCCCCCACTTGTGTAACGTGTCAAAAATCACGGAGTTTCGAGCCCACAGGTCAGTGACAGGACAGAATTCGCGTCTTCCGGGTACAACGGTCGTGGCTGTCGTCAGCACTGATGTCATTCTAAAGAAAACTTCGACTGCGGTGCTATGAGGATTGGTGACAGAGAGGATTAATGATAATTTCGGGAGCCTTTGATCAATTACAAGTTTTTGTTCAAATGCTCGGGGGCTACTTTTTAAAGAGGTTTGGTAAAGGAGTGGATTCAGAAAGATAAACGTTCGTCTACAGCCGTTATCAACAACAACGTTATTAAAAGAGAACTTCGAGGAGTTTCATCAAGAATGTCGACATGGAAGTTTCGAGTATTGCAACAAAGAAAAGGCGAGAGCCTATGATCAAATACAAGTATTTGTTCATATGCTCGGGAGCTACTCTTATTAGAAGTATTCTTTATCCTTCTGATAAGAGGATGGCGGAGGATAAAATATAGAGTTATTCAACAGTAAAGCAAGTTGAGCCTACATCCAAGTATACATACTCGACTATAGCCTCGGGGGCTACTCCCATCGGGAGCGCTGGTTGCGCACCCGATAAATATGAGAGAGTTCGAAAAGATGATAATATAGCGACAAAGATGCTAAAAAGGTGAGCCTACAACCAAGTACATGCACTTGGCTGTAGCCTCGGGGGCTACTCCCATCGGGAACGCTGTTCGCGTGCCCGATGAAATTAAAAAAGGCATGGTGAGCATATTTCGAGTTATACAAATAATTCTTCATATATTTCCATTGGGAGGACAAGATAAAAATATACAAGTCATCCGTTGACTCGAATAAATGTGCTATTCCAGCACCCGAAAAAGGCACTCGACAATATATTCTCAACGCCTCAGTCGCGAATTAATCTCTGAATGCCGCAATACTTTGCGAGGTAAGTCCCCAGGATCCGTCCTGTGCGGCGTGGCACCGCCTCTGACGGCGCTTTGCTACTTTTTCCGTATCAGCAGATACGAAGAAAAATCCTAACGGACGCGTTAGGTACCCGATAAAACATGACTGGAATTCGGCATCTGGTAAGACCTTAAGCGGCACATGTCGAATTACGCGATATCCCGATCATGTCCAGGGACATGATTTTGAAGTAGGTTTTTGCGGATTGCCACAAGAGCGATTAACTGGTACCTGATCCGTCGGATGAACCAGCCCCAATTACCGTTATCCCTATACAATATACGACTGTTTTATGAAAGTTATTTGTTGACTCGAAGAAGTTATACGATAATTGGAAAGATGGAGATTTTCCTGATTCTTCGATTCAAGCAAAATCTCGGGGGCTACTGACATAGGCATCCCCAATGGGCCTGCCGAAGATGGTACTCGGGGTTTACTGAAGGCCCATGACCTGAAGTTTATGAAGCCCGGAAGCCCAGTCGAGAGATAGTTTTGGAAAGATAGAGTTGTATTAGGAATATTGATTTGTAACTATTACGGGACGAACTCCAAAAGTCTCCCGGACTTTGTAACTTGTACATCACGAAACCGTCGGCTCCGCCTACTATATAAGGGGAAGTCGAGGGACAAAGAGAGGATCGATTTCATTGTGAACACAACCCTAGTTTTCAGAACAGTCGAGTACTTTTCCGGCTGAACCTTCGAGATCTACTTGCCCTTTACTTTTCTTGAAAATCCTAGTCTACAATCTGTAGGCATTGACAAGTCGATACCTTGTCAGTTATGCTTGGTAACAATTACCCCTTCGCGAAGGTGCCACCCAATGTTTTTTTATTTTCCAGCAGCATTTTCATTTACTATATTTTCTAGTAATTACCGGCTCGCATTTCTGGGTGCATGAGTGATCCATACATAGAATCAACTAAAAAGCTTCATTCTCATGTAGACTCCAACGGACTTCATCCGTTACTTGAGATAATTTGAACGTTCCTAACCATCCTAATAGAGCGTTCCATGCCACAATCCCATGGCCAATTAAATCCTATTTGAACCCCACATTTGGTAGAGATGCCCCAAAACCATGGCGATTATATCTTTCTTATGACGTATAATTTTATCATAAAAGTTTTTCCCACACCTATTTTACCATATAGTAAAAGCCATCACGAGGCAACTATTCAAGTTCCAACTTAAATTCGTGTTTACCGTGTTGTCCATCCAAGCTCAAATGGACACACACGTTAGTTATTCTTATATTGTTGCCATAATATTTAATTGTATTTAATTAACAAGAATGTTTCTAACGATTTTAATATATAGCAGTTGTTCTAATTCTTGAAACAAAAATAGTTTAGAGCACCATCACCAAGCAGAAACTCAATTCGGCTCCGGGTGCATATGATCCCTCTACCATAAAAACATATTTGCAAGTGTTAAAAAAAATTGACAAAAAAATTTACATGTACATCTCCATAATATATGTGTATTCGTCAAGTTTCACGAAAAAATGATATTTTGTGTAGTCTAAGCGAAAAAGAGAAAATTTATCTTGTGACAAGCCTTTGTTTCACCACCGAATTTTGTCTTTTTTACACACGCCACATGACATGTCGATTTTTCATGAAACGACTTTGTAAGCGCGTAGCACATGAAGATGTACGTGCGGAATTTTTGTTTCAATTTTTTTGACATTTTAAAATATGTCTAACATGTATTTCAAAATAAAGGGAGCATACGCACCCATGTGCCAAAACATCACTCCCATCACCAAGAATATTCATACGAGACCAGGTCAAGTGAAAGACATTAGTCAGACCATATTATCAGTGAACTCATTTGTTCGTGTTGCTAGCCATAGTGCCGAGCGCTGAAAAACTAATGGACACCAGTTCATACGTTTCTAGTACTCTATTTGACTGTCATAGTGTCACTTCTTTCGTTTAGAAGAGGTCAAGCAGCATCGGCAAACATGACTTTGCAGCATTGTTGAAAAAATGTGAAGGAAGTTGAGCCGTTATTTATTCCACAAACTAATTAATAACAAATATGATAGCTAGGAACTTGATTGAACAAATACAGAGGTAAATTTCTTAAAAAGACATATAATACTCCCTTCATTTTATATTAGTTGTCGCTCATTTAGTAGAATATGCTCAATTAGTGGTAGTTGGGAAGTGAGCTCCTGAGGTCATCTTCAGACATGCTCCCCCAGTGAATAGTAGAATAACTTTCCGGTTGTCAATACAATCTTAACAAGAAAGGCACACAATTGTTCAAGTCCTTTATACATGCCTATATTTTTCAAGGGAAACAATTTTATACAGTTCACGGAAAACCAAATTCGTTGTTCTAAACAAGCAAATTCAATCACTAAGTGTGTCTTGTTTGCACAAGAAAACAGAGTTACCACCTTTTTTTAATTCATGGAAATCTGCAAATATATAAGAATTTGGAACACATGTCGGACTTTTTACACTCTAAATTACACTTTTCACTCAAGATGAGCACCTGCTTTAGCGTGTATTCCTGAGTTATCCATATATCAGTGCAATTTTTTTACTTGAGAGATACCCCTTCCGTTCTAATTTAGTCTACATTCTAGAAAAAATAAAAAATGTTTCATTTATTAGTACTATTTAGATACGTACGTGAATAATCAATACAAGCTACAATGAAAATAACAACGTCTAATAAAGAGAGTAAAATCACTTTGTTTTTAGTGTTGTTGTTGCCTAAAAGCTATAATATAAATTATTTCAAAATAAATTTTAGAGCTATAATATACACTATTTTAGAACGGAAAGAGTAAATTCTTGGGTGGCCGAAGTATGGGCCAATCTCCCGCCCCTTTAGCACGGGCAGTTGCCTAGGCTTAACGACGCACAATGCCTTACTTTTTTGATACTTGCAATGATTTCGTACTTAAAAAGGGACATCTTAGATATGTTTGCCTAGGCTTGCGCAAGCTTCTAGGCCCGCCAAAGGCTGAACTTGTATAGAATAGAGTACTCCCTCTGTTTTATATACATCCTTCGTCTAAAAATAGGTGTCACAGCTTTATCTAGATATGAATGTATCTCTAACAAAAATATATCTAGATACATCCGTATCTAGACAAAAATGAGACACCTACTTTAAACGGGTTGGTTAGACACCTATGTATCTCTAACTAAATATAGATGTATCTCTAACTTAAATATATCTAGATACATCGGTATCTAGCTCGCTTGTGGGTTACCGCGGGTGCAAAGTGTTTGGGTAATATCATGCCAGGAGAGTAGTCCCGTTGTTGTATCTTTGGTTCGGACTTTCTTGTCAAAATTATCTTTTTAATTAATAGATTGGGGCAAAGCTTTTGCCCCTGTTTAAAAAAAAAAATAGACGGAGGGAGTATAAAATATAATGCCTTGTAAAATGGTACTCATTAATACAAACGTTGCGTGCAGTCATACAGAAATAGACACTACATGCACATGTTAATTAGCCTAAAAGACGAGAACAATAGACTGTGATTTCGTGATACCTGTAATATGAATGCGTGATCTTATATTATATAAAAACGGAGTAAGCATATTTAAATGCGAGCAAAATCTGCATGCATGCATCATGCATGATCAATGGGTAGACTCGATCTAGAAATTAATGTAGAGACTGATTCGAAATATAGCCACCCCAACGTGAGCTAGGAAACAAAAGCTCTGAACATAGTGGCTAACTAGTCAGGCATAAAAGTCCTGCATGTTATGAGTATGCATCGTCGGTGCACCAACATGTAGGCCCGTCTGGCCGTGTGTCAAGGACTCGAACTCTTTCAGTCAATACGTACGTATTGCTCGTGGCACTTGGACTAATTTAATTAACCACGAATTAGTAACTCGGAACTTATATGAGAATCCTTTGTTAGTCTTACTCAAACCATGTCAACACAGTTGACAAGATCTACGTGATCTCGTCTTATGTCCATGTGATTACATCATGATATCCATTACTTCTTTTCCTTGAGAATGACATCATATTTTTATTGATTCCTCGGCTTCCTCTTGATCAATAGGTTCCACACATACCCTGATGGCTACTGCATGCTAGCGTCACAAGTTTTCTAGAGGGATTAGTATGCACGCTAATATAAAACATAATATGTACTCTGCTTGTTGATAATCCTGACTTCTTGTCTTGATTTAACCTAAACAAAAAAAAAGGTTTCAAGAACATGATTGTCCTACGGTTAATGTACTTATATGTAGCCTTTCCTTAGGTTGCGTGCACTTATTGATGCGGAGACCGGGTGTTCAACGTTCTTTTCGAGAAATGTAGACTTTTGATTCAATACATTTGTATTCAAAAGCAATTTCTCATACGACTGTGGTTATGCTCACTTAACTACGGTTTACCCAACCTCTTAAGAGAGATGATCTAAGAAGTGAAACAACTAGCCCCTAACTTCGAAGGCGGTGACAAAGGTCCATGCGGCCGCTTCAACGATAGGAGGAAGTGGGGGCCCCTGCCGCTTATGTTCTAGCCCGTAGGTAGGGTAGGCTTATTGTTTCCTTGGGTGTCGCTTTTGTGGAGGAGATGCGGCCGCGTCGAAATAAATTCCCTCAGTTCTTCCTCCATCTTGATGGTGCTCTAACCAGTGGCGTTGAGGGGAAGATAGCCCGTTGATCTCACCATCCTACATACAGTTATATTCGTGTATGCTACTGGGTGTGCTGCATACTCTCTGGCTGGCACTCGTGTCGGCTGCTGCGATATTGTTTGGTGTTTCACCGTTGGGCATGTGGATGACTGTAGGCGGTGACGTCCCTCTTCTTTGATGACGTCGGATGAAGTCAATGGCGTCCCGATATGGTGACTATGGGAAGATCCCTGGATGGTGTGCCATAAAGTCTCAGTCTCTTCACTTGTGGTGCTCCAGTTATCATCTCGAAAAGTATATATATTTATGCCAAGGTGCTTTCCCAAATTTGGGTATGGTGGCAGTTTGCTTCTTCCTCTAGCGGTGAGGTCGATGGTGGAAGATTCAGCGTATCATAGGATTATCCAGGGGTGATTTGTATTTTTTTTCTTACAGGGCTCTTTGTGCAAAATTGTTTGACATTCATGTTTGTCTCATATGGTGACCATGTGTGTAATCTCTATATACAATTTATGTAATGAAGTACATGATTACCTCAAAAAAGGATTGGGGATACAAAAAAATACAAAACTTGGAAGGACAAATATGCCTTGTACTTTTTAGTGTATCAGTATCATAATTTTCTTTGATGTTCAATCACTTGAACTAGATCATTATTAAGAGTAACACAGATATATGAAATGCAACTAGGACTAAGGTAGAGCTCAACGTCTGAAAGTCACATGCATAATGATGATTATATCCATATTGCGAGCCAATAATCTGAACAGCCGGCTGAGCATAGTTGGCATTTCTTCATTTTCACCTGCATTTGATGTAGCAAGCCCCAACTTGTCATTATTTGTGATCATACTACATAAGAGTTGATCAAATCCATGTGAAAGATGTACCGATGATGATGAAAAGTTGGATTGCTCATAATTAGCCCTTAGAACATACATTTAGTAGGTTATAATTTGAACTCTCAACTTCACCGAGCTCGTTCGTCGGACGACCAACCATATATTAGCTTCTTTAGCTACTTGGTAGATTAAAATTTCTAGATCCAGTCAACTTTGAGTGTATTTTTAACATGTAGACTATGAAGACCTAGTCGAGTGCACGTAGAGACAAATAAACTTACACCTATACGTATGTATGCTTCAGGACGTTTTGGCGTTTTGGTTTTGTTGTTTCCTCATGTATATGATATCAGCATAGAAAGGGTCCTTGACAAGTTGGTTGTTCTGCGTTGAAATAGCCTGAGACGTATAAACTTGTCCAAGTATATCGAGGTGTTTTGTTAGTTGTCTTACCGGCTACTTAACCCTAATTAAAAACAAGTGAAGTCAAGTGTACTATACTACTACGACTACTACTACTACTACTACTCATGTTCTCTTAGATTGTCTGAACCGGGGATCATCTATCGTTTTCAGATGACCCTGCAGGTCTCAAGGCAGGACCATGTCGATCTTACAACGGTGATTCATTCTTGGTCAAATTAAGTTACTAGTATAGGTCAGGTAAGTCGTTGATAGGAACCAATTACTACACAGAGTTCTAAGATCGATCTGAGGGCTATGAAAATCAAATCCGCAACAAGGGAGAGGGACAGCATCAACACTCAATTAATTCCTCCGACTGAAATGAACAGTAGAACAGCAGGGCCTGCCCCCAGTCACAAGCTAGCCTCCGAAGACATTCAGCTCCTGCATTCCGTAAGCCCACCACAATCACCATAAGCCACCATCCGAGCCTAGCTAACTAAGGCCCAGCCATTCATGCACAGTGGGCCCATACCTTCAGCCCGTCCACATCCATAGATAGCTGGTAGGCCATGCCGTAATCTACAGTTTGCTCGATTTTGAATTCTAAAAGGAATTGAATGCCAAACAGTTGCATTTTTCTTCATGTTATTTTCAACTGCCATAAGGCCATCTTCATCGGAGCGACCCATCCGGCCCCCGCACATTTGGATGGGTCGTGCCGGATAAATCTGTGGCATAACGTGGCGACACATCCCAAAAACGGATAGCTGCGGGGTCCGGGATGACTCAAAGCCGGCCCAAATCTGGTCCAGGTTTGCGTGGCCGCGGACGGCACGTGGCGCCCTCCCGCGTCCTTCTACTCGCATCCCAGGGCCCACATCCTATTTAATGTGGATCGGGAGGGGATTGTCCCTATCCGGTCCAGTCCACACCCCTCCGCTTTTCCACACGCACGAGCTCCGCCGCCATGGCCCCGAAGAAAGAGTTCGGTCCCGGCGGGACCGACCACGAGGCCGGCAGCGCTATCCGCATTCTCGATGGCGCCGCTGGCGGCCGAGCGCGACCGCATCTACATCACTGTGGTGGTGGAGCAATTGTGATGCGAGGCCGGCGACCCCATGCCGTGGGGGGGGGGGGGCATCAACCTCCCCCACGGGAGGCACCTGAGCCCAGATCGGGTCCCGGTGCCACCGATTCCCGCAACTGGCCGAGCTCGCCGAGATCCAGCGGCGCCGCGCCTAGCTCCCGCCGGACCTCCGGCAGGACCCGACATACGCGGAGAAGAGTCCCTATTGGGACATGTAGTTCAAGGTGGAGCACGACCAGCTTCACCGGAACCTTCTTCGTGTCCCGCGTGGCCACGATGAGGCCTCGCGCGATGCCCCGCACGCCACCGGTATCGGCCAGGAGGCCTCCCCTCCGCCAAGGCAGCCTCTACATCAACGACGTTGCCCAAGTGGTCGCGCCACTATCGCCGCCCATGGAGGCGGAGGAGGAAAACCCATAGATGCACGCCGCGCTCGTGGCATCCGTCAAGGTGAATGACCTCGAGGAGCTGGCTAAGTGGCTGCACCTCGCCGAGGTGCTCCACACCTCCACGCTGGAGGAGGAGGCCAGGACGACGCGCGAGGACGCCGGCGCCTGAGCCTTCCTCGACATGGCGCGCCGGCAGGAGGAGGCCACGCGTCAAGCCGCACTCCGGGAGGAGGAAGAGCACCATGTCCGCCTCAAGCACGAGGTGGATTTGCAGGCGGCTGTGGCTACGCAACGGGAGAAGGAGGAGGCGCGGCTGGCACGCCTGCGCAGGCAGGCCAGCCCTCCGGACCCAAGCTCGGCCTGGGAACGGGCCCAGTGGTCACCGTGGCCGGAATCCCTGGCGCGCTCCGACGTCTCGAGCCGCAACAACGCCTCACCGCCTAGGGGCGTCATCTTCATCGACGGCGACGACCATGAGGATGGCGACGACGACGACGACTTCTACTGTGACTAGGCGGCGCGCCGGTGGCCATCGCATCCACCCCAAACCCTAGCTAGGGTTTTGTTTAGTTATTCAAAAGCCCATATAGGGCTTTCTTTTTTATAAATTTGCCCACAATAGTGTTGAAATTCGCCCACGAATCAATCACATTAAACTAGACGAACAAACGCGATACAAAATTTATCGCCAAGGGTGCGTGTAGCACCCTCATATTTTTTCTCTCTTTATTGATTTTCTATTTTTCTCCGTACAACTTCATATTATAAAGTGCAGCCTTGACGTGTATATATACACGACCAGCCGCACTGACCAAGACGACCTAAACCTATTCGAACCGGACACCAACACCTAAACTAACTCAAAACAGCTAGCTACTTCTATTCCTAGTCGAACATGAACACGGACACGTATACTAAGACATACCTAAAACAGCTAGGAGACTCCTAAACGATCATGTACCAGACACTAAACGTGAACTGACCAAACATCTACTAGCCACGAAATACTAAGACTAGACTCTAACTAGACTATGACAACAAGATTATTTCTAACAATCTCCTCCTAATGTTGAACTTATCATCTCCTCGTGCTCCTCCCGATCTTGACCTCCGCAGCTTCACGTCACAACTTCATAGTCTTCATTGTTATGTCCGTACAGTCAGTATGACCACGCAGGAAACATGCAGTGCACCTCTGCTCTGCTATGCTTTGCCACCGCCATTGATCGGCCTCCCGCACTCGGTTCGCACATATGTGACAGCGCTATTGCGGTCCTCACACTCGGTACGCACCATACTTCTCTTGTACTTGCGCACAATAGCTTCTCCTCCTACCGCACACACACCTCCTCGCTTTACGGTAGCTTTCCCTACCACCGTCCGCCTTCGGCATCGCACCGAACCCTGCTGGCCACAACCAGGACGCTCCACGAGGACATGGACATAACTCACGGAACACCGTGCACACCTCACACACTTGACGCGCTTCAACTGCAACAAATCTTCACGGAGACGAGCACTTGGACACAACAACGACTTACTGACACGACGACAACCGCACGTGTAGACGTACACACCTTGACTCTTTGACTCATCCGACTCCTCCGAAGACGATCTTGATGAGACTCCCGGCACCGCACCTCGGCACCACCTCTCCCGTCAACGATCATCCGCAGCTCCACCACCTTGCGACGACAACTCTCCGCCGTCTCCTCCTGGTCGTTTCGCCGAACGACGATCGCCCGCCCCGAGGCGCTAGTATGGGTCGCCTCCCCGGGGCAAGCGTGGCTTCAAATCTTGGACCTCGCTCTGATACCAATTGTTGGAATTCGCCCACGAATCAATCACATTAAACTAGACGAACACACGCGACACAAAATTTATCGCCAAGGGTGCGTGTCACACCCTCTAATTTTCTCTCTCTTTATTGCTTTTCTATTTTTCTCCGTACAACTTCATATTACAAAGTGCAGCCTTGACGTGTATATATACACGACCAGCCGCACTGACCAAGACGACCTAAACCTATTCGAACCGGACACCAACACCTAAACTAACTCAAAACAGCTAGCTACTTCTATTCCTAGTCGAACATGAACACGGACACGTATACTAAGACATACCTAAAACAGCTAGGAGACTCCTAAACGATCATGTACTAGACACTAAACGTGAACTGACCAAACATCTTCTAGCCACGAAATACTAAGACTAGACTCTAACTAGACTATGACAAGATTATTTCTAACAAATAGGGCATATGTTTTAATGAAGTCTGTTTAGTTACTTTTTTTCCTCTTTTATTTTTATTGTTGGTATTTTTGATTTGTGTTGGGCGCACTGGGCGACCCAAACGAACTGTCGGCCACCACCCCAAGTTTGCGTGTCCGTGCGGCCAACCAAACCGCCACATCCGGATAGCCAGGCATATCCGATTTGGATCTCCTCGTTGGAGATGCCCTATAGCGAGTAGTGATCGACTGGTAATCAGCCTATCTAGAATTGTTCTAGCAGACTGTCATGGATCATCTCCACGGTTCAATCACAAAGTTATCACTTAACCTTATAATTTGCCAAAGTTTACTACCAGTTTGTAGCATGACAAATCCAGCACACGGGTTCAAGTTTGCCAAAACAAATAAGGTATCTCATAATGTTGTAGTTGGATTTGCATTTTTTTATAGTTGCAATGACAACATTAAATTATAGCTTACATTACATGTACTCCCTCCATACCGATATACACGGGTATTACATATTTCGATAAAAAACTCCGACTACTAATTTGATCAATAAAATATAAGATATTCGATATATATCAGAAAAATTATACTATTGAAAACTTCTTTTGAATATGAATCCAATACGTTTTTATAATTTTTGTGGCATATATCTCATACATTGTTGACCAAATTTATAGTTAAACTTTTTCCTCGAAATGTGTTACCTATATAAATCGGTATCGAGGTAGTAGGCGGTTTTCAAGACGACGAAAACATGGATAGTATAATAATGTCCGTTAGGCACGTGAAGGCCATACACACCCGCTTAGTAAAATGAGGATTTAAGAATGTTCGTCTGCCTTGATGAATTCATTAATGACATGAGAATAATGTGAATAATTATCTTATGAGATTACTATGATGCTTGATTAAAAGAGTTGATTTTACAAGTTTATGTACTCCTTCTGAGATCAGACTAGATTTTATTGGCGTTAATGAAGTTTGATGTTCTCCTGTTTGTACATTATAAAAACAGATTTGGTAGAAATCAGACATCTTATTTTTACTGTATCTCAGTCGACTTCTTAGTTATTAAATTTGCCTTGTGATCTGTGTTGATATGTCAGTTGCAAGTGGCTTGCAATTAAGACTTCTCTAGTTGCAGGTGGTTGCAACTGAGATTTTACTAGTTGCAATCCACACTACTAATTTTGCTTCAAGATTTGTGCTAACCTCTGAGTTGCAACTAGATTGTAACTGAGACTTGAATAGCATGATCTGACTGAGATTTAGTTAAGCCCAAGTCACTTGATATCTAGACGTGCCCTTTTTGTAAGATTGCATGTGTCAATTGTGTTGGCTGTGTGCATTGTGACCTCTGTTTTCTTGAGAAAAAGAGTGCAGATCTACCAGGGATAATACTGCGACGTATTACTCGATGAGGGATTGCTTGTTATGGACAGAAATTATGGGCGTGCTGCATGCAGGATATGCATGCGGTGTAGTAGCAGCGCCCAACCGCTCGACAGGTACTGAAGGTGTAATGGAACGAAGGCGGATGCCGGATGATGAACAGTGGTGTGCTTAAATGCATGGAAATAGCACTGTGGGAGGAAGCAAGAGGTATAATTCCTCCCCTCGATCCTGTTCCTCCCGCTCCACCAAGCTAGAGCATTCATGGGCTCAATCGGGACAGTTCGCTTTGCCCCTACCCTCCTCTCCCTCCTTCAAGTCGTGTGTGTCTCTGTGTTCATCCATGCTTTCCGTGCGTGCATCTCTCTTCCCTTCCTCTCTCTCATGTGTAGTTGCATGTTGCTGTGATGGGTGAGAAGCTGATAGGTGGGTGTTTGGAATCCAGATATTAAGACAGTACGTGCACAAGTCCAGATCTATCTGTACAACGATGGGGTGATATATATGATGTTCTTTTATTCTTTGCTACGATAAAAATGGACTCTCTATTGTTTTGGTCGTACCTCGCCTACATACATACTTCCATCCGTTCTTAAATATAAGATATTAAGCAAGTACTTCGTACGTGCATCTGTCGAGATCTGCCTGTACGATGATGGGATATATGTTCGTTTATTCTTTTTGCTAGGATAAAAATGGATTCTTGTTTTGTTTGCACGCCTACCTATGTACTTCCATCTATTTCTGAATGTAAGACGCTTTAGTAGTTGGTACTTTCAAAATGTGTTATATTTGGAAAGGACGTGAATTATTTCTTGTTGTGCACACATGGTTCATTGGTCCATCCACTGCGTATTATTCTTTTTTTTTGCGCGGGCAAATCCACCATATAGGTGGCATATTTGTATTTTGAGCTACGTTTGTTTCTTTCGGTGAAAACATGAAGTTTTTTCTAGGTTATCCCTTTGACGTCCCACTAGATCCATATGTAGTCATATCTTTAATGGGAGAAGTTACGATTGGATATGGTTACTAGATGCAGCTGTTTGAAAACGGTTACACGTGATTTATTTAGCTGGTACTGCTAGTGGCTTGATGGAAGACTCATGTGTTGATGCACATGTCTTTGCACCAGAGCTTTTTTGATTTTCTCCTTTTAGATGGTTAATCGATGCATAGATCTTGTGTGATCATTGCGGTGCACCATGTTTGAGAGTATGCCTCAATTCTAATAATGCAGTGAAAGGCTATACACATTAGTGAATGCAGAGGATGGGTTCCCTCCCGTTTTCGAAAAAAGAAAGAAAAGAAGATATACATAACTCCCATTCCAGATTAAAAACACACGAAATGTGCACTCTATCAAGATCCCTTATTAGACATTCTAGGAATTGCCACGAAAAACACCTATATTTATTTTTCTGAGACAACACATGAATCCTCCGTGTCCACGCACATTGTTCACAGATATATGAAATTTTTGGACAATGACACGTCTTTGGGATATAACTTTGATTATTAACTAGCATGGTGGCCCTCGCAAATGCGAGGGCGTCGTCTTAATTTTTATTAGATAGAGAGGAGTTTCGTCTTTAGTGTGTTGACGGCTATCAAGAAATATATTTACATATTTA
Organism: Lolium multiflorum; assembly: GCA_030979885.1. Taxonomy (NCBI): domain Eukaryota; kingdom Viridiplantae; phylum Streptophyta; class Magnoliopsida; order Poales; family Poaceae; genus Lolium; species Lolium multiflorum. The sequence continues at coordinate 273,062,642 of CM061753.1, read as the reverse complement.
TAGATATATTCATTTTCTGTAGAAAATAGTATTAATTCATAGATATTGATATAAAAGGTGTGTCTGATCACATGGTGTCGGAACTATAGGAAATCATCGACCATATATATTGTTCCAAAAGCTTTTAATCAAAGAAAAATTTCTTTCGAAATAAGTGTGATGAATAGATATTTTTTAAAAAATATTTATACAATGGTTCTGAATTACTTTAATACGAAAAGCTTCGTAGCTTGTTGTGGATATTCAAGAGAAAAGATTATTGATAATATCTAGTGGTATCACTATCATCGTTCCCTCTTGTGCAAATACATGCATAATAATTGATCCTCAATCTCTGCACATCTTCTGCTCGCCTTTTTTATGTTTTGATCCAATTGTGCCAATAGCTTACGGATGATCACGTCAATAGGCTCAAACCAATAATGTAACACCGATCTAGTTAACCTTCAGACACAAAATAATAATAAAAAGATATAGAGATCAATCCATGCTCCCCATTCATAGCATTTTTGTGATTTGGTCTTTTTTTTTTGGTGACGTTGTGATACCATTGAGAATCTTGGTTGAAAAATTCATTTCTAATTATTGTGTATCTCCAAAAAATGAATTAATTCCAAGCAAGCCAGTAAATTTTAAAACATATAATTTGAGCTTATAGAGGGCAAAAACATATAATTTGAGCTTATAGAGGGCAAAAACAAACGTATGATCCTTATTGTGCGCCTTGCGAGCATGTTTGGATTTGTGAAGGCTATCGCTCAGATCTTCGCCCAACCGAACCCGAGAATGTACCAGAGGAAACCGCAACATGAGAAATGTACGCGTCCGATCCCAAGGCTCATTTGGAGTGATATTACTCCCTCCGTCCAAAATATAAAGCAGCTAAAATTATTCAAAAGTCTGTGTCTTCTGAGTTTGATCAAGTTTATACACATAAATATGAAAATTCATGATACTTAATAAATATCAATAGATTCCCCATAAAGTATATTTTCTCAATATATCTATTAAATATTACGTACGTATATATTTTTTCTAAATATTTGGTTAAATTTAGTAGAATTTTATTCTAAGATGGAGGAAGTACTATTCTTTAGAGCCTCAGATCGATAATTTTTGCTACAACGTGCCTAGCTGCGAGTCCTGTATGCCTTTATCAAATAACACGTGAAAACTCAATACAGATTGACTAATTTGTTTTGGAGTTGATTCCACGCACGTCACGTGCAAACTTAAGATAGTTTTAACTAAATTCTGAGATAGAGTCCCACCCTTATACTACTTCTGATTCCATGTTAAATTATAACCATAGATTGGAAATCAGGGGTCGGACCGCTCCAGAATATGTTGGTCTAGTCGACCTGGTGTCCCTTACGTGACAAATAATAGTGTCGCGTACATATTTACGTGAACAAAAGTCTATTAATCTCAGCCGTTATAATTAGGTCCCACCAGAAATAGACGCATTAGATAATTTTAATGATGTGGATTAACCTCGTGTCTCTATTTCAAACATCCTATTTTGCTTTTAGTATATAATAGATTTATGTTGCATTATATATAGCAGAACACATAAATTGTAGCCAAGACGCATTCATACATACATAATTTTTAAGTTCCTAATCTAACTATTTGGAACAATATGCGTGATCAAAGTTCTAAAAGTTTGACCCTATATAATTAGTAATTTTTTATTAAATTTGACTTAAAACAAAGAATAAAAGTACATTTATCTGTGGACGAAGTGAATACTTAGTCATATATAACCTACAAGTAGTACAATGTGATATACACCAATAAAAGTAGCTAGCTGTAGACAGCCTACAAATTTTGACTCCAAACGTGTCTTCAAAATTTCTTTACGGGTGATCTGTAAAAAACTGTTTATCGTGATGGTTTTTAGCCTTTCCTGGTATGTGGCTGGCACAATGGGACTGCACGTAATGACGTACCATGACACGCTATCAAAATTCTGACGTGGATCCTTGTGTACATTTCCCTCACCAAGTACTGCGAGGCATGCTATTAATGAGTCTCTCTAAAAAAAAAGTTATATATATATATACATGATTAACGACAGGTCCCTTTCGTTGAAAGGAATACACAGCTGGATTTGTAAGCCAACAGCAGCTGTGCAGCAACAATGTGCTGCAATAGTGTTCTTTGCCTACATTACGCCGTCACCGAGCTCATGTACTGTCTTGTCGCTTTTTTCCTTTTGAAATTTATCAGTACGGATGTTGCTATTCGCTCCCGACGGAAATGAAGTTACTCAGTAATTCTGACCTTAAATATTTATCACGTAGGATAAGATAATATACTACCATGTTCATTAAAAGATGCCGGAGATGTTTGTCTAAATTAGCTGTTTTTAGTCACTGTATAGTGTGTAGATACATTTAAATTTAAACAAATCTTCGATATATTTTTATGTGCAGAGGGAGTAAAAAAGTTCTGTTGCACGGATTCTCTGCATTATAATTTACTATAACTTTCTGGATCAGTGCGGTAGCTTGCTTTCTTTCTTGGCTCTTTTTGAGAATCTAAATCTGTACCTTGCTTTGTTTCTGTCGACAGTTTCTTTATCTCTAGCTGGGTCGGGAGAATCTAAATCTACGGGAGAGCTCCAGTCTGCCGACGGCTGCCAGCCGTCGGCACAGCAAAGAAGGCCGTCGGCATAGGCTGTGCCGACGGTGACCGTCGGCGTAGCGTCGTCGGCATAGTTCTGGTCGGGGACTGCCCGATCACCGTCGGCACAGATTGTTGTGCCGACGGTTATACCGTCGGCATAGTATTTCAAAATTTTCAAAAAATATTTGAAAAAAGATTCAAATTATGTTTTTTTTAAATATTTTTTTCCAATTTTCTTCTTATTCATTTTTACTTGTTAATCTTTCATAATCACACTTACACTTAGTACACCTAATATTAGGTCAAATTGCACTTGTAGTCAAACTTCCCAGTTGATCACCCATCCTCACACTACTCCCGCCGCACGCTTAACTTCTTGGTTCTCTTCGGATGAGCTTCCATGAAAGAAATGACGCCCTTGTTGTTAATACTACCATATCAATCATATTAACCCTTTGACCGTGCTGCCACATCTCTATATTTTTGAATTCTAAATAATTACTTAAGTAAACAACAATGAATATATATAAATAATAATAATATAGAATTTGAAAAACAATTAAATGATTTCATTTTTGTCTTTTTATTTAATATGGAATAATTAATATTAGTGAATACGAATTTGGCAAATAATATGTCTAAATTGATCAGAAAAATGAGAGGAATACAAATATGACATTCATATCATATTTTGAACCTACAATTTAATTTACCCAAAAATCATGAGCAATAGATCAAGTACCTCTTGTTTAAATCTGATTGACTTTATCGAAAATGAGGTGGGAAACGGCCTCGGCATGACATAGTTTGTCGAAACGAGGTCATATTTGGCACGTGTGTGGGCCCTAGGATGGGAAGCAAGACCTCAGATGCGGATTTCTAATCCGGCCCACGGGCAACCATCTTTTCATTTTTAGCGTGCCCAAACGGTTTTTATTTGTGAAGCAGCTACATGGGGCGCATTTTAGTATGACGTGAAACCTCCGTGCGATGATAGTAGACCACCTACGCACCACCTATCACATGGCATGTACACGCGTTAGCTATTTGAGAACCCATGCGGCTTGGCGGTGTCCCGCGCTGCTGATGACTTTCAACTAGGCTTCAACTATCCGTCACTCCAGAAATTCCGGAAAAGGTGTTTTTAGTTCTACGACGCATCATTATATGTGCTAATTTTTGTCCGTTTAGTTTGTTCGCGAATGGGTGCACCTGCACGCCCGGTACGGCGATACCGCATGTCCCGGGGGCCCTGTTTTGGCCAGATGGCAATTTGAACAAAGTCAAAAAATCCCACGAGCCGCGTGGCGTCATTTTATATGTCATGGTAACTATTCCGTTTGTCATAACTGGGATACGACAATTATTTTGAAAAACCCTTCACGAAAAGGGCTATCACGTCCGGAGTTCTATGGATTTCAGGGGAAATGATGTGGGAAACGGCCTCAGCAGGGCATAGTTTCCCGAAACGAGGTCATATTTGGCACGTGTGTAGGCCCTAGGATGGAAAGCAAGACCCCGGATGCGGATTTCTAATCCAACCCACGGGCGACCATTGTTTCATTTTTAGCGTGCCCAAACGGTTTTTATTTATGAAGCAGCTACATGAGGCGCATTTTAGTATGACGTGAAACCTCCGTGCGATGATAGTAGACCACCTACGCACCACCTATCACATGGCATGTGCACGCATTAGCTTTTTGGGAACCCATGCGGCTTCCGGCGGTGTCCCGCCGAATCCGCTGGAAACTGACCGGATTTGAACTAGGGCTCAACTATCCGTCGCTCCAGAAATTCCAGAAAAAATGTTTTTAGTTCTACAACGCATCATTATATGTGCTAATTTTTGTCCGTTTAGTTTTTCGCGAATGGGTGCACCCGCACGCCCGGTACGGCGATACCGCATGTCCTGGGGGCCCTGTTTTGGCCAGATGGCAATTTGAACGAAGTCAAAAAATCCCACGGAGCCGCGTGGTGTCATTTTATATGTCATATTAACTATTCCGTTTGTCAAAACTGGGATGTGGCAATTATTTTGGAAAACCCTTCACGAAAAGAGCTATCACGTCCGGGGTTCTATGGATTTCAGGGGAAATGAGGTGGGAAACGGTCTCGGCATGGCATAATTTGTCGAAACGAGGTCATATTTGGCACGTGTGTGGGCCCTAGGATGGTAAGCAATACCCCAGACGTGGATTTCTAATCCGACCCACGAGCGACTATTTTTCATTTTTGGCGTGTGTGAAAGCCATGAAACCTCGAACATTATAGCTCATTTCTAAGAAAATTTATTTAGATATTCGAAATATTCCATTTTTGATATTTTTCTATGATAGATCTTGTTTTTCTGCAAAATTTGATATATTATACTTATTTTTCTCAGTTAGAATGATTTAGTTATGCTTTTTTGAAGACTGCCATGGAGAAATAGGAAAAAGCTATGCCGACGGTTAAACGTCGGCACAGGTCTGTAGTGGAAAAAAAAGAAAAAATGTTGTGCCGACGGCCAGACTGGTCCTGTGCCGCGGCCAGAACTGTGCCGACATCCAGCCTGTACCGGCGGCCAATTTAACGCCGACGGTCATCCTCATCGCCGCGCTCCGGAGGCTACTGTGCCGACGGCCCCGACATTTGGCCGTCGGCACATCGCCTGGCCGTCGGCGTACGGCAATTCTCCCGTAGAAGCTCCATCTGGATGTTAGTTCAGATATGTAGATCCATTAACCCTAGCTATGAGATAGAATTCCATAGAGCTATGGAGTCTCTAGGCTATGTATGTTAGAGAAAAGCGTTGCAGTGTGAAACCCACACTTGGAGAGATCTATCTCCTATACTCCCTCCGTCCCATGAAGCATGTTAGATGCTTGTTAAAATTTAAATGTATCTCGATGCTATTTAGTGTGTCTAAGTACACCTAAGTTTAGATAAATCTTAGACAAGCTTGGTGCGATGGATGGTTTATGTTCTAGTGAGCTTATGTGGCTCATCAGCAATATTTTTGGCTCTGCACAAGGAGGGCATTCAAAACCTCCCCAACGTGCATGCAACCTGCGGAGAGGTCGCTGGGTTAGAAACAAATTTTCAAAAGAGCGTGGTGATTCCCATTTTGTGTGAGAACATTGAATTGGACCATGTGCTTTATAGCTTTCTGAATCAAATTTCAAAAACAGCACGGTGATTCCCATTATTTGGTGCAAGAACATTGACTTGGACCAATGTGCTGCACAGCCTGCCGGAGAAAAAACCGTCTTTTCCTATGAAAAACCACGGCCTCCCATTTTCGATTTGGTAACTTAAAAAAGTGGGTTTGTTTTTCAAGGGCATCCAAAATGTGTGGCAGATTTTTACAGGGAGTACAAGAGGCTTACAACGACTGCGGACAACAATGAAAATCCAACACCACACCAAGAAGAAAACAAGATCCTACTCTCTATCCATCGTCTCCATGATATCAATCTTTCTAACACAACAATTTTTCAATGCTTTTTTCGCGAAAACGCAAAAGTCTTGCGTTTCGACGCATTGATAGATAAGAACGTTATATGTACAAGTCCCCGGAAGGACAGACATCCCGCCTTGCAACTCAACCCAAGAAAAAAAAAACGCTATCAATGTTTCGCACAGGAATCAGATAGGATCAACGACAGTCACTCGTACACTTGCATGGATTTGATTACGTTCAAAAGGTCCAGAAAGTCCCTTGAGTTGCCCATCTAGAAAGAGAAGCCTTGAACGTTCTTGGTCAGAGGATGATCCCATGTAAATACATGTTGAATGACAGTAAGATTTTCACCATAAGTCCAAAGAAAGACTCAAACGCCACAAATGATCACACCAACAAAAGGAGCAGGACGCTAGTATAAACTCGACATATACATATAAATCGTTCTACGAGGACACAAACCTAAAATCCGCAATGGAAATATCAAATATGCAGACAGTAAAACTCTCTACCTTTGTAGCACCACCCCGGCCGTAAGGTGCCACAACAGGGAAAAACTAGAGTACTTTATTCTTGATGACACCACGCCACCACCAGGCATTGCCGACAAAGAACACAAAATTAATCCTAATAAAGAATTTTGCACACAACTAGAAGAACAGGAGATTCCCCTCATCTCGCAGCGACAAGATGACGGTGGGATTCCTGTAGCGGCTTTGGCGGCTCTCACGGTTCAAAACCTATTTGTCCCTCTCTAAGACGATTCTCGGTCGAATATTATTTGTTTAACTGACCAATAAGATCAGATTGTTTGATACAAAAACTTAAATGACTTGTGATAGAGCCGGCATGAACATCCAAATAGAATGCAATACCTAGCAAACTAGCTTAATGGCAGGTGACCCGTAGCTCCATATAGTCCATAGCTAGCAATGGCTTCCCATCTCGTAAGTGTCAGGATCACCATAATGCAACACCGTTCTCTGAAAGGACAGTAGCTTGATGTCGTCGCTGCAGCGAACAACCACACAATGTTATAACATTCCTGCATTGGCATATGTTACATGATTACATATAAGTTCGAGCACGCATCCATGACATCTACAGTGAATTGGGTCAATCATTTCCTTTCAAATTGAGTTGAGATGAGGCGCCCCAAGCTACAAGTACACGCACCACAATCTGTGATTATACGCAACAATTTTTCAAGGACCTATAAATCATGGACCCCTTGACAGTGGAGGACGCGGCTCGCTCGAGTGACCCTCACTACCGTATGTAGAATGTTTTCTTGTAGGCGATAGCCTTGCGATGCTAAGGACAGTTTGTACTCTGAATTTCTCTGAACTGCTTAAGATCCTTGAATGTATTGCCCACGAAGAAGTAAACAGATGTATAGTTTCCCGTTAATTCTTATGGCTGCATGTTGCATGTCAAACCCTTTAACTAGTACTTTCTCCGTTCTAAATTAGATATCGCAGATTTGTCTAGATTCACGTATATCTACACACTAAAATGTTTCAAGATACAGTTGTTACCTGTAGCTAGGGGGGTGCACATTACACCGGGTATAATTTGTTTTCTTTGTAAATAAGCATTTTTTGACCATGTTTGTAAAATATGATTTTTATCTGATGTGGCACCCCTAGGCACCCGGTTACCGAATGCTCTACCTCCGCCACTGCCTAGATATATGTAAATCCATATAAATTTGTGAAAATTAATTTGGCACGGGGGAGTATGTGAGTAGATGTTGCCCGATTCCCATGCATCAATTGTACGGCTTTGAGAACCGTGGGGTAGCCTGGATGGTAGTCATGGTTTGATGTTTGCCTAGGTTAGAGTCATATGGCTGACTTTGAAAGACTTGATTGTTAAAAGAACATAGATCTGAATTTATTGTAAACTCTAAATCAAATGCAGCGCGGTGAATAGATGTCAAGCAAAAGGAAAACAGTTGAAAAATGCATAAGTGTAGTAGGAAAATTATATTGCATATAGTTTGATGCATATGAATGAACTTTGTCGATATACGAACTCGTAGTCAGAACTGTAGAAATCAGTCAACTTACATGCATTCTAAGAACCAATACCAATTTGATCTTCCCAATTAAAGATGGCACTTGATTCCAGTTTTTAACCTTGCATACTCCAGAGCACCTTGAAATCGGCCAAACTCAAGCTCCATAACCATATAAAATAAGTCCATGTGTTGCCCAATCATAAATCATCTCTTTTCTCTGTCGAGAGTTTAGCATATCTATTATATACTAAAAGCAAAATAAAGATGTTTTTTGATAATATACTAATAAAATAAACCAATGATTTTAATCTTAACGGCTGAGATTAAAAGATATGAAGTGTTACGTACAATAATATGTGTGTACAAAAGTAAATTTATGGCACGTAAACGTCACATAGGTACATACGTTTGGAATACCCAAATAGACGTACGTACATATCTCAAAAAAAGGTACGGACGGGCCGATGTTGATACCACGAGCAAGACGATCAATCTGCTCTAATTAGAACTCTGGATGCCATATATGTTGTGCACTTATTTTTTTCCCATACCTTAAACTGTTTTGTACCCACACGATTCCTTTTCACCGTGTTAGTTAATATCTCCATCTTCTCTACTCCAATAAAAAAGAAAAACTACATGGATAGGACATAAGCTATGTCTGTTTGAAAAAAAGGCACCGTTCAAAAACACTATCGTAGCTATATATAGGATACGAGCTATGTGTTCAATAAAAGGACGTGAGCTATTTCCATTTACAAAAAAAGTTTATTATAAAGGAAATAAGAAATGTGCGCTAGCTAGGTACAGGAAGAGAGCTATATAGGCGTGCGAGGTAAAAATAAAAAGTACTGAGAAAAAATACCCCCGGGTGAAATTTACCGCTATTTCAATAATTTACTATAGTTTAGAAAAATTGAAATAATATTTATGTTTGTTTGACAAATCTCGGGCGGTATTTCTGGTACCTATAATCACATATTGTTACACAAACATTATTTATATACATTCTGTCGTGGCATAAAAGCAATTATAAGGAGACATGAACACAACATTTCTTTTCTCGCCGGAAACTTGAGCACAGTTTTTTCCAACCGGTACTTTCGATATCTAGCCAGAAACCAGGTTTTCTGTTACCACCGAGAAAAAATCCTAGTAGACGAAATATACGATTATTTGCATAATTTGGTCAAATTTAAATATTTTTATAAATTTTGATGGAATTTGGAAATTGGTTTGATACATTTTGGGGTATTTTGACCGGTCTTTCTGATACATGTACTCACGTATTATAACACATACACTATTTCTATGCCACCTATGCTGGCACAAAGGAAATTTTATGGAGACATGAACACCGTATGTTTTCTCGACAAGTGTTTGTGATAAACCTGTTTGTTCCAATTAGCAATGAGAAAAACTAATGTCGGACAAAATTTAACGGTGCTTACATAATTTTAACAAATGTAAAGAATTTTGATGAATTTCGAATGAATTTTTAATTTTTTTTGATAAATCTCAAAATTGGTGCTGCAATGGGATAATGAATTAATATTTGAGCAAGTCATGCAATAAATTTGTAAAATATTGAAATATTGAATACCGTGTTAATGTACGTATTTTTTAATTTTCAATATGTTACAAGAAATATGTGCCATCAAAGTTGGTTTATTCTCGGATATGTGGCAAGATAATTATGTGTTAGCGAGAAAGTAGAACATCTACATTCAAGAGCAAGGGATACCATCAAAAAGTAAAAAATAAAATCGCACTACCTATTTTCAGGACAGAGACATTACAGAACATATGTCATGGTATTTTTATGACCTCTTTGGATTGGAGGGTTGATAAATGTAGAACTGAGGGAAACACGATACTCTAACAACTTTGTGAGTGCAAAATAGAGGGTTCGAAAACACTGGAGAACAACATGAATAGTCATTTCACCGCCACACAAAAAGTTTGTTGATCCTACATGATTGAGTCTTAAAAAAGTGGTTCGGGTGGTCTTAAAGATTTCCTTAGAATTGGCCGAAGAAATTATATAAGAGAAGACCCAACTGTGGCAAGAAGAAGATCTGAAATTCAATACCACATTTCATTAAATCCATACGTGTGTAAAAATCTGCTTGATTTCCTTCATGCTGAAAATTCAGCAAACCAAAGACGAACAGCTTTTGAGATAGCAATCAAGGAAATGCTCTGCAGGGTACTTGCGTGAACTCATAAAATATTTATAAGAAAAATATGGCGATAATCACATATGCCTCATGCACCTACAATTACGAACAGGAACACATATGAATAAAAACTCTCTCAAATACAACACTAATCCATGAAGTACTTACATAGTTGAAGAACGTGGCAAGTTATTGCCTGATAAAGTGCATCGGCAAAGGCTTCAGAAGCGAATCTGCTAAAGACAAAAGACTATCAAATACGAAGGATGTCCATGTGAGACATTCCCATGTACCATACGGTTAATAAGATACGTGCAATGCGTAAACACCTCTCTGTTTGGACCTCCTATATCTTTGATCTTGTCAAAAAAGAAAAGACTCGTTTATCGTCTATTATTGATAATTTGAAGGCTTTGGCGGAGTTAAGACCTCTATTTGTGCAAGAGATTGAATTAAAATGTCAATCCAATGCACAGATAGCAGATCTTCTTAGTGAGGAGGAACTTAAATGGTACCAACGATCTAAGGTCCAGTTCATCTTGGAAGGAGATTCGAATACGAGATATTTCCATGACATTGCCAATGGCAGACATAGAAAAAAACGTATTCATTCTCTGGTAAAGGATGAAGGGCAGATTGAAGGTTATGAGAAACTCAAGTCATACATCACGAATTATTATAAAGGTCTGTTTGGTCTTCCAGAGGAGAGTTCTTTTTCTCTAGATGAGACCTTAATGCATGACATACCCCAAGTGTCTATGGAAGAAAATGGTCTTCTGATAGCACCTTATCTGGAGCAAGAGGTTCAGGAGGCTATTTTTCAAATGAAACGTAATAAAGCCCCGGGTCCGGATGGTTTCCCTGCTGAGTTTTATCAAACTTTTTTGGGAGACTATTAAATCAGATCTTCTAGAGATATTCAGCGTTCAACATGCTGGACAACTAGAATTATTCGTCTAAATTTTGGTGGAGTAATCTTGCTACCGAAAGTTAATGAGGTAGATAGGAATCAACAATATCGACCTATTTGCCTATTAAATGTAAGTTTCAAGATTTTCACGAAAGTGGCCACCATTAGACTAAATACGGCGGCGGATCATGTAGTTCAACTGTCGCAAACCGCATTCATGCAAGGAAGAAATATCCTTGACGGAGTGGCGGTCTTGCATGAAGCGGTGCATGAACTGCATACCAAAAAGATGAACAGGGTTATTTTAAAGCTAGATTTCGAGAAGGCCTAGGATAAAGTAAAGTGGTATTTCCTCCATCAGGATGAAAGGTTTTTCACCAGAGTGGCGTGATTTGATCAATTATTTCTTGTCCGGAGGAATTGTTGCGATCTGTGTTAATGATGACACAGGTCGATTTTTCCAGACAAGAAAAGGTTTGCGCCAAGGTGACCCTCTATCATCACTTTTATTCAATATTGTGGCTGATATGCTCGCTATCTTGATCGAGCGTGCTAAGTTTGATGGTCAAATTGAAGGGGTGATCCCACATCTGGTTGACGGGGGCTTATCAATCCTTTAATACGCCGATGATATAATTTTATTTATGGAACATGACCTTGATAAAGTTCGAAATGAAAAACTTGGTATGCAACTCATATAATATCGACATATACACGCTAAATTTTTGTTCAATTTTTTTTGACATTTAAAAATGTTTTTCTCGGGTGGGAGCATATGCTTCCAAGATCAAAAGTGGATTTCAGCTACTTAAATAAGCTCTAAGTAGTATTTTGCTTTATGATAAGCCAGGACTTCTTCCCACTGGTGGAAAAAGGGCCTTCGATCCAGCCCCATTAGTCCCCAAATATTTCGAACCGTGACTAATGGGATCTTTAGTCGCGGTTCGGGAGGCGAACCGCGACCAAGCCTCGGGCGCTCGGTGGCGCTGGTGCACGTGAGGGGCTTTAGTCGCGGTTGGCCAGGTGAACCGCGACTAAAGGCCTTCGGGCACCTTTAGTCGCGGTTTGCCAGGCCAACCGCGACTAAAGCCCCTCCCCTATATATACCCATCCAGCAGGTTCACTTAGCCATTTGGTGCCACTTTCTTCACAACCTTCACAAGTGGGTGGTTGGTTTGATTTTGGTTCCTCTTATGCATAGAAGGTGTTCGATGAAATGCCCGAGAGATAGAAAGAAACATGATATGAAGTGTCCGAGCCACACTTGAGCTTTCTCATTTATTTTTCCTCGATCGCGGTTAGCAACTTGAACCTTTCATGTGTCATTGATAAAATATGCATGTGTGTAGTTAATTGTTTAATTTCTATTATTTCTAGCTAGTTAGTTTAACAAATGCATGATGGTTAATTATATACTTTATATAATAATAATGCAGATGAATCGGCAATGGATGTACGGTAACCGACTCTCCGGCGAGTTCACTACGGGTTTGAAAGATTTCCTCGTAGTGGCTAATGCGAACAAGCAGGGGGTTTTTGTTACCTGTCCATGTGTTTGCTGTAAGAATGAGAAGGGTTACTCTTCCTCAAGAGAAGTTCACCTGCACCTGCTTCGGCACGGTTTCATGCCAAGCTATAATTGTTGGACCAAGCATGGAGAAAGAGGGGTTATAATGGAAGAAGATGAAGAAGGGGATGATTTCATCGATGAGAACTATCTTGATCATTTCGGTGATACTTTCATGGAGGATGCTGAAGGTGGGGAAGGTGAAGGGGAAGGTGAAGGGGAAGGTGAAGAAGAGGCACGTGATGAGCCCGTTGATGATCTTGGTCGGACCATTGCTGATGCACGGAGAAGCTGCGAAACTGAAAAGGAGAGGGAGAATTTGGATCGCATGTTAGAGGATCACAAAAAGTCGCTGTACCCAGGATGCGATAATGGTCTGAAAAAGCTGGGCTGCACACTGGATTTGCTGAAATGGAAGGCACGGAAGGTGTAGCTGACTCAGAATTTGAAAATTTGCTGAAAATGTTGAAGAATATGTTTCCAAAGAATAACGAGTTGCCCGCCAGCGTACGAAGCAAAGAAGGTTGTCTACCCTCTAGGTTTAGAGGTTCTGGAGACATGCATGCATCGATTGCATCCTCTACCGCGGTGAATACGAGAATTTGAATGAATGTACGGTATGCACTGCATTGCGTTATAAGATCAGGCGATGACCCTGTGACGATGTTGAGGCCGAGAAACCCAGGAAGAGGGTTCCGCCAAGGTGATGTGGTATGCTCCTATAATACCACGGTTGAAACGTCTATTCAGGAACAAAGAGCATGCCAAGTTGTTGCGATGGCACAAAGAGGACCGTAAGTCGGACGGGAGTTGAGACACCCCGCAGATGGAACGCAATGGAGAAAGATCGACAGAGAGTTCAAAGATTTTGCAGCTGACGCAAGGAACATAAGATTTGGTCTAATTACGATGGCATGAATCCTTTTGGCGAGCAGAGCTCCAGCCATAGCACCTGGCCCGTGACTCTATGCATCTACAACCTTCCTCCTTGGTTGTGCATGAAGCGGAAGTTCATTATGATGCCAGTGCTCATCCAAGGTCCAAAGCAACCCGGTAATGACATCGATGTGTACCTAAGGCCATTAGTTGATGAACTTTTACAGTTGTGGGGCAGACCTGGTGTACGTGTGTGGGATGAGCACAAAGAAGAGGACCTACGAGCGTTGCTTTCGTAACCATCAACGATTGGCCTGCTCTTAGTAACCTTTCGGGACTGTCAAATAAGGGATACAATGCATGCACACACTTTGCATGAGACTGAAAGTGTATATTTGCCAAATTGTAAGAACGTGTACCTTGGGCATCATCGATTTCTTCCGAAAATTCATCCAGAAAAGAAAGGCAAGCATTACAACGGCAAGGCAGATCACCGGCCGAAGCCTGCGGAACGCACTGGTGCTGAGGTATTTGATATGGTCAAGGATTTGAAAGTCATCTTTGGAAAGGGTCCTGGCGGACAATCAGAGGGAGCGACGGGCACGCACCCATGTGGAAGAAGAAATCTATATTCTGGGAGCTAGAATATTGGAAAGTCCTAGATGTCCGCTCTGCAATCGACGTGATGCATGTTACGAAGAATATTTGCGTGAACCTCCTAAGCTTCTCGGGCGTGTATGTGAAGACAAATGATACAAAGGAAGCACGGCAGGACCAGCAACGTTTGAAAGACCCTAATGACCGGCATCCGGAATGGTTTCAAGGTCGTGCCAGCTACGCTCTGACCAAAGAAGAGAAGGTCATCTTTTTGAATGCCTGAGCATACGAAGGTCCCGTCTGGATTCTTGTCGAATATAAAGGGAATAATAAATATGGCGGACAAAAAGTTCCAAAACCTGAAGTCTCACGACTGCCACGTGATTATGCGCAATTGCTTCCGATTGCTTTGAAGGGGCTCCTACCGGAAAATGTTCGAGTAGCCATTGTGAAGCTATGTGCATTCCTCAATGCAATCTCTCAGAAGGTAATCAATCCAGAAGATCTACCACGGCTACAAAACGATGTGGTCCAATGTCTTGTCAGTTTTAAGTTGGTATTCCCGCCATCCTTCTTCAATATTATGACGCACCTCCTGGTTCACCTAGTCGAAGAGATTTCCATCCTCGGTCCTGTATTTCTACACAATATGTTCCCCTTTGAGAGGTTCATGGGAGTATTAAAGAAATATGTTCGTAACCGTGGAGAAGGAAGCATTGCCAAGGGCTATGGAAATGAGGAGGTAATTGAGTTTTGTGTTGACTTTGTTCCTGACCTTAAGCCGATTGGTCTTCCTCGATCGCGGCACGAGGGGAGACTAAGTGGAAAAGGCACGATCGGAAGGAAATCAACGATATGTATGGACGACCATTCTATGACTGAAGCACACCACAGTTCGACCAATTCCAGCTTGGTGGCTCCGTACTTTGAGAAACACAAGAATATTTTACGCGAGGACAACCCGGGGAAGCCTGAATCCTGGATTACGAAGGCCCACATGGAGACTTTCGGTAGTTGGTTGAGAAAACATTTAATGAATGACGATGATGTTGTAGATCAGCTACATGTTGGCCAAGACACCATCTTCGACTATAACGACTTTCCAAGGGTACGAGATAAATGGGAATACATTTTACACGATCGCCCAAGATAAAAAGAGCACCAACCAAAACAGTGGTGTCCGCTTTGATGCAGCAACCGAGAATGGGCAAAAGGTCACATATTATGGTTACATAGAGGAGATATGGGAACTTGACTATGGACCCTCCTTTAAGGTCCCTTTGTTCCGGTGAAAATGGTTCAAGCTAACAGGAGGTGGGGTAAAGGTGGACCAGCAATACGGAATGACAATGGTGGATTTCAACAATCTTGGTTACCTTGACGAACCATTCGTCCTAGCGAAAGATGTCGCTCAGGTTTTCTATGTGAAGGACATGAGTAGAAAACCGAGGAAACGGAAAGATAAGAAAACGATCAGTACATCATGCGATGATCCAAAGCACCACATTGTTCTTTCAGGGAAAAGAAACATCGTGGGAGTGGAGGACAAGACAGACATGTCAGAAGATTATAATATGTTTGGTGAAATTCCGCCCTTCAAAGTGAACACCGAAAGCATTAAGTTAAATGATGAGGATGCTCCATGGATACGGCCCAATCGTAAGCAAGTAGGGACACAAGGGAAGAAATGATGTGTAATTAATAATTTATTGTACCAAACTTTGTTGAATGGATCATGTGAATTATATTATCTGTGATGTGTTCGGTGTCCATTTTCGAATGATTCGATTGATTCGAGATACCACTGATGATACATGAAATTTGGAGTGACTAAGTCATACTCCTGCCTAGGCGTATAATGGGAAAAGGACTAGAGGAGCCGTAATTGCATGGGATTTGGTGGATCTAGCATTGCCGAAATTGATTGGCCATGCCATAAATACCACTGATGATACATGAAATTTGGAGTGACTTAGTCATACTCCTGCCTAGGCGTATAATATGCATACTCGTTGTTGTGGGTCTACTTCATGGGTGTACCATCGACAGTGCCAAGATCCGGCAAGCCCAGGTGGCCCATAGACGGTGATGTGGCATGTGGCCCATCGGGCCCAGCTTGCTGTTGATCATGAAGGATGAAGTTCGGCCTAGGGTCACTAAGCCGGATCCGCACCGACCTTCGGAGGAACCCGGATCCGTGGAGGCCCATGAGGAACCCGGATCCAGTACGACGTATATGGAAGGCGGATCCTTGACGTACACGGCAAGACATTGTGCCGTAGTTAGGCATACCTGTAATCCGGCTAGGACTCTCCATGTAAACCCTAGATCCATGCGCCTTTATAAGCCGGATCCGGGAGCCCTAGAGGCACAACCACAACTCATTGTAACAACGCGAAAGCGCCCAGATAATTCCAGACAAGCAGCGTAGGCCCTGTCCTCGTGCAGGTGTTCCGAAGCTGGGTAAATCGCGTACCACCGTCCCGTGTGCACTCCGCCCTATGGCCCCTACTTCTTCTCCCCCTCGTGAGGATCCCTCCTCCGAGGTACCGTCGAATAGGCAACGACAGTTGGAGCCCACCGTGGGGCCAGCGGCATCTGGAGGCGGGAAGGAGGGTTCCGCCATGGGAAGCTATGACGACACGATCGCGGTGGGGCGTGTTCTTTACGCCGGAAACTTTCCGATCGTCCCTCCGGATGAGTGCTGGATTCCGGCTAAGACCGCTCCCGTCAAGCTCTACATCGTCCCAATAGGCGGCATCCACATCTTCATCGGTGAAACCGTCGACTCCGACGGGAACGCGGTAAGTAACGCGCGACCGCCGCTGAGCAGGACGCGATCGCGAAGATCCGATCTGTCGCAGGGAACTTCTTAAGGAAGATTCCGCCTTAGATCCGGAAAACTCAAAGCCCACCCAATCCGCCCCTGAGCAGGAAATAAAGGTGGAAGACCAATGCAGATCCACCTGGGTCTCCCAGGTGTTAGAGAAGCAAAGGTGTCACTTCGTACACTTCATAGCCCATACCGCAGCGGCCGCCCCTCAAGAAGTCGGAGCAGGCCCCATGCAGGTAGAGGCATCGGAAAACGGCGACGCTCCGGATCAGCAGGAGGCTGTCGGAGAAAGCGACGCCCCGGGTGAAGAATCAATCCTGGGCAACCTCAGCCCAACCTCCGATGACACCCCCTCCATGGATACCGACGAGTTCGATCGCAAGGTGAAGGAATTCGGATACAGTGAACAGCCTGAAGTAGATTCCGCCCAGCCAAAGCAGGTTCTCGCAACCTTGGCCGCGCTGGATCAGCAGGAATCGGCAGA
Source organism: Lolium multiflorum (assembly GCA_030979885.1). Taxonomy (NCBI): domain Eukaryota; kingdom Viridiplantae; phylum Streptophyta; class Magnoliopsida; order Poales; family Poaceae; genus Lolium; species Lolium multiflorum. The sequence continues at coordinate 273,045,099 of CM061753.1, read as the reverse complement.
TGGGCAAACCACTTCCGACCCACAGCCATCTTACGCAGGTACTCCGCTATCGCGGGAACGACCGCGTCAGGAAGTCCTGTCGCCAGAAGAATTGGTTCAGCAGGCAGGCATGGACGCAATAGCACACTCTGCGATCCTCAACAAACCAATAACCCCCGAGGAGGCTGCAGACCCGGAGGCTCTAGAAGCCAAAAGGCGCGAGATGTTGGCAACAGCTCAGAAAATCGCCAGAACCGCAGCCGCAATGCTGGATGAAAGGAAAGAAGCCGCGCAATTCGTGGAAGGTTTCCAACAGCGAGAACTTGAGGTTGACCAACAACTCGTGAAAGTCAAGGAGCTCCAACAGCACTGGAGAGACAAGGTCACCGAGCTTCAGCAGGAGGTTGATCAAATCAGGCGGGAGGCTATACCCCCTCGCAAGATCACTTTCGCGACCCCCACTGAGCAACAGCCACTTGCAACCCCAAAGGACAACATGAAAAAGGCTGCGGAGATCTTGAAAAAGAAGGATGAGGAGATTGACATCGCCTACGTTCGTACGCTCATGGCCTCAGCAATGAAGTAGCAGAGTAAGGCAGATACTTCGCGCAGGTTGGAATCTAATCCGGATCACTGTATCTCTACCGCGCAGAAGGACGCCCGCGTCAATCACCACCCTGATGAATCGCGCACCGGATCCACGGAGCGCAGAAAAAAAAACAACACCGAATCCGATCCCTGTACCATCAAAGACACCTCCGATCGGAAGGGAAAAGGGAAGGAAGCAAGCCGGAACCGTCACCTCCACCTACGGGTACCCTCTCCCGCCTCCCCGCCGCCGCAGTCCAGTCGGAAACACCAGGCCCCATGGGGCTGGTGGAATCAACATCCGCGACATGCCGCCGCCGAGAACCAGGGAGCGTACGCCAGAACCACGTCGGAGCTGGCACAACGATCACGAGCCTGAGCCCAGGAGGAGCCGGAACGCGGAACGTGAGCCGGAGGCCGAAGCCGGAACGACGGAGGAGACTATCACCAAGGTGAAGGTAGCCACCGGAGCCGGAGCGAGCCACGGGAAGATCGCCGGGAGTCAGAGGGCGGAAGCAAAAAATCTTACAGGCCCCCTCGCAGATCTCCCTCACCACCACCTAGTGGCGGAGGCGGAGGCGGAGGCGGTGGCCGGAGATCTCGTTCTCGCTCAAAAACCCCGGCGGCGGCCCACGTGATGCCCGAGAACGCCTCAATGAGTACAGATCTGATTACATTGGCCCAAAATGCTTTGGCAGGATGATTCAAGAGGAACCAAAGCCAAGGATGAACCTCAAGCTACCCGGAAACCTGAAGAATTATGATGGCACGGAAAGGCCGGACACCTGGATTGAGGACTACTATAATGCAGTAACCTTCGCCGGAGGTACCCCTAATATTGCCCGCCGCATGCTCCAGTTGTACCTTGTAGGTCCAGCCCGGATCTGGCTCAGTGACCTCGAGAAGAACTCCATCTTTTGCTGGTTTGACCTGAAGAACGCCTTCGAGAAACACTTCAGGGGCACCTACAAGAGACCTGCCACAACAAGCGACCTACAGGCATGTATCCAGAAGAAGGGTGAAACATCGAGGAATTTCCTCACCCGATGGTTGGCATGCAGAGTGCGAGAACGTCGATAACCGCACAGCAATGCACGCCTTCATTGGTGGCTTGTAGAGAGGAGGACTGCTGCGGCACAAGCTGACCTGCTTGGTCAATGCAAATAAACTGACTTTGGATGACATGATCACCATCGCCAGTGATCATCGCCGCCGATGACGACGCAAGCGGAGATCTAGCAGCTACGCAATGCCCCTGCATCAAAAAGAAGAACCGTGACAACGGTAGCAGCAGCGGCACCAGCGGAAAACCCCCGATGACCAAAGAGTGGCGGATCCGACTTGATCGCCATGGCTTCCAGCGCGGAGGCCAAGGAGGCGGAAGAGGCCGCGGCCGCGGTGGCAGCTGGAAGGGGCCGGCGGCGTGGTGATGAGGTCACCGCTGCCGGCCCCAAACTTATGAAGAGTACAGAGACATGCCTTGGCCCACTGGATCCGGCTACGGAAGTCCACTCACACCAACCGCAACCGCAAGTGGGTCAATGATCTAAAATCTGACCCGGAAGCAGGATACAAGCGAGCCGGAAGCACCGCCCACGCGACAAAGGAGGCAAGGGCAAGAACAAGGACAAGGAGGACGATTCGAGGCGATGGACGAGGATGACGTTCGGATCCGCAGCTAAAACCAACCCCTTCGATAAAAAGTGCGGGCGCATACCACACTTTCCTTGGAACTCCAACAGTCCGTGCAAGCAAATCAGCTCTCCGGATCCTGAACGCCACAGTTCCCGCTGTGCCGCATATGTCAGGTGGTCGGAAACTCCGTGTACGTTTGATAGGCAGGATCATCCTACTGTCATTCCGAAAGAGTGCAACGCCTTGGTCGCAAGTCCCCGCATCGATGGGTATGACTTCTCCAAGTGCCTCATGGATGGCGGAGCCAGCCTGAACTGTTGGAGATATGCCCAAGAGGCAATAATAAAAGTGGTTATTATATATCTTTATGTTTATGATAAATGTTTATATACCATGCTAAAATTGTATTAACCGAAACATTGATACATGTGTGTTATGTAAACAAACAAATGAGTCCCTAGTAAGCCTCTTAACTAGCTTGTTGATTAATAGATGATTAGTTTCATAATCATGAACATTGGATGTTGTTAATGACAAGGTTATATCATTATGTGAATGATGTAATGGACACACCCAATTAAGCGTAGCATAAGATCACGTCATTAAGTTATTTGCTATAAGCTTTCGATACATAGTTACCTAGTCCTTATGACCATGAGATCATGTAAATCACTTATGCCGGAAAGGTACTTTGATTACATCAAACGCCACTGCGTAAATGGGTGGTTATAAAGGTGGGATTAAGTATCCGGAAAGTATGAGTTGAGGCATATGGATCAATAGTGGGATTTGTCCATCCCGATGACGGATAGATATACTCTGGCCCTCTCAGTGGAATGTCGTCTAAATGTCTTGCAAGCATATGAATAAGTTCATAAGAGACCACATACCACGGTACGAGTAAAGAGTACTTGTCATGAGACGAGGTTGAACAAGGTATAGAGTGATACCGATGATCAAACCTCGGACAAGTAAAATATCGCGTGACAAAAGGAATTGGTATCGTATGTGAATGGTTCATTCGATCACTAAGTCATCGTTGAATATGTGGGAGCCATTATGGATCTCCAGATCCCGCTATTGGTTATTGGTCGGAGTGAGTACTCAACCATGTCCGCATAGTTCGCGAACCGTAGGGTGACACACTTAAAGTTGGATGTTGAAATGGTAGAACTTGAATATGGAATGGAGTTCGAATATTTGTTCGAAGTCCCGGATGAGATCCCGGACATCACGAGGAGTTCCGGAATGGTCCGGAGAATAAGATTCATATATAGGATGTCATTTTATGTGTTTGAAAATGATCTGCTGCATTTATGGAAGGTTCTAGAAGGTTCTAGAAAAGTCCGGAAGAAAGTCATTTTGGAAGGCGGAGTCCCGAAGGGACTCCACCACCATGGCCGGCCAACCCTAGGGGTGGAGTCCCAGGTGGACTCCACCTAAGGTCCGGCCACCCCCTCCCAAGGAAGGTGGGAACCTCTAGTGGGATTGGGTAGGGTAGTCATATGGAAGGTTTTGGTTTGGGGTCTTATTCGAAGACTTGTAGACCAACTCTTGGGTGTTCCACCTATATAATGAGGGCCAAGGGGAGGGGCGGCCACCACAAAGCCACAAGCTGGCCGCACCCCATAGAGGCCGGCCACCTCTCCCCAAACCCTAGCCTCCCCACTCCTCCTTCCCCGCACGCTTAGCGAAGCTCCGCCGGATTCTCCACCGCCACCGACACCACGCCGTCGTGCTGTCGGATTCAAGAGGAGCTACTACTTCCGCTGCCCGCTGGACGGGGAGGTGGACGTCGTCTTCATCAACAACCGAACGTGTGACCGAGTACGGAGGTGCTGCCCGTTCGTGGCGCCGTGATCAAGATATTCTACGCGCTTTGTAAGCGGCAAGTGATCGTCTGCTGCAGCAACAAGAGCCTCATCTTGTAGGCTTTGGAATCTCTTCAAGGGTGAGACTCGATAATCCCCTCGTTGCTACCGTCTTCTAGATTGCATCTTGGCTTGGATTTCGTGTTCGCGGTAGGAAATTTTGTTTTCTATGCAACGTTGTCCTACAAGCTATCGAGCCGTGTCTATGCATAGATGGTTGCACGAGTAGAACACAATGGTTTTGTGGGCATTGATGCTTTTGTTATCTTTAGTTTGAGTACTTTGCATCTTTGTGGCATAGTGGGATGAAGCGGCTCGGGCTAACTTTACATGACCGCGTTCATGAGATTTGCTCCACGCTCGGCATGCAACTTGTATTGCATAAGTGGCTTTGGGTGTCTGTCTCTCCTACTATAGTGAAGATTCAATTTACTCTTCTATTGACAACACTAGTATCACCGTTGTGGTTCATGTTCGTAGGTAGATTGGATCTTACTCGAAAACCCTAAACCACGTAAAATATGCAAACCAAATTAGAGAACGTCTAACTTGTTTTTGCAGGGTTTGGTGATGTGATATGGCCATAATGTGATGATGACTATGTATGAGATGATCATTATTGTATTGTGGCAACCGGCAGGAGCCTTATGGTTGTCTTTAAATTTCATGTTGAGTAGTATTTCAAAGTAGTTGTAATAGTTGCTTCATGGAGGACAATCATGAAGACGGCGCCATTGACCTTGGTACTTCGCCGACGATGATGGAGATCATGCCCGTTGATGATGGAGATCATGTCCGTGCTTTGGAGATGAAGATCAAAGGCGCAAAGACAAAAGGGCCATATCATATCACATATGAACGCATGTGATGTTAATCCTTTTATGCATCTTATTTTGCTTAGATCGCGACGGTAGCATTATAAGATGATCCCTCTCACTAAAATATCAAGATAATAAAGTGTTCATCCTTAGTAGCACCGTTGCCAAGACTTGTCGTTTGAAGCATCTCGTGATGATCGGGTGTGATAGATTCAACAAGTGCATACAACGGGTGCAAGACAGTTTTGCACATGCGGATACTAAGGTGGCCTTGACGAGCCTAGCATGTACAGACATGGTCTCGGAACACGTGATACCGAAAGGTAGAGCATGAATCATATGATTGATATGATGAACACTTTGAGTGTTCGCCATTGAAGTTACATCTTGTCTCGTGATGATCGGACTTGGTGTGGTGGATTTGGTTCGTGTGATCACTAAGACAATGCGAGGGATATTGTTTTGAGTGGGAGTTCACCTAGTTTTTAATTATGTTGAATTAAAATTTGAACTCAATTTGTCATAAATATTAGTCTAAACTATTGCAAATATGTTGTAGATATGGCGTCCTCAATCAATTTTAACCAGTTCCTAGAGAAAGAAAAGCTTAAGAGCAACGGTAGCAACTTCACCGACTGGTTCCGTCATGTGAGGATCTTCCTCAATGGCGGAAATCTGCAATATGTGCTTGATGCACCGCTAGGTGACCCTCCTGCAGAAACTGAAACCGATGAAGTAAAGAATGTTTACGCGACTCGGAAAACTCGGTACTCTCAAGTTCAGTGTGCCATCCTATGCAGTCTGGAAGCCGATCTTCAAAAACGTTTTGAGCACCACGATCCACATGAGTTAATTAATGAGTTGAAGACTATCTTTGAAACTCATGCGGCCGTGGAATGCTATGAAGCATCGAAACATTTCTTCAACTGCATGATGGAAGAAGGCAGCTCCGTTAGTGAGCACATGCTCGCCATGACCGGGCATGCGAAGAAACTCAGTGACTTGGGAATAGTGAATCCTAACAGACTGGGGATTAATCGTGTCCTTCAATCACGCCACCTAGTTACAAGAACTTTGTGATGAACTACAATATGCAGAACATGAACAAAGAGTTACCTGAACTCTTCTCCATGCTAAAATCTGCTGAGATTGAGATCAAGAAAGAGCACCAAGTGTTGATGGTCAACAAGACCACCAGTTTCAAGAAACAGGGCAAGTCTAAGGGAAAATTCAAGAAGGGTGGCAAGAAAGCTGCCACGCCTCCTGTGAAACCTAAGACGGCCCTAAGCCTGATGCTGAGTGCTATTAGCAAGGAGAAGGGACACTGGAAGCGTAATTGCTCCAAGTATTTGGCGGATCTGAAGAGCGGCCTTGTCAAGAAGAAGAAAGAAGATATATCCGATATACATGTTATAGATGTTTATCTTACCGGTTCTCGTACTAGTACCTGGTATTTGATACTGGTTCGGTTGCTCATATTTGTAACTCGAAACAGGAACTAAAGAATAAACGAAGACTACTAAAGGATGAAGTGACCATGCGCGTTGGAAATGGATCCAAAGTCGATGTGATCGCTGTCGGCACACTTCCTCTACATCTACCTTCGAGATTAGTTTTAAGCCTCAATAATTGTTATTTTGTACCCACGTTGAGCATGAACATTATATCTGGATCTTGTTTAATGCAAGACGGTTATTCATTCAAGTCTGAGAATAATGGTTGTTCTATTTTTATGAATAATATCTTTTTGGTCGAGCACCGAAAAGAATGGCTTATTTCTGTTAGATCTCGATAGTAGTGATACACATATACATAACATTGATGCTAAGCGAATTAAATTGAATGATAATTCTACTTATATGTGGCACTGTCGTCTTGGTCATATTGGAGTGAAACGCATGAAGAAACTCCATACCGATGGATTACTTGAATCACTTGACTTTGAGTTACTTGATAGATGCGAAGCATGTCTAATGGGAAAAATGACTAAGACTCCATTCTCTGGTATTATGGAGCGAGCTACTGACTTATTGGAAATCATACATACCGATGTGTGCGGACCAATGAGTGTAGCATCGCGCGGTGGTTATCGTTATGTTCTGAGTAGATATGGGTATATCTATTTCATGAAACATAAATCCGAAACTTTTGAGAAGTTTAAGGAATTCCAAAGTGAGGTAGAAAATCAACGTAACAAGAAGATTAAATTTCTACGATCTGATCGCGGAGGTGAATATCCGAGTTATGAGTTTGGCATGCATTTAAAGAAATGCGGAATACTTTCACAATTGACACCGGGAACACAACAACGAAACGGTGTGTCCGAACGTCATAATCGAACTCTCTTAGATATGGTTCGTTCTATGATGTCTCTTACTGATTTGCCGTTATCATTTTGGAGTTATGCATTAGAGACAGCCGCATTCACTTTAAATAGAGCACCATCAAAATCAATTGAAACGACACCGTATGAATTATGGTTTAATAAGAAACCTAAGCTGTCGTTCTGAAAGTTTGGGGTTGCGAAGCCTATGTAAAAAAGTTACAACCGGGCAAGCTAGAACCCAAAGCGGAGAAATGCGTCTTCATAGGATACCCTAAGGAAACTATAGGGTACACTTTCTATCACAGATCCGAAGGCAAGATCTTTGTTGCTAAGAACGGAACCTTTCTTGAGAAAGAACTAAAAAGTACTGGAAGAAAAGTAGAACTCGATGAGATTGAAGAATCTCTCGTTCAAGTAAGGAAGATGTTTCTGTACCCGCCAGCAGAGGAAGCTAATGATAATGATCATGAAACTTCAAATGAGATAGCTACTGAACCTCGCAGATCGACAAGGGAACGTGCCACTCCTGATTGGTATGATCCTTGTCTAAATGTCATGATTGTGGACAACAATGATGAAGACCTGCGATGTATGAAGAAGCGATGATGAGCCCAGATTCCAACAAATGGCAAGAAGCCATGAAATCCGAAATGGGATCCATGTATGATAACAAAGTATGGACTTTGGTAGACTTACCTGATAGCCGCAAGGCTGTCGAGAATAAATGGATCTTCAAGAGAAAAACAGATGGTAATATTACTGTCTATAAAGCTCGACTTGTCGCAAAGGGTTTCCGACAAATTCAAGGTGTTGACTACGATGAGACTTTCTCACCTGTAGCGAAGCTAAAATCTGTGAGGATTTTGTTAGCAATAGCTGCATTTTGATTATGAGATTTGGCAGATGGATGTCAAAACGGCGTTCCTTAATGGAGACATTGAGGAAGAGTTGTATATGGTACAACCCAAAGGTTTTGTCGATCCTAAAAATGCTAACAAAGTATGCAAGCTTCAGCGTTCAATCTATGGACTGAAGCAAGCATCGAGAAGTTGGAACCGACGTTTTGATAAGGTGATCAAAGACTTCGGGTTTATACAGTGTCATGGAGAGGCCTGTTTTACAAGAAAGTGAGTGGGAGCTCTGTAGCATTCCTAATATTATATGTAGATGACATATTATTGATTGGGAATGATATAGAACTATTAAGCAATGTAAAGGGTTATTTGAATAATAGTTTTTCAATGAAAGACCTTGGTGAAGCATCATATATATTAGGCATCAAGATTTATAGAGATAGATCAAGACATCTAATAGGGCTATCACAGAGTACATATCTGGACAAGATTCTAAAGAAGTTTAGAATGAACGAAAGTAAGAAAGGATTCTTACCTATGTTACCAGGCAAGGTCTTGAGTAAGACTCAAGGTCCGGCTACGGCAGAAGAAAGAGAAAGGATGAGTCGGATCCCCTATGCCTGCCGCATAGGTTCTATCATGTATGCCATGCTATGTACAAGACCGGATATAGCACATGCTTTATTTTGACTAGCAGATATCAAAGTGATCCAGGAATGGAACACTGGACAGCGGTCAAGAATATCCCGAAGTACTTGAAAAGAACTAAGGATATGTTTCTTTGTTATGGAGGTGACCAAGAGCTCGTTGTAACAAGTTACACCGATGCAAGTTGGAACACGATCCCGATGACTCTAAGTCACAGTACGTGTTTATATTGAATGGTGCTACAGTGGTGGGCAAGCTCGAAGCATGCACGGTGGCGAAATCCTCAACAATCGGAGTACATAGCGGCTTCAGAGGCTTCATCAAGCGGTATGGATGAAGAGGTTCATTATAGAGCTCGGTGTGGTTCCTAGTGCATTGGACCCACTAGTCATCTGTGACAACATGGGTGCCATCGCCAATGCACAAGAACCAAGGTCACACAAGAGGCTGAAGCATATCAAGCTGCGTTATCATTCGATTCGCGAGGACATCGAAGATGGAGAAGTAAAGATTTGCAAAGTACACACTGATCTGAATGTAGCAGATCCGTTGACTAAAGCTCTCCCTAGGGCAAAGCATGACCAACACGAGAATGCCATGGGTGTTAGGTACCTTACAATGTAATCTAGATTATTGACTCTAGTGCAAGTGGGAGACTGTGGAGATATGCCCAAGAGGCAATAATAAAAGTGGTTATTATATATCTTTATGTTTATGATAAATGCTTATATACCATGCTAAAATTGTATTAACCGAAACATTTATACATGTGTGTTATGTAAACAAACAAATGAGTCCCTAGTAAGCCTCTTAACTAGCTTGTTGATTAATAGATGATTAGTTTCATAATCATGAACATTGGATGTTGTTAATGACAAGGTTATATCATTATGTGAATGATGTAATGGACACACCCAATTAAGCGTAGCATAAGATCACGTCATTAAGTTATTTGCTATAAGCTTTCGATACATAGTTACCTAGTCCTTATGACCATGAGATCATGTAAATCACTTATGCCGGAAAGGTACTTTGATTACATCAAACGCCACTGCGTAAATGGGTGGTTATAAAGGTGGGATTAAGTATCCGGAAAGTATGAGTTGAGGCATATGGATCAATAGTGGGATTTGTCCATCCCGATGACGGATAGATATACTCTGGGCCCTCTCGGTGGAATGTCGTCTAAATGTCTTGCAAGCATATGAATAAGTTCATAAGAGACCACATACCACGGTACGAGTAAAGAGTACTTGTCATGAGACGAGGTTGAACAAGGTATAGAGTGATACCGATGATCAAACCTCGGACAAGTAAAATATCGCATGACAAAAGGAATTGGTATCGTATGTGAATGGTTCATTCGATCACTAAGTCATCGTTGAATATGTGGGAGCCATTATGGATCTCCAGATCCCGCTATTGGTTATTGGTCGGAGTGAGTACTCAACCATGTCCGCATAGTTCGCGAACCGTAGGGTGACACACTTAAAGTTGGATGTTGAAATGGTAGAACTTGAATATGGAATGGAGTTCGAATATTTGTTCGAAGTCTGGATGAGATCCCGGACATCACGAGGAGTTCCGGAATGGTCCGGAGAATAAGATTCATATATAGGATGTCATTTTATGTGTTTGAAAATGATCCGGTGCATTTATGGAAGGTTCTAGAAGGTTCTAGAAAAGTCCGGAAGAAAGTCATTTTGGAAGGCGGAGTCCCGAAGGGACTCCACCCATGGCCGGCCAACCCTGGGGGGTGGAGTCCCGGTGGACTCCACCTAAGGTGGCCGGCCACCCCCTCCCAGGGAAGGTGGGAATCCCAGTGGGAGTCCTAGCTTGGGTAGGTTTCATGTGATATGGAAGGTTTTGGTTTGGGGTCTTATTCGAAGACTTGTAGACCAACTCTTGGGTGTTCCACCTATATAATGAGGGCCAAGGGAGGGGCCGGCCACACCAAGCCGCACCCCGGGGCCGGCCACCACCCTCTCCCCAAACCCTAGCCGCCCCCTCCTCCTTCTTCCCCGCACGCTTAGCGCAGCTCCGCCGGGATTCTCCACCGCCACCGACACCACGCCGTCGTGCTGTCGGATTCAGAGGAGCCTACTTCCGCTGCCCGCTGGAACGGGGAGGTGGACATCGTCTTCATCAACAACCGAACGTGTGACCAGAACGGAGGTGCTGCTCGTGGCGCCGTGATCAAGATCTTCTACGCGCTTTTGCAAGCGGCAAGTGATCGTCTACCGCAGCAACAAGAGCCTCATCTTGTAGGCTTTGGAATCTCTTCAAGGGTGAGACTCGATAATCCCTCGTTGCTACCGTCTTCTAGATTGCATCTTGGCTTGGATTTCGTGTTCGCGGTAGGAAATTTTTTGTTTTCTATGCAACGTTGTCCTACATGAACATCATGTACCTGGAAACTCTGGAGCGGATGAACCTTACCAAGGAACAGCTAAAGCACAGCACCACTGAATTTCATGGTGTGGTTCCGGGTAAAAAGGAAAATTCCTTGGGCAGCATCAGACTTCCCGTGGCCTTCAGCGATGCAAATAATTTCCGCCAAGAGATGATCACGTTTGAGGTCGTGCCCTTCAAGAGCTCCTACCACGTCATTTTCGGCAGGCCCACCTACCACAAGTTTCACGCAAGAGCGTGTTACATCTACAACAAGCTCAAGATTCCGGGTCCAAAAGGTATGATTACCGTATCCGGAGACTACAAGAAGGCTCATGAATGCGAGTTAGGCGAAGCCGCCTTCGCAGAGTCTGTGATATCTAGAGAGGAGCTGCAAGGCTACAAAGCGCGGTGGATCCGGCGAGATGCAGACCACCAAGAAGCAGATCTCCGAACAGAAGACCTCTTTCAAGGCCGCGATAGAAACCAAGAAGCACGACCTCATCGTAGGTGACGGCTCCAAGCAGGTTTCAGTCGGAGCTAACATGGACCCCAAATAGGAAGACGCGCTCGTCGAGTTCCTTCGCGCTAGCATGGATATCTTCGCATGGCAACCTTCTGACATGTCTGGTACCTAGGGAACTCGCCGAGCACTACCTCAACATAAATCCGGGGGCTAAACCGGTGAAGCAAGCTATGCGACGCTTTGGAGATAAGAAGCGCCGCGCCATAGGAATGGAACTAGCTAAGTTACTAGAGGCAGGTTTTGTAGTAGAAGTTATCCATACGATTGGGTCGCAAATCCCGTCCTTGTACCCAAAAAGAACACTGAAATACTAAGAATGTGCATCGATTACTCCGGCTTGAACAAGCATTGTCCGAAGGATCCTCGCCGCGCATTGACCAAGTCATTGATTCGACGGCGGGGGCGGAACTTCTGTGTTTTCTTGACGCATATTCCGGTATCATCAGATCCGGATGAAGGAGTCCGATCAAAAGGCGACTTCGTTCATCACCCATTTCGGCACTTACTGCTATGTCACCATGCCCTTTGGTTTGAAAAATGCAGGTGCCACCTACCAACGCACGATGCAGCGGTGCCTGAAGGACCAAATTGGCCGGAACGTGCACGCATACATCGACGACATCGCGGTCATGACCCGGAAAGGATCCGACTTGATCAGTGACCTCACAGAAACCTTCGAAAATCTCCGTCGGTACAAGATGATGTTGAATCCGCTGAAATGCGTCTTTGGCGTGCCAACCGGAAAACTCCTTGGCTTCATAGTCTCTCATAGAGGCATTGAGGTTAACCCGGAAAAAATCAAGGCAATCCTGTGTATAAAACGACCAACTTGTCTCAAAGATGTGCAGCGACTAACTGGTTGCGTCGCAGCAATCAGTAGGTTTGTTAGCCATCTTGGCGAGAAGGCGCTACCTCTGTACAAACTGCTGAAGAAACAGACAAATTCGTCTGGATGAGCCGATACAGCTCTTCAGGGGTTGAAGGAAATACTCACCTCCCCACCTATCTTGGCGGCCCCAGTAGAGTCAGAGCCAATGCTCCTTTACCTAGCAGCCACAAACAAAGTCATCAGCCTCATCATCGTGGTGGAGCGAAAGGAAGAAGGTCATGAATATGACGTCCAAAGGCCAGTCTATTACATTAGCGAGGTGCTAACGGAGTCAAAGCAAAGATACCCTCACTTTCAGAAGCTAGCTTATGGAGTGTTCCTAGGCAGCCGGAAGCTGAGACACTGCTTCCAAGAGCACCCATGAGTCGTGAGCTAGGCTCCGCTGTCAACAATTCTCAACAACGCTGACGAACAGGACGCACAGCAAAATGGGGCATCGAGTTATCTGCCTTCGACATCGCTTACAAGCCTAGGACCGCGGTTAAATCCCAAGTCTTGGCAGATTTCGTCGCAGATTGGACAGAGGCTCCAGATGCAAATTTGGAGCCGGAACCAGAAACATGGGTCATGCACTTCGACGGATCCAAGCAGCATCAGGAGCCGGAGTCACCCCGAAGTCCCCACGGAGAAGAAGGCAAGACGTTCTCTGCAGATTCACTTCGAAGCTACAAACAACATGGCGGAATACAAGGCTCTACTACACGGTCTGCGCATCGCTAAGGAAATTGGGATCAAGCACATAATTTGCTGCGGAGATTCCGACCTGGTGGCACAACAAGTAGCCGGAACCTGGAACGCCAGAAACTCCGTCATGGCGGCCTATAGAGATGAAGTTGACGAGATCGCCAAGTGCTTCCTCGGATACGAAGTCAAATACGTCAGACGCGACGATAACACAGCGGCAGATATGCTATCCAAGCTCGGATCCGGCAGAAAACTAATTCCGCCAGGTATTTTCCTAGAGCACCTACGGATACCCTCAGTCAAGGGCGCTAACCCGGAAAACCCAGAGGTGGCAGTATCTCCGGCAGAGGAAGTGATGGTTATCATTCCGGCCTGGACGCAGCCTTTCCTGGATTACCTCATTGACCAGAAGTTGCCAGAGGACGAGGTCCTCGCACGACAGATCATCAGGCGAGCAAGATCCTACACAATAGTTGATGGACAGCTCTACAAGCGAAGCGCAACTGGAGTTTTTCTCAAATGCGTCTCGAATCAAGATGGCATTGAAATTCTCAGAGAGATCCACGTAGGGGATTGCGGGCATCACACCGCTCCCAGGTCCCTCGTTGCTAAAGCTTTCCGGCTCGGATTTTACTGGCTCACAGCTAAAGAAGATGCTGATAAGTTGGTGAAAACTTGCCGAGGTTGTCAGTACTATGCTACTCAACCAAATGCTCCAGCCCAAGAGCTGAAGACCATCCCTATCACCTGGCCGTTCGCGGTCTGGGCTTGATATGGTTGGTAAGTTAAAGAAATCATCTCCTGGCGGTTTTGAGTACCTCCTGGTCGCTATTGATAAGTTCAGTAAATGGATCGAGGCAAAGCCAGTGAGAAAAGCCGATGGTGCTACGGCACTCAAATTTGTCTGCAGCCTCGTGACGAGATTCGGCATCCCACACAGGCATAATCACAGATAATGGCACAAACTTCGCCCAAGAGAATTGAAGGATTATTGCCATGACGTTGGGATCCGACTAGACCTGGCATCGAGTGGCTCATCCGCAGTCCAATGGTCGTCGAAAGAGCCAACGGACTCCTCTTATCCGAAAAACCACGCCTTGAAGAACCGCTGCGCCGCGAAGCTTGGGCTGAGGAGTTAGACTCCGTCCTGTGGAGTTTACGAACTACCCCCAACAGGTCAAACAGGATTCACTCCGTTCTTCCTGGTATACGGATCCGAAGCTGTGCTTCCCTCCGACATCATCCACGATTCACCGCGAGTCTCCGCCTATGATGAAGAAACTGCTGACGAGGCCAGAGCTATCTGTGGACCTGATCGAAGAAGCTCGGAACTTAGCAGACCAACGTTCCACCATTTACCAGCAGAAGCTCCGACGCTACCATAGTCGTCGAGTTCGGAATCGCTCGTTCATGGCCGGAGACTTGGTCCTCCGCCTTCGCCAGGTGAAAGATCACAAGTTGCAATCTCCATGGGAAGGACCCTTCGTCGTTAGCAAAGTGCTTCACAACGGATCATACTACCTTGTCGATTTCCGGGAGCTAAAGGATAGACCTGCTAATTGGCGCCGGAAATGCAAGAGGGAGGATCCGGATGACATCTACGACGAAACAGAACGTCCTTGGAACATTGCACAGCTACGTCCTTTCCACACTTAGCATAGAATTACATACATTGTAATAATTATACATGATCAATGAAATAAAGCTTTTGGTTCACTCTTTGAGTCTTTTACCTCCTTTACTGGTTCATTTTAGATCGTGTATGTTTTTCGACTAAAACCGCAGAGCTGGATATTTCTGCCTAGGCGTGTATGAAAGTTGTGATTTTCAAAATCATCCTTTAGGACGTAAGCTTAAGTTTTCTGGTGGAAATTTTTTCTGTTGCGAATTTGTGGATTCCTAGTAGCGATTTCCGGCACCTTGGCTGGGGGCTTGTTTCCGCGGTTATTGACGGATTGCCATTTGGCTTCGTCGCCGCTGGCGAGCGTTTCCGGCTAAAGGTCTTCCGGCTCGCGGAAGGTCAAGCGAGTAAGCCGGAAAACATAGAAATCAGCACTTGCTTTCCAACAAAACGAAACATGCAAATAATATTAAAGGATTGCAGGATAAGTTGTTTCCGCATATGCATAGTTGTTTCGTCCCTAACTACTTAAGAATATAAGTTATATTACAAACCCACTCCGGGGCCAAAATGATGCTTCAGTTTTAGCTGTTTCACAGGTTCTACTCGGAGGATTGGTCCTCATCAGAAGCAACGTAGGCGGAGCCATCGCCAGAATCATCGCCGGAGTCTTCTTCCTCATGATCCGCGCTCGACCCGGAGCCTTCCTCAGCGAAATCATCTTCGGGGAGGTCCTCTTCATCTTCATCCTCCGCGTCAGAGAATCCCGCGGGAAGATCATGCTTGTTGTACCAGAACGAGTGGTTAACTCGTCCGACAAAGAGCCGTTCATACCCCTGGGTCTCCGCGAGAAGGAGCCTCATGTTGGTGCCCTTGGGGGCTCCACGTACGACATCAGCGAAGTTCATGGTTGGGAAGTGCGCTTTGCACGTCGCCAACACAAGGGAAGCAACTCCGCGGGTGGAAGATTCCTTCCAATCCTTGATGAGTTCCGGCACCTGCTTGATAAGCTTGGTCATGGTGTCGATCACCGTAGTTCCGGCTCTTTTAAGGGATAGCGATTTGGCGACTTTGCGACATGCTTCAAAGAGGTTATCAATAGAGCTCTGCGCCTCCTCGTACGCTTCAGTTCTCTTGAGGGTGGCATCTTTCGTCGACTCAAAACCAAGGCTCGCTGCGAAAAATACGATCAGTTTTTTCCGCGAACAAAAGCACAAGTCTGAAGAGGTCGGAGTCACAAAGAAAGAAAAAAGAGGTCCTTACGGAAGATTATCTTGTCAATCGCTTCCGCCTCCGCCTCGTAGTTCTTATTCTTCGTGGCCAAGGTCTGGATCCGCTGCTGGCTCTTCTTCAGTTTCTCAGCGAGATCCGACAGTTCTTGGGTGTGCTTCTCCAAGAGTTCTTTTTTCTTCTTGGTCTCCTCCTCGGAGGATTCCTTCAGGAACTTCTTGAGAGATTCGTTCTCCGCCTCAAGAACTTCGACCTTGGCGGCAAGGGCGTCGATGGTGGGGCGCTTGGCAAATTCTTCTGCGACTCGGAAAATACAACAACACAGTTAGTTCAGATAGAATACTCACATTGACGATACTGGGGGGCTCACTCGGAGTTATTACCTTCATAACCCTTGAGGCGTTTCTCCAGCTGCGCGATGGCTTTCTGACTATCCGCGTCCCTGGTTTGCAGTAGTTCTATCTCTTTTTTCTGTTCCAGCACATGGATGCGCAAGTCATCGTGCAGCTTCTGCGTGTTCTGTGAAAACAGTTTAAGGATTAGATGGAAATTCAAACTCTTGGGGGCTGGACAGAAGTTCAAATCTTTAGCATGTGAAAATTTTGATTTTCCGCTACAATCTACAAGTTTAAGACATTGGCTCATACATGTTACTCGGAAAATGCATTAACCAATTGATACGTCCCAAACGTATCTACAATTTCTTATGTTCCATGCTACTTTTATGATGATACTCACATGTTTTATACACATTATATGTCATTATTATGCATTTTCCGGCACTAACCTATTGACGATCCGAAGAGCCATTCTCTGCTGTTTTTGGTTTCGAAATCCTAGTAAGGAAATATTCTCGAATTGGACGAAATCAACGCCCGGGGCCTATTTTTCCACGAAGCTTCCAGAGGGAGGACTTACGAAGTGGGGCCACGAGCGATGCCACACTAGGGCGGCACGGCCTGGCCCTTGGCCGCGCCGGCTTGTTGTGTGGGGCCCTCGTGTGGCCCCTGACCTGCCCTTCCGCCTACATATAGTCTTCGTCGCGAAACCCCCAGTACCGAGAGCCACGATACGGAAAACCTTCCAGAGACGCAGCCGCCGCCAATCCCATCTCGGGGGATTCAGGAGATCGCCTCCGGCACCCTGGGAGAGGGGAATCATCTCCGGGTCTCTTCATCGCCATGATCGCTCCGGGATCGATGTGTGAGTAGTTCACCCCTGGACCATGGGTCCATAGCAGTAGCTAGATGGTCGTCTTCTCCTCATTGTGCTATCATGTTCGATCTTGTGAGCTGCCTATCATGATCAAGATCGTCTATTTGTAATGCTACATGTTGTGTTTGTTGGGATCCGATGGATACTGAATACTATGTCAAGTTGATTATCAATCTATCATATATGAGTTGTTTATGTTCTTGCATGCTCTCCGTTGCTAGTAGAGGCTCTGGCCAAGTTGATACTTGTGACTCCAAGAGGGAGTATTTATGCTCGATACTGGGTTCATGCCTCCATTAAATTTGGGACAGTGACATCAAGTTCTAAGGTTGTGGATGTGCTGTTGCCACTAGGGATAAAACATCGATGCTTTGTCTAAGGATATTTGTGTTGATTAAATTACGCACCATACTTAATGCAATTGTCTGTTGCTTGCAACTTAATACCGGAAGGGGTTCGGATGATAACCTGAAAGTGGACTTTTTAGGCATAGATGCATGTTTGGATGGCGGTCTATGTACTTTGTCGTAATGCCCCGATTAAATCTCATAGTACTCATCATGATATTTGTATGTGCATTGTTATGCCTTCTTTATTTGTCAATTGCCCAACTGTAATTCGTTCACCCAACATGCTATTTATCTTATGGGAGAGACACCACTAGTGAACTGTGGACCCCGGTCCAATTCTTTACATCTGAAATACAATCTACTGCAATACTTGTTCTTTACTGTTCTTCGCAAACAATCATCTTCCACACAATACGGCTAATCCTTTGTTCACAGCAAGCGGTGAGATTGACAACAAGTTACGTTGGGGCAAAGTACTTTGGTTGTGTTGTGCAGTTCCACGTTGGCGCCGGTATCCCTGGTGTTGCGCCGCACTACACTCCGCCACCAACAACCTTCAACGTGCTTCTTGGCTCCTACTGGTTCGATAAACCTTGGTTTCTTTAGAGGGAAAACTTTTGCTGTGCACATCACACCTTCCTCTTGGGGTTCCCAATGGACGTGTGTCTCACGCGCATCAAGGCTGTTTGGCGCCGTTCTGGGAGATCAAGACACGCTGCAAGGGGAGTCTCCACTTCCAATCTCTTTACTTTGTTTTTGTCTTGCTTTACTTTACTTTATTTACTACTTTGTTTGCTGCACTAAAACAAAACACACAATAAAATTAGTTGCTAGTTTTACTTTATTTACTGTCTTGTTCTCTATATCAAAAACACAAAAAAATTAGTTACTTGCATTTACTTTATTTACCTTTTGTTTATTTCATCATGTTTCCTCCTAATTACACTCTAAAAGACATACCGGTAGGACGTGGGTCTATCATTGGAAGAGATAATATAGAAGCATTTTTCACTCATGTTAGTAAGGTTAAAGATTTTGAAGATAGACACTTGGTAGAACTTGCTCCCACTTACGAAATTGCTGCTGTCTCTTTTGTACGCATGTTGGAAACTAAATTTGTTAATCTCAATCCTATAATTCAACATATGTTTCTTACACTCGGTGATATGGAAGAAGGGGAAAAGAAAGATTTTGTCTTAGAAACCCTTCTTAAAGAATTTGGTGGTGTAGCAAGAGAGGCTAGAAAAGTCTTTATTAAATATAAGATGCTTGGATCTTACACCAACTTTGCTAGTACCCTTGAAAAGATGGACATTGATAGAATAAAGTATACCAATAATGTTAATGATGGAGGGGAAATTAAAGTACCGATACCTAGCAAGCTCCTAGGAATGCATGAAGCTCTAGAAAATAACTATGGTTGGCTTGTGAAAATTTGTTTGATGAGAATAGCAAGCCTAAGAGTAATGAAAAAGGAGCCTAAACTTACATAAATAAGATAACATGTATAGTTGAGAAAACTCTAAACTCCTCTGTCGATGCTTCATCTCTTGATAATACTTGATTCACACTTTCGCCTAGCTGAAAGGCGTTAAAAAAAGCGCTCATGGGAGACAACCCATGTTTTTACTACAGTATTTTGTTTTATATTTGAGTCTTGGAAGTTGTTAATACTGTAGCAACCTCTCCTTATCTTTATTTTATTGCATTGTTGTGCCAAGTAAAGTCTTTGATAGTAAAGTCAATACTAGATTTGGATTACTGCGCAGAGATTTCTTGCGTCACGAATCTGGGCAAATTCTGTAGGTAACTAGAAAAATCTGCAAATTTACGTGCGTGATCCTCAGATATTTACGCAACTTTCATTAAATTTGAGCATTTTCATCTGAGCAAGTTAAGTGCCCCTGTAAAATTCGTCTTTACGGACTGTTCTGTTTTGATAGATTCTGCCTTTTATTTCGCATTGCCTGTTTTGCTATGTTCGATGGATTTCTTTGTTCCATTAACTTTCAGTAGCTTTGTGCAATGTCCAGAAGTGTTAAAAATGATTATGTCACCTCTAAATGTATGAATTTTCAATTATGCACTAACCCTCTAATGAGTTTGTTTCGAGTTTGGTGTGGAGGAAGTTTTCAAGGGTCAAGAGAGGAGGATGATATACTATGATCAAGAAGAGTGAAAAGTCTAAGCTTGGGGATGCCCCGTGGTTCATCCCTGCATATTTCAAGAAGACTCAAGCATCTAAGCTTGGGGATGCCCAAGGCATCCCCTTCTTCATCGACAACATTATCAGGTTCCTCTAGTGAAACTATATTTTTATTCAGTCGCATCTTATGTGCTTTGCTTGGAGCGTCTGTTTGCTTTAGTTTTTGTTTTTGTTTGAATAAAATCGGATCCTAGCATTCTTTATATTGGAGATATTACGCTCCGCTGTTGCATATGAACACATGTGTTCTTAGCTTTATCTTTAATGTTCATTGCGAAGGTTGAACTACCTCGTTCATTGATATATGGTTGGAAACGGAAAATGCCGCATGTGGTAAATGGTATAATGTCTTGAATAATGTGATACTTGGCAATTGTTGTGCTCATATAGATCATGTTTAAGCTCTTGCATCATGTACTTTGCACCTATTAATGAATAACTACATAGAGCTTGTTAAAATTTGGTTTGCATGATTGGTCTCTCTAAGTCTAGATATTTTCTGGTTGAGGTGTTTGAACAACAAGGAGACGATGTAAAGTCTTATAATGCTTACAATATGTTTATATGTGAGTCTTGCTGCACCATTTCATACTTGAGTTTGCTTCAAACAACCTTGCTAGCCTAGCCTTGTATTGAGAGGATTCTTCTCGTGCATCCAAATCCTTGAGCCAAAATCCATGCCATTTGTGTCCACCATACCTACCTACTACATGGTATTTCTCCGCCATTCCAAAGTACATTACTTGAGTGCTACCTTTAAACTTCCATTCTTTGCCTTTACAATATATAGCTCATGGGACAAATAGCCTTAAAAACTATTGTGGTGAAGAATATGTACTTATGTGTCTTATTTCTTAATAAGTTGCTTGTTGAGCGGTAACCATGTTTCTGGGGACGCCATCAACTTTTACCTTTGTTGAATATCATGTGAGTTGCTATGCATGTTCGTCTTGTCTGAAGTAAGGGAGATTTTCATGATCAAATGGTTTGAGTATGCATATTGTTAGAGAAGAACATTGGGCCGCTAACTAAAGCCATGAATCATGGTGGAAGTTTCAGTTTGGACATAAAACCTCAATCTCTTATGAGAATATTACTGTTGTTGAATGCTTAAGCATTAAAAGAGGAGTCCATTATCTGTTGTCTATGTTGTCCCGGTATGGGTGTCTAAGTTGAGAATGATCAAAAGCGAGAAATCCAATGCGAACCTTCTCCTTAGACTCTTGTACAGCGGCATAGAGGTACCCCTTTGTGACACTTGGTTGAAACATATGTTATGCAATGATAATCCGTGTTAATCCAAGCTAATTAGAACAAGGTGTGGGCACTATTGGTATACTATGCATGAGGCTTGCAACTTATAAGACATCTTATACATAACACATATGCTTTATTACTACCGTTGACAAAATTGTTTCTTGTTTTCAAAATGAAAAGCTCTAGCACAAATATAGTAATCCATGCTTCCCTCTGCGAAGGGCCATTCTTCTACTTTATTGTTGAGTTAGTTTACCTATTTCTTTCTATCTTAGAAAAACACTTGTGTAAACTGTGCATTGATTCTTACATGTTTACCTATTGCACTTGTTATATTACTTTGTGTTGACAATTATCTATGAGATATACATGTTGAAGTTGAAAGCAACCGCTGAAACTTATATCTTCCTTTGTGTTGTTTCAAAGCTTTCTACTAAGAATTTAATGCTTATGAGTTAACTGTTATGCAAGTCTTATTGATGCTTGTCTTGAAAGTAGTATTCATGAAAAGTCTTTGTTATATGATTCATTTGTTTACTCATTATCTTCATCATTGCTTCGAATCGCTGCATTCATCTCATGTGCTTTACAATAGTATTGATCAAGATTATGATAGCATGTCACTTCAGAAATTATCTTTGTTATCGTTTACCTACTCGAGGCGAGTAGGAACTAAGCTTGGGATGCTTGATACGTCCCAAACGTATCTATAACTTCTTATGTTCCATGCTACTTTTATGATGATACTCACATGTTTTATACACATTATATGTCATTATTATGCATTTTCCGGCACTAACCTATTGACGAGATGCCGAAGAGCCAGTCTTTGTTTTTACTGTTTTGGTTTCGAAATCCTAGTAAGGAAATATTCTCGAATTGGACGAAATCAATGCCCAGGGCCCTATTTTTCCACGAAGCTTCCAGAAGACCGGAGGACTTACGAGTGGGGCCACGAGGTGATGCCACTAGGGGCGCGGCTGGCCCTTGGCCGCGCCGGCCTGTTGTGTGGGGCCCTCGTGTGGCCCCCCTGCCCTTCCGCCTACATATAGTCTTCGTCGCGAAACCCCCACGAGAGCCACGATACGGAAAACCTTCCAGACGCAGCCGCCAATCCCATCTCGGGATTCGGAGATCGCCTCCGGCACCTGCCGGAGAGGGGAATCATCTCCCGGAGGTCTCTTCATCGCCATGATCGCCTCCGGATCGATGTGTGAGTAGTTCACCCTGGACCATGGGTCCATAGCAGTAGCTAGATGGTCGTCTTCTCCTCATTGTGCTATCATGTTCGATCTTGTGAGCTGCCTATCATGATCAAGATCATCTATTTGTAATGCTACATGTTGTGTTTGTTGGGATCCGATGGATATTGAATACTATGTCAAGTTGATTATCAATCTATCATATATGAGTTGTTTATGTTCTTGCGTGCTCTCCGTTGCTAGTAGAGGCTCTGGCCAAGTTGATACTTGTAGCGACCTCACCTTTTTAAGGTGCCGATCTCTGTGCGTATCTGTGCTAGTCCCTGGATCAATCGCTAGCACACACAGTACAAGATGTAATACCAAGAAACAAAGGTCTTTATTACATCGTATGATCCAGAAATTACATAAATGATTACAAATTGCATAGCACAAGGCTAGCATATCATCAGAGTTTCACAACGAATAAACATAGACAGCATGGAGTCCTTCGTCTTCATGTGCCACAGGCGAGCATGTTGAGGATAGACTCGTAACCCCTAACATTTCCTTACCCATCGTCTGGAAAACCTGCAACATGATACGTTGCAGCCACGAATGGTCAATACATTTGAATTGTATTGGCAAGATGACACTAAAGCTGATAAATTCCCAGTGAGCTAGTCAAGTGACAACTAAAGTGGTAACACTGCGCCTACAACAATGAACCAAGGTTCATGTAAATTGGTAATTCAACCATGGGTCGCTAAAAGTGGTAACACCGCTCCATCAACGGTGAACCATGAGTCATACAAACAGGTAACACTGCTCCATCAACAGTGAACCATGGGTCTTTTAAAGTGGTAACACTGCGCCTACAACAATGAACCAAGGTTCATGTAAATTGGTAATTCAACCATGGGTCGCTAAAAGTGGTAACACCGCTCCATCAACGGTGAACCATGAGTCATACAAACAGGTAACACTGCTCCATCAACAGTGAACCATGGGTCTTTTAAAGTGGTAACACCGCTCCATCAACGGTGAACCATGAGTCATTCAAACAGGTAACACTGCTCCATCAACAGTGAACCATGGGTCTTTTAAAGTGGTAACACCGCTCCATCAACGGTGAACCATGAGTCATTCAAACAGGTAACACTGCTCCATCAACAGTGAACCATGGGTCTTTTAAAGTGGTAACACCGCTCCATCAACGGTGAACCATAAGTCATTCAAACAGGTAACACTGCTCCATCAACAGTGAACCATGGGTCTTTTAAAGTGGTAACACCGCTCCATCAACGGTGAACCATAAGTCATTCAAACAGGTAACACTGCTCCATCAACAATGAACCATGGGTCTTTTAAAGTGGTAACACCGCTCCATCAACGGTGAACCATAAGTCATTCAAACAGGTAACACTGCTCCATCAACAGTGAACCATGTGTCTTTTAAAGTGGTAACACCGCTCCATCAACGGTGAACCATGTGTCTTTTAAAGTGGTAACACCGCTCCATCAACGGTGAACCATAAGTCATTCAAACAGGTAACACTGCTCCATCAACAGTGAACCATGTGTCTTTTAAAGTGGTAACACCGCTCCATCAACGGTGAACCATGTGTCTTTTAAAGTGGTAACACCGCTCCATCAACGGTGAACCATAAGTCATTCAAACAGGTAACACTGCTCCATCAACAGTGAACCATGTGTCTTTTAAAGTGGTAACACCGCTCCATCAACGGTGAACCATAAGTCATTCAAACAGGTAACACTGCTCCATCAACAGTGAACCATCTAGATCACTAAAGTTGTAATGCTGATCCAAGGACTACACTTCGAGGACCAAAACCAACTGATTCGTCCTAGATAGTTCGCATTCCATGAAACTAGTTTCCTAGCTAAAACCCATTCATCGGCATCATCAAATCTCTTAGCATCATACGCCCTTCTCGTTTACAAGCAAATCCAAACAAGCAAGTCGTACGTTGGTGTCTACTAGATCAGTCAAGATAACATGTGGCTATCCTAACTTGGTTTGCGCAACAAAAGTTTCCTACACAAGCATTCTACCGAGAAGTATTACACACAAAACAAAATACCAGGACTTTTATGATCAAAGTGTCACTTGCCTTGGTGAGAGGACGAGTTGGTACACTCTTCGCAGAAACACTCGTTGCAATCAGCACAACCACAATCTACAAACAAATATTTTCACTCCATAAACACATAGCAACACATATACAATCACAAATAAGAATATGGATGCAATATGTGGATTAAACATGAACAACACGCTTAATATGTTCTCTGGTTTCAACTATATGCATGATGCCATGGTACAATTTTAATGTTGTTTAAACTATTAAAAAAATATTTTCTATCACTGAAAAGGTATATATCACTAAACAAATACTATGAATAAAATAAGCAGGGCCACGTTTTTCTTGTTATGATGTTACTGTACAGAGGGTTAAATTATCTACTAATAGCTAAAGGAATTACTTAAAATAATGTGTAGAACTATTTGTATAGCTAAAATACTCTATTTGAGTTTCTGCGAAAACTGTGTAAAAATATGATGCAAAAGTGCAATATTATGTGTCTACTGTATTCTTCACATTTTTATGAATCCACGGACGCAAAGTTTGCTAAATTTGGGTGAGCAGAACTTAAGTTATGATTTTCCGAAGTTTTACCTAAAATAGAAGGAAAACGAAAATTGCTAATAGGTGGACACATGGCGTGCTTGTATTGGCTGGTACTAGTTGCTCACGGGAGTTATTTTTGCTCGTTGAAACGCGGCCACAGCGCCGGCATGGCTCATCCTAGCTGTAGGTAAAGGATTTAGATTAGGGGGTTATACCAGATGAATCCTGGAGTCGAGAATGGTTGGGGAAGAAGTCCTGGACGTAGAGGCGCACTGTTTCGCCGGAAATCGCTCGCCGGCGACTCTTCCCGCGGTCTATAGCCGAATATGGCGTCATCGCTGTGGTGCGCTAAAATTCATGAAACAAAGTTTGAGAGATGCGCAAGGAAGAAATAGGAAGTTTGGAAGAAACTAGAGATCAAAAGATGAACCGTGCTCACCGCAATCGACGATTTACCGTGACGGTACCGCGGAATTGCGATGCCAAATTCGAGCAGCCTGGAGGCTCTCGGTCTGTGCGATTTGAGGGGAAATGAAGAGGAGGATGTGAAGATTAAGTAGGAACAAACGGCTCGTTAAATGATGGCTTAAAACGCCCAGAATCAATTGGAGAGTAAATACAAAGAAACTGAAAAACGCAGTGTGCGACTCGTCCCTTCCTGTCCTATGTCCTGGAGCTTGATGGTGATCCTATGTGGCAGCGGGTCCCGCGTTAGAATAAGTACTATACTATTTGGCAACAAAGTTCTTTTTTGATAGAATTTTGGAATTTTTTTTGAGTCCACAGCTTGCTGACACGTGTGTTTTTACTACCGCAGCGTTTTTCATGTGTACTGTTTGGGCGCTGTCTAGCACTTTTAGGAGGTTTGAAAGTACATATGTGCAATTACTTTTGCCTTCCTTCAGATGTGGCTGTAGCGTATGTATAGAAAGAATCCAAAGTCTGCCGCCTCCTGGAACCCTGCGTCGACGTGTCGTCCCGTTCCCGTGGATGAGGGAGGTCTATTTGGACCCGGCAGGCCGTTCAAAGCGGTGGGGATGGCCTACCACGGAGAAAATCAGGCCATCTTCCTCTCCATCCCCAATCATCGCTGCCGACTCCTCCCCAATCCCGTCGCTTAGGAAAAAAATCTCCATCTTTGGCGTCTACTTGCTCCCTCCAGATTGGTATCCTCCTCTCCTTCCCTCGCGGCTGTGTTGTACCCCGAGGCAATCCATCAGGGCGGCATGCCCCCAAGCCGAGCGCCTGGTATGTGGCGTGGCGTGGGTTGCTGGCTGGAGCTCCAGGCTCCGGCCGGTCCGTCGTGAGGAATCCATGATGAGGTTGAGGAGCTGCAGGAGGCCTCATTCAGGTGCGCTCATACATTCTTCTTTTCTGTATTTTTTCTTACCTTCTTCCTCTTGAATTGATTCTTTCATGTTGCTGATTTCCGTCGCAATATTTTCTGGATTCTGCCGTCTTGCTTCCATCATGTGTCCTGCATCCCATGCGTCCGATGCCCTTCTATTTTAAAATTTATCCTATCCTATTAGTTCTCAGTATGGTGCTTTATCCTTTTTATGCAGATTGTCACGTTTTGCTGTTTTTTCTGTGAGCGTACGCCGTGCTGTTTCCGTTGTCGAGGTGCTCCTCCCTCTGCCTTACCTTATCTGTCTTTGTGCTATTCAGATGTCGATCTAATCGCGGTAGTCGTGGGATCCGGGTCGGTGGACGCGCCGGCAAGCATGACGACCTCTCCCTGGATTTTCCAGCCGGACGGCGATCTCCTCGAGCTGCCTCATCGAAAGGTGCCCATGCTCCCGAAGCAGAGCAACACCACGCTACCCTCCGGCTGCGCGTACAGCCACGCGATGCACTCGTGCTGCTTCCTCTCGACGCCGCCACCGGAGGAGACCATCCGCGCAACATAGTGCACCGGTGGTGTGGCGCGGTTGCGGACGCCGTTTTCGAGGGCGTGCAGCGGGGGAGGTGAGCTTGGAGGGGCGGTTCCCTGGGAAGCACAGCGGCGCATCGTGCCATCGCCGATCTTGCCGAAGTTGGTTCCGTCGATCTGGAGCTGCGTATGCGGGAGGTGCAGGTTGATGGCGAGTCTGCTGGCGCTGCCGGTGTAGAAACATAGACCGGCCAGTTCAGCTCAGTGGCGACGTCGACGGCATCCGCAGAGAAGCAGAACATGTCAAGGGCGAGGGTGCGCACGGGTGCACCGAGCCGAGGTAGTCACTCAAACGTGGGCTATGCCAGGATGTGTGCCCATCTACTTCGACCAGCTGAATGGCATGCTTGTGCTTGGAATACGTGGTATGCTTCCCTCTGTCTTGCTTCCTCATCGACGTCGCATCCTTGGAGAAGATCAGTTGTCCATGCTGGCTGTTACTCCTGTTATGGGCTATTCTTTGCTCTTCTCGTGTGGACGTTTGAATGCGTTTGATCCGTAGTGCTGCCCGTTACTCCTGTTATGGGATATTCTTTGCTCTGCTCATGTGGACGCTTGAATGCTTTTGATCCGTTTGCGCAAGCGGATGATCGAGTTTCTACTGTTTTTTGCATGCCATCGCATTCTTACTGCTTTTCTTATTTTTTTAAAACTTTACCGCTGTTGTTCAGGTAGTCTTGATTTAGATCTGCCTTGCAGATTCTTCAGATTATGCCACTTCAGTTGATCCATCTTTTCACCAATGTGAAGAGGGAGGAAGAAGCATCGATTAAGCTTTTTGGTGTTATTACCACTGAGGAAGAAGAAGCAAGATAATTATATACTTATGAGTTATTAGGTTTGTTAGAAGGTATGTGCGTACATTCTTTTATGGCGACTCAAACTGTAATCGAAGAATGGAATTGAAAAATTGTAATACAAGATACAAGTTTCAGTAAGTCATTATTCTTTGCTCTTGGTAATTATTGCCATGATTCCATGTTGTTTACTTGATACTACTATCTTTGGTTCCAGTCCACAGATGTTTGTCAATTAGTATGAACCTATGATGTTTGTTACATTGAGTTTCTGGCAACAAAAGATAAATAACATCACAATTATCTATATTTAACCTCTCTTCCAGCCAATGTTAATTGTTCGCTAGCGGGTCTAACTGAGACATGGTCTTCTGGCACCAAATACATCAGCAATTGCCTCTGGTTTAGGTGTAAACTTGCAAGAATAGGACTGTAGGCAGTTTTTTTAGTGTCCATGCTTTATAACAAGTATTCCTTCTGCCTAACAGGAAAACATCAATCTGTTCTCCTAGCATGAATTTTCCTGCTTATATAGCCACTACAAGTAACTCTTGCTCTATCTGGGTTTATGCTCACCTGCTTTACTTGGTTTGAAGCAGACAGCTGTTGCCAAAACTTACTGGAACTTAAGATTTTCTCAAACCTGGGAGAAGTTGGAGCATGGCATGACGACATGATCCGTTAAAAAAAACCCACCCATGTGCTGAAGGTAGCTCCTATTTGTTCCTTATTTCTATGTGCATGATCAAAGGAGAACTATTACTGTCCATAATGTGAAGATATTTTTTTATTTCGAATGCCAGGAATCTTGGTATCTTGGAGGAGCTGGAGCAACTTTCAAAGATGAGATTTGAGGAGCAATGATCTCAATTCGAAGTGAACTTGAAGGTGCGGGTTTCCTTCCAGCAAACATCGACTTGTGAAATCTAGGAGAGATTCGAGCAGGCCGCCTCTGAAGCTAAGTGGAAGAACCTACCAACCATGCCGTGCTGCCAAGGACACTGACTGGACGATCAGCGAAGGACACTAACTGGTCGATCAGGGGCCACCAGCAATTTCTGACACGTGTGTATTTTCTTGAAATAGACAACTGCTCTGCATATACGGCTGCTCTGCATATATGTATTCAGGGTCGGGAGAAGACGAGTTATGTGGTTGTATTTTCAACCTCTATAGCAGACCCTCTAGAGGATTATAATGTATTCCCTGGGTTTTTTTTGCAATGGGTTTAATTTGTCAGCTTGACTTTACCAGTTTTGATCTCGAATAATTGTGTTGAAACTAGCCCATATGTAACTGTGTGTTCTGCTGACTTTGTTGGTTTCACCATAAAGTAAAGATTTTGCTCAGCTAGATGAACAATTGAAGTATGCGCAGGACGAGCTTTAAGAACACCGGTCAAAGAATAGTAGACACATAAGGTTACCAAATTCTCATTTTGGATTCCCATGAAATGGGTAGTCACTGCAATTTTTAAGGTTATAAGTCGGATGTTAATACTTACATTTCTAAAACATGCTTCGGATGATCACACAATGTGTGCTTCTCTTTCTAGGTGGTGAATTTAGATCAAGATCATTCAGATATTTGTTCTGTGTTACAAATTTTAGCTCTTCTAGGTGAATAGGGCAAATGTATTACTATTGTCAAAATCTGTGTATGCCAATTCATAGCTTTCCTTGAGCTAAAATCATTGATAATGTTTTGTTTAAATCGCCTTAATGCAGTACTATGGTGGCAGTTGAATAGTTGACATCCACTAAATTGCATATCCAGATTTTTGACCTGAAGTTGGCCATCAGATGTTGTATTTCGTAAGAAGAACAAAGTAGTACATATAAGATAGATCAATTCTGCACGTATAAACAACTTTATGTCGATACATGCATATCAGAGAAATCGATGGTTCTGCCCAAGTATTAGTTTCTTTGCTTGAAGATATCTGGCAACCCTTCTTGCCATAGCCAGTTGTTCTATATATCTTTGCATCAAATGTACTTCTAACCTCCGTTTCCCAATGTTCTCGATCACAAAAAATACAGTTTAATTGTTGCTTTTAGATAAAGGAGAACAATACAATGATCTTTGATAACCATCCAAAAGAAAGAGCCTTAAATAATGGTTGATGATAGCTTAGTATTGCTGCATAGTCATCTATCGGTGTCCTCAGCCCTCAGGTACAACCGAATCTCACCATGTATATGTTCGGTATGAATTAGAAACAGAATATAGATACATGTTTATTTCAACTTTAGTCTGCTTACAATTAGCCGAAAAGTTACCATGTTTCTGCAGATGTTGTGACAATTAATGATTGAGATCAATCAGTGTTGAAATTATTGTAACACCAGTTGCAACTGCTACCAATCATTGTTCCATCACTTTTGTTTCTCCTGTTTTTCTTTGTTTCCATGTTGAAATTATATCGAAGTACTTTTTTAGTCCTATGTTATACAACTAAGAGCTCGGTTATTCTCCTCCAAAGCCATCTGGAAGAGTTGGGAGCTCATGCCCTCTCGACCATGGACAACAAAGGTTAAAGTCCTATGCGCCTTATTGCCTCTAATTCTTTGTATGTGTGCAGTGTGCTACAGCAGCCTACATTGAGAAGGTCAATGTGGACGACTCCTACATTGAGAAGACAAGGCCAACATGCATTGTCATAATTGCTCGGAAGGAATACGACTCTGCGGTGTTGTCTGCATGTTACAACATAGATAACTGGTTTGATGTCGTAGAAACAGAAGCAACTGTTACACTGTTGGGCATCAAAAATATGCCCCAAAGTTTCGATGAACATATCATCTTGGAGACTGATTATAAAGATGCTGCTACTGCGTTCAGTTCTGACACAAATAACCAAGCCACTTGGTGTGCCGCAGGTCATGAAGTAACTATCAGCTTGGTGCACATCTTATCTTGATGCACATCTTTCCTATGTGCAAAATTAACAAGATCGTGAGAGAGGAAGAGCAACAAGGCAGAAGATGCCAAGTCAGAAATCATGCGGACATGGTGATCGCGGGAACTGTCCTATCAATCGTCATAGATATTGTCACAAACGATTGTAATCCTATGTCTTTTGATATATAAAGTTCGTTTTCACCTAAAAAAGCATATTTCAGTCCAGTCCACGTAGAAATTGGATATGATGTCCCCTGCGGTGTGTTATCTTCATATTACCAGATCACACACATACACGTCTAAAGTAACCGTTTGTTTATACTTTGATAACCATAAATTCATAACACATCCATGTAAGATAGAGGCAATAAGAAATACTAATGAGAAGCTGGACAAAATATCAAGTGGTAGAACCATGGGTAGTGAGAGTGCTAAACCAGAGGTTTGTAGCTTTGATGTCATTTTCAGACCATAAGTTATCTGTCCTGAAGAGAAGGTTGAACCGGCGTTACCATCATAAGAATTTTTATGTTCATGTTTACTATTATTCGTTACTTGATTCTCTTCTTAAGGATGGCAATCTGTGTGCTTCTCAGGTGTCAAAGATCCGAGCTTTTGGTATAGAAAGTCGGGATATCTACTTTTTCTCATTGCCTTTCACAGTTGGCACGTACACTCCATGTATATTGGACGTAGACTATTGAGAGGAAAGGACGCCATGCCCTATACTGTATGGATTAAAGTGAGCCAACTCATATTGTTCCGATGGTTAGTTTGTATACTTGAATTTGTTTTGGTTTTTCTGTTTTTTTAGGCCTGCAGTAGCCTCATCGGTTTTAGCTATGAAGTTTTTATTACCAGATTGAGTTTCTATGCCTCTCTAATGCCTGCTTATTTATTTGATCCTCAAGATCAGTTTCATATACATAATTTTAGTGTATGCACAGTGAGATTTTGTTACGGACATTCCTCGAAAAAAAAAAGATTTTGTTACGGAGTACCAACTATCTTAAAGCACACTGTCCGGACAACAAAATACACAATACTTCTATCAATTCAAATATGTTTCTAAAATCGTATCATACAGTCGGCGCGGCGTGCCGCCGCGCCTATCTATTGCTAGTAAGAAGAAAAAGAAAACACGGAGGGCGCGTGTGTTCTAGTTGGCGCTAGCTCGTTTGGAGCTGGCTTGGCCAAAGCTCCGTTCACTTCCTTTTTTTTTACCAATTCTCTTTTTTTTTCTGTTTTAGAATTTGGAAATAATTGGAAAACATATTTAAGTCAAAACTAGTTCAAACCAAGTCGGAAAAATACAAACAAAATATTAGTGGATTTCTTATTCAGTGAAGAACATTTTCGAACCACGTTTAAAACATTTTGATAAATTCAAAATGGGTACATAGGCTTATATGGTTTTATTTGCGTTTCTTCGGGTTTAAGATTTCTTTATAAATTTTAATTTCGCTCAAACTTTTCCTAAGGAATGCAAAGGTGCCATGATGCTTATGAATGCAATGCATGTTTTTGAAAACTCCATTTTTGGAAAATAGTTTTAAGTAACACCAAATTTTTTTATTTCATTGTAAATTTTAAATCAAGACAACCAACCAAGCTTAAATTTTATTTTTATTTCACATTCCAAAATTTGGAAAATTTTGGGATGTGACAATACTTGTGACTCCAAGAGGGAGTATTTATGCTCGATAGTGGGTTCATGCCTCCATTAAATCTGGGACAGTGACAGAAAGTTCTAAGATTGTGGATGTGCTGTTGCCACTAGGGATAAAACATCGATGCTTTGTCTAAGGATATTTGTGTTGATTACATTACGCACCATACTTAATGCAATTGTCTGTTGCTTGCAACTTAATAGGGGTTCGGATGATAACCTGAAAGTGGACTTTTTAGGCATAGATGCATCTGGATGGCGGTCTATGTACTTTGTCGTAATGCCCTGATTAAATCTCATAGTACTCATCATGATATTTGTATGTGCATTGTTATGCCTTCTTTATTTGTCAATTGCCCAACTGTAATTCGTTCACCCAACATGCTATTTATCTTATGGGAGAGACACCACTAGTTGTGGACCCCGGTCCAATTCTTTACATCTGAAATACAATCTCTGCAATACTTGTTCTTTACTTTCTTCGCAAACAATCATCTTCCACACAATACGGTTAATCCTTTGTTCACAGCAAGCGGTGAGATTGACAACCTCACTTTACGTTGGGGCAAAGTACTTTGGTTGTGTTGTGCAGGTTCCACGTTGGCGCGGAATCCCTGGTGTTGCGCCGCACTACACTCCGCCACCAACAACCTTCAATGTGCTTCTTGGCTCCTACTGGTTCGATAAACCTTGGTTTCTTTCTGAGGGAAAACTTACTGCTGTGCACATCACACCTTCCTCTTGGGGTTCCCAACGGACGTGTGTCTCACGCGCATCACCAATGCCTAGGGGCTGGTGTTACCTGACGCACATTCTTGTGCTTGGCGAAGAAAGCCTTGATGCCGCTCTCAAGCTCTGTCAACTCTTGTTCCTCTTTGTTCGCAGGCCCCCACACTTGCTCCATCATGGCGGAGATTTCCGCGTGGCGCTGTGAAAGGGAGACTTTTTGCAGAACTGGGAAGAAGTGGGGATGAGTCTGGGGCGTTCCGGTGGCGCTGCTCAAGAGGAGTTTCCGCTCAACTAGTTCAGGCGTAACTTCAGTGGAGGTAGCCGTGGACTGCTCAGGCGGAGGTGCGGATGAGGAGGCGCCCTTGCTGGAATCGCCCTTGTCAGTTTCGACAATTGGATCCTCCGGAAGGTCGTCAATGTTGATGACGTCCTTGGGATCCGACTTGGCGGTGGAAGAGGCCTTGGGCGGAACCTCCACTTCTGGGGTAACTGGAATAGAAGCCGGAGACGGCTTGACCTTCTTCTTGGCGATCTTGGGGGCTTGGCTTCCGGAGCTTTTGCTGCAATAAAAGAATAAGGAGCATAAACAAGTTAGTGTATGTTAACTCACAGCAGCAAAAAGATCCTGTTACGGAAACCAAATGCTTACCCAGTTGGTATAAAGAATTGCTGGATGTTGGGTTGAGCGCGATTGCTGGTATCGATAAGCTTGAGGCGTTTCTTCTCCGCCTCCAACTTACGGGTAGCCGCGATGCTAGGCGCTTCGCGGGCACGTTTGGCTGCAGGGCTGGAGGGAGCA
This sequence comes from Lolium multiflorum, assembly GCA_030979885.1. Classification (NCBI taxonomy): domain Eukaryota; kingdom Viridiplantae; phylum Streptophyta; class Magnoliopsida; order Poales; family Poaceae; genus Lolium; species Lolium multiflorum. The sequence continues at coordinate 273,011,345 of CM061753.1, read as the reverse complement.
GCTTTCTTCCTCTTGGAAAGACGCGGAGCTTCGGGAGCTTCCGCTTCAGACGCGGCTTCCGGGTCGGTATTGCCGGTTTGCGGGGCCCGGAGGAGAGTTCCGAGTTCGCCTTCCTCGAGGGCTTCGAGCTTTGTTACCAAACCAAGACTTAGACAAAATTTAAGGTATGAAGGAATTGACAGGCGCGTCAAGATAACGTACCGCGGTCCCGGAACCGTTGGTGTGGATGTCTTTGTTACACACGTGAACGTGAAGTTCACGCGGAATCTTGATGAGGAGCCGGATCCTCTTATCGATGGCGTCGGCGGAGAGGTTGTCTTTCGTGGCGCGCATCGGATCGTCGCGCCCCGTGTAGTGGAACATCAAGCGGTCCCGATGCTGAAGTGGCTGGATCCGCTTGGTGAACCAAGACATGGTAAGGTCCTTCCCCGACAGGCCCTCCTCCGTGAGCTTGCAGATCCGCCTAACAGCGCGGGTCAGCTGAGGTGACTCGGAGAGGTGAGGGCATTGCATCCATGCCGGAGTTTCACTGGCGGGGCTGTTCTTGAATAATGGCAGGTTCCTTTTGCTCGCCGGGTTGGAGACGTCCTTTAGGTAGAAGAAGCCTCCGGACCCGCGCGGATTCGTGGCGGTCGGTATGAGGGTAGACGCGGCCGGGGCGGAGCATGAAGGTGATGGACCCGCATGTTGCCAACTCGAGGTTTGGCGGATCTTCTCCTTCTTGACGGAGAAATAATATTGGAAAAGAGAAAGTTCGGGAGTTACCCGGAGATGGCCCTCGCAGAGAGTGACCTGATCGCCAGGACACTGTTTGGCGATATGTTGTGGGGCTGGAGCCCGTACGCCTTCAGGATTTCCGAGAAGAAATCCGATGGCGGAAAAGAGAAACCTCGCTCCACCAGCGCCTTAGTTACTACCATCTCGCCATCCTGAGGGGCTGGAGCCAGGGAACCCGGAACTGTTCGCCAGCTTCCGGGAAGCAGGAAACCTTCCGCTTCCAAGTTCTTCAGTTCCGTTTCAGTGGTGGTGCAGGGCCACCATTTCCCTTTGGCTTTAGAATCTCACTGACGAGCTTTGGATTTCTTGGCGGCGATTTCTTCTGCCTTTTGTTCTGCCTATTCCTCCCCGGAGGCTTTCTCCGGGTTAGCAGAGGTTCCTTCGGTGTCCTTACCGGAGTCCTTGGTTGGATCCAGGTGGACCGGGATGAAGGGAGGAGGGGCGGAGGATATAGGGGTTGCCATGATTGGCTCGGAGGTTGGAGGCGGAGTCGTAGAAGACATCTGAAGAAGAATCAGTGGCGGAAAACATGATTTACTCGGATCCACATCGTCGTCCCAAAAATTCATCTCTACCAACTACGGCGTAAGGACGAAGCTCGAGAACTAACCGTAATGGTTTCCGCGGTGGTCGGAGTCGCCGGCGACGAGGCTTTTGCGCGGTGGCTCGCCGAAGTTAAGAACAGGATGAACTCGGTGCGGTGGTGGCTCCGGCGAAACTCCGGCGGGATTCCGGCAGACTCCGGCACGGCGGGGAGAGAGCTCGACGGCGGCGCTTCGCAGAGAGGTGAAAGGGGGGTGAATGAGAGGTTTAGGGGTTGACGGTGGATATTTATAGGCCGTGGGAGGAGATTCGTGTTCCGCATCCTGTGGTCGGAACGCAAGCGTCGCACCGTTGGATGCGCGACACGTGTCGAAACCCTAAACGGTAAAAATGGCTAAGGATAAGTTACGCTCAAATCGCGAAAATGGCGCCAGAATGGCGGAACCGTTTGAATCTTTTAAGGTTCCGGGTTGCGGCGCAAAGATAATCAGATCCTTGTCCGCGGGGGAGTAACCCGGAGATATCGTGTCTTTTGGATGAAGTCCCGCAGGATGGGTGGATTTTCTGACCGAGTGTTGGGAAAAAGAAAATATGAAGTTGGAGTTCTTCAAGTTTCTCCGCGTTACCAAGAATGCCGGAAAACAAGAAGTGTTAGCAAGGCGGAAACTGGAGGTGAAACTCGGAGAACTCTGGGGCTACTATTGTGGGTATACTTCATGGGTGTACCATCGACAGTGCCAAGATCCGGCAAGCCCGGGTGGCCCATAGACGGTGATGTGGCATGTGGCCCATCGGGCGGCCCATTGCTTTGATCATGAAGGATGAAGTTCGGCCCAGGGTCATAAGCCGGATCCGCACCGACCTTCGGAGGAACCCGGATCCGTGGAGGCCATGAGGAACCGGATCCAGTACGACGTATATGGAAGGCGGATCCTTGACGTACACGGCAAGACATTGTGCCGTAGTTAGGCATACCTGTAATCCGGCTAGGACTCTCCATGTAAACCCTAGATCCGTGCGCCTTTATAAGCCGGATCCCGGGAGCCCTAGAGGCACAACCACAACTCATTGTAACAACGGCGCCCAGATAATTCCGGACAAGCGTAGTAGGCCCTGTCTCGTGCAGGTGTTCAAGTGGGTAAATCGCGTACCGTCCCGTGTGCTCCGCCCTATGGCCCCTACTTCTTCTCCCCTCGTGAGATCCCTCCCGAGGTACCGTCGAATAGGCAACGACACTCGTAGTCTTGATAGTCGCCGCCGTTGTACGGTAGTCGTCGCCTTCTAAGTTGCCGTTGTCGTCGCTGTCGTCTGCCGTCGTCGGGGCGCTCGTGGCTCGAACTGAGGGTAGCACATGCGGGGGATATCGCCGGCCGTGATGTAGTCCATGACGCTCTGCAGAGTCCGACCACCATAGCCGACGGCCGGCCTCGTGGAAGTTCCCAGGAGGCAGACCGTCCTCCTCATACCTGGCGAGCGCCCTATCACGCCGATTGATGAAGAAGGCGTCCCAAGTATGCTGGTTATCGGGATGCCAGCGGGGATTCATCCGCTGCTCCGGCGTGAGATCGAGGTAGTAGTGGTTCGTGATGGCCGCCGGCGCACGGTACCCTGAGGGACGGGAGGGACCGGCACGCCTCCAGCGCTTAGGCTCCAGCCGGCGGGGACGCGGTAGCCCGGTGGGCAAGGGTAGTTCGAGGCGCAAAGCTCCTCCACCTGCTAGTAGGTTAGAGTGGGTGCGGTTGAAGCCATGAGAGAGTGATGAGAGATTGTAGAGATGTGATAATCCTGGCCAAGCCGGGCTACATATATGTAGTGAGAAATGGCGGGAAAATGGGAGCGGGAAGACAGGAGGCGGGAAGAAAGAGGCGGGAAGACAGGGAAGAAATGGCGGGAAGATGAGGAGGAATCCAGAGCTGGTCATCTAACCTTTAGTCCCGTTTGGTGGGTGCAACCAGGACTAAATGTGGTTTTTGTGTCATCTAACAAACTCGGTGGGATAAGGACGTTTGGGTAAGCTTTAGTCCCAGCTGGAGGGTGCAACCGTGACTAAAGCTGTCGGGGATAAGGACGCGTGGGTAGCGCACGACTGTCGGAGGAACAAGACAAAGCAGAAGCGGCGCTGTGCCTATAAAAGGAGCATCGATACGCGGGAAGATAGAGGCGTGAAGAAATGGCGGGAAGACATAGGCGGGAAAGAACTGGCGGGAAGACGGGCCGGGAAGAACTTGTGGGAAGACAGAGGCGGCCGAGAAGAACTTCTCTGAATTTTTTGATATATTATTTGTATTTTTAAGATTTTGAAATGAATTAGTTCTATTTTTCTGAATTTTTTGATATATTATTTGTATTTTTAACATTTTGAATTGAATTAGTTTTATTTTTCTTAATTTTTTGATATATTATTTGTATTTTTAAGATTTTGAAATAAATTAGTTCTATTTTTCTGAATTTTTTTGATATATTATTTGTATTTTTAACATTTTGAATTGAATTAGTTTTATTTTTCTTAATTTTTTGATATATTATTTGTATTTTTAACATATTGAAATGAATTAGTTTTATTTTTCTGATTTTTTTGATATATAATTTGTATTTTTAAGATTTTGAAATGAATTAGTTTTATTTTGAATTTTTTGATATATTATTTGTATTTTTCACATTTAGAAATGAATTAGTTTTATTTTTCTGAATTTGTTGATATATTATTTTGTATTTTTAACATTTATAAATGGAAAGAATTTTGAAAAAAGCCTTTAGTCGCGGTTGGGCTGGCCAACCGCGACTAAAGGTCATTTCCGCGGGAACCGCAAAATGGGCGAAAGGACTTTAGTCGCGGTTGGTGTGGCCAACCGACTAAAATGTAACCGTAAAAGCCCTTTAGTCGCGGTTGGCCTGCCGCGACTAAAAGCCCCTCCTATAAATACGGCGGGCGCGGGCGATTCTTCTTCTTCGCTCGCCCTCTCTCGATCTCCTCCCTCGCGTCGTCGTCGTCGTCGCCGTCGCCTCGTCTTTGTGGCCACCGCGGTCTGGCTCTCTCGCCGTCGCCCATGCCCGCCTCGGCGCCCGGCCGCACTCCGCCGCGCTGAATGTCCCGGCGCCGCGCGGCTGAACGCCGCCGCCCGCTATGTGCGCGCCGGCGTTACAGAGAGAGAGAGGGAGAGGAGGCGCCCGACCCTTTTTTTTTTTTTTTGTTTTTTTTCATGAACTCACATTTTGTTAATTAAAATTGACTTAGAATTTTGTGAACTTAAAAATTTGAAAACTTAAAATTTTGAAAACTTAAAATTTTGAAAACTTAAAATAGTGCTAATTAAGTAACTTTCATTTAAAAATGTTCAAAAATTAATTAAGTAACTTTGGACCCCGCGTGTATACGGAGGCCCTCGCCGCCCCCTCCGTATCCGCGTTTTTTTTGTTTTTACGTGAGAGAGGATCGCCACCCACCGCCACGCCGTCACCGCCCTTTCGCCACCGACCCCGATACGGAGGGCGGCGGCGCCCCCCTCGTATACGCGCGGGTTTTTTTGTTTTTGAGAGAGAGATCGGCACCGCCACCACCCTTTCGCCACCGCCCTTCGCCACCGCCACCGGTCTCTCGGTCACGCGGTCACTGCGAGGCGAGGTCGATCGTCCGCATATACACATCTAATACGCGTCCCCTCTCGCCTCCCTCGTCGCCCTCTCTCTTTATATGTAGAGGAGATGTGATAATGCTGGCATATACACAATTAATTAGTTTTTTTACTACATATTTTCAGGAGTGACACATATGGCGGATGATAGAGCCGACCCGATTAGGGATAACTATAATCCGGAAGCTGAGGCACATCTTTTCGGCATCATAAACGGCGACATTCTTTATGTGCCAGCCGAAGAAGAGGAAGAAGAGGATATCTCTTCTTATCTGAACCTTGGCGGTGAAGATGAAGGTCGTCAGCGAGGTGATGACGAAGGAACATGCACTGTTGATGGAGGCCAACCGTCGACAAACACCTCCGGCGATGTTGATAAGCAATTAGCAATCACCACCTCCGGCAAGGTATATATATACATCGAGCCTCTGGTGATACAAATTTACCGATTTCAATAAATATGTGTATTAAATCGACTCTCTTTCTTATTTTAGCCCTCGGCCAGCGGATCATCGAAAAAATCGGTGAAGACAAAGCGTGGCAAAACCAAGACGCTGAAACAAGGAGTAACATATACCATTGATGTTATCAGTCCAACCGGCAAGCCGCTGGAGCCCGAAGAGGCGTACACCAAGTTCATCAACCAATGCGGAGTCGTTGTTAGAGACAGCGTCCCGATCACCGTCCAGGAATGGCATGAGCCAGTGAAGGCACGTGTTGGTTCCAGTTTCGTCAGCAAGAGAAAGAAAAAGGAATGCTGGAGAACGCTTATGGAGCATTTCGTTCTACCTCCGGAATACAACAAAAAAGATGAATTCGGTAACGATGATCCGGAGGGATGTAAGAGGAGGAGGCTGGTCAAAGAGTTCGCTCTTCAGAAGATGGCCACAACATTCCGGACATACAAGAAAAATTTAGCGGCTCAATATGTCGAGAAGGGGAAGACTCCGGATTTCAGCGGACAGTATGAGAAGCTGAAAGATGATTGGCCCGAATTTGTGAGGCAAAAGAAATCAGAGGAATTCAAGGCCATATCGGATAAAAATAAGGCAAATGCGGGTAAGAAGCAGTACAATCATATTATGGGGCCATGAGGATACCGCCTTTCGGAGCCTAAGTGGCAGAAGATGGTGGATGACCTGAGGGCGCGAGGAATCCGTCTAGGTACAGAGGGATGGGACCCTAGGGCCAAAAGCTGGTGGTACGGGCATGGGGGAACGCTAGACCCGGTGACAGGGGAGTGTACCCACCGAGACACAAAGTTTAAACCCACCCAAGCCCTTATTGATGCAATGAGGGATGCTCAAGAGGGGAAGATCAAGTTCAACAGAGAGAATGACGCGCTGACAAAAGCCCTCGGGAATCCTGAACACGGAGGACGTGTACGAGGCAAAGGCGTCATTTCGTGGAAAGAAGGGTTTTCCCAGGAAAATGACCCCTACAGTTACAGAAGCCGTAAGAGAAAGGCGGATCGGGAAAAAGATGTTGTGGCGCGGTTGGCATCGGAATTCGATGAGATGAAGAAAACCCTAAATGTACTAGTACAAGAAAGAGAGGCAGCTGGGACGCATGAAGATCATCCAGCGGATCTCGGAAGCCAGCAGCGGAGAAGTAGTGTGGCTTCCACGGAGGCCTCGCCGGCTACTGCTAATGCACCGGTCGATATTACTGCAGGAGCCTCCTCGCTACCCCGTGGACGATGTAAAGGAGATGAAAGAATGTCATCGCATTATCCAATTGGGAACATGTCCACGAAGGTAGCCATCGGCAGTGCTTTACCATGTTTACCTGGAGCACTCCACCACAACAACCCCATTCAAGATGGCTATGCTCGTGTCACGGTGGAGGACATAGTCCCGGGGTTTGAGGACCTGGAGATTGACATTGCTACACCCGAAGGGGAGAGAAGGTGTCAAGCGCCAGTTCATTCTATGAAAAAGAAGTTAATCAAGTTTCCAGGCGAGGCGCCAAGGCCAACAAGTCCACCCCCTCCGGTGGTGGTGGCGGTGGTGGTGGTGGTGGTGGTGGTTCACCTACACCTCCTTCACGTCAGCCGGCCGCCCCCCATTCCACAACGTCCGGCGGGTGATCAGACGCCGCCCCCAATCCACCTCCGGCAAAGAAGCAGAAGCAGTCCTGGACTATTAACCCGGACCCTTATGTACGTAAGACCACAAAGGTACCGGAGCCATCACTGAAGCCTCTCCCCACAAGGCCTTGGGAACGTAGTGCCGAGGACGCGCCGCGGCTGCTGATTATGAGAAATGGAAGGCGGACTGCAAGAAGAAAAGAGAGCCCGAGCCCAAGCCAGTATTCTGATGAGCAAAAGAAGTGGGCTAAGTCATTTTTGAGCACACCGTCCCAAGTCGCGAAGAATCTGCCTGACGACTATGCACGTGAACTTCGTAGGCAAGCAAAAATATTGAAGGAGAAGAAAGAGTTGGCGGAGAAGCAGCAGAAGAAAGCCTTGGAGGAGGCCGAGAAAGAAGAAAGTAAAAAAGCGGGAAACAACAAGTTGCCCAGCTCGGGGAACAAAGTAAACAATCGATCCCCCTGCTCATAGTGAAAGCCGCCGGTCCGGATGCCCCCGATATCATAGCAGTTGCGGCAGCACAGGGATTGACTGTAACGAGTGCCAGAGAACAAGCAGCCAACTTAGGTATGACTCTTCGTGCAGTGTTAGGTCTTGAGGAGGCGCCAATGAGTAAACCAGTAATTACATATGTGCGGAATGGGCCCTTCATCGAGCCTGCGCAGGAAGAGGATCTACCTCAACAAATGAAAAATCTGCTACGTTGGTACAAGGGTTACATAAAAACTAACGCCGGCAAAGAATATATTTATGCGGAAGTTAGACATGAGCATCACTTCAAACATTACTATGTAACAATTGGTTTGAGTGAATTGTTCCAGCTGTTCAATCTGCGCGAGCTCGACAAATCTATCATCAGTTGCTACGTCCTGTAAGTGATTTATTTCTACCCCGTCTCGTTCATTGCCTGCACTATATATATATATATAAATTGTCCTAACTATATTGTTGTGTACGCTATTATGCAGAATGAAGAGGCGGGAAATGCGAATAAGGAACATCCATGATGTTGGGTTCTATACCCACAAATCGTTAATGGATATGTGTTAAAACAACACCCCGCCGACGTGGAGGAAGACTTGTACCAGTTTCTTAAAAAGCAGCAACTCAAAAGTCAAATTCTATTTCCTTACCATTTTGGGTGAGTGTTTCTGTCTTGAGCACATTCTCTTTTGTTTACTCCATGCATGCATGGTATGTCTAATCGATGAGTTATTCATGACTGTGCATGTATCGTGTCCGCAGGTTCCACTGGATTCTGCTAATAATTGAATTTCACACCTCCAGAGTTCTCATCATGAACTCTCTAAATATGGATCCAAAGCTTTGGGTCAACATGAGAAAAATGCTGCAAAAGTAATTATTTTCATTCATTTGCGCTCTATATCGATCGGCCTCTTTCGTTCATTTCCTAATATTGCAAGTAACTAATAACTCCCTTGTTCATTTAATTATCTTTGCCTCGTAGGGTTTGGACACGGTTCACAGATGAAACGGTCGGTGAATTCAAAAAAGAGCTAGACTTTAGAAGGTCACTGACTGGGGATATTCAGCCACCGGGGACCAATCTATGTGGATATTATGTTTGTGAGTTCATCCGGAGATACACCTCTGAGCGGTTGCCGTCGGAAAACAACGTCAAGAGGAATGCCTTCCGGAAGACGCTTAGTCCAGAAGCTCGCTTCCGACCAATTCAAGAGGAACTAGCAGGATTTTTGATGAGGGAAGTCCTCGATCCTAAAGGAGAACACTATTATGAGGATGTAGAACTTCTGATGCCGTAAATTATGTATCGAAACTTGTTCGAAATTGTATATATGGTCATCCGAGATTGAATATATATTGTATATTCCTCTTGAATTCTTTTTGGTTCTAATTTTAAATTTGTTTGAAATTGTACATTCATATGCATGTATGTAGTACCGTAGAATATGTGAAACTCCTTCAAAATTAAAATAGAACACAAAAGAAATAAAACAATAGAAATTAAAAAGAAACCAGATTTGGGGGGGGGGGGGGGCTAAAACCCTAAAGCAGCGGCGGCCTTTAGTCGCGGTTGGCCAGAAGAACCGCAACTAAAGGTCCTCCGCCCCGACGCCCACGTGGACGGGCCTTTAGTCGCGGTTCGTAAGCAACCGCGACTAAAGGGGGGGCTTTAGTCCCGCTTATTTAATACCGGTTGTGCAACCGGTATTAATGGCCGTTGCGAACCGCGACTATTGGCCCTTTTTCCACCAGTGTCCCCTCGGTCCATGCAAGGGCCTCTTTGCAGTTGAACACATTGTACTAATACTCTAGCTAGTGGTTTGGAAGTAACGAACGCATTTAATCAGTTTCGGCCTTGTTACATCAACCAGGCATAAGGCCGGCAAGGCAGTGTAGGTACAGGTAGATTCTAAGCATATAGAGATGGGGAGAGAGATGGACGTGGAGAGATGGAGAGTTGCATTAGAGAGATCTTGATGCCTTGAAGACTTGAAGTTGGCATGGAACACTGCAGTCGAGCGGTCCTCCCATACAAAAAGAATCTCATGAAGAACTTCACTGTTGTAGTGGCCCCTTGGACACCCATACTGGTCCATTTGCTTCCCCTAATCAGTAACCCCTCTGTGGTTTCCTCAGCGTACACGCAGATAATACAGACATCCACGTTTTAATGTCTTCCAGTTTATGCCTTCTTTTCCCCACAAAAGAACAATTCAGTGCTTCTTGATAATTTTTGGAAGAAAAGAACAGTATTATATATTGACGGTCCTTCGCCATAAATTTCTCGATATCGACGCGAGATCGGACTGCCGGAGACGAATCTTCAGATGCTCTGAAGTGATGCTAACTCACAAGCTTCATCGTATCCTTCTAGGAAGCTCATGGATGCCAATATCATTGTATATCCCCAGAAGTGGAAGTGGATCATCATCCATAGATCTCGCAAGGACATGTAGGATCAATGATTAAACCCCAAGAAAATGCCACCATCGACACTGTCGCCGACGCGCTTCCAGAAACGGCCTACCTATCGAGCCACCACCTAATGCCTATGGCTCTAGCTTAACTAGCCACATCCGCTCTCGCTCCGGTCGCCGACATGCCGTGCTCTAGCACCAGCCACCACACATTCACTTGGACCGACGCGGCGACGACCGCCATGGATACGTCCAGGGAGGACACTATGAGCGCAGAACTGCCGCCACGCGCGCGCGCACAGGAATATACTCAGGCGATCGACGGACGGACGGAGGACGGCGCGAGCGACAGAATGATGCGCGACGGCCGCCTGCCCCGGATCTCGCCAGGCCTCGGCCCGCAGCATGGATGTTGTTCTCTGAATCCGTTGCCGCATGTCTGTCTGCGCGCATTGCATCCGATAGGCCACTGTGGGTGAACAGGGTGGCACCAACGCGCGCCGCGAGAGGGGGGTGTCTAGCCAGCGTGCGCGCTGCCGATGGATCGACCGGCTCTGATCGCCATGATGGATGGGGAATAGTTTCGAGTTCAGGACAGAATGGATGCACCTACGTACTAGCATTTACGTGCGTGCATGGATCCTATCGATCCGACCGGCGGCAGCATGAGCATGTCACTGATCAGTGATCACTGGAAAGCTGCCAGCTAGGTTCGGGTAATGCCTGGGATCGGTAGATCAGCCGTGCCGTTTCAGATAGTTTAATCATTGATGTTGCATTTACACGCTTCCTGTTGATGTAAATGATGTTAGGCCCGGGGCACAGAATTTCTCTAGCTAAGAGAACACAGTGAAATCGAACCCTGCCCCGCAAGCAGCATTGTTGCATCCAATTAACGCGATCAAAGTCAGTATACTACCATCAATCTACAGACGACAGAAAGGCTGGAGCTCGACCACAAGGACACTTATGAGACAATCCCAATCACACGTGTAAAAATCGTGTCCTCTCTCCGTTTCATAATTCTTGTCGAGATTTTAGTTTAAATTTAAACTCAGACTATCACACATGTCGTACTTAGAGCAACTCTACCTATCTCGGATAATATGAACCCGAATAACTTGGATCGGGTTGCGGGAAAAAGCTTTTCCAGTAAGAGGGTCATGATCTAGAGGAGATAATGCATATTGTATTGGATATTTAAAAAACAAAATCACGAGCTCACTGTCGTGAATTCACGGAGATTTTACACTAGAATCACATGTTCATGAACAACATAATTTACATATGCTTCCATGTACCCTTAAACTACAAAACAGTGTAAACCCGCGAAGAGATATCATGGTATCTGATGGTGCTTGACGTAGCGTAGATTTCACACCGTTGGGGAACCCCAGGAAGAAGGTATGATGAGCACAACAGTAAGTTTTCCCTCAGTAAGAAACCAAGATTTAATCGATCAATAGGAGAAAGGCGTGACTTCTGAAGGTGTTGCTAGCTGACTTGTGGCAGGGCGCACTACCGGCGTCAGCAACAACGTGGAACCTGCACACAACACAACTAAAATACTTTGCCCCAACTTACAGTGAGGTTGTCAATCTCACCGGTTTTGCTGAAAACAAAGAATTAAATGTATCGAGTGGAAAGAGATGTTTGCAGTGGAATTAAAGAGAACACTGCTTGCAGAAAAAAAACAGAACATGATTGCAATAGATAAATTTATCAGTGTAAAAGAAAGGACTGGGGTCCACAGTTCACTAGAGTTGTCTCTCCATAAAGATAGATAACATGCTGGGTGAACAAATTACAGCTGGGCAATTGACAAAATAAAGACCATACATGACAAGATGATTACTATGAAATTCGTTTTGGCATTACAACATAATACATAAGACGTAATCCAACTGCGTCTATGACTAATAATCCACCTTCCAGTTATCGTTCGAACCCTTTCTAGTATTAAGTTGCAAACAACATATTATCGCATTAAGCAATATGTGTAAAATAAAAAATATAATTACCCTTGGATAAAACATTGTTATTTTCTCCCTAGTAGCAACAACACATCTACAATCTTAGAAGTTATTGTCACTCTTCCAGAAAACTAGTGGCATGAACCCACTATCGAGCATAAATACTCCCTCTTGGAGTCACAAATATTTACTTAGCCAGAGCAACTACTAGCAACGGAGAGCATGCAAGATCACAAATAACATATGGCAAGTATATAATGATCTCAACATAGTATTCAATATTCATCGGATCCCAGCAAACACAACATGTAGCATTACATAAAGATGATCTTGATCATGTTAGGCAGCTCACAAGATCTAAACATGAAGCACAAATTGGAGAAGAAAACCATCTAGCTACTACTATGGACCCCTAGTCCAGGGATGACTACTCACGCATCACTTCAGAGGCGGGCATGGCGATGTAGAGGCCTCTGGTGATGATCTCCCCGGCAGGGTGCCGGGAAGAGCTTCAGAACCCTCCCAGCTAGGGTCTGCGATGGCGGCCGCGATTGAACTTTTCATGGATGGAGGCTCAGGTGTTTAGGTTTTTTCCCGAGATCATGAATAAATAGATGAAAGTGCGAGGTCGGTGGCCACCTGGGGGGCCCACATCACCCCTTGGAGCGAGCCCACCCTTGGCCGCGCCAAGGGGTGGTCTGGCTGCCCTGTGGTGCCTCTTCGACCTCCCTCTGGACTATGTCTTTGTTACTGTAAAATATTGACTTCGGCTTTTGTTTCGTCCAATTCCAAGAATATTTGCTGTACAACTTTTCTGAAATACAAAACAGTAGAAAATAGGGAACTGACACTGTGGCATCTTGTTAATAGGTTAGTGCCGGAAAATGTATAAAAATGCAACGAAGTGTGAGCAAAACATATATAAATCATTGTAAAACAAGCATGGAGCATCAAATATTATAGATACGTTTGCAACGTATCAGCATCCCCGAGCTTAACTCTTGCTCGTTCTCGAGTAGGTAAGTGATAACAAAATAGTTTTTATGGTGACATGAAGCCAACACAATTTTGATTAAGTTATTGCAAAGTATTGTAAGTTGGGATCAAAGTACTCTAAACATAGGCATGATAGATATAATTCTAACAATAGAACTTAGCAATTATGTTATAACATGAGAAGTAACTCAAACAAAGATCATGAATAATTGTGCATTGAAAGCAACTGTTTGTTTATGAGCATAGAGAAAACACAACAAAGTGGTACCTAGCATGTCCTTTATGAGGTAGCAAAACATAAATGCTACGACACCTTTAAAGTTCAAAGGGTGACTAGACACAAGTAATTTAAGAACAAGCAATAGCATAATCATGAATCAATCAACAATAATTTTGGGACTATGCATATTGCACTAAGAATGACAACTATGCTCTCTTAGTTGGTGCATAAATAGAAGATGAAGACTCAACATAAAAGTAAAAGAAAGGCTCTTTGCAGAGGAAGCAAGATTAATAGTTTTTATAAACCTTTCAAAAAGTATGGTACTCATTAGCTTTGAGCTCTCATTATCCATATCATAAGCATCTTGAATGGTTAAATTTAATGTGAGGGAAAATATGAGTTATGTTCTTGACAAATCACAAGTTGAAAATCTCGTGCCCCTTAAATACGAGTAGCTAAATCTCATGATACACAATTTAGGTCCCAAATAAGTTTTTGCCATTGTAAGTATACATGTATCATCGAGAACGCCAACGGGGTACCTCCTGCCCCATGATATAGAAGTACTCCTGCCTAGGAGCAATCTCATGTCAAAATAACAAGACAAACAGACACTGAGCATCTCAACAATCCTTTTATTTACTATGAGTATAGATTTTATTGAAGACGTTTCATAGAATTCTCACTATTGTTCGCTGTAAATTTCCACCATGAATGATGTATGGCTTAGTTGTCCGCTCAGGCGTTTCTCTACCATATATACAAACTCCATGAACTTACAAGTTTCCATTTTATTTCGCACCGCTAGATATCCATAAATAAAAGAACATGGTATCAACTAAATAGGAATAAGTGCAATGTTGAAAGCGTGCCCCATGAAAGCATGGTTGTGCTAACTCCCAACTCGCAATTTGCAAGCATATAAACTTCATAAGATAGTCACAATGGCTAAAGTTTATTAATTGCAAGAAAGTAAATGTACCATCAAGTTCGTGTGAGCTTTACTAACTAATTTTCTCATGCCAAAATTTAATTTGAAAGATAAATAAGAACATGATGAATATCATTGGAATAGCATCTCAGTTTGGTCGACTTCATGTTGGTTCTAGCTACGCAATTTTCTCTAGTTTTGTTACTCTCCAATTTTATTTTTCTTTACTGCATGATATGATTTCTATGTACGTCTTCATTGATGCACAAATTAAATGAACAAGGAAAGTTCTCTGTCTATGTTGCGGGGTGCGGTAGCTTATTTCTCCCACGCGATCCCAGCTTGGGATCGAGTTCCGTTATCAATTATTTTTTGCAGGGAGAGTTCAGTAGTAAAAAATGGGCCTATTGTCCCGGTTGGAAAGAGCTTTAGTCTTGGTTTTTCAACATGGACTACGAAATCGGAACTAAATTCTTACTCTTTAGTCTCGGTTGTGTTTGAAAACGGGACTGAAGACCATCCACATGGGCTGTGGGCACGCGTCGGGACACACCAACTGTGACTAAAGGCTATTCCGTCTATTTTTATCTAATTTTTTCACTCCCTCTTTTTTCTATTTTTTTAGAATTTCTCGTATTTGAGTTATTTGACATGTTTAGTATCTAACTATTTTTTATCTATTGTTTCTAATTTTTCACTCCCTCTTTTTAATAGAATTTCTAGTATTTGATTTATTTGACATGTTTAGTCTCTAAGTACACTTAATCTCTAGTTCAATTACTTGCTCGTGGTCAAACTTCCCACTCGATCACCCATCGTCACACTGCTCCAGCGCTAGCACACTTAACTTCCGAGTTCCTCATGTATCGCTTCAAAGTGATTTGCGCGCATGTTATTGATATTACTGTCATATCAATCCTATTAACTTGTAGATTACGATGTCACACTTCTTTATTGTTTTAATTTTAAATAATTTTTTTAATAAATAAAAGTAATGATGTAATAATAATCTTAAATAAAAAAATAAAACTAATTTTTTTATTTTTTTCAAACATAAAACGTAAAACTTTTCTTTGGCAGTTTCAGAATCTAAAAATTGGCTAACTAGGTTAACCCGGGTGAATTGGGTTGTAACTTTTCGCGTAAGTATATTTTCATATATTAAATATTTTTTTCGAGTTCGTATGCAAAAGATAATCCCAGTTTACCAAAAAATATAGTATTTTTTGCAAAAATAAGTCAAAATTCATGTTAGTTATTTTTCATAACAACTAGATCACCTAAGCTACCTGCATCTAAAAGGATTTTTATTTTAAATTTTCTATCATTTTCTATTGTATTTTACAAAGCTAAAAAGACGATCCACACGGGGGTGGAGACAAAAACTCCAGAAAACCTTTAGTCCAAGTTGGTGCTTCTTACCGGGACTAAAGGGTAGACCTTTAGTCCCAGTTTGGGACACCAACCGGGACTAATGGTTTTCCCACCGGCGAGGCCTGCCGCAACCCCTTTAGGCATGGAAAATAAAAAAAATTCTATCGTGAACATGAACAAAAACCAAGATCCAATCTAGAAAGAAGCAAGATCTAATCTATGAAGATCGAAGCAACGAGATGTATGAAGACTAACCCTTGAAGATCCAACGTCTTACGAGATCAGATCTTGTTGTTGATGTAGTCGATCGTCCCGATGCTGCAATCCGGTAGCACTTCCGTACTCGGTCGCGTACGGTGTCGGTGAATTCCATCCTCTCCCCGTTCCAGCGGGCAGCGGAGGTGTGGTAGATCCCCTCGAAATCCCAGCAGCATGACGGCGTGGTGGTGGTGGTGGAGGAGAAAAGCTGCAGGGCTTCGCCAAGCCGGAGCAGACTAGCGGTGGAGGAGAGAGGGGGCGGCCAGACTTATGGTGAAGGGGTGGCTGCGCCCCCTGCCCCCTCCACTCTTTATATAGGGGGGAGATCGGTTGGGGTGGCCCCCCGCCTTAGACCCATCTAGGGCCGGCGACCAAGAAGGGGAGGGGATTTCTTCCCCCAAGTTGACCCCCTAGGGTTTGGGGAAACCCTATGGGTGGTCGGCCTGGGCCTTGAGGGCTTGGAGCGCCTATCCCATTAGGGAAAGGCAGCACCCCCTTGGCCCATGTTGGCCTCCTAGGGTCGTGGGCCCCACGGTAGACCCCCTGGAACCTTCTAGAACATTCCCGGTCTTTCACCAGAAAAATCCCGAACTTTTTCGAAACCTAGAAATCAACTTCCCTTATATGAATCTTATTCTCCGGACCATTCCGGACCTCCTCGTGATGTCCTGGATCCCATCCGATACTCCTAACAAACTTCGGTCTCCATCTCATATTCCGAATCTACTTATACGACATCGAACATTAAGCGCGTCACCCTACGGTCGTGAACTATGCAGACATGATCGAGACTCCTCTCCGACCAATAACCAATAGCAGGACCTGGAGATCCATAATGGCTCCCACACATTCAGCGATAACTTAGTGATCGATTGAACCATTAACATACGATACCGATTCCCTTTGTCACGCGATAATTTACTTGTTCGAGGTTTGATCATCGGTATCTCCATACCTAGTTCAACCTTGTTACCAACAAGTACTCTTTACTCGTACCGTGGTATGTCATCTCTTGTGACCTTGTCACATGCTTGCAAGCTAATTAGACGACATTCCACCGAGAGGGTCCAGAGTATATCTATCCGTCATCGGGATGGAAAAATCCCACTCTTGATCCATATGCCTCAACTCATACTTTCCGAATACTTAATCTCATCTTTATAACCACCCATTTACGCAGTGGTGTTTGATGTAATCAAAGTACCCTTCCGGTATAAGTGATTTACATGATTTCATGGTCAAAAGATTAGGTTACTATGTATCTGAAAACTTATAGCAAGTTGAACTTGATGACTTGATCTTATGCTATGCTTATTTGGGTGTGTGTCCATTATATCATTCACCCAATGACATAACCTTGTTATTAACAACATCCAATGTTCATGATCAGGAAACCATGACCATCTATTAATCAACAAGCTAGTTATACAAGAGGCTTACTAGGGACTCTGGTTGTTTACACAACACACATGTATTAATGTTTCCGGTTAATACAATTATAGCATGGGGTGTAAACATTTACCATGAACACTAAGATATAATAATACTCCCTCCGTTTCAATCTATAATGCCTATAGATTTTCTGCACGGTAATTAGCGCAACTCATTTTTTTAACACAAAACCCCCTAAAGAGTCGAACCACGATCACAGAATACTCCCGATCTGCCGATCCCTCAATCTCGCTGTGGAGTCCTTATTTCTAGCTATTCAGCTCATCTCGGTGGAAG
The DNA here is from genome assembly GCA_030979885.1 of Lolium multiflorum. Taxonomy (NCBI): domain Eukaryota; kingdom Viridiplantae; phylum Streptophyta; class Magnoliopsida; order Poales; family Poaceae; genus Lolium; species Lolium multiflorum. Next base: position 272,993,915 of record CM061753.1, on the reverse strand, counting down.
GGTTTTTTCGCAAATAAACATAGATATACTCTTATATTATGAAACAAATGCAGAAAATCTATAGGCACTATAGATTGAAACGGAGGGAGTAACTACTTTATTATTGCCTCTCGGGCATATCTTCAACAGTCTCCCACTTGCACTAGAGTCAATAATCTAGTTTACATTTGTAAAGATATAACACCTTGGCCTTCTGGTGCTTATCATGTTTTGCTCACGGGAGAGGTTTCAGTCAACGAATCTGACATGCTCAGAAACGTATGTATTTTGCAATTCATTTGCGTCTCCACGCATCACTCATTTTCCAAATGAGTCGGCATTAGGTTCAGTCTTCTAGTGGAACCTTAATTTCGTGGTCTGAAATATGTCAATAATATTGTCACACACAATATAGCTTCAAAGTTCTGACACTATCGGAACTACACCAAGTTCTCAAAGAACTCCTCGACTCAAACATTCTCGGTCATTGTCAAAACAATGACATACTCTGCCTTCGTTTGTAGAATCCGTCATAATATTTTAGAACTCATCTAAATCTAGCATAGACTTCTTCTAGCTTATTCAATATTCATTCTATGTACTTTGACTTAAATTATTATGTGTTTCAATCTATCTTCATAGATCTTGACGCTAAATTTGTTTCAGTCCATATCCTTTCATTGAAGTTAATTCTCAACGAAACCTTTTAATCACATCAAGTATAAAATTTCATCGTTTATAATCAATGATATGTCATCCACATATAATATTATAACTATGTCTCAACACTCCCACTTAATTTCTTGCAAATGCAAACATCTTCATCATTTCTGATGAAATAAAAAACTCTTTGATTATTTCATTTGGTGACGATTCCAACTTCGTGATACTTACTTCATCCAGTTGAAGTTTGTATACCTATCTAGTGTTCCACGGACTAGCAAAACTCTTGGTTGTATCTAGTATACATCCTTAATACACACTTCTGGTAAGGAATGTATTTCTGCCATCCTACTAACATATATCATAAAAGAAATATGTAGTGATTACTAGAATAATCCACATAGACTATAAGTATCGCTATGGAAGATCTAATGTTATCGTAGTCAACTCTTTGAACCTTGTCATAAACAACTTTTCGACAAGTCGAGCTTCTTCAAGGATATTGCATCCAAGTCCATCAATTTTATAGATCTTTTTTACTTTCAAAAAGTATTCACCTATCTTGGATTTCATGGCACTTAGCCATTTTAACGGAGTCAGGGCCCATCATAGCTTCTTTGTATGAAGTTGGTTTATTATTGTTCAAAATAAATCCTTTGTCCACAAATCATTTATTTGATCACAAAGTAAACCATACCTACAAGGTTCATTAGGTACTTCGATCTCCATGACCATAACACTTTGTAGACATGGGAGCCATGATCGTCGTGGCCGCTTCTGGAACCATTTCCGTTGCTATGCTACTCTGATCATCATGCTCAGGTTCATAAAACTCATCAAGTTCCATTGTCCTCCCACTCAAATACTTCGCTAGAAACAATTTCTTGAAAATAAGTAAGAAACATCGACAAACACTGTTGTCTTTGACTCCATAGTGGAAAGAATTCCCAATTAATTCTATGGGATAACCAACAAAGACATTCATCCAATTTTGGTTGTAAACTCATTTACTTATGCTACGCATACAAAAATTTAAGAAATGACTATTAGGGTTTATACCCATGCCATAACTCGTATGGTGTCATTTCACCGGATTATGATTACGCTCTATTTAGTGTAAAAGCGGTAGCCTCTAAAGCATAATCCACAAAAATATAAGGGATTTCTATTTTCGTGCCCTCGGGTCCTTAGTTGTACTCAGTTTTCCCCAGCTCCTTAGTTTTTCCTCAGTTTTCCCCAATCCCTTGTCTGAAACCCGCAAGAGCTCGGACGGAGGATTTCGTTTAGTTGACCGTTGGTTGGTGCGGCAAGGGCCCGCTGTTGGTGCCCCGCAGTGGACACGTCTCCACTTATCCAGATCATCGTGGGACCCACAACTTCTCCACGTTAGCGCGCCGGTCCCACACCTTACCCAGGTGACCCTTGCAAAATGGGAACCCGAGCCAGCCCCGCGCCCGTGCCCGTGCCATTGCTTCCCCTTTCTTTTGATGGGATTCATAGCATAGAAAACAAAAAATTTCCTACCGCAAGAACGAATAACAAGCCAAGATCTAATCTAGTAGATGGTAGCAATGAGATGAAGATCATGAGACTAACCCTCGAAGATTCCAAAGTCTATGAGATTAGATCTTGTTGTTGATGTAGTCGATCACTTGCCGCTTTCAAAGCGTGTAGAAGAACTTGACGGTGCCACAGTCGGGCAGCACCTCCGTACTCGGTCACACATTCGGTGTTGATGACGACGTCCTTCTCCCCGTTCCAGCGGGCAGCAGATGTAGTAGATCCTCCTCGGAATCCCGTCAGCATGACGGCGTGGTGGCGGTGGTGGTGGAGAAATCCTACAGGGCTTCACCATAGCCGTGCAAGAGGGGGGAGGAGGAAGGGGCGGCTAGGGTTTGGGGAGAGGGAGCTAGGGCTGCGACTTGTGCACCTCTTGGGGCTCCCCTTGCCCTCCTTTTATAGGTGGAAAAGGTCCTTGGGTCATCCAAGACCTGCCCCCAAAGTTTGGGAGAGTTCCGGTAGGTTTCTGTCAGCCGAAACCTACTAGAACTAGGACTCTTTTGCCAAATCCGAATCTGCCTTAGGGGAAACTTCTTAACCCTTAAGGAAAACATGGATACACCTATTATGAAACCCTATGGACTTCCTTAGACAGTCCGGGTCGTCCCCGACACTTCCGGAACCTTCCACAATATTCCGGACTATTCCGGTCCTTCCAAAATCTTCTAGAAGCTCCGGTCAAAACACCGGACTTTTTCCGAACCCCGGAAAATGACTTCCCATATATGAATCTTATTCTCCGGACCATTCCAAACCTCCTCGTGATGTCTTGGATCCCATCCAAGACTCCGAACAACATTCGAGCTCCATTCCATATTCGATATCTACTTAAAACGACATCAAACCTTAAGTGTGTCACCCTACGGTTCGTGAACTATGCGTACATGGTCGAGACTCCTCTCCGACCAATAACCAATAGCGGGATCTGAGATCGATAATGGCTCCCACACATTCAACGATAACTTAGTGATCGATTGAACCATTTACATACGATACCAATTCCCTTTGTCACGCGATACTTTACTTGTCCGAGGTTCGATCATCGGTATCTTCATACCTTGTTCAACCTCGTTACCGACAAGTACTCTTTACTCGTACCATGGTATGTCATCTCATACACGCGATACTTTGCAAGCTAATTAGATGTCATTCCACCGAGAGGGCCCAGAGTATATCTATCCGTCATCGGGATGGACAAATCCCACTCTTGATCCATATGCCTCAACTCATACTTTCCGAATACTTAATCTCATCTTTATAACCACCCATTTACGCAGTGGCGTTTGATGTAATCAAAGTACCCTTCCGGTATAAGTGATTTACATGATTTCATGGTCAAAGGATTAGGTTACTATGTATCTGAAAACTTATAGCAAGTTGAACTTGATGACTTGATCTTATGCTATGCTTACTATGGGTGTGTGTCCATTATATCATTCACCCAATGACATAACCTTGTTATTAACAACATCCAATGTTCATGATCAGAAACCATGATCATCTATTAATCAACAAGCTAGTTAAATGAGAGGCTTACTAGGGACTCTGGTTGTTTACACAACACACATGTATCAATGTTTCCGGTTAATACAATTATAGCATGGAGTGTAAACATTTATCATGATCACTAAGATATAACAATAACTATTTTATTATTGCCTCTCGGGCATATCTCCAACATTCTCCCACTTGCACTAGAGTCAATAATCTAGTTAACATTTGTAAAGATATAAAACCTTGGCCTTCTGGTGCTTATCATGTTTTGCTCACAGGAGAGGTTTCAGTCAACGGATCTGACACGCTCAGAAATGTATGTATTTTGCAATTCATTTGCGTCTCAACGCATCACTCATTTTTCAAATGAGTCAGCATTAATCGTATATGTTCGGTCTTCTGGTGGAACCTTAATTCCACGGTCTGAAATATGTCACTAATATTGTCACACACAATATAGCTTCAAAGTTCTGACACTATCAGAACTATACCAAGTTCTCAAAGAACTTCTCGACTTAACATTCTCAGTCATTTGTCAAAACAATGACATACTCTGCCTTTGTTTGTAGAATCCGTCACAATATTTAGAACTCTTCTAAATCTAGCATTGTGCTATCTTTTAGTGAACTCTTAGCCCAATTGAGATTTGAAAATCATTTTTATATGTGACCAAACTAATATCGGTGCAACACCTTACATCGATTTGTTTGTCATTACCCCATACAAAACTATATATATATCCTTGGTTCTTCTAAAGTACTCAAGGATATTCTTACTGTAGTCCAATGATTATCACATGAATCATTCTGGTACATGCTCATAACACTTTAGAGCACAGGACATCTGATTGTGTACATATTATTAGTGATCTAAAATCACTCATGTGTTTTTGCTCATTGAGTGTCAAATACACTCAAGTCTTGTTAAACCTTCACATGGAAAACAACACCTTCTTAATATTTTTATATTGAACTACTTCAATATTCATTCTATGTACTTTGACTTAAATTATTATGTGTTTCAATCTATCTTCATAGATCTTGACACTAAATATGTTTCAGTCCATATCCTTTCATTGAAGTTAATTCTCAATGAAACCTTTTAATCACATCAAGTATATAATTACATCATTTATAATCAATGATATGTCATCCAGATATAATATTATAAGTATGTCTCAGTGCTCCCACTTAATTTCTTGCAAATGCAAGTGGTCTTCATCGTTTCTGATGAAATCAAAACTCTTTGATTATTTCATCCGGTGAAGATTCCAACTCCGTGATACTTACTTCATCCAGTGAAGTTTGTATACTTATCTAGTATTTCACGGATTAGCAAAACTCTTTGGTTTGTATCTAGTCTACATCCTTCATACATACTTCTAGTAAGAAATGTATTTCTATCATCCTAATATCATATCTCATAAAAGAAATATGTAGCGATTACTAGAATAATCCACATAGACTATAAGCATCGCTACGGAAGATCTAATCTTATCGTAGTCAACTCTTTGAACTTTCTCGTAAACAACTTTTCGACAAGTTGAGCTTCTTCAAGGATATTCCATCCAAATCCATCAATTTTATAGATCCATTTACTTTCAAAAAGTATTCACCTATCTTGAATTTCATGGCGTATAGCCATTTTAACGGAGTCAGGGCCCATCATAACTTCTTTGTATGTAGTTGGTTTATCATTGTTCAAAATCAATCCTTTGTTCACAAATCATTTATTTGATCACAAAGTAAACCACGTCTACAAGGTTCAATAGGTACTTTGATCTCCATGACTATAACACTTTGTAGACATGGGAGCCATGATCGTCGTGGCCGCTTCCGGAACCATTTCCGATGCTGCGCTACTCTGATCATTATGCTCAGGTTCATAAACCTTATCAAGTTCTATTGTCCTCCCACTCAAATACTTCACTAGAAAACAATTTCTTGGAAATAAGCAAGTAACATTAACAAACACTTTTGTCTTTTACTTCATAGTGGAAAGAATTCCCAATTTGTTTTCTGGGACAACAACAAAGACATTCATCCGGTTTTGGTTGTAAACTCATTTACTTATACCAAAATTTAAGAAAGTACTATTATGGTTTATACCCATGCCATAACTCGTATGGTGTCATTTCAACGGATCATGATGATGCTCTATTCAGTGTAAAAGCGGTAGTCTCTAAAGCATAATCCACAAAAATATAATGGCGTCATTTTATTTTATCTCATCATTAATCCAACAAGGTTTGGATAAGTCTCTCGGATACTACATAATCACTATGATACTCCAAGAAACGTGAGTTGTAGAACAATTTCATAACTCTCTTAGATGTTCGCTAAAACTCGCAATTCAAATATTTCCACCATGATCGAATCATAGATATTTGGCTTTTCTATTACGATGATTTCCACTTCATGCTGAAATTTATTTGAATCCATTCAAATGTTTCAAACTTCTTCCTTATCGAATAAATATATCCACATATATATACTCAATTCATTGTTGGAAGTTTTCATGAAGTAGAAGAATCTCCCGCACACAACTATGCCCAGTGAACCACATACATCATCATGTATGTTTCCACTAATTAAGTTAGTTGTCCGTTCAACTCTTGGCCTATGAACGGTATTCCAGTCATTCTCTTTAGAAGAGATTTGCAAGCGCCAATCAATTCAAAAATCAAATGACTCCAAAAATCCATTTGCATGGAGTTTCTTCATGCGTTCCTTTCTAACATGACCTAAATGGCGGTTCCACAAATAAGTGGAATTCAAATCATTTGCCTTACGTCATTTTAGCGTCAGTGTTATGCATGTGTATTTCACCATTAAGATTTATAATAACTTATCCATCGTACATGGAGTACGATCATAACTTTGAACAACTCATTGTTTTTATTTGACCAGAACAAAATAAAAATTATGAAGTTATTTATTATAAATCTGAAGGGCTAGATAAAATGCCAATGACGAACATAATAACACTTTATTTTTGTTCCAGACGTGCATTCCTATCATATTCCTTGTCAGTCACTTAGGCCATTGTATTCTTGTATTGCGTTGTTTTGTATGACACTTCATACCAACCAATATGGTACAAATACCCAAGAATTTCATTGTGTGACCAAACTAGGAATACATTCATAACATGTATATCATCTATATACACCTGAGCTAGACTTTCTAGTCTTTTCTTTCTTTCTGCCAAAATCTTTTGTAGTTTTTTCTTTTAGCTTTCCTCATTCTCAGGAAAACACTTCAACATCAATAACTTCTAGGTTTGTTGGTCAAATACCAATAACCTTGAGGTTCTTACTTTGAAGTTGATCATCATATGACAAGTGTTCCAGATTTCACTATTAGTAACCTTTTAATATGATGAACACTTTCACTCATAATTTTTATCCATCAAATCATGACAACTTTCTGAGACCATGTCTGTACATGCTAGGCTCGTAAAGTTTAACCTTTGTATTCGCATGTGCAAATTTGTCTTGCACCCATTGTATGAACATGTAGAATCTATAACACCCGATCATCACGTGATGCTTCGAAACGACGAGTCTTAGCAACGGTGCATACTAAGGACGATCACTTCATGGATATGCGAATATCGTTAGTGCCCAACTAGTTTCAACCTTCGTACATTCCCATAAAACTTATGAGTTTATGTAGTCTCACTAGATTATATTCTATCATCTTGCAATAAGGTCTTAGATATCACATATATCTCATACCTTGCTTATTTCTGAAAACAAAATTTCCAGCTCCTTACTTTTCAAACGGATTTGAACTTCAAGTTTCATGAATACAAGATGATTTTAGGTACTAATTAAAACCATTGCTCTTTGAATCAGCAATGTGAGGTTTACTAAAAGTTTGCAATAGGACTTAATCATTTCTTGATTCTTTAACAATACGGTACCAGTCCGTAAAGTTTCTTGTCAGACTTAACAGTATTTCTATCTCAATTACAAGACTAGTGCATGGTAGATAACGGATGCCAATTCTACAAATTTAATTCAAAATACTATTCAGACTATGTTCATGATAATTAGTTCATGTTTTAATCTAATTACTCACTACTAGGAAAAAGGCAATCAGTGGAGCACCACATATAGCCATCAGTGGCGCACTAGGGTGCGCCACTGTTATCACGCCACTGCTAACTCCTAGTAGTGGCGCACTAGTGGTGCGCCATTGCTATTTGGCTTAGCCACTACTAGCTTCATGGTGCGCCACTCCTAAATGTCTGAGGTGCGCCACTGGACAGAAACAAGGTGCGCAACTACTAAAATTTGAAATTTCTAGATCTGGATCTGGATCTGGCACATTTTGTTTCGATTTTTTTTGGTTATTTTTTCTCGTTTTTGTTGCTAGAATTATTTGTGCAATGTTCATTCTCATTTTTCTTAGCCTAGCCGCCGGTGAGGATGGATGAGAGAGGTAGGAGAGGTGAAGAGAGGTGAGGAGATGGAGGATGTAGGAGAGGATGAACAAGAGGACGAAGGCTAGAGGTAATGGAGGCCAGAGGGTCGCCGGGTGTCGCCGGAGGGTCTCCGGAGGATCGTCGGAGGGTCGTCGTAGGGTCATCGGAGAGTAAGGTCACCGGAGGTCACCATGGCGGAGGAGCTCGCCGGAAAGTAAGGTCACCGGAGGTCGACATAGTGAGGAGGTCGCCGGAGTGAAAGGAGAAGTAGAGGAAAAGGATGAAAAGAGAGGAGGAGAGAAGAGGAGAGGAGGAGGAGAGGAGAATGAGAGCAGGAGAATGTGTGGAGGAGGAGGGAGGAGGGAGGAGGGGGTAAGTGGCTGGCTCCTCCCACTTTGAATCCCGGCCATTTTGAAATTCGTGGGCGGGAAGCTTAGCTGTGGCGCACCAAGGCATGGGTGCGCCACCGCTAATTTTTTTCTATTTTTTGAAATTTTTTCATCAAAATCTAAAACCTGAAAAAGTCCTGTTTCTGTTTTCCAGTTGAGGAATCCATTTTTTGTCCAAACGGCCTTGGGCCGTTGAATTCGAATAGGAAATTTCGCGTAGATAGATTTTGATATAAAAAAGTTTTTCATCGGAGGTCGTATGCAACCAGAAATCCCGTTTTACCGAAAGATGACGCCATTTTGCATAATATATCAAAATTCATTTTTTTAAAATTTCACTAAACCTAGATGACATATTACATGGGCATCTCGAAGGATTTTATTTTTTGAAATTTCTATCTATTTCATTTATTTTTTCCAAACCCGAACGTGCGCCACTACTAAGTGGTGCCCAAACATTTCCATCATCCCCTTTACATAGCAATGGCGCACCATGTAGAGGTGCGCCACTGCTACATAAAATAGCTGTGGCGCACCTCTACATGGTGCGCCATTGCTATGTATAAGGCTGGGTCAAACCCATGGTCAAACTTAGTGGTGGCGCACCACAGAAGAGGTGCGCCACTACTACATTTTTTATAGTGGCCCACCACTTTCCGGTGCGCCACTGCTAAGTAGTAGTGGCGCACTGCCCTCCTGGTGCGCCACTAACACCCATCTTACGGGTAGGCCTTTTCCTAGTAGTGACTAATGAACTCTCACTTAATACAACATCCTTCATAGTTGTTTAGTGGCAAACGATCCATATCTACTACACCAAAACCGATCATCACGTGAGATGATGTAGCTTCAATGGTGAACATCAACATGTTGATTGATGTCTACGCACGTTTCTATTCCTGTAGACAATGTTAGGCCTCCAAGAGCAGAGGTTTATAGAACAGCAGCAAGTTTCCCTTAAGTGGATCACCCAAGGTTTATCGAACTCAGGGAGGTAGAGGTCAAGGATATCCCTCTCAAGCAACCCTACAATTAAGATACAAGAAGTCTCTTGTTTCCCCAACACACCTAATACACTTGTCAGATGTATAGGTGCACTAGTTCGGCGAAGAGATAGTGAAATACAAGTAATATGGATGATTATAAGTAGTAATTGCAATCTGAAATAAAAATGGCAGCAAGCGAACATGTAGCAGAACTTGTTGGAAACGGTGTTTCAATGCTTAGAAACAAGGCCTAGGGATCATACTTTCACTAGTGGACACTCTCAACAATGATCACATAATAATTAAATAACTTCTCCTCACTTGTGCTACTCTTAAACACTCTCTTGTTGGATAACAAACACCATTCATTGTGTAGGGCTACAAGAGCACCCTCAAGCCGGAGTAAACAAGCTCCACAACGTTCGGAGTTCATATTAAAGTAACCTCTAGAGTGCATAATAGACCGTTGCAATTTAGACTGAGTACTAACATAGCATACACACTGTCAATAATAGCTATGAAAGGGGGAATAGATCACATCAATACTATCATAGTAATAATTAACTTCATAATCTACAAGAGATTACAATCATAACCTACGCCAAGTACTACATGATGCACACACTGTCAACTTTACATCATGGAGGAGGAATAGACTACTTTAATAACATCACTAGAGTAGCACATAGATTAATAGTGATACAAAGCTCATGATCACATAAAGATCACACCATGGGAGAGAGAGAGATGAACCACATAGCTACCGGTAGAGCCCTCAGCCTCGGGGGAGAACTACTCCCTCCTCATCATGGGAGACAACAACGGCGATGAAGATGGCGGTGGTGTTGATGGAGATGACTCCGGGGGCAATTCCCCGTCCCGGCAGGGTGCCGAAACAGGAACTTCTGACCCCCAAAACTAGGTTTTGCGATGGCGGCGGCGCTCCTGGAGTCTTTCTGGAATATGATCTGTTGTTGTAGGGTTTTCCGCCGCGAGGGAATATATAGGCGAAAGGGCGGCGCGAGGGGGTGCCCGGGGGGCCCACCCCATAGGGCGGCACGCCCCCCTCCTAGGCCGCGCCCCTGTATGGTCTGGAGGCTGTGGGCCCCCCGGCTTGCCCTTCGGCTCCGTGTGTCCCTGAGAAAAGGAGGTTTGGCTTTTGTTTCGTCGAATTCCGAGAATATTGCCCGAACAGCTTTTCTGGAACCAGAAATAGCAGAAAACAGGAACTGGCGCTTCGGCATCTTGTTAATAGGTTAGTCCCGGAAAATGCATAAAAACATTATAAAGTGTGAGCAAAACATGTAGGTATTGTCATAAAACTAGCATGGAACATCAGAAATTATAGATACGTTGGAGACGTATCAAGCATCCCCAAGCTTAGTTCCTACTCGCCCTCGAGTAGGTAAACGATAACAAGGATAAGTTCTTAAGTGACATGCTACCAACATGATCTTGATCAATACTATTGTAAAGCATATGCGATGAATGAAGTGATTCAAAGCAATGGTAAAGATGATGATTAAACAACTGAATCATATAGCAAAGACTTTTCATGAATAGTACTTTCAAGACAAGCATCAATAAGTCTTGCATAAGAGTTAACTCATAAAGCAATAGATTCTTAATAGAAGGTTTTGAAGCAACACAAAGGATGATTAAGTTTCAGCAATTGCTTTCAACTTGTAACATGTATATCTCATGGATAGTTGTCAACATAAAGCAATATAACAAGTGCAATAAGTAAACATGTAAGAATCAATGCACACAATGACACAAGTGTTTGCTTCTAAGATAGAAAGAAGTAGGTAAACTGACTCAACATAAAGTAAAAGAAAGGCCCTTCACAGAGGGAAGCAGGGATTACTCATGTATTAGAGATTTTTATTTTGAAAACATGGAAACAATTGTGTCAACGGTAGTAATAATTCATATGTGTTATGCATAAAACCTACTATAAGTTGCAAGCCTCATGCATCGAATACCCATAGTGTCCGCACCTTGTCCTAATTAGCTCGGATTTCCATGGATTATCATTGCATTACATATGTTTCAACCAAGTGTCACAAAGGGGTACCTCTATGCCACCTGTACAAAGGTCCAAGGAGATAAATCGCATTTGATTTCTCGATTTTGATAGATCTCAACTTGAGGACATCCATACCGGGACAACATAGAAAACAGGTAATGGACTCCTCTTTTAATGCTTTAAGCATTCAACAACAAATAATATTCTCATAAGAGATTCTGAGGATTAATGTCCAAGCTGAAACTTCCACCATGATACATGGCTTTGGTTGGCGGCCCAATGTTCTTCTCTAACAATATGCATACTCAACCATTTAATCATGAGAAATCTCCCTTACTTCAGACAAGACGAACATGCATAGCAACTCACATGATATTCAACAAAGGTGTAACAGTTGATGGCATCCCCAGAAACATGGTTACCGCTCAACAAGCAACTTATAAGAACTAAGATACATAAGCGACATATTCATTACCACTATAGATTTTAGGCTACTTTCCCATGAGCTATGTATTGCAAAGACAAGGAATGAAATTTTAAAGGTATCACGTAAGCAATTTACTTTGGAATGGCAGAAAAATACCACATAGTAGGTAGTTATGGTGGACACAAATGGCATGAGTTTTGGCTCAAGGTTTTTGGATGCACGAGAAGCATTCCCTCTCAGTACAAGGCTTTGGCTAGCAAGGTTGTTTGAAGCAAACACAAGTATGAACCGGTACAGCAAAACTTACATAAGAACATATTGCAAGCATTATAAGACTCTACACTGTCTCCTTGTTGCTCAAACACTTTTACCAGAAAATATCTAGACTGTAGAGAGATCAATCATGCAATCCAAATTTCAACAAGCTCTACGGTAGTTCTCCACTAATAGATTTAAACTACATGATGCAAGAGCTTAAACATGATCTACTTGAGAGCTCAAAACAATTGCCAAGTATCAAATTATTCAAGACAATATACCAATTACCACATGAAGCATTTTCTGTTTCCAACCAAATAACAATAAATGAAGCGACTTTCAACTTTCGCTATGAACATGAAAAACGAAGAACACGAGTGTTCATATGAAATAGCGGAGCGTGTCTCTCTCCCAAACAAGCATGATTGGATCCGATTTATTCAGAGAATGAAAATAACAAAATGAAAATAAAAGCACACAGACGCTCCAAGTAAAGAATATAAGATGTGACGGAATAAAAATATAGTTTCACTAGAGGTGACATGATTAGTTGTTGATGAAGAAGGGGATGCCTTGGGCAACCCCAAGCTTAGATGCTTGAGTCTTCTTGAAATATGCAGGGAGGAACCACGGGGGCATCCCCAAGCTTAGACTTTTCACTCTTCTTGATCATATTATATCATCCTCCTCTCTTGACCCTTGAAAACTTCCTCCACACCAAACTCAAAACAAGCTCATTAGAGGGTTAGTGAATAATCAAAAATTCACATGTTCAGAGAGGACACAATCATCCTTAACACTTCTGGACATTACCCAAAGCTACTGAAAGTTAATGGAACAAAGAAATCCACCCAACACAGTAAAAAAGGCAATGCGAAATAAAATGCAGAATCTGTCAAAACAGAACAGTAAAGACGAATTTTTTCGAGGCACTTAACAGGCTCAGATGAAAAAGCTCAAATTTAATGAAAGTTGCGTACATATCTGAGGATCACGCATGAATTTTTTCAGCATTTTACGAGTTTCCTACAGAGAGATCTACTCAAATTCGTGACAGGTAAAAATCTGTTTCTGCGCAGGAATCCAAATCTAGTTTCAACTTTACTATCAAAGACTTTACTTGGCACAACAACGAAATAAACATGATAAGGAGAGGTTGCTACAGTAATAACAACTTCCAAGACACAACAAAACAGTAGCAAAATAAACACATGGGTTATCTCCCAAGAAGTGCTTTCTTTATAGTCATTAAGATGGGCTCAGTAATTTTAATGATGCTCGCGCAAGAAATAAGAATTGAAGCAAAAGAGAGCATCAAAAGCAAATAAGAAACACTTTTAAGTCTAACCCACTTCCTATGAAAAGGAATCTTGTAAATAAACAATTCATGTAAGCATAATGCAACAAGCATAGAAAGGCAACACAAGCGCAACTTCAAGATTCTCAACATAAAGAGGGGAAACTTAATATTATTAAGATGCATATAACCATATTTCCCTCTCTCATAATAACTTTCAGTAGCATCATGAACAAACTCAACAATATAACTATCACATGAAACATTCTTATCATGAGCTACATGCATAAAATTATTACTCTCCACATAAGCATAGTCATTACTATTAATTGTAGTGGGAGCAAATTCAATAAGATAGCTATCATTATTATTCTCATCACCATAATCATCATATATAGGAGGCATTTGGTAATCATAATTAATTTTCTCCTCAATAGTAGGTGAACTGAAAATATGATAGTCATCATTGTAATCATCATATATAAGAGGTAAAGTATCATCAAAGTAAATTTTCTCCTCCATGCTTGGGGGACTAAAAATATCATGCTTCTCAAAACCAGCTTCCCCAAGCTTAGAACTTTCTATATCATTATGGAAAGAAACATGGATAGTACTAATACTATGGCAATTATTAACATCATCATTTTCAGAATTAGTGTCCCAGAGATCTTCAATATCAAAGGTAGTGTGTTCTTCCAAATCATGATCACTAATATAGGTAAAGGGCATAGGAAGATCATTGTACTTAGATTCATTATCATAATAATCATTAGGAGCAAAATACTTACGGTTACCTATCGTTATCTCATACACGCGGGGATGTGCCGTTACCTCTTCCTTTTTATTCCCCCTCTTCTTCCTCTTGTTCGTTCCCTTCTTCTTCCGCTTTTCCTTCTCCTCGTTCCCTTCTTTAGGAGGAAGAGGCTTGAAGGGAGGCTTCTCCACATAACCTGATTTATTTCCAGAAACAATAGAAGAAACTTGGGAGGATTCCTCCTTTTCATTAATAAGTTCGAAACACACAGCGGTCCTATCATATTTTGGCAAAGTGTCATCTTCTAAAATATTTTGTATGTAAGTATTTGTGTGGCAATTATCAATGCAATAAGAAAGACACCCATGCAGGACACTATTAATATCAAGAGCACTCATATCCACCAAAGAAGTTTTTCTCAATAGCTCTTCACACCCCAAAAATAAAGTAAGTTCATCATGCTGATTAGGAGTCATTTCATCATCACAATACAAATTTGCAGCACTCATAAGGTTCGAATTATCATTGGAGGAGCATTGAAAATTAAAATTACCCACTCTATGGAAAAGTTCACAAATAAAAGGATAGAGGGCACAAACTTTTTCACCAAGATCATCTAGAGCCCTAGACCACTTTCTAGTTTTTTCATTCCTGTGATGGATACAATATTCTTCTTCAATTTTATTCTTTTCACAAGGTCTATGAACTCCACAAAAATTAACATGCTTATAGGAAATAGCATTTTTAGAAGTTTGAGCATGTTTATTGCAATCATTAACAACAATTTCATTTTCCATGCAAGTATCTTTAAAAGGTTCATGATACATGTACCAACTTTCTTTAGGAACATTAATATGAGAGGCAAAGGCTCTATAGCAATCGACCATAATTTGAGGATCAAGACCATATTTAGCACTAAGCTCTTGAAAATCAGCAGTTTGAGCGAAAGACTTAATGCAATCATACTCGTAGTTTATACCTGATTCTTTACCTTTGTCATTCTCCCAATCTTCAGTATTGCTTTGAATTATTTCAAGAAGATCCCATCTAGCTTCAACCTCCTTGCTTGTGAAAGATCCCTCCAAACAGGCATCTAGATAGTCCTTGTGGTGTCCTGAAAGCCTTGCATAAAAATTATTAATAATAACATTACGGGGAAGCTCATGAATGGGACATTTGAGCATTAGTGACTTCAATCTCCCCCATGCTTGGGAAATACTCTCTCCATCACGAGGATAAAAGTTATAAATGTAATTCCTATCAATATGCACTTCATGAGGAGGATAAAATTTAGAGTAAAAGAGAGATACAATTTCCTCCCAACCAATAGATCGACCATTCTTCAGCATCTTATACCATTCCGCAGCTCTGCCCTTCAGAGATATAGAGAATAGCTTCCTCTTAACTTGGTCCTTTGAAATACCTGCACTCTCGAACAACTCGCATAATTCATGTATAAAGAGTAAATGATCACTAGGATGGACAGTCCCATCTCCAAAATAGCAATTGTTCATAGCAAGTTCAACAATTTTCATAGGTATCTTGAAGGGAATACTTTCAGTAGGTGGATTTGGAATATCACAAGCATCATTCGAATCACCACATATTGGAGACAAAGCATTATCAAGGCAAGATATTTCTTCCAAAGCTGAGGAGCAAAAAAGATTATTTTTATATAAACTAGCTTCCCCAAGGTTAGACTTTTCCATAGCATTAGCAGTAATTGCGTTCATACTAATAACATTGCTACTAGCACGCAAATAAGGTTCCATAGGTTTTTTAATTTTCGCATCAAACAATCCATGTCTTAACTCAGGAAAAAGATTAAAAAGCTCACTAAATTTTTTGTTGTTTTCCATTATGCCTAACTAGTGAAAATAAAAACAAGAGAAAAAAGATAAAATTGCAGAATCTAAAGGAGATACCTTCGAGCACATACACACCGGCAATAGTGCTAGGAAATAGCTTAGTAGTTGGAGGATGTGAATACCTTTTACCTTACCTCCCCGAAAATATAGCTTGATGTCTACGCACGCTTCTATTCCTGTAGACAGTGTTGGGCCTCCAAGAGCAGAGGTTTGTAGAACAGCAGCAAGTTTCCCTTAAGTGGATCACCCAAGGTTTATTGAACTCAGGGAGGTAGAGGTCAAGGATATCCCTCTCAAGCAACCCTGCAATTAAGATACAAGAAGTCTCTTGTGTCCCTGATACGTCCCAAACGTATCTATAATTTCTTATGTTCCATGCTACTTTAATGATGATACTCACATGTTTTATACACATTATATGTCATTATTATGCATTTTCCGGCACTAACCTATTGACGAGATGCCGAAGAGCCAGTTGTTGTTTTCTGCTGTTTTTGGTTTCAGAAATCCTAGTAAGGAAATATTCTCGGAATTGGACGAAATCAACGCCCGGGGGCCTATTTTTCCACGAATCTTCCAAGACCGGAGGGGAGACGAAGTGGGGCCACGGGGCCACCACACTAGGGCGGCGCGGCCTAGGGGGGCCCGCGCGGCCCTAGCGTGTGGGGCCCCGTGACTCTCCGACTCCGCCCTTCCGCCTACTTAAAGCCTCCTTCGCGAAACCCCCAGTCGAGAGCCACGATACGGAAAACCTTCCAGACGCCGCCGCCGCCAATCCCATCTCGGGGGATTCAGGAGATCGCCTCCGGCACCCCGGAGAGGGGAATCATCTCCCGGAGGTCTCTTCATCGCCATGATCGCCTCCGGATCGATGTGTGAGTAGTTCACCCCTGGACTATGGGTCCATAGCAGTAGCTAGATGGTCGTCTTCTCCTCATTGTGCTATCATGTTCGATCTTGTGAGCTGCCTATCATGATCAAGATCGTTTATTTGTAATCCTACATGTTGTGTTTGTTGGGATCCGATGGATATTGAATACTATGTCAAGTTGATTATCAATGTATCATATATGTTATTTATTTTCTTGCATGCTCTCCGTTGCTAGTAGAGGCTCTGGCCAAGTTGATACTTGTGACTCCAAGAGGGAGTATTTATGCTCGATAGTGGGTTCATGCCTCCATTAAATCTGGGACAGTGACAGAAAGTTCTAAGGTTGTGGATGTGCTGTTGGACTAGGGATAAAACATCGATGCTTTGTCTAAGGATATTTGTGTTGATTACATTACGCACCATACTTAATGCAATTGTCTGTTGTTTGCAACTTAATACTGGAGGGGGTTCGGATGATAACCTGAAGGTGGACTTTTTAGGCATAGATGCATGCTGGATGGCGGTCTATGTACTTTGTCGTAATGCCCTGATTAAATCTCATAGTACTCATCATGATATATGTATGTGCATTGTTATGCCTTCTTTATTTGTCAATTGCCCAACTGTAATTTGTTCACCCAACATCTGCTATCTTATGGGAGAGACACCACTAGTGAACTGTGGACCCCGGTCCTATTCTTTACATCTGAAATACAATCTACTGCAATTGTTCTTTACTGTTCTTCGCAAACAATCATCTTCCACACAATACATCTAATCCTTTGTTTACAGCAAGCCGGTGAGATTGACAACCTCGTTGTTACGTTGGGGCAAAGTTCTGTGATTGTGTTGTGCAGGTTCCACGTTGGCGCCGGAATCCCTGGTGTTGCGCCGCACTACATTCCGCCACTATCAACCTTCAACGTGCTTCTTGACTCCTACTGGTTCGATTAAACCTTGGTTTCTTCTGGAAACTTGCTACCGTGCGCATCACACCTTCCTCTTGGGGTTCCCAACGGACGTGTCAACTACACGCATCAAGCAAATTTCTGGCGCCGTTGCCGGGGAGATCAAGACACGCTGCAAGGGGAGTCTCCACTTCCAATCTCTTTACTTTGTTTTTGTCTTGCTTTATTTTATTTACTACTTTGTTTGCTGCATTATATCAAAACACAAAAAAATTAGTTGCTAGCTTTACTTTATCTACTGTCTTGTTCTCTATATTAAAAACACACAAAAAATTAGTTACTTGCATTTACTTTATTTAGTTTGCTTTATTTACTACTGCTAAAATGGGTACTGTTGAGAATACTAAGTTGTGTGACTTCACTAGCACCAAAATAATGATTTCCTATGCACACCTATTGCTCCACCTGCTACTACAGCAGAATTCTTTGAAATTAAACCTGCTTTACTGAATCTTGTCATGAGAGAGCAATTTTCTGGTGTTAGTTCTGATGATGCTGCTGCCCATCTTAATAATTTTGTTGAACTATGTGAAATGCAAAAGTATAAGGATGTAGATGGTGATATTATAAAACTTAAATTGTTTCCTTTCTCATTAAGAGGAAGAGCTAAAGATTGGTTGCTATCTTTGCCTAAGAATAGTATTGATTCATGGACTAAATGTAAAGATGCTTTTATTGGTAGATATTATCCTCCTGCTAAAATTATATCTTTGAGAAGTAGCATAATTAATTTTAAGCAATTGGATAATGAACATGTTGCTCAAGCATGGGAAAGAATGTAATCTTTGGTAAAGAATTGCCCAACCCATGGACTGACTACTTGGATGATCATCCAAACCTTCTATGCAGGATTGAATTTTTCTTCGCGGAACCTATTGGATTCAGCTTGGGGATGCTGATACGTCTCCGACGTATCGATAATTTCTTATGTTCCATGCCACATTATTGATGATATCTACATGTTATATGCACATTTTATGTCATATTTATGCGTTTCGGAACTAACCTATTGACAAGATGCCGAAGTGCCAGTTGCTGTTTTCTGTTTTTGGTTTCAGAAATCCTAGTAACGAAATATTCTCGGAATTGGACGAAATCAACGCCCAGGTTCCTATTTTGCCCGGCAGCATCCAGAACACACGAGAAGGACCAGAGGGGGCACCCCCCTGACCATAGGCCGGCGCGGCCAGGCCCTGGCCGCGCCGCCCTATAGTGTCGTCGCCCCTTCGACCTTCTGACGCCGCCTCTTCGCCTATATAAAGGTCCTCGACCTAAAACCTCGATACGGAAAAGCCACGGTACGAGAAACCTTCCGAGCCGCCGCCATCGCGAAGCCAAGATCGGGGGACAGGAGTCTCTGTTCCGGCACACCGCCGGACGGGGAAGTGCCCCCGGAAGGCTTCTCCATCAACACCACCGCCATCTTCATCAACGCTGCTGTCTCCCATGAGGAGGGAGTAGTTCTCCATCGAGGCTCGGGGCTGTACCGGTAGCTATGTGGTTCATCTCTCTCCTATGTACTTCAATACAATAATCTCATGAGCTGCCTTACATGATTGAGATTCATATGATGATGCTTGTAATCTAGATGTCATTATGCTAGTCAAGTGGGTTTTACTTATGTGATCTCCGGAGACTCCTTGTCCCACGTGTGTAAAGGTGACAGTGTGTGCACCGTGTGGGTCTCTTAGGCTATATTTCACAGAATACTTATTCACTGTTATGAATGGCATAGTGAAGTGCTTATTTATATCTCTTTATGATTGCAATGTGTTTTGTATCACAATTTATCTATGTGCTACTCTAGTGATGTTATTAAAGTAGTTTTATTCCTCCTGCACGGTGTAATGGTGACAGTGTGTGCATCCGTGTTAGTACTTGGTTTATGCTATGATTGTGATCTCTTGTAGATTACAAAGTTAACTATTGCTATGATAGTATTGATGTGATCTATTCCTCCTACATAGCGTGAAGGTGACAGTGTGCATGCTATGTTAGTACTTGGTTTAGTTGTGTTGATCTGTCATGCACTTTAAGGTTATTTAAATATGAACATTGAATATTGTGGAGCTTGTTAACTCCGGCATTGAGGGTTCGTGTAATCCTACGCAATTAGTGGTGTTCATCATCCAACAAAAGAGTGTAGAGTATGCATTTATCTATTCTGTTATGTGATCAAAGTTGAGAGTGTCCACTAGTGAAAGTCTAATCCCTAGGCCTTGTTCCTAAATCGCTATCGCTGCTTGTTTACCGTTTATGCGTTACATCGCGTTACTACGCTTGTTTATCGTCCGGGCAAAGCACTTTTCTCGTGCCGTTGCGCTCATATATATTCATACCACCTGTATTTCACTATCTCTTCGCCGAACTAGTGCACCTATTAGGTGTGTTGGGGACACAAGAGACTTCTTGCTTTTTGCTTGGGTTGCATGAGAGGGATATCTTTGACCTCTTCCTCCCCGAGTTCGATAAACCTTGGGTGATCCACTTAAGGGAAAACTTGCTGCTGTTCTACAAACCTCTGCTCTTGGAGGCCCAACACTGTCTACAGGAAAAGGAGGGGGCGTAGACATCAGGAGGTACCTTTATGTCCATCACTTTGGGGGCGGCTACAAAGCTTCTTGATGATATGATGACAAATTACTCTGAATGGCACACGGAAAGAGCTCCACAAGGTAAGAAGGTAAATTCTGTTGAAGAAACCTCTTCCTTGAGTGATAAGATTGATGCTATTATGTCTATGCTTGTGAATGGTAGATCTAATGTTGATCCTAATAATGTTCCTTTAGCTTCATTGGTTGCCCAAGAAGAACATGTTGATGTGAACTTCATTAAAAATAATAATTTCAACAACAATGCTTATAGGAATAATTCTGGTAACAACTATAGGCCATATCCTTCTGCTAATAGTAATGGTTATGGTAATTCTTATGGGAATTCTTACAACAATAATAGAAGTGTACCCCCTGGTCTTGAATCCATGCTTAAATAATTTATTAGTACACAAACTGCTTTTAACAAATCTGTTGAGGAAAAGCTTGATAAAATTGATATTCTTGCTTCTAAGGTTGATAGACTTGCCTCTGATGTTGATCTTTTAAAATTGAAAGTTATGTCTAATAAGGATAATGAAAATAAGATTGTTACTACAGTAAATGCCATCCAAGTTAGAATTAATGAGAATATAAGATTAATGGCTGAATTGCGTGCTAGGTGGGATAGAGAAGAAAATGAAAAACTAGCTAAAGAAAATAATGTAGCTAAAGTTTGGACTATTACCACCACTAGTAATGTTAATGATTCACATGTTTCTACACCTTCTACTATCAATGGTAAAATAATTGGTGTTGGCAATGTTTCTACTCCTAGTGCAAAGCGTGCACAATTACCTGAAACTGCTAAAACTGCTGAAACTGCTTGTGATAAAACTGCTGAATTTTTTTTCAACATTGGGGACAATGATCCCATTGCTGTAGATCATAATGGTTTAGATTTTGATGATTGTCACATCTCTGAAGTTATAAAGTTCTTACAAAAACTTGCTAGAAGTCCCAATGCTAGTGCTATAAATTTGGCCTTTACAAAATATATTACAAATGTTCTCATAAAAGCTAGAGAAGAGAAACTAAAACTTGAAACTTCTATTTCTAGGAAGTTAGAAGATGGTTGGGAGCCCATCATTAAGATGAGGGTCAATGATTTTGATTGTAATGCTTTATGTGATCTTGGTGCAAGTATTTCTGTTATGCCTAGGAAAATTTATGATATGCTTGACTTGCCACCAATGAAAAATTGTTATTTGGATGTTAATCTCGCTGATAATGTTATAAAGAAACCTTTGGGGAGGATTGATAATGTTCGTATTATGGTTAACAATAACCTTGTCCCCGTTGATTTTGTTGTCTTGGATATTGAATGCAATGCATCTTGTCCCATTATATTGGGAAGACTTTTTCTTCGAACCGTTGGTGCTACCATTGATATGAAGGAAGGTAATATTAAATATCAATTTCCTCTCAAGAAAGGTATGGAACACTTCCCTAGAAAGAGAATGAAGTTACCTTATGATTCTATTATTAGAACAAGTTATGTTGTTGATGCTTCATCTCTTGATAATAATTGATTCACACTTTCTGCGCCTAGCTGAAAGGCGTTAAAGAAAAGCGCTTATGGGAGACAACCCATTATTTTACTTCTGCACTTTATTTTATATTTGAGTCTTGGAAGTTGTTTACTACTGTAGCAACCTCTCCTTATCTTTATTTTATTGCATTGTTGTGCCAAGTAAAGTCTTTGATAGTAAAGTCAATACTAGATTTGGATTACTGCGCAGAAACAGATTTCTTGCTGTCACGAATCTGGGCAGAATTCTCTGTAGGTAACTCAGAAAAATCTGCAAATTTACGTGATCCTAGATATGTACGCAACTTTCATTCAATTTGGGCATTTTCATCTGAGCAAGTCTGGTGCCACTTTAAAATTCGTCTTTACGGACTGTTCTATTTTGACAGATTCTGCCTTTTATTTCGCATTGCCTGTTTTGCTATGTTTGATGGATTTCTTTGTTCCATTAACTTCCAGTAGCTTTGTGCAATGTTCAGAAGTATTAACAATGATTATGTCACCTGTGAATATATGAATTATGCACTGACCCTCTAATGAGTTTGTTTCGAGTTTGGTGTGGAGGAAGTTTTCAAGGGTCAAGAGAGGAGGATGATACAATATGATCAAGAAGAGTGAAAAGTCAAAGCTTGGGGATGCCCCCTGGTTCATCCCTGCATATTTTAAGAAGACCCAAGCGTCTAAGCTTGGGGATGCCCAAGGCATCCCTTCTTCATCGACAACATTATCAGGTTCCTCTAGTGAAACTATATTTTTATTCAATCACATCTTATGTGCTTTGCTTGGAGCGTCTGTTTGTTTTTGTTTTTTGTTTTTGTTTGAATAAAATCGGATCCTAGCATTCTTTATATTGGAGATATTATGCTCCGCTGTTTCGTATGAACACATGTGTTCTTAGCTTTATTCTTAATGTTCATTGCGAAGGTTGAACTACCTCGTTCATTGATATATGGTTGGAAACGAAAAATGCCGCATGTGGTAAATGGTATAATGTCTTGAATAATGTGATGCTTGGCAATTGTTGTGCTCATGTAGATCATGTTTAAGCTCTTGCATCATGTACTTTGCACCTATTAATGAATAACTACATAGAGCTTGTTAAAATTTGGTTTGCATGATTGATCTCTAGAGTCTAGATATTTTCTGGTTAAGGTGTTTGAACAACAAGGAGACGATGTAAAGTCTTATAATGCTTACAATATGTTTATATGTGAGTCTTGCTGCGCCATTTCATACTTGAGTTTGCTTCAAACAACCTTGCTAGCCTAGCCTTGTATTGAGAGGAATTCTTCTCGTGCATCCAAATCCTTGAGCCAATAACCATGCCATTTGTGTCCACCATACCTACCTACCACATGGTATTTCTCCGCCATTCCAAAGTACATTACTTGAGTGCTACCTTTAAAATTTCTATTCTTTACCTTTACAATATATAGCTCATGGGACAAAATAGCTTAAAAACTATCGTGGTGAAGAATATGTACTTATGTGTCTTATTTCTTAGTAAGTTGCTTGTTGAGCGGTAACCATGTTTTCTGGGGACGCCATCAACTCTTTTACCTTTGTTGAATATCATGTGAGTTGCTATGCATGTTCGTCTTGTCTGAAGTAAGGGCGGTTTTCACAATCAAATGGTTTGAGTATGCATACTGTTAGAGAAGAACATAGGGCCGCTAACTAAAGCCATGATTCATGGTGGAAGTTTGTGGACAGCTAATCCTCAATCTCTTATGAGAATATTAATTGTTGAATGCTTATGCATTAAAGAGGAGTCCATTATCTGTTGTCTATGTTGTCCCGGATGGGTGTCTAAGTTGAGAATGATCAAAAGCGAGAAATCCAATGCGAACCTTCTCCTTAGACCCTTGTATAGGCGGCATAGAGGTACCCCTTTGTGACACTTGGTTGAAACATATGTTATGCAATGATAATCCGTGTTAACCCAAGCTAATTAGGACAAGGTGCGAGCACTATTAGTATACTATGCATGAGGCTTGCAACTTATAAGATGTCTTATACATAACTCATATGCTTTATTACTACCGTTGACAAAATTGTTTCTTGTTTTTAAATGAAAGCTCTAGCACAAATATAGTAATCAATGCTTCCCTCTGCGAAGGGCCTATCTTTTACTTTATTGTTGAGTCAGTTTACCTATTCTTTCTATCTTAGAAGCAAACACTTGTATCAACTGTGTGCATTGATTCTTACATTTTTACCTATTGCACTTGTTATATTACTTTGTGTTGACAATTATCCATGAGATATACATGTTGAAGTTGAAAGCAACCGCTGAAACTTATATCTTACTTTGTGTTGTTTCAAAGCTTTCTACTAAGAACTTATTGCTTATGAGTTAACTGTTATGCAAGTCTTATTGATGCTTGTCTTGAAAGTATTATTCATGAAAAGTCTTTGCTATATGATTCATTTGTTTACTCATTATCTTCATCATTGCTTCGAATCGCTGCATTCATCTCATGTGCTTTACAATAGTATTGATCAAGATTATGATAGCATGTCACTTCAGAAATTATCTTTGTTATCGTTTACCTACTCGAGGCGAGTAGGAACTAAGCTTGGGGATGCTTGATACGTCCCAAACGTATCTATAATTTCTTATGTTCCATGCTACTTTAATGATGATACTCACATGTTTTATACACATTATATGTCATTATTATGCATTTTCCGGCACTAACCTATTGACGAGATGCCGAAGAGCCGGTTGTTTTCTGTTTTTGGTTTCAGAAATCCTAGTAAGGAAATATTCTCGGAATTGGACGAAATCAACGCCCGGGCCTATTTTTTCACGAAGCTTCCTAAGACCGGGGGAGACGAAGTGGGGCCACGGGGCGCCGCCACACTAGGGCGGCGCGGCCTAGAGGGGGCCCGCGCGGCCCTAGCGTGTGGGGCCCCGTGACTCTCCCGACTCCGCCCTTCCGCCTACTTAAAGCCTCCGTCGCGAAACCCCAGTCGAGAGCCACGATACGGAAAACCTTCCAGACGCCGCCGCCGCCAATCCCATCTCGGGATTCAGAGATCGCCTCCGGCACCGAGAGGGGAATCATCTCCCGGAGGTCTCTTCATCGCCATGATCGCCTCCGGATCGATGTGTGAGTAGTTCACCCCTGGACTATGGGTCCATAGCAGTAGCTAGATGGTCGTCTTCTCCTCATTGTGCTATCATGTTCGATCTTGTGAGCTGCCTATCATGATCAAGATCGTTTATTTGTAATCCTACATGTTGTGTTTGTTGGGATCCGATGGATATTGAATACTATGTCAAGTTGATTATCAATCTATCATATATGTTATTTATGTTCTTGCATGCTCTCCGTTGCTAGTAGAGGCTCGGCCAAGTTGATACTTGTGAATCCAAGAGGGAGTATTTATGCTCGATAGTGGGTTCATGCCTCCATTAAATCTGGGACAGTGACAGAAAGTTCTAAGGTTGTGGATGCGTTGTTGCCACTAGGGATAAAACATCGATGCTTTGTCTAAGGATATTTGTGTTGATTACATTACGCACCATACTTAATGCAATTGTCTATTGTTTGCAACTTAAACCGGAGGGGGTCGGATGATAACCTGAAGGTGGACTTTTTAGGCATAGATGCATGCTGGATGGTGGTCTATGTACTTTGTCGTAATGCCCTGATTAAATCTCATAGTACTCATCATGATATCTGTATGTGCATTGCTATGCCTTCTTTATTTGTCAATTGCCCAACTGTAATTTGTTCACCCAACATCTGCTATCTTATGGGAGAGACACCACTAGTGAACTGTGGACCCCGGTCCTATTCTTTACATCTGAAATACAATCTACTGCAATTGTTCTTTACTGTTCTTCGTAAACAATCATCTTCCACACAATACATCTAATCCTTTGTTTACAGCAGCCGGAGATTGACAACCTCGTTACGTTGGGGCAAAGTTCGTGATTGTGTTGTGCAGTTCCACGTTGGCGCCGGAATCCCCGGTGTTGCGCCGCACTACATTCCGCCACCATCAACCTTCAACGTGCTTCTTGACTCCTACTGGTTCGATTAAACCTTGGTTTCTTACTGAGGGAAACTTGCTACCGTGCGCATCACACCTTCCTCTTGGGGTTCCCAACGGACGTGTCAACTACACGCATCAGTCCCCAACACACCTAATACACTTGTCAGATGTATAGGTGCACTAGTTCAGCGAAGAGATAGTGAAATACAAGTAATATGGATGATTATAAGTAGTAATTGCAATCTGAAATAAAAATGGCAGCAAGCGAACATGTAGCAGAACTTGTTGGAAACGGTGTTTCAATGCTTAGAAACAAGGCCTAGGGATCATACTTTCACTAGTGGACACTCTCAACAATGATCACATAATAATTAAATAACTTCTCCTCACTTGTGCTACTCTTAAACACTCTCTTGTTGGATAACAAACACCATTCATTGTGTAGGGCTACAAGAGCACCCTCAAGCCGGAGTAAACAAGCTCCACAACGTTCGGAGTTCATATTAAAGTAACCTCTAGAGTGCATAATAGACCGTTGCAATTTAGACCGAGTACTAACATAGCATACACACCGTCAACAATAGCTATGAAAGGGGGAATAGATCACATCAATACTATCATAGTAATAATTAACTTCATAATCTACAAGAGATTACAATCATAACCTACGCCAAGTACTACATGATGCACACACTGTCAACTTTACATCATGGAGGAGGAATAGACTACTTTAATAACATCACTAGAGTAGCACATAGATTAATAGTGATACAAAGCTCATGATCACATAAAGATCACACCATGGGAGAGAGAGATGAACCACATAGCTACCGTAGAGCCCTCAGCCTCGGGAGAACTACTCCCTCCTCATCATGGGAGACAGCAACGGCGATGAAGATGGCGGTGGTGTTGATGGAGATGACTCCGGAGGCAATTCCCCGTCCCAGCAGGGTGCCGAAAGAGGAATTTCTGACCCCCGAAACTAGGTTTCGCGATGGCGGTGGCGCTCCTGGAGTCTTTCTGGAATATGATCTGTTGTTGTAGGGTTTTCCGTCGCGAGGGAATATATAGGTGAAAGGGCGGCGCGAGGGGGTGCCCGGGCCCACCCCATAGGCGGCGCGCCCCCTCCTAGGCCGCGCCCCCATGGTTTGGAGGTGGGCCCCCGGCTTGCCCTTCCGCTCCGTGTGTCCCTCGGAGAAATAGGAGGTTTGGCTTTTGTTTCGTCGAATTCCGAGAATATTGCCCGAACAGCTTTTCTGGAACCAAAAACAGCAGAAAACAAGAACTGGCACTTCGGCATCTTGTTAATAGGTTAGTCCCGGAAAATGCATAAAAACATTATAAAGTGTGAGCAAAACATGTAGGTATTGTCATAAAACTAGCATGGAACATCAGAAATTATAGATACGTTGGAGACGTATCATTGATCATATCATCCATATGACTCGTGTTCAACCTTTCGGTTTCCTGTGTTCTGAGGCCATGTATGTACATGCTAGGCTCGTCAAGCAAACCCAAGTATTTCCGCGTGTGCAACATGGCTTACACCTGTTGTATGTGAATGTAGAATCTATCACATCCGATCATCACGAGATGCTTCAAAACGACGAACTGTAGCAACGGTGCATACGAGGGGAGAACACTTTATTATCTCTATATTAATGTGAGGGATCATCTTATAATGCTACCGTCGTGATCTAAGCAAGATAAGATGCATAAAGGATTAACATCACATGCAATTCATAATGTGATATGATATGGACCTTTAGTCTTTGCTCCTTTGATCTTCATCTCCAAAGCACGGACATGATCTCCATCATCAACGGGCATGATCTCCATCATCGTCGGCGTAGCGTCAAGATCCATGGCGCCGTCTTCATGGTTCTTCACCACATGTAGCAACTATTACAACTACTTTGAAATAATACTACTACATGAAATATAAAGACAACCATAAGGCTCTTGCCGGTTGCCACAATACAATAATGATCATCTCATACATATTCATCATTACATCATGGCCATATCACATCACCAAACCCTGCAAAAACAAGTTAGACGCCTCTAATTTGGTTTGCATATTTTACGTGGTTTAGGGTTTTTGAGATCCAATCTACCTACGAACATGAACCACAACGGTGATACTAGTGTTGTCAATAGAAAGAGTAGATTGAATCTTCACTATGGTGAGAGAGACAGACACCCGCAAAGCCACTTATGCAATACAAGTTGCATGTCGAGCGTGGAGCAAGTCTCATGAACGCGGTCACATAAAGTTAGCCCGGGCCGCTT
Source organism: Lolium multiflorum (assembly GCA_030979885.1). Classification (NCBI taxonomy): domain Eukaryota; kingdom Viridiplantae; phylum Streptophyta; class Magnoliopsida; order Poales; family Poaceae; genus Lolium; species Lolium multiflorum. Next base: position 272,965,519 of record CM061753.1, on the reverse strand, counting down.
CATCCCACCATCCCGCAAGATGCAAAGTACACTAACTAAAAACAACAAAAGCATCAACGTCCACAAATCCATTGTGTTCTACTCGTGCAACCAATCTATGCATAGACACGGCTCTGATACCACTGATGGGATTCGTAGCATAGAAAATAAAAAATTCATACCGCAAGAACGAATAACAAGCCAAGATCTAATCTAGTAGATGGTAGCAACGAGATGAAGATTATGAGACTAACCCTCGAAGATTCCAAAATCTACAAGATTAGATCTCGTTGTTGATGTAGTCGATCACTTGCCGCTTTCAAAGCGCGTAGAAGATCTTGACGGTGCCACAGTCGGGTAGCACCTCCGTACTCGGTCACACGTTCGGTGTTGATGATGACGTCCTTCTCCCCGTTCCAGCGGGCAGCGGATGTAGTAGATCCTCCTCGGAATCCCGTCAGCATGACGGCGTGGTGGCGGTGGTGGAGAAATCCTACAGGGCTTCACCATAGCCGTGCAAGAGGGAGGAGGAGGAAGGGGCGGCTAGGGTTTGGGGAGAGGGAGCTAGGGCTGCGACTTGTGCACCTCTTGGGGCTCCCCTTTCCCTTCTTTTATAGGTGAAAAAGTTCCTTGGGTCGTCCAAGACCTGCTCCCAAAGTTTGGGAGAGTTCCAGTAGGTTTCTGTCAGCCGAAACCTACTAGAACTAGGACTCTTTTGCCAAATCCGAATCTGCCTTAGGGGAACTTATTAACCCTTAAGGAAAACATGGATACACCTATTATGGAACCCTCTGGACTTCCTTAGACAGTCCGGGTCGTCCCCGACACTTCCGAAACCTTTCACAATATTCCGGACTATTCCGGTCCTTCCAAAATCTTCTAGAAGCTCCGGTCAAAACACGGGACTTTTTCCGAACCCCGGAAAATGACTTCCCATATATGAATCTTATTCTCCGGACCATTCCGAATCTCCTCGTGATGTCTTGGATCCCATCCGGGACTTCGAACAACATTCGAGATCCATTCCATATTCCATATCTACTTAAAACGACATCAAACCTTAAGTGTGTCACCCTATGGTTCGTGAACTATGCAGACATGGTCGAGACTCCTCTCCGACCAATAACCAATAGCGGGATCTGGAGATCGATAATGTCTCCCACACATTCAATGATACCTTAGTGATCGATTGAACCATTTACATACGATACCGATTCCCTTTCTCACGCGATACTTTACTTGTCCGAGGTTCGATCATCGGTATCTCCATACCTTGTTCAACCTCGTTACCAACAAGTACTCTTTACTCGTACCGTGGTATGTCATCTCTTGTGACCTAGTCACATGCTTGCAAGCTAATTATATGTCATTCCACCGAGAGGGCCTAGAGTATATCTATCCGTCATCGGGATGGACAAATCCCACTCTTGATCCATATGCCTCAACTCATACTTTCTGAATACTTAATCCCATCTTTATAACCACCCATTTACGCAGTGGCGTTTGATGTAATCAAAGTACCATTCCGGTATAAGTGATTTACATGATCTCATGGTCAAAGGATTAGGTTACTATGTATCGTAAAACTTATAGCAAGTTGAACTTGATGACTTGATCTTATGCTATGCTTACTATGGGTGTGTATCCATTATATCATTCACCCAATGACATAACCTTGTTATTAACACCATCCAATGTTCATGATCAGGAAACCATGATCATCTATTAGTCAACAAGCTAGTTAAATGAGAGGCTTACTAGGGGTTGTTTACACAACACACATGTATCAATGTTTCCGGTTAATATAATTATAGCATGGAGTGTAAACATTTATCATGAACACTAAGATATAATAATAAATATTTTATTATTGCCTCTCGGGCATATCTCCGACATCTTTCCCCGCGCCCCATTGTTCTTCTTCTCCGCCAGCGGTAGCCCTTCTCCGGCAGGCGGGTGATGTCTAGTTTCTCTTCGACCTGCCGTTCTTCATGGCCGCAATATGGATCCCTGCCTTTGACAAGATGCCATGACTGCCCACGCCAGGAGCCTCTGAAGCGGTCGATCTGTAAGACGGACGACAACGACAACCGTGGACGTGAGTTCCTTGCATGCGAGAGCTTGCCATATAGAGAGGGGGATAAGGTTAGATCTCGCTCCAATTTCTCTGTTTTCTCTTGATTTTATTGTTATTCCCTCGAATTTGGGATTTAGGGTTCACGTTGTTGTTTTCAGATCCTGAAGAAATGCAGGCATTTCGAGTGGATCAATGTGTACAGAGGCTTCAATTGCAGGAATCAATTGGCGCTATTGGGGAGCGCAATTTGGGAGGGGGGACTTGCTGTAGAGAATGCGGCGGAGAGAGGAGCCGTTCCGATTATGCCTAGTACTCCCAATGCAGGACTGGTGGAAGTGAAGGGAGAACTGAAGAAAATGAACAAGCAGTTAAGGCAGCTGATCGAGTTGAAGAAGCAATCTGATGGCTGGTTGTTTTTTTTGTTGTATAATTGCGATCGGATTCTTATCATTGCTCACCAGGCGCTAGAAGTTGTTACAAGGGATAACTTGTTACAAATCCATTATTCAGTTACATGTACTTGTAGTTGTTTTCAAAGTTAGTGTGTGCATTCACCGAAATTACCAACTATATTCCCTAAAAGAAAAGGAATGCTAAAGAAAGTTGATAATTGTTAGAGGGGTGAGAAATAATCCATTCACCGATATCCCCCAAATATGCCAAATATGTATGCCTCATGTTTCTACCAAAATTACCAAAACTATATTCCCAACTATATTTCCTAAAAGAAAAGGAAAGCTAAAGATAGTTGATAATTGTTAGAGGGGTGACAATAATGCATTCACCGAAATCCACAAATATGTATGCCTCATGTTTATACCAAAATTATACCACTTTTGGGCCGTTTCAAATTACCAAAACTATATCCCAAACTATATTCCCTAAAATAAAAAGGAAAGCTAAAGATAGTTGATAATTGTTAGAGGGGTGACAAATAATGCATTCACAGAAATCCGCAAATATGTATGCCTCATGTTTATACCAAAATTATACCAGTTTTGGGCCGTTTCAAAATACCAATACTATATCCCAAACTATATTACGTGGCAAACTCGTTATTGCATATAAATAGAGGGGTGACACTCTCCACCGATAGAGAGAGAGAGAGAGGGTGGCCGCGAAGAGAGAGAGAGAGGGGTGGCCACGAATAGATGGAGAGGGGTATACTGCCCGCTAGATCAGTGGATCAACGGTTCGTGGAGTCGATCCGTGTGAGAACGGCTCAACCAATCAGAATAAGTTTGGGCTTCTGAGAGCATTTGTGACAGTACTTGAGGGCAAAACTGAGTAGTACTAAGAATCCAATGGCACATAAATAGTAAATAGACTAAGGGATTCAAACAAAAGAATTACAAAATGAAAAATGCGTGTTTTTTACAATATAATTCATATTGGGCTTCATCAAATTATTTGCAATTCAAATATACATGAGTGTGACAATTATGGCATCATTTGGACAAACTATGTTTTTGGGGAAGATGTTTTGCAAAGGGGTTTGAGTGAAAAACCATGCATCTTCATAGCTACACTAGTGATTCTGGGAAGTGGAAATTTATGGTAAAACTTGATTTTTATATGCTTGTTAAGGTTTTCTAGGTGGCAGGTTGCGTAGGAAGACTCCATGAGTAGGTACCACTATGTTTTTATTGTTTTGGATTTTTTTGCGCATGAAATGACTCAATTAGCTATGTTAATCTCATTTGTTGACTCTCTGTTGACCAGCTACTTGAGGGTAAAACTGAGTATATTGCACTTGCCAGTCTAAGTACTCGAGGGGGAAACTGAGTACAAATAAAATTTCTGTATAAGGCCCGAGGTTATAACTGAGTACACCAAACATTCCAGGGTTAGACTCGTGTTGCGGTACACGCCACCTTCGTCTTTATAGAGCCCCTCTTTCTCTCCCTCGACGCACGTTCTCACTGCAACCGCCTCTCCTGTCCCATCATCTTCTCCACAACCGAAGAAAAAACCCGAAGAAAACCACCGGCGATGGAGAAGAATGAGATGCCCATTGTCGGCGCATCAGCCGTCGGCGCATCGGCCGCCGCCCCCGTCCAGCCCCCTGTCGCTGTTTCCAACGTAGCAGCCGGCGCATCAGCCGCTGCCACCATCCAGGCCCCTGTCGCTTGGGACCCGTACGAACCAGTGCCATACGTCGCGCCGGAGAACCCCTACGACACCAGCATTCGTCGACGACGAGCCGGAGGTAACCCTTTGTTCCCTTGTTCTTATCTCATTTCAATCCTTTTGTGTTAGATCTAGCGTTATTAGGGTATGTCTATTCCTAGTTCAATCCATTTGTGTTACATCTTGCGTTATTAGGGTTCGTATGTTCCTAGTTCAATACTTTTGTGTTAGATCTTGCGTTATTAGTGTTTGTGATTTGCTTTTGTTTAAGATTTGTGCCGATGATGATGAATATTTGGGCACAAATTGATTCAGGGTTTGGTCTGTAAACAATTGGTGTGTACAAATTTGTTGTGCATGATCTTTGGTTTACTGACTCAAATCCTAGATATAAGTGTGTCCAATTGTCAACACCCGGATTTTTAAGTCCAGATGCCTATTATGCCGTACATCGCAATCCCAGGAATATTGTTTTTGCGAGACATAATAGATGGATATCACAGAACATCATTCATTACAACACATAATTGTCTTACATCAAAGGATCACATGATCCAGTCTTAATACAACATAGTGGATCTAAGGATCCAATTACAAAACACATAGCGGAAGCGAAGTAGTGGTTGCGGTCCATCTGTTCCACAGGCAACTGTTAACGCCAGGAGTAGTTCTAGTTATCGTAGACATCTTGCTGTCCATCTTCATGGTACTGGTTCTCCTCTTCATAGTCTGGCCATTTGAATAGCCAGGGACAAAGCCATGAGTACTTTAAAGTACTCGCAAACTAATACTAGTGTAAGCATTATCAATTAGAGTAAGGGGGTTCTAAGCTCTAGGTTTATTTGCATAAAGCCAGTTTTATTTCATAAGTACTTCAGTAATAAAAGACTCTTCATTTTCCTAACTTACTCAAGTGGGAACATTAGTGTCATTCCCACAACTCTGTTGTGATTCAAGTCAAATTCACCTTTCAAGTTCAAGTCACAAGTCACCCTTCACATGTCACATTTTTGAAATGTTCTGATGACGGAACAATATGGCCTTTCCAACCGTCCATAACCGTGGACACGGCTATTCGAATAGTTTTACACTCTGCAGAGGTCGCACACTTTTGCCACAACATTTGCAATAATCCGTCAGGGTTAACTGGCCCTGATATATCACACTCTGTGTGCGGACTACCAACCATAACCTTTCACTTACATACCCTAGCATAGGCACCTCTCCCCATGAGCTTGGCCTCCCAGTGAAGACAAACCGTCACTGGAACTGCACAGGGCTTGGGCCGGACATTCACCTCATTTCACGTCATTTCACATCATTTCACATTTCAATGGAGGCAGCCTCGGCATAACCCCTATGACGCTTGTTTAGAGGGAACCCATACTAAAGCACATAAATTTCCAGTTAAGCCCTTACCCATAATCCGAACCCAACCATCAGTTTTTGTAAAGTTCACCATGTCATTCACAAGTCATATTCACCTTCAAAATCTTTCAATAGAATGACTCATCATTCCAAGGTTTTCAAAGTCATTGGTTTTCACATATTCCCATCTAGAGTAGTCACTTTTAGTTTTAGCACTAGCAACTAGTCATGAGGGGTACTATTTAACTTGTAGTTCTCTAGGCTAAGTGTGATGCTCTTGTACTACTCTATATCTAGACCAAGTGAATCATGAATTCCAAAAATAAAATTTAATAAAACAAAGTCAAAAACTTGTAAGGTAAAAACTTGGGTTGGGATCATTAAAACACAAAGTAATATGTAATGGTGCCTTGCTCTAGTAGAGCTTTGCATTTGGTTAACTTGCAAGAGTATAGCTTGCCTTGAGTGGTGTACTGATCAAAGTGGTCTTCTTCTTCCTGGAAGTAGACCTCCTCCTCCCGGTATTCCTCGGTACTAGCGTCTAAAAACGGATACGAGGTACAAAATCACCAAACAAATCTTAGGAGCTAGACTAAGCACACACATGATTCACACAAGCTATTCTAGCATCACAACCTTATTAACATGTTGGTTGACTTTGTTTTCTTTTTAAGAAAAATAATTTCCTCTCATTGAAATAATTATTAAAGTTGTTATTTATGTTCTTTGAGAAATAATTTCTTCTCATTGAATCTTGTTAAGATTTAATTTCCTCAAATAATAATAAGGTATGAATACATGTTGACCAAGGTCAACACTTCATATTTATCATTTTGGAAAATGATTTAAATGAGGTACTACACCTCATGCAATTTAAACACTACTATTGCAACAATTTAATATCTCAAAGTAATCAAGTATGGGGTGCTATAGCTAAGATCATTTCCTCATATTGAATCACTTGAGACAAAGATTTAAATGAGAGGAAACCTCTCATACCATTTAATATTTAAATTTTGGGAAAATTAAGTGGACTAGAAATAGCCACATAGCCATTATTTTGCTCTAGCCCATGATCATATGAAGCAACCATGTTATATTTTTACATAATCAATTAGACAATATGAAATGTGATTTATGAGAGTTGGAATCAACTCAAAATCATTTGGTTAATCTTTAATAAATGTTGGAAGTTTGAAAAGGCCCTGCCTTGTTATTTTTACTACACAAGTTCTACAATGAATCTAGGGTTGAGACCAGTGTAGTTGTTTAGATAATCTAACAAGCTTTCCAAATATATAAAATTCATGAAATTTGGTTGAGTAGATTTGATTCTATTTAATTTTGAATATGGCATCAGCAAGCAATTTGAATTAAATTGAAATATTCGAATTCAAACGAATGGGCTCGCGCGGGAAACTAACTGGGCCAAACAGAGAGAAAAAGAATGGGCCGGACCAGTTTGCGTCCAGCGCGAGCAGGCCGCCTCAGCGATACTTTAACACCGAACCGGTATGTTTTGATTTGGACCGTAGGATTAGATGACGATCTAACGGCGCACGGCCGTCGTCGTCTCCGGCGAGAGGAGGTTACTGGCGCGGCGATGGTGGGGGTCAGCGAGCTCACCGGCGGTCGGTGAATGTCGGCGTTGACGCGAGGCGACGTTGCGGAGGATGAGGAGGCTCCTGGTACCGGCAGCGTCGCGTGAGGTGGCGTAAATCGATGGCTTCGTCTGCGGCGGTTCCGCGGCCTCTGGCGTTGAAATTGGAGGGCGACGGTGGCTAATGTGGAGAGGAGTGTGGTCGAGGAGAGGTTCTGAGAGGAGGGGATGTTGGTGGTGTGGAGATTTGAGAGAGGGGAGTGCCCCTTTTATAGCGGCTGGGCGAGGCCGTGGTTCTGCGGTGAGGTCATCCATGGCGACGTGTCTACAGGGGCGCAGAGGGTTGGGCGCCGACGCAGGTGAGTCGGCGACGTCAGGGCGGTCACGTAGGGCTTGATTGCGGTGAAAACGGGGCAGTGACGCGCTCGGGATGTTGATGGAGGCGCACGGTACTGCGGTGGACGTCGGCGATGGCGAGGCGAATGGCGCGCGGAGAGAGCGAGGAGAGGACGAGGGTGACGTGCGGCGATGCTGCTCTGGCGCGTCCAGGGCGTGTCGCGGCGCGCTTTGGCGCGTCGTGGACGTCACTGGGCGTCCTTGTGCTAGCGCGTGTGATGCTCCTCTTCGTCGATGGCAAGTACTGGCGTGTCCGGGAGAGTGAGGGGGAAGTCAATGACATGGTGGTGCATGCTGGAAAAGGATGGAGAGAGGAGTGGCATGGTGTGTGCCATGTCATGCACGGCATGGTTGATTGGTGATGATATCATGTACTAGCTCGTGTCTCTGGTGCTTGGCAAGATGCAGGGCGTACAGGAGAGTACATTTGATGACCAAGGCTTGATGGTTTAGGCGATAATCCACTGGATATATGCATGTGTTGGGTTGGCAGCAATGGTGCACACCAGGTGCTCGACCAAATGGCCGCATGAAGCAAATTTTGGAATTTTGCAATGATTTTTGGTGGAGTTGATTCATATAATATTTGGCACACAATGGTGGTGGTGGTGTGCAAATTTGAATTGATTTGCAAGATTTCAAAAATGGCACAATCTAGAATCTGTTTGAATGTTGCTACTTTGCTTGATGAGAATTTGAAATTGAGAAAGAATTTGCAGGGGTGGTTTTGACCAAAGTTGTTCACCTTGATGAGGTCTTGGATGAGGTGCAAAGAGTTGAGATTGTTTGGTTTAAAAATCTCTTAATAGAGAGGCTCAAAGTAGGTGTCATGATATAAAATGCAATTTTGACAATTATCTTATGTGAGCTCAATTTGAATTCTATTTTGATTTGATTTGAGTTTCTTTGATTCAAATGGTCTTCTTAAGTGTTTAGTAACAATCTCCAACCAATGACACCAGCCAAATTGGCCTAGGTTAAGGTTTTGCAAAATTGGCCATAAGCACATATGTGAGTTTCATGTTTTTATTTTATTTTATTTTTCTTTGACCTAAGGTCACCAATTTGGGTTCCTTGTGTGTTAGGTTAAGTGTAGTGATGGTTTCAAACCATTTAGGTAAAGTATAGTGGCATAGGTCAAGTTTTGCCATTATGGCTATATGCCACATATGTGAGGTGGTGTGCATTTTTCTATTCTTCCTCTTTTCTTCTCTTTGATCACATTCATTATGGTTTAGGGTTTTAGCACATTTGATAAGCATACCAACAATCATCATGGCATTTAGCACAAGAATTAAGCATGAGCACTATGCATAGCACATGATGTAATAAAAGTTTTTGTTGGTTCTCATTTTTGGAAAAAGGGAAATTCATTTTCGGTTTGTTTTAAAATTTGGGATGTTACACCAATGTAACTGAGGCTACCTCTTTTTTTCGAGCCCATATTATCATGCATGATCTTTTGTTCACTCTCTGTTCCATCATCGTTGCAATTGATTCCGTGTTTTTTGCACGATCTTTGGTGCTACGTGACAGGTGCAGAGCAGCGACGTCGACAGCGATGACGAGTCCTTATACACCAAGACTCGTCACGTCCTCAGGAGGCCGCAGTCCGGCCATTACGATGGCCCCTTTGCTCGAGGCATTTACAAGTGCCCCTTCTGCAACAGGAAGATCCACGCCACCGACTTCAACTGCATGGTGAACCATGCTGAATCCATTGGCAGATGCGGCGCTAGAGTTGGAACGACCGTGAACGTGCATGCGTTCATGGCCAAACACAAAGCACTTGGGATTCACCTGCGCAACCTCCAAGCGAATCACAGGAGCTACCTGAGGCGTTGAACGTGCCTCTCTATATGTGACTGCTCTATCTGTAGAGCAGCTTAAATTCATGTAAAATGTAGTTTATGTTGTATCTATCGGTACTACTATTGGATCTGTCGTGAATATATCTATGCTATGTTGGCTGCTGTATGCAGCTTATCCTATATTTTCTCTGGATTTGTGCCCTAGATTTCCTACCTGATTGGGTAAAAACGAATGCATAAAGAAATGAATGGCGTTAAAAAAGCAGAAGGAGAAGCTGCTCTAGATTTGCTACCAATTTGGGTTATCAAATATGAATGAGATCGAGCGAGAGAGAGGAAAAGGTACATTGAAAACTGCTAATCTGGGCGAAAGACACAGAAACCACTCGTGCCCACGTCCCGGACCCACACGGCTCCACACGCTACGACCATACAAATATGGTCTCGTCATGTCCAACGTGGTCCCTTCCTACCATCCCCACACGACGTGGCCCCACACGACGCGGCCCCACAAATGACACGACCCCACTCGTCAGCACGGAACGGTCAACTTAACGGATTCCTTCTGCCTGAGCTCCTTCTGGGTTTCAGACAAGGGCTTGGGGAAAACTGAGGAAAAACTAAGGAGCTGGGGAAAACTGAGTACAACTAAGGACCTGAGGGAACGAAAATAGAAATCCCAAAATATAATGGCGTCAGTTTATTTTATCTCCTCATTAACCAACAAGGTTTGGATACGTCTCTCGGATACTCCATCATCACTATGATACTCCAAGAAATGTGAGTTGTAGAATAATTTAATAACTCTCTTAGATGTTTGCTAAAACTCGTAATTCAAATATTTCCACCATGATCCAATCATAGATATTTGACTTTTCTATTACGATGATTTCCACTTCATGCTGAAATTTATTTGAATCAATTCAAAAGTTTCAAACATCTTCCTCATTGAATATATCCTTATATATATGATGACCCACAAGTATAGGGGGTGTATCGTAGTACTTTCGATAAATAAGAGTGTCGAACCCAACGAGGAGCAGAAGGTGTTGACAAGCAGTTTTGATGAAGGATTCACTTTAAATGCTCACGGACAAGTTTTCAGGAGGTTTTGATATAGCACATAAATAAAATACAAGTAAGTAAAATGCGAGAATAATAATTGCAGCAGGTAGCCCAATCCTTTTTAGCACAAAGGACAAGCCGGTTTGTTTATTTATGATGACCAAACGTTCTTGAGGACACACGGGAATTTAGTCTAGTGCTTTCGCTTCATATAGTTGATTAATCTTCATTGTTTTGATAAGTGTTGTGTGGGTGAACCTATGCTAATGCACCGCCCTTCCTAGGACTAATACATACTTGTGATTAAACCCCTTGCAAGCATCCGCAAATACAAGAAAGTAATTAGGATAAATCTAACCACAGCCTTAAACTCTGACATCCTGCTATCCCTCATGCATCGATATACCAATGGGGGTTCAGGTTACTATCACTCCGGCAACCCCACAATTAGCAAACGAATACAAGATGCATTCCCCTAGGCCCATAAAGGTGAAGTGTCATGTAGTCGACGTTCACATGACACCACTAGAAGAATAACACCACAACTTAAATATCAAACCATTAAATATTACTCAACATAGTTCACTACTAACATTTGGACTTCACCCATGTCCTCAAGAACTAAACAAACTACTCACAAGACATCATATGGAACATGATCAGAGGTGATATGATGATGGATAACAATCTGAACATAAACCTTGATTCAACGGTTTCACTCAATAGCATCAATAACAAGGAGTAATCAACACCGGGAGAGTTTCCCCTATGAAATACTCAAGATTCAACCCTAGATGTTACAACGGAGATGAGGTGCAGCGGTGGAGATGATGGTGGTGGAGATGATGATGATGATGATCCCAATGAAGTCCAGCTCGATGATGGTGACGATGGCGACGATTTCCCCCCCGGGAGGGAATTTCCCGGTAGATTTCTGAGAGCTCTTTTCTCTCTGGTGTTTTCCGCCTCGAGGAGGCGGCGATGACTATCCTCGATGTTCCCCGCACCTTAGGGTTTCTGGGAGATGAAGTACGCGAAAGGGCGATGGCCGAGGGGGTTGTGGGCCCCCTCCCCACGTGGCGGCGCGCCGGTATTGGTGGCCGCGCCGGCTCATGGGGAGGGCCCATGCGGCCCTCCTCGGCCTCCCCTTTTGGCTGGCTCCGTCATCTGGAAAAATAGGAGCTTCGGTATATTTTCCGTCAATTGTTGATCTTCAGAAATATTGTATCCTGACGGTGCTTTTTCCAGCAGAATTCTGACTCCGGTGAGTAATTCTCCAATAATCATGAAACATGCAAAATAGGTGAAATAACATAAGTATCATCTCTAAATATGAAATATATCAATGAATAACAGTAAGTTATGATATAAAATAGTGATGCAAAATGGACATATCAATATACACTGAATTCATTGTTGGAAGTTTTCATGAAGTAGAGGAATCTTCCGCACACAACTATGCCTAAGAACCATATACATCATCATGTATGTTTCCACTAAGCTAGTTAATAGTTCAACTCTTGGCCTATGAACGGTATTTCAGTCATTCTCTTTACAAGATATTTGCAAGCGTCAAACAATTCAAAAATCGAATGACTCCAAAAATCCATTTGCATGGAGTTTCTTCATGCGTTCCTTTCTAACATGACCTAAATGGCGGTTCCACAAATAAGTAGAATTCACATCATTTGTCTTATGACATTTTAGCGTCAGTGTTATGCATGTGTGTTACACCATAAAGATTTATAATAACTTATCCATCGTACATGGAATACTGTCATAATTTGAACAACTCATTGTTTTCATTTGACCAGAACAAAATAAAAATTATAAGGTTCTTTATTATGAATCTGAAGGGCTAGGTAGAATGCCAACGACGAACATAATAACTCTTTATTTTTGTTCCAGACGTGCATTATCACCACATTCCTTGTCACTCACTTAGGCCATAACATTCTTTTATTGTTTTGTGTTGTATGACATCTCATACCAACCAATATGGTACAAATACCTAAGAATTTTATTATGTGACCAAACAAAGAATACATTCATAACATGTATATCATCTATATACACATGAGCTAGACTTTCTTGTCTTTTCTTTCTTTCTGCCAAAAACTTTTGTAGCTTCTCTTTTGGCTTTCCTCATTTTTAAGAAAACACTTCAACATCAATAACTTCCAGGTTTGTCGGTCAAATACCAATAACCTTGAGGTTCTTACTTTGAAGTTGATCATCACATGACAAGTGTTCCGGATTTCACTATTAGTGAATTTTTTATGTGATGAACAATTTCACTCATAATTTTTTTGCATCAAATCATGACGACTTTCTGAGACCATGTCCGTACATGCCAGGCTCGTAAAGTTTAACATCAGTATTCGCATGTGCAAATCTAGCTTGCACCCGTTGTATGCACACGTAGAATCTATAACATTCGATCATCATGTGATGCTTCGAAACGACGAGTCTTAGCAACGGTGCATACTAAGAACGATCACTTCATGGATATGCGAATATCGTTAGTGCCTAACTAGTTTGGAGGATCAGGACACCTAGGGTCTTCAAACTTCGTACATTCCCATAAAACTTATGAGTTTATGCAGTCTCACTAGATTATATTCTATCATCTTGCAAAAAAGGTCTTAGATATCACATATATCTCATACCTCGCTTAATTATGAAAACAAAATTTCCAGCTCCTTACTTTTCAAATAGATTTGAACTTCAAGTTGTACGGAGACAAGATGATTTTAGTTACTAACTGAAACCATTGCTCTTTGAATCAGCAATGTGAGGGTTACCAAAAGTTTGCAATAGAACTTGATCATTTCTTGATTCTTTAACAATACGGTACTAGTCCGTAAAGTTACTTGTCAGACTTAATTAATAGTGTTTCTATCTCAATTACAAGACCAACGCATGATATGTAACGGATGCCAATTCTACAATTTAATTCAAAATACTATTCAGACTATATTCATGATAATTAGTTCAAGTTTTAATCTAATTACTAATGAACTCCCACTTAATACAGCATCCCTCATAGTTGTTTAGTGGCACACGATCCATCGTCACTACACCAAATCCGATCATCACCTGAGATGATGTAGCTTCAATGGCGAACATCAACATGTTGATCATATCATCCATATGACTCGTTTTCAACCTTTTGGTTTCCTGTGTTCCGAGGCCATGTCTGTACATGCTAGGCTCGTCAAGCAAAACCAAGTATTTCCGTGTGTGCAACATGGCTTACACCCGTTGTATGTGAACGTAGAATCTATCACATCCGATCTTCACGAGATGCCTCGAAGAATTTTAGCAACGGGAGAACACTTTATTATCTTGATATTAATGTGAGGGATCATCTTATAATGCTACCATCGCGATCTGCAAGATAAGATGCATAAAGGATTAACATCACATGCAACTCAAAATATGTGATATGATATGACCTTTCTTCTTATACTTTTGATCTCCATCTTAAAAGCACATGAGCATGATCTCCATCATCACCAGCATTGCACCAAGGTCCATGGCGCCGCTTCATGGTTGTCCATCACTTATAGCTACTATAACAACTACTTGAAATAAAACTATTACATGATGAATAGACACGCATGTCTTAACAAATTTAAAGACAACCTTTAGGCTCCTGCCAGTTGCCAAAATACAATAATGAACATCTCATACATCAAATATAATCATCATCACATCATGGCCATATCACATCAGCAAACCCTGCAAAAACAAGTTAGACTCCTCTAATTTGGTTTTCATATTTTACGTGGTTTAGGGTTTTCGAGTAAGATCCAATCTACCTACAAACATGAACCATAATGGTGATACTAGTGTTGTGAATAGAAAGAGTAAATTGAATCTTAACTATGGTGAGAGAGACAGACATCCGGTCATATAAAGTTAGCCCGGGCCGCTTCATCCCACCATCCTGCAAGATCAAAGTACACATAACTAAAGACAACAAAAACATCAACGCCCGCGAACTCATTGTGTTCAACTCGTTTGACAGATCTATGCATAGACACGGCTCTGATACCACTGATGGGTTCGTTGCATGGAAAACAAACAATTTCTACCGTGAACATGAACAAAAACCAAGATCCAATCTAGGAAGAAGCAATATATAATCTATGAAGATCGAAACAACGAGATGTATGAAGAATAATCCTCGAAGATCCAAAGCCTTACGAGATCAGATCTCGTTGTTGATGTAGTCGATCGTCCCGATGATGCAATCCGGCAACACTTCCGTACTTGGTCGCGCGTACGGTGTCGGTGAAGTCCGTCCTCTCCCCGTTCCAGCGGGTAGTGGAGGTGTGGTAGATCCCCTCGGAATCCCAGCAGCACGACGGTGTGGTGGTGGTGGTGGAGGAGAAAAGCTGCAGGGCTACACCAAGCCGGAGCAGACTAGCGGTGGAGGAGAGAGGGTGCGGCCATACTTATGGTGAAGGGGTGGCTACGCCCCCTGCCCCCTCCCCTCTTTATATAAGGGGGAGGTCGGTTGGGGTGGCCCCCCTACGCCCTAGTCCCATCTAGGGCCGGCAGCCAAGAAGGGGGAGGGGATTTCTTCCCCCCCCCCCCAAGTTGATCCCCCCTAGGGTTTGGGGAAACCCTAAGGGTGGCCGGCCTGGGCCTTGAGGGCTTGGTGCGCCTGGCCCATTAGGGCAAGGAAGCACCCCCTCGGCCTATGTTGGCCCTCCTAGGGTCGTGGGTCCCATGGTGGACCCCTCGGAACCTTCTAGAACCTTCCTGGTCTTTCACCGAAAAAATCCCGAACTTTTTCGAAACCTAGAAATCAACTTCCCTTATATGAATCTTATTCTCCGGACCATTCCGGACCTCCTCGTGATATCCTGGATCCCATCCGAGACTCCGAACAAACTTCAGTCTCCATCTCATATTCTGAATCTACTTATACGACATCGAACCTTAAGTGCGTCACCCAACGGTTCGTGAACTATGTAGACATGATCGAGACTCCTCTCCGACCAATAACCAATAGCGGGACCTGGAGATCCATAATGGCTCCCACACATTCAGCGATAACTTAGTGATCGATTGAACCATTAACATACGATACCGATTCCCTTTGTCACGCGATACTTTACTTGTCCGAGGTTTGATCATCGGTATCTCCACACCTAGTTCAACCTCGTTACCGATAAGTACTATTTACTCGTACCGTGGTATGTCATCTCTTGTGACCTTGTCACATGCTTGCAACCTAATTACACGACATTCCACCGAGAGGGCCCAGAGTATATCTATCCGTCATCGGGATGGACAAATCCCACTCTTGATCCATATGCCTCAACTCATACTTTCAAAATACTCAATCTCATCTTTATAACCACCCATTTACGCAATGTCGTTTGATGTAATCAAAGTACCCTTCCGGTATAAGTGATTTACATGATCTCATGGTCGAAGGACTAGGTAACTATGTATCGAAAGCTTATAGCAAGATGAACTTAATGACTTGATCTTATGCTATGCTTATTTGGGTGTGTGTCCATTATATCATTCACCCAATGACATAACCTTGTTATTAACAACATCCAATGTTCATAAGCAGGAAACCATGACCATCTATTAATCAACAAGCTAGTTATACAAGAGGCTTACTAGGGACTCTGGTTGTTTACACAACACACATGTATTAATGTTTTCAGTTAATACAATTATAGCATGAGGTGTAAACATTTATCATGAACACTAAGTTATAACAATAACTACTTTATTATTGCCTCTCGGGTATATCTTCAACACGGTTGGTGTCTCCAACCGGGACTAAAGTTACCGTTACGAACTGGGATTAAAACTTTTCGACGTCCTAGCCATTTGAATCGGGGCTGATGGGCACATTTGTCCTGGATTCAAACACAGCCGGGACTATTGCTTCGAGCAGCTCCGAACAAAAGACTTGTTTTCTACTAGTGTATTATCATTGAAAAACAACGGAACTAGCCAACCATAAAACCAAGGGAAAATTGGCTAGAGACACCGTTATTTTCAGTCATTTGCCTAAACACACCACTAAAACAAGCCTTTCCCAAGTACCATTATACTTTTGTCGACAAATGCCGAACCACACCCTATTATCCAAAACGGAAATTTTTGACTTTTCTCAGATGAAATTACCATCTTGCCCTTTAGAAAATATCCCTAGGCCTTTTTCTCTGGCCACGAGGAAACGAACCAGGCACGATCCCACAGAACAAACTAGGTTGAACAGCGACCAAACCTAGCGCCGCTCCATTGCGATGGCCGCCACAACGCCAGCTATCTCTGCCGCTACCCCAACACCGACGTTCTCCGCCACCAGGGCAGCCTCCCTCATCCGCCCCCTCCCGCCTCGGCGTCGCCCCCGTCAAGCATCGCCGGCCAGTCCCGAAACTTGACCGACGTGGCAAGGTGCAGCACCATCCAGTCCAAAGTCCAGTATCGGGCGTTCTCGCCGGGACCTGCAGCGAGCGTTCTTTGCCGCAAAAACCGACGCCCTCGCGCTTGACCAATTTCAAGCCAACGGCCATGGACGGCGGCTTGCCCTGGGTTCCTCACGGGTAATTTTCTGCCCCGATTCCCGTCTCAATTAGGTGTGTGGTAGCATAATATCTTATGAGATGCCATATCGTATCCATGTCTCTATTAATTTGCATAGGATGTATAGTAATTCAGCTACTAGAATTGATGTCCGTGTAGTGTGTGCCTATGCTGAAGTTGGTGATATTGGGACACAAATTTGGCATTGAACTAGGGACGAATTGAAATTTCTAGACAGAGATTGTGTCAGTTTCAAAGATTTCAATGAAGAACTTGACCAAGAAATAAAACATAGGCTCAATCAGAAGTTCATCACTTTCTAGGATAAAGTTAGTAATTCTTTTCCAGAAATCAACTGTGACAATTCGTTGTTGACTGCGATAGATATGTATTGGGATTAAAGAAGGCTTCCTATAATGGTGTTATTTGCAAAGGGGATATCAATACATCTGCTTGTGTCCCACAGTTAATAGCCTCTCTAAATCAAACTGATAAGCAGCAACATCAGCAATCTACTGATAATGACCAACTATGTTCATAGTGAGCATGAGTCTTCTAGATGGGAGGACTTGGGAGGTATGCAGTGTTTGATCAAGTATATTTATTATCGCATATTTGTTCTATAACATGGTTCTGATTTATACATTTATTATGTATAAATAAAGAAGATGCCAAGGGAACACAATTGTGGAAGCACAGGGATAGTGGAGAAGAACTGCATGGCAAATAACCATTGGGTGTGTGACAGGGCCATGGAATGGCTCTCAAAGGATGCTAGCATCGTTGCCTTGCGTGGATGTGTTGATGGGTTTCTCCATGGTTGCGGACCATATCTAGGCGTGGACTCAACAACACTAACTGGTAAGTGGGAAGGACAACTTGCATGTGTCATTGCTATTTTTGGAAACCACTAGATGTTTCCAGTAGCTTATGGTGTATTTGGCTCAGAGACGTCTGATAACTGGACATGGTTTTTTAATAGGCTACATATGGCTATTGGGTCACCCCTGGATTAAGTTATTATATCCAAAAATGCAGGTAAAGGTACAGATGTTGATGTTACTAAAATTTTCACCATTGGAGTGGAGCATAGAGAGTGCATGAGGCACTTAGTCAAGAATTTCATGAGAAAGTTTGGTGGTGATGTCTTCTTAAAGAACCTGTGGCCACATGAAGAAAACTTGCAATGAGACGGTGCTCGATCCTAATGTCCCTCCGCCTGCACCACCTAAACCGAAGAGCGTGAGGAATATATATAGGAGCAAGAAGAAGGCAATTGAAGTTCAAGCTGAAGCTACACCGGTTGAAGCACCACCATATGTGCACATGGAAGCAACTACACCGTCAAAGGCCCTGACTCCCGCCATGGATATTCATAGCCCAATAACCAGAAGGTATTCAAATCCACACATTTTTTACTCTATTACATGCTAGCTGAAATATTTACACTTGTGTTTGTATGTTTTTACAGCCGCCAGCGGCAGCTAGATCTTGATCCTGCAGCGATTTGTGTAGTGTCCACACCAACTAAACAACTTGCTTCTAATGTTGATAGCAATAGCCCTATGACAAGAAGGTACTCAAGTCTGCAAGTTTTCTACAATATTTACATGATATTTTTTTCCTGATTTCCATGCTGATGATATTGTAGCCGTAAGAAGAAATTGGGTCTGGATGCTGTTATGCACAAGACGTCAAAAGTTGCTTCCATGTGCCATATGTAATAGGGATATGCAAATATTTTTACTTGCTGGTTGAAATTGATGTGGTTTATAAACCTGTCATTTTGTGGCAGCTTAGGCTGAGCTTTTTTTCAAGTTGAACTTATGCTGAAACTGTTCGGTCAATAATTGTTGTCTGTGTTAAATCTGTGTTAAATCTGTGCTGAAACTGTTCGGTCAATAACTGTTCGGTCAAGCTATGAGAGCCGATGAATACAACTGCTACGGTTGAAGAATTGCAAGCATACCAATATAGACTCGCCCGTGCTGGACGAGAACTCGAAAAGCAAACAGCTGAGCTTAATAGGAGGAAAGCCGCAGCTTCTGCGTCAAGCCGAAGAAGGGCAGAACTCAGCCGACATTCAGGAACTTCGGAATCCAATCACGGTGCAGCCCGTAATAGGGGAAGATCTAGGCTGCAGAACATACCTAAAGTTGAGAGGGAAAACTTGGTACAGAACCTCAACATGTCCTTTATGTCAATAGACACAAGGGGGAACATTATTCTCAAAACACCGGAAGCTGGGTACATGGTGACTCAGGCCTTCATACTGGCAAACAGACCACCTCCTGGAGATCCGAGGGAAGCATTGTATAACATGGCCATGGCAGGAGTTGGAGTCATGGGAACAGCGTTCGCAAACACAGGCACACCTCCTGAAGGTGCTCCAAGGCAAAATAGTCCACAACCAACAGTAGTAGTACAGGACCCGCCAAGAACAAGCGCGGCAAGAAATACATCGACACAGGCACGAGTTGATAGGGCACGGCAAGAAAGGAGGGAATGTCGGCAGTCACCAGAAGTCGACGAAGAGGAGATGTGCGGGCTCCCCTATTTTACTCGAAGAGTTCGCAAAACGCGAGTCCCATCTGGTTTCAAGTTACCCGATAATTACAAGAAGTTCGATGGCCTGCAAGATCCAGAGGATTGGCTAGTCGATTATCTGGAAACAGTGAAATTGACGGGAGGAACCAAAGCAACTGTCATGCAGAGCATCCAAGTGCACTTAAGTGGAGCAGCGCGGTCATGGATCAAAAAGCTACCACCTGGATCCATCGACAGCTGGGAATCTTTCGAGGACATGTTCGTAAAAAATTCTTATCTACATGCAAGAAACCTGCGTCAATAGAGCAGCTGCGAGCTTGTAGACAAAAGTATGATGAGTCGATGAGGACGTACATTCAGAGGTGGAACATTATCAAAAACTCGGCGGAAAACATATCTGATGAAAGAGCGATAGATGCGTTTGTCGTTGGAATTCGAAGGAAAGATCTAGTCGAGGATTTGGGAAGGACTAATCCAAAAACAATAGCAGCACTGATGGAAATAGCGAATCGCTGGAGAGATGGAGAAGATGTTGTTCATAATAAGCGGCATAGGTCGCCTGAGGATGATCGAAATCGAAATATACAAAATAGACGATGATTCTCTCGCCAGTTCTCCGACTATGACGGTCCCGGCCAAATATCGGCTGGCCTCCGAGGAAATAGCGGAAATAACAATCGAGATGATTATCAAAAGAGTGGTGAATAGCGTGGCGACTACAGGGATAGTCCACATCCTAACAAGCAAAATAATGGTCCAAGGTTCCAGAGGCCATACATATCTCCCGAAGATATGATGAACGGATCATGTCAAATGCACTTCTATCTCGACAATAATGGGAAGAGTCAGTCAGGATGTTTGCAGAAGGATTGCCGAACTTTCCAGGCGTTGAACAGATACGTGGGACACGCAAACGCACAGGCATCACATAGAAACCCTCAGGGGCCAAGGAGTGAGATCCACCTACCACCTCCTCCCGCGATTACGGACGAAAATCGACATCAGTTACAAATAGCGGCGGCTCCACACCCACCTCCTTATATCGACACCAATGGCGCGGTCTCGATGATTCAGAAGGCCAGGCCATCCAACAGGGCTCAGAAAGTAATTTCGCGACAAGTCTTCATGGCAGAGAAGATGCCTCCACCAACAATCGAGTACCTGAATTGGTCGGGACATGACATCGGCTTCACCGTAGCGGACCATCCGCAGCAAGTTCCTCGACCAGGGCAATCAGCATTGATCTTACCAGCGGTGATCGCAGGATTCGACGTTTCACGAGTATTCATAGATGGAGGCAGCTGTTTAAACCTCATGTACGCAGATACATTGAGGAAGATGAACATATCCCTGGCGAACTTAAAACCAACCGAGACACGTTTCCATGGTATCACACCAGACAAGCCAAGTTATCCGCTGGGAAAAATCAATCTCGACGTTCAGTTTGGAACCCGAGAGAATTACAGGATAGAAAGGCTGGAGTTTCAAGTCGTAGATTTTCCATCACAGTACCATGCTCTACTGGGACGACCCGCGTATGCCAGGTTTATGGCGGCACCACATTACACATACTTGTTGTGGAGACTTCCCGGACCCAGGGGCCCAATCACAGTAAAAGGCAGTTTCGCGTTAGCGGATAAGTGCGACAAAGATTTTCATCGACTGTCAGAAACCTTCGGGATTCAAGCAGAGTATATGGCGTCCAAGCTAACAACTGACTATGACGTGTTGCCTGAGGGAGGGAGGCCGCTAAAGGAGCCAACCTTCAACACAACCAAAAATTCAAAGGAGGTGCAGATCCACCCGACAGATCCCAAGAAGACGACATCTATCGCCACAAATATGGACCTCGCATAGGAAAGCGCGCTCGTCGAGTTCCTCCGTGAGCGCTGGGAAATCTTCGCACGGTGTCCAGCAGAAATGCCAGGAGTACCCAGGGAACTTGCCGAGCACCCCCTTAACTTGGATCCACTGGCCAGGCCAATCAGACAACCTTTGCGGCGTTTTTCGGAACCAAACCGCAAAACTATGCTGTCGGAAATTAATTGACTCAGAGAAGCTAGATTTATCAAAGAGCTACATACAGAGGCCACATGGGTAGCTAACCTAGTGTTGGTCCCGAAGAAAAACACAAAAGTCCTTCGCATGTACGTCGACTTCACGTGTCTCAATAAACATTGTCCAAAGGATCACTTCCCCCTCCCAAGGATCGATCAAATTATCGATTCCACGGCAGGTTGTGAACGTCTTTCCTTCTTGGATGCATATTCTGGTTACAACCAGATCCGCTTAAAAGAAGAAGATGAGGTCTAAACAGCTTTTATAACACCCTATGGCGTGTTCTTCTATAGAACAATACCCTTCGGGTTGAAAAACGCGGGAGCAACATATCAACGGATGATGCAGAAGTGCCTGGCTACGCAAATTGGCAAAAACGTTCAAGTGTACATCGACGATGTAGTCATAACAACAAAGAAAGGGTCAACCTTGATTGATGATCTCAAGAAAACTTTCGACAACCTCGATAAATTCTGCCTCAAGCTGAACCCGACGAAGTGTTCTTTTGGCGTTCCTGCGGGAGAACTTCTCGGGTTTCTGGTGTCAGCAAGAGGAATCGAGGTCAACCCGGAGAAAATTGAAGCCATCGTGATGATGCGGAAGCCAACAAAGCTCAAGGAAATACAACAACTAACTGGGCGAGTCGCAGCTTTGAGCAGATTCGTCGCCAGGTTGGGAGAAAAGGTGTTGCCGTTCTATGCCTTGATCAAACAGGGAGAAAAGTTCGAGTGGAACGAAGAAGCAGACAGAGCCTTTGAAGATCTCAAACGCACAATCTCGACACCACCAATATTGGTGGCACCCAAAGAAAAGGAACCTCTCCTGTTGTATATCGCGGCCACACTCCAGGTGGTCAGCACAGTACTTGTGGTAGAACGAGAAGAATAAGGAAAACTCCATGGAGTCCAGCGGCCGGCATACTTCATCAGCAAAGTTTTATCGCCCTCAAAACAGCGGTACCCGCAGTACCAAAAGTTAGCATATGGAGTATTCACAACCGCAAGAAAATTGCGCCACTATTTTTCGGCACATCCGATAATAGTGGTCAACGAGGCGCCTTTGTCAAATATATTGAATAACCCGGAAGCTACGGGTCGTGTCTCCCTTTGGGGAATAGAGCTTTCCCCTCGGGACATCACATATGAAAAAGAAAAGCAATAAAGTCGCAGATCTTACCAGACTTCATCGCAGAGTGGATGGAGCTGCAAAACACGGGACCTCCAGACTTGTCGAGAACCTGGACTATGAACTTTGACGGCTCTAAAAGGTTAGAAGGAGCGGGAACAGGCGTGATTTTAGTATCACCTCAAGGAGATAAACTGAAATATGTGCTGCGGATGACGTTCCCCAGCTCGTCTAACAATGAAGCGAAGTACGAAGCACTGATACATGGGATGAAGATGGCGAAAGCCTGTGGCGCAACCCGATTAAAAATCTTTGGTGACTCCCAATTGGTAGCTCAACGGGTGATGAACCAATGTGACGCAGTCAATGATAGTGTGATAGCATATAAGGAGGTATACAATGAACTCGAAAAGCTCTTTCACGGGTGCGAAGTGAATCATATCAGTAGACTTAGCAACGATGAAGCCGATGTTTTGGCAAACATCGGGTCGCAATGCTTAGCCATACCACCCGGCGTATTCTGGGAGGAGATAAGTGAAATCGACTAAGGCAAAGAAACAGACAAAGAAAAAGGAAAAGGTCGACAAAGACTCGGGGGCTCTAGCAATATCGGAAGCAAGTGCACCAGGAGACGAAGAGGAATCACATGAGGTGATGGTGGTCCAAGTTGCTTGGATGCAGGTTTACATCGCGTATATCTTAAAGAAAGAAATACCCGAGGATCCAGTAGAAGCAAGGCGAGTCATCCGACGATCCAAGGCTTTTACCGTGGTTAAGGGCGATCTGTATAAGCAAAGTATATCGGGAGTATTGCAGCGATGCGTTACACCTGAAGAAGGTCGAGTGATCTTAAAAGATGTGCACGAAGGCGTGTGTGGACATCACGCAAGCAGTCGAGCTATAGCAGCCAAGGTTTTCAGAGCAGGATTCTACTGGCTAACAGCAATCGAGGATGCAAAGGATATAGTGCGTACCTGTGATGCGTGCCAAAGGTTTGCCGCAAAACCTCATTCTCCGGCAGCAGAGTTGATGCCAATACCATTGTCATGGCCCTTTGCTCAATGGGGTCTTGATATTGTGGGAAAATTACACAAGGCGTGGCCAGGAGGATACGAGTATATGCTCATAGCTGTCGATAAGTTCACGAAACGGATCGAGGCGAAGCCGATAAACTCACCAGATGCAGCGTCAACAATCAAGTTTATCAAGAGTATCGTTTTTTCGATTTGGAGTTCCTCATAGCATCGTCACAGACAATGGCAGCAACTTCACATCCAAGGAATTCAAGGCTTATTGCGCAGAGGTAGGCATCAAATTACAATTTGCCTCAGTTGCGCACCCACAAACCAATGGTCAGGTCGAAAAAGCGAACGGCATCATTTGCAACGGCATCAACAAGCGCCTGTTAACACCATTGGAAAAAGCTCGACACACATGGCCAGAGGAGTTGCCTAGCGTGCTATGGAGTATACGAACGACACCAAATACAGCGACACAAGAAACTCCGTTCTTTCTGGTCCATGGAGCTGAGGCAGTGCTGCCAATAGAGATAGAACACAATTCCCCGTAAGTGGGCGAATTTAATGAAGAAACCTCGAGAAAGGCACTGGAAGATGACCTTGATGAACTCGACGAAGCTCGAGACGAGGTGTTGTCAAGGGTCACCAAGTACCATCAAGATATGAAAAACTACCGCAATCGACGTTTGCGACCAAGGTCTTTCCAGGTAGGCGACCTAGTTCTTCGGCTTACGCAAAATAGCCATGAGAAAATCGAGTCACCATGGATAGGCCCGTACATCGTCACATAAGTAATTGAAAGAGGAGCATACATGATAAAGGACAAGAAGACAGGGATCGACGAGCCAAATCCCTGGAACGTGGCGCAGCTTAGGCGTTTTTATGCCTAAGTCGAAACATAGTCCTCTATGTAAACATACAATGTACTGAAACGCCCGCGAGTTTTCAGACGCACTCTTTTCCTTTCAGGGCACCGAGTGGGGCTGGAAGGTTTTTAATGAGGCGGACTCGCGGTGCAGCAATATAGTAAAGATACTAGTGATAACCTTTTTCTTCGATAGGCTCGGGGGCTTGCAACCTGCAAATACAAATATATATATATATATACAAGTCTCTACAATATACAAAGTTATTTGCCTTGGTATAAAACACCTCGCAAACCAATAAAAGTAAAAACACTAGCCACCGAAATGCTCGGGGGCTAGAAGGAAGGAAAAACATACAAGTTGTTTTACAATACATAGTGCTTACAACATACAGGGTCCCTTTATAAAGAAAAATTTCGGCAGAAGAAGCAGACTCTTATTCACGACCCATGAGGTCATCTATGTTCACTCTTTCGTTGTCAGCAGCGGCACTCATGTGATCAGCATAGTTACCCTTCATGAAGAACTCAGCATCCATCCGAAGTAAATCATCCATCATTTCCTCGGCCACGGGTGTGACAACTTTGTTGTTTTTGTCGATATTCCTCCTTCGTTTCTTCAGTTTGGCATGGCAAAGTTCAATGGTCTTGGTCAGATCCAACTTCGGGTAGACGATTTGCAACATGATCATAGCAAACCTAGCTCCAGCGGTCAATTGAGCCTTCACAAAGTCATGGATTCGAGGAGCATCTCTGAATTTGTTCATCAAATCAGGAAGGGTCTTCGGCTCGGAGTTTCGAGGAAACATGGTGTTGAAAACCAGGGCTAACGTCCTCGTGCAGAAATCAAGATAATCACGGACTTGACCTGCGCGATCTTGAAATCTGACGATTCCTCGGGTGTGATCCGGTGTAGCCCAAAAGCTGGAACCTTGGTCCAGAGCAAGCTTGACAAGAAGGTTTGATCTCGCATCCACTCGTTGGTCTTCAGCAGCAGCATCCAAAAAGGAACCTATTCAACGGAAGTATTATAGTGAGAGATGGAAAATAAGTAAACAGAGTAGAGGAATTCCAAAGACAGGAAGCGTACCCGCCATATCCAGACTGGCGTCGGTCATCAACTCAAGCATGTAATTTTCTCGGGAAGCAACCTGTGCAGCTTCGGCGACTGCAGCCTCTTTTAAAGCTAAGGCTTCCTGGGCTTGCTGAAGGGCAATTTTCTCCTTCTCGGATGACTTTCGAGATTGTTCCGTTATTATAAGTGCTTGCTTCTTCATCGACTGAAGTTGCTGTCGAAGTTCGTTCAAATCCTGTACTGCATCAGCGCTCGAAGAATCTTCGATGAAATTATCAGTGGAAGTTTTCCTCGAGTAGGAGGAAGCGGGCAAGGCATCCGAGGAACGAGGAGCCGCGGTATAGTTGTCAAAAACCAACTGGAAAGAAAATCCCGACATCAATCATTTGGCAAAATAGTACTCCATTAATTCATTTGGATATTTACTTGACCATTACAAGGTGGTTCCTAGTGAACCAATGGCAGGCTGTCGCAAAAGACTACTAAGGCGACAACAACAAAAGAAGAAGAAAAAAAGAAAAACAGGGACAAGATGGTCTACTTGACCTCCGGCTTCGCAGAACTGGAGGAAGGAGCTGGCGTGTATCCGAGGAAGGAGAGGATCTTCTTCGAGTGCGGTTTGGTAGCCCTAATCAAGGATTGCCACCTTTCTGTCTTCATCTTCTTCACTTCACCAACCTTCGCCCAGCCGATGTTTTGTTGGCTTTTGGCGACCAAAGCTATGGTGCCTTCAACGCCAATCTTCAGGTTCTCCTGCCGGAGGGTCAGCCAAAGATCTTCTTCGGGAATGAAGTGCTTGATAAGAGTAGCGAAGGTGTCGGGCTGTTCCTTCTTCGGGAAGAAGTAGGGGAAAAGGCGCGAAAATGCCGTCTTAGCATCAGAGGTACTGTGGCGCACTTCATCCCCATGAATCTCGAGAAGAGAAAGAGCGTCGAGAAGACGGTCATCTTCGGGCTTTTCAAGTTGAAAATCCTGGCTCATTTTCCCTGCTGAAACAAATTTCGGGTTATCAACAAGTATACGCAAAAAGATAATGTTGGAAGAAACTCGATCACAGTGATTGGCGAACTTACTGACAAAACGCCGATTTTGCGACTCCAAGCGGGCGATGATATCTCCCTCACGAGCAATTTGTTGGGCTGTGTTGTCGCTTAAGGCAGTTTCAGCTTCATGGAGTCTTTTTCGAAGACTCTCGACAGAGGCAGCGTCTAGTTCAGCCTTTTCGCGAGTTTTTTCGCTTTGCTCCAGGCTGAGGGCAAGGTCATCGGCACGCTTATTAGCTTTGGCGAGAGCCTCTACCAAGAGAAAGGATGACAATGTTACGACAAAATAGCAAAGGAAAATTTACTCGACGGGAAGAGACAAGAGAGGAATACCTTTCAAATTATCAGCATAGTCACGGTACCCAATAAATTGAGTACCAAGACGAATAAATTCTTTCATCAGAGGCTGAAAAAAGAAAGTGGATGAGAAGGTCAAAAAGGAGAAAAGTTCGACAGTAAACAAAAGAGTGGTAAGGGTTCTTACATCGTCCATAGAAGGAGTCACCGAACTCCCGATCAAGAGGCTTGGTTCTTTGCCAAGCTCAACCCTCGCTCTCTTCGGCGAAGGGGCACTGGGGCTGCCGACAGGAGTCGAGTGTCCTATGTCCCGCTGAGGAGGCAAGGTTTCCTCTGTAGTAGGGCGAGTCTCGGAAAGAACTAAAGTCTGTGATGTGCTCGTGGGAGCAGTCACATTAACAGTGGGTTCTTCTTCTTCGTCGCCACTGGGCACCAAATATAGTATGAGAATACTCAAAAAGCAATATATCAAATGAAAAAGACGATAGAGACTTACGAGCTAACGAGGGCATCATTGTAAGGGTTGAAGGCTTCCTCCTCTTCGGGGGAAGTTTCTTCGGCAGGTGATTCGCCGGCTTTGGAGGTGCCAGAGTCTGCAACCTCACCCCTCTTCTTTTGTTCTTTGGGGAAGCAGCGGAAAGGAGAGAATGCACAAACTCGGAAGCCTCAGATTCAGCTTCTCTTTTAGAGGAAGCTGCGGATTTGTGAGAACCCGCAACTTCACTCTCAGGGCGAGAAGTACCCTGGGTATCATCGGTGATGATGGTTCGTTCTTCGACCTCCCCGCCTTCAGGAAGGGGAGGTAGAGAGGATATAACTTGATGTTTCTACAGAAGGAAAAGATATAGAGACGACAAGTTACACCAATGAATTCAGTAAAATAGTAGTCGACAAAATTAAAATTCGTCGAGGACAAAGATAGTTTACCTTGGGGAGGGCGTTGGTGCCGCTATACGGCTCCACGCGACACGAGGTTGGAATGGTGTCTTTCTTGCTCAGCGACGAAATCTTCCGGACAAGATTCCAGGTCTTTCACCGACAGATCCTTGGAGAAGCGATCCACATCTTTGTCGCCATTGTACATCCAGAGAGGGTTCTTGCGAGCCTGCAGAGGCTGCACCCTGATCCTGAGGAAATACGCGGTAATCTGAATACCTGACAGCTCTTTGCCGCGGGTATTCTGAAGCTCGTGGATGCGCTTCATCAGCGCCTCTGTCGCCGTCTTCTCTTCATCGGTAGCTTCGGCATCCCACGACCGGCGTCGGAGGATTTTCTCGCTACCATCAAAAGGAGCGACATTGTACTCTTGCGAGTCGACGTGTTCTTCGTGGATGAAAGCCATCTTTTGCGCCACCCTTGCACAGAGTCAGGGAATTTGACATCGAAGTATTCGACATCTGGGCGGACGCAGATAACAACACCACCTACATTATAGGCGGTGTTGTGGGAGCTGTTGCGGCGGACAAGGAATATGCGTTTCCACGGGCCCCAATTGGGAGGGGTCCCGAGAAAGCATTCATAGAGGGTGATGAAGATAGAGATGTGGAGGATGGAATTGGGGGTGAGCTGGTGTAGCTGTAGCCCGTAAACAAAGAGTAATCCACGAAGAAATTCGTGGATAGGAGTGGACAAACCACGGATGAGGTGGTCAACGAACGTTACCCGGTATCCGATGCGTGGTGTGGGGAAGCTTTCCTTGCCGGGGAAGATCAGCATCTTTTCCTTCTTCATGAACCCGAGCTTCTTGAGCAGGTTTGCATCTTGGTTGGAGATCTTGGATCTCTCCCACTTCGAGAGCTTTAGGTCTTCCGTTGCCATTGGAGAGGTGTGGCTTTCTCGCCCGCGGTGGCATTAACTGGGTTGATTGTGATGGGGGAGAAAGCAAAGGCGCAAGAGCTTTTCAGTAGCAATGGCGGATTTTGGGCAGAGAGAGGATTGTAGTGCGGCGCAGCGGAGGGGATGCTATGAGGAAGACGATGGCTATTTATGGTGAGTTAACGAATCGTCGCGCCGTTGGATGGGGAACGAATGAATTTGATGCCCTACACATGAACCCATGGGTATAAAGGTCTTTTTATTGTGATGGAACTGGACAGACGCTACAGCGCGCGTGCCAGAAAAAGCGGAGGACGTGTGTCCCCCACTTGCGTAACGTGTCAAGTACCGCAGAGTTTCGGGTCCACAGGTCAGTGACAGGACATAACTCGCGTTTTCCCGATACAGTGGTCGTGGCTATCGTCAGCACTGATGTCACTCGATCTAAAAGAAAAATTTCGACTGCGGTGTTATGAGGATTGGCGACATCGAAGGAACAATGATAATTTCGAGAGCCTATGATCAAATACAAGCATTTGTTCATATGCTCGGGGGCTACTCTTATCAGAAGTATTGTTTATACTTCTGATAAGAGGTAAATGCGGATGATAAAATATAGAGTTCTTCATCAGTATAGTAAGTTGAGCCTACAACCAAGTATAAATACTCGACTGTAGCCTCGGGGGCTACTCCCATCGGGAGCGCTGATCGCTCACCCGATAAAGATGGAAGAACTCGAAAAGATGACAATATAGCGACAAAAGATGTTAAAGTGGTGAGCCTACAACCAAGTACAAGCACTTGGCTGTAGCCTCGGGGGCTACTCCCATCGGGAACGCTGTTCGCGTGCCCGATGAAATTATAAAAGGCATGGTGAGCATATTTCCAGCTATACAAATAACTCTTCATATACTCCCATCGGGAGGACAAGATAAAAATATACAAGTCATCTGGTGACTCGAATAAATGTGTTATTCCAGCAGCCGAAAAAAGCACTCGACAATATATTCTCAGAGCGCCTCAGTCGCGAATTCATCTCTGAATGCCGCAATACTTTGCGAAGGTAAGTCCCCGGGATCCGTCATGTGCGGCGTGGCACCGCCTCTGACGGCGCTTGCTACTTTTTCCGTATCAGCAGATACGAAGAAAAATCCTAACGGACGCGTTAGGTACCCGATAAAACATGACTGGAATTCGGCATCTGGTAAGACCTTAAGCGACACATGTCGAATTACGCCAGTATCCCGAGATCATGTCCAGGGGCGTGATCTTGAAGTAGGTTTTAGCGGATTGCCACGAGAGCAGTTAACTGGTACCTGATCCGTCAGATGAACCAGCCCCAATTACCATTGTTCTTGTATAATATACGACTGTTTTATTAAAGTTATGTGTTGACTCGAAGAAATTATATGGTAATTGTAAAGATAGAGATTTTCCCTGATTCTTCGATTCAAGCAAAATCTCGGGGGCTACTGACATAGGCATCCCCAATGGGCCTGCCGAAGATGGTACCCGGGGTTTACTGAAGGCCCACGACCCGAAGTTTATGAAGCCCGGAATCCCAGTCAAGAGATAGTTTGGAAAGATAGAATTGTATTAGGAATATTGACTTATAACTATTACGGGACGAACTCAAATAGTCTCCCGGACTTTGTAACTTGTACATCACGAAACCCTCGGCTCCGCCTCCTATATAAGGGGGGGTCGAGGGGCAAAGAAAGCATCGATTTCATTGTCAACACAACCCTAATTTCATAGTAGTCGGGAACTTTTCCGGCTGAACCTTCGAGATCTACTTGCCCTTTACTTCCCTGAAAACCCTAGTCTGCAATCTGTAGGCATTGATAAGTCGATACCTTATCAGGTTGGGGCCCCCGATCAGGGCGCGGTCAAAGGGCACGTCGAGCCGTTGGGCTAGATCGTGATGGAGATCAATCTAACATTCTCCCACTTGATCTTAACTTTATTTTTAACTTTATACCTTTTACTTTACTCGTTTTATCATGGATCAGTACATAGAGCATGTTTCATAGTCACAGCTCAATTGACGATAGAATCAGACATCTACAATATACTTCTCTGTTTTAAAACAAATTCTATTCCTTTTGGGCCTCTCATGGTCCATGAATCATAGGCTTTCCCTTAAACCCATGGCGGCTAAGTGTTCCTTGAACACACTGGGTGGTAAGCCTTTCGTTAGCGGATCTGCTAGCATATCGTTGTCCTTATATGCTCGAGACTTATAGTCTGATCCTAGACTTTGTGTTTCACAACATAATACTTTACCTCAATTGGTTTTGTAGCATTACTCGAATTGTTGTTGTGAGTATAGAATACTGCTGGCTCGTTGTCGCAGTACATCTTTAGTGGTTTGTCAATACAATCTACCACTTTCAAGTCGGATATAAATTTCTTTAACCATATTGCTTGCCACGTGACCTCATAACATGCTATAAATTCTGCATACATCGTGGACGATGCAACTATTGATTGTTTGAAGCTTCTCCACGAAATAGCCCCTCCTGCGAGAGTGACCACGTATCCTGATGTGGATTTTCTATCATCTTTGTCTCCCGCAAAATCTGCATCTGAATACCCTGGTATCAAATCTTCCATATGTTAGCATGTGGTTCTTTGTGCCTTTCACATAACGCAATGCTTTCTTTACCTTCTTCCAGTGTTCTATACCTGGATTTTCTTGATATCTACGAAGTACCCTGGTGATAAATGCTAAGTGAGGGCGAGTGCACACTTGTGCATACTGTAGGCTTCCAATGGATGAAGCATATGGAACCGATTTCATTTGATCGATCTTGTATTGGTTCTTGGGACATTGAAATTTCCCAAAACTGTCGCCCTTGACTATAGGGGCAGGTTTGTAGCATTCTCCTATGCATATTATACTTCTTTAGAAATTTTTCTAAGTATGCTTTTTTGCGATAGTCCTAGCACTCCATTTTTTCTATCTCTGTGAATTTATATGCCCAAAACATATGATGCTTCACCAAAGACTTTCATATCAAAATATGAGAACAAAAACTTCTTTGTCTCTTGTAGTAGACTGGCATCATTGCTGGCAAGCAAGATATTATCCACATACAAAATTAGGAAAATATATTTCCCATTTTAAAACTTTGCATAAACTCAGTTGTCCTCAACATTCTCTTTAAATCCAAATATCTTAATTAATTCATTAAACTTTAGATACCATTGTCTAGAGGCTTGCTTTAATCTATAAATGGATTTCTTTAGGCGGCATCCCATGTCTTCCTTGCCCTCCATGATAAAACCATTCCGTTGTTTTATGTAGACATTTTCTTCTAAATCCCCATTTAAAAATGTCGTCGTTACATCCATCTGATGTAGCTCTAAATCAAAATGTGCAACTAATGCCGTTATAATTCTGAAGGAATCCTTACATGAGATAGGAGAAAATGTCTCATTGTAATCTATCCCTTCACTTTGTCTAAATCCTCTTGCCAGAAGTCGTGCTTTGTACTTTTTTACATTCCCATTGGATTCATACTTTTTTTTGTAGACACATTTGCATCCTACTGTTTTGGCTCCTTTAGGAATTTCTTCCAAGTCCCAAACATCGCTGGAACTCATCGATTTCATCTCGCCTTCCATGGCCTCCACCCACTTCAATGAGTCAGGACTTCTCATAGCTTCTTCATATGAAGTGGAATCACCTTCCATATGAACTGTTTTTGTGTTATACAATTTATAATCGGTAGAAATAGTTGATCTTTTAATTCTTTTAGACCTTCTAAGAGCCTCATTCTCTGGCACATTCTGTTCCTCAACTTGCGGCTCATCTTCTAGATGTGGCTGTTTCTGCTCCCTCTCATGCTCAACAAATTGTTCAGTCGGCTCCTCACAGACATGTTTCAAATTTTCACTCATTGTTGTCACGGGTGAAGTCGCAACAAGCACTTGAACCACAACCTCAGGGATTATCGATGCAGGTGCAACAAGTAGTGCGAAAAATGCCTCCTGAGTCATCGGATTAGGTGCATGCACCCTCTTCTTCTCAAGATCAATTTTCCGAGCTACCATGCTCCCCCTCAGCATTTCGTCCTCTAAGAAAACTATGTGTCTCGTTTCTACAAACGTGGTGTATTTGTCTAGACAGTAGAACGATAACCTTTGACTTTTCAGGATAGCCAATGAAAAATGGCAGTTGACTGCTTTTGGATCTAATTTTGCAATATTTGGATTAAACACTTTGGCGTCAGCTGGACTCCCCCACACTTTCAAGTGGTTTAGAGAAGGTACTCTTCATGTCCATAGCTCATACGATGTTTTGGGCACCGACTTGCTTGGTACTCTGTTGAGAATGTGAATGGAGGTTTTTAACGCCTCGATCCACAATCCCAGTGGTAGGGTGAAGTAACTCATCATGTTGTGCACAATATCCATAATAGTACGGTTGCGCCTTTCAGCTACCTCATTTTGCTGAGGCTCACCGGGCATTGAATACTGGGCCACTATGCCAGTCTCATGTAAGAACCTTGCAAAAGGTCCATGGACTTGACCATATGGAGTGTGCCGATCGTACTACTCCCCCCACGGTAAGATCTCACGATGTTTATTCTTTTATCATGCTGATTTTCAACTTCAACTTTGAATATCTTAAATTTATCCAATGATTCTGATCTTTCTTTGATTGGATAAATATACCCATAGTGGGAGTAATCATCTTTGAATGTTATGAACGAGTCATAGTCATCCACACTTTTCACAACAAATGGGGCTTTACGTACTTTCCTTTAATGCAATCTATGCATTGTTCGGTTTCTGGGAACTCTAACGGAGAAAGAATTTCACTTTTAGCGAGTCTTACTTTTCTCCGCCTCGAAATATGGCCTAAACGAGAGTGCCATAATTTCAATGAGTCATCAGTTCTCTTTCTTTTGTTTTGTTCTTTATCCGACGCGGAAACATGCTCATTCACATTACACACACAATACACGTTTTCATGTAGGGATAACAAATAAAGCTTATTGTGAAGCAAAGCAACACCCACGTAAGTATTATTAGACCATATGACACACTTGCCATGTCCAAAATAACATTCATAATGATCTTTGTACAAACAGGAACAATAAATTAAGTTCATGTGTAATGAAGGAACATATAAACATCTCTAAGCAGAATCGTGAATCCATTAGCTAACTCCAAGGAAATGTCGCCAACAGCTTCAACGTCTGCTTGAACTCCATTTGCGACTTCAATGAGTCTTTCGCTTCTTTGAGTAGTCTGCATCGAATGAAATCCCTATAACTTTTTTGCAAAATGAACAGTTGCACCAGAGTCAATCTAGCAAGTAAATATCGAGAACTATGTATACAAAGATTTATTTACA
Organism: Lolium multiflorum; assembly: GCA_030979885.1. NCBI lineage: Eukaryota > Viridiplantae > Streptophyta > Magnoliopsida > Poales > Poaceae > Lolium > Lolium multiflorum. Next base: position 272,931,314 of record CM061753.1, on the reverse strand, counting down.
AAGGAAACAGTGTTGTTAACTTTCTTTGCCATTGTAGACTTTAGCCAATCAAGACAATATTTCTTGTAATGCCCAGTCTTTTTGAAGTGGAGACACTTATCTTTATCCACTGGGAGAGACTTGTGCTGATGCTGATGTTGCATGTGAGCTTTTCCATATGGCTTGAACGAGAACCATTGTTCCTTTGATTGTAGTTCCTTTTCGTGTTCTCCTTCACATAGTTCAAAGAACCACCATGTGAGGTCTTGATTCTGTCCTCCTCTTGCACACACATGGTTATTGTCTTTTCTATATGTCCCATTTTTCAGGAGACATGATGTAGTTAACAACAACAGTGTCAAACTGACTAGGCAGTGAAGCCATAACCAGATGAACTAGGAGTGCATGCTTGAGCTGCAGATCAGCATCCATGGGCTTTAGTTTAGCAGCCATGTTGCTTATCCTCGGGATATCCTCTCTTATGCCATGTCTACCTCTAGTGTACTTTTCTGTCACCAGTTGTTTCAGCAGCTGGGTCGCATATATCTTTGAAGAACTAGTGAACTGGCTCTTTACCTTTTCAAGAAACTCCCCTAGGAAAGCACGCTCTGCAATTGAGCCTACAATAGCGTTCTCAATTGTGTTCTTTATGAAAGCCATGCACTTTTTGTTGGCAGTTTACCACTTTTGGTTCTCTAGGGTATATGCCATCTCCACTTGAGCATGGTACCTTTTCTTTTTCTCCCATGCAGCATCATCTTTGTCATCTCTGGCTGGCTCTGTTGGTTTGGTCGGTTGTGGAGTGTCCACAACCTAGTCGACCTCAGCATAAACAAATGCCAAATCGACCTTCTTTGTCCATTCAGTGTATATAGTTCTCACCTCTAAGGGTTGTAACATCCTTGATGCATCTCATCAAGTAGTGCCCTCCTGAAAACCACAAAAAATGAGATCATAACAATAATTGCATGCATTAATCCAATGTTTGGTCAAAATTAAAACGTACAAGTGTCTATGCAATTAAATCTATATCACCGTTGGGAAGAAAATAGAGATAAAGGCACATATTATTTCAACAAAATATGATCATGTTATTAATAACGTTGGCCATAAAATAACAGAATCATGATTTTTTAATAATCACTTTAATCATGCTTTTTAAAATTTAATTATCACTTTTGCACTTTTCAAATTTAAAATACATATTTTAACCATTTTTTAGTGAAAACTATGAATAAAATCATTAAACTTTATACTTTTCAGAAGCATTGCTATTACTTTATATTTCCTAAAACAAACATCTCGTTGGTTTAGTTTGAGTAGGAAAAAACTTTACAAAAATTAGTCAAAAACTGACAAAAATTTCAAAAGCTGGTTCTCTAAATAATTTAAAAGAAAAAACTATGCACATGCCAAAATGGCCCATGGCTTGCTTCATTTGCGCCTGCGGCCCACAACCCGCCATCGTGATTTCCTCTGCCCGCCGCTCGGCACGTTACTCTGCGGCTTGCTGGATGCGGCCCATGGCCCGCCAGTAGTCACGCCGCTTGATCCTATCCATCGGATAGAATCTGACGGTCGTGCGCCGATCTCGCTAGGTCAAAACGGACCCGCACTCGAGCTATGCCGAAACCCTAGCCCCATTTTCCCCTTTCTCCTCTTGTGTTTCTCTCCCGCACGACGGCAGCCCGAGGAGTAAAAAAGGTCCCGACGCCGGCGGCCCGCCAGCGACAACGGCGTGCCTTCCCTCCCCCTTTCTTTTCTCTTCACACTCTCTCGGTGCGGTGACGCAGAGGAGACCATCGCCCCTCTGGCCCGGTTGCCGGTGTGCGTGAGCACCTTGAGGGTGAACGTGCCACCGTCAACTGGCTCAGCGGAGGCGCCCATTGCCCCGGTGGGGGTGCAGTTTTTCTTCCCGGTACCTCGGATTGCAGATGCGCATTGGGATCGAGAGGAACGGCAGGACCTTGCAGTGGCGCTTCTTTGCTGGTGAGCTCGAGGCCCTGGACCGGTGAGATTTCTTTGCCCCTTTTCTTCTTATTCCTTTTTGCCTAATTAGGGTTAGGGTTTTGGCCCGGTGAGGAACTAGGGTCTGCTGTTTTTGTGATCTGTTCTATCAGAAACAAAAGATCTACCAAAACTAGTGGGGTCTGATACAAATGTTAGAACCCTAGAACCGACTAGTGTAGATCTTAGTCGGGTACAACTATCTCCGTGAAAGAATGTGTGTGGTTTCTGCGTGAGAGAGAGAGGCATACCTTCACCCTGGCTAGAGAAACCAAAGATGTTCGACGTGGTGGTGGCGATGGCGTGGGTGAGGCAGTGGCGGCAGTGGCGGAACTTCCCGCCAGCCTACACTAATCCTAGATCGGGAGGGGATGTCGGTGGGGATTGCGGCGCACAGGTGAACCTCGTAACGTGTGCGTCCGGTCGCCCACCTCTTTATGTAGCGTGGCGACAGGGGCCCAGCAACCAGAGTTCGGTTGGGCACCCCGGATCAGGGCGTGGCCAAGGGGCACGTCGAGCTGTTGGGCTCGATCATGGTGGAGATCAATCTAACATAAAGAACCCCGGACAAGAATTGGATGAGACCACCTCCTGGATGGGTAAAAATTGAACTATGATGGTTCGGTTAACCTGGAAGATAATACTGCCGGGGTATGACACTCAGAGATGAGGAGGGACAGGTGGTCTTCTCAGCCGGTCGAAATCTGATGGATTTTTCAAATCCTTTGGATGGAGAAACTATGGCATGTCATTAAGGGCTAGTTTCTGGCCTTGAAATGGAGCAACGAACCAGTCCTCGTAGTGTTGGACTGTCCCGGCCTGGTGGATGCAATTGTTGAGAATTCTCTGAACCGCTCGTCATTTACTCATTTCAGAGCTTAAGAATTTGTCGAGAGGAAGTAGAACCATTTTATTTGTAAAAGCGGATGGTGTTCAAAATATGGCTAATCACTGCCTCGCGAATTTAAGAGATCAGAAGGAAGAAATGTAACTTGGCATGCTTCAGGTCCTGATTTTTTTTATTTGAGGTGCTTGATCATGACCTCCCTCTAAACCCTATTGATTAATAAATTCATGCTTTTACCCGCAAAAAAAGACAATGTCGGGATGCGGCTTGCTGGAGCAACTCTAACGTTCCATATGTAGTATGTTTAGGCGATGCCTTGGGACCCTAGGAACAGTTTGTCCTCTGAATTTCTCTGGACTGTTTAAGATCCTTGAATGAATTACCCCACGAAAAAGTAAGAGTTTGTCTATGTCTCAGATTTTCTTAGGTCCCGTCACCTAAGAAAAGTGCAACTACAATTAAAAATAATGCACGTCGGTCCAGTTGCACTTTGCTTTTTTTGCGAGAAAAAGTGGAACTGAATCAATTTTATATGGGTGACTGAGATTTAAGAAATTCTCATAAGACTAGCAAATCCGAAGAAATAAACACATGTATAGCTTCCGCCAGTTATTGTTGCCCCATGGACCAACATGCAAGGGCCTATTTGCAGTTAAACATGTGGTAGTACACTAGGCTACTAGCTCGCTAGTGGTTTGGAGGTCCTCATCGCATTTAATCAGTTTCGGCCTTGTAACATCAAGCAAGCAAGGAGATTCCATGCATACGGAAATGGGGAGAGAGAGAGATGGAGGCGGGAGAGATAGAGAGTTGCAGTACAGAGATCTTGATACCATGAAGGGTTGAAGTTGGCCTTGGGAAACTGCAGTCGAGCGGTCCTCCCATACAAAAAGAATCTAATGACCAACTTCACTGTTGCAGTGGCCCCTGGGACACCCATACTGGTCCATTTGCTTCCTCTAATCAGTAACCCCTCTCTGGTTTCCACAGCTTAATCGCACATAGTACAGACATCCACGTTTTGATAATCTTTTTCAGTTCAAGCCTTCTTCTTCTCCACAAAAGAACAATAATTTAGTGCTTGTTAATAAGTACTGGAAGAAAAAGAACAGTATTATTGACGGCCTATCGTCATAAATTTATTTGTAGATATCCATGCCAGATCGGACTTTCTGAGACAAATTGGCTGGGTGGTTTCCATAATTTCAGCAGCTCTAATGTCTGAACTCTGAAGTAGTGTGCCCGATCACGATCATAGGTGAAGTAAAAAAAAATGCTCCATGGATGCCCATATATCATTGTATATCCGTGCTGTGGTAAACGTGTCCCCGATCATAGGTCACCAGAAGTGGATCATCCATAGATCTCGCCAGGACAGGTAGGATCAATGATTAAACCCCTAGAAAACGCCATCGCCGACACTGTCGCTGAGGAGAGCTTCCAGATCCGGGCTGATCCCAGAAACGGCCTACCTATCGGGCCACCTAATACCTATGGCTCTCGATTAACTAGACTTCAACGATCGCCGTCATGCCGCGCTCTGGCTACCACACATTCACTTGGACCGACGCGGAGAAGACCGCCATGGATACGTCCATGGAGGTTACTGTGAGCGCACAGCTGCCAAGGAGGCGCGCACAGGAATATACTCGATCCCTGCAGGCGAACGATCGACGGACGGAGCACGGCGGGACAGAATGATGCACGACGGCCGGCTGCCCCGGATCTCGCCAGGCCGGCACTGTACCGTCTCCTACCCGGCCTCGATCGGCCTCGGTCCGCAGCACGCAAGCTGTTCTCTGAATCCGTTGGTGCATGTCTGTCTGCGCACATTGCATCCGATCGGCCACTGTGGGTGAACAGGCGGCGACCAGCTGGGTCGACGGCACGAACGCCGCGAGAGGGGGTTGTCTAGCCAGCATGCGCACTGCCGATGGATGGACCGGCTCTGATCGCCATGATGGACGGGGAATAGTATGGAGTTGGACAGCATGGATGCATCATGAATGTGCTTGTTGTAGTAGCAGCAATTACGTGTGTGCATGGATCCCATCGATCCGGCCGGCAGCATGTAACTGATCACTGCAGGGCCTCCAAGTTCGGTTAATGCCCGGCCGGGATTCATATGTAGATCGCGCGTGTAGTTTCAGATAGCTAAATCATTGCTGTTGCATTTACACCCTAGCTCTAGCCCGGGCAACATAGTGAAATCAGGCACTACACAGCAGGCGTCACTGTTGCAGCGAATCAACTCCATCAAACACATGTCCCCCTCCCTTCTGCCGCCTCTAGAAACCTAGCCGTCACCTTCACCTTCATCTTCACCATACATTTCTCTCCTTCGGTTGGCCTCCTCAGCTTGGGATGGAAAACCCGATCTATGTGTTAAGGTATTTAATAATGAAGTATGCTATTTGGGGAATGCGCCTAAGATTAACATTTTATATGCGCGAATTAAATATGACAACCCATGAAATTTAATCTTATTGAACTGTAAGTTGAAATTCAGATATATTTTTACGTTTAGCTTTTCCACGATAAGATCTTCAAAACTAGATTCTATGTTGATATATTTTGACAACACTTTTTGGATCCTAGTTGCCAGGTTATACTTACTTTGTTACAAAGTTAACCAATGTTGATTGGCAGGTTAAATCATACGATTGCTAGTTTTTTTTTTACTTCGGTCTTCACGCATTAGACTGGATCAAAATACACACTATCTGAACGTGTAGACCATTGCTATGGAAAAAAAAATCATGTAACTATGTACAATTTAAGTGGTAACAGATAACCTAATAGCTACGTTACTACTATAACCTGGGAACTCATGTTGGTTTTTTTTTTAATCAAAACATATTAAGATGAAATCTTATTTTACAGCCCACGTCTATATGAAGCCGACTGTGAAACCATATCGTCAATTGGATTAACGTTTAAGAGAAAATTTATTGAATTTTTGGATGTGAAAAAGATTTCATGCATGCATGTGGATGTTGGTTGCTCTGCTATTGGAGGGTTGGATGCTAACTCCTACCGTCGCACGGAAAATCTTCCCAGGGCATATGCCCTTATTATAACTAGCATAAATGCCCCCGCGTTGCTGCGGAAAAGTAAAAAATTATTAATTAAAACAGGAAAAATACATAGGCGGCCAAGCACGGGCCAGCCCCGCGTTTCCCTCGCTCCTCTTGGCTTCCAAAACTGCTTGCCATCCGCTTCGCCCGTCTTGGCCAATAGTGTGCCACCATGGCCGCAATTTTGTGCACACTACTGTACATCCAGTATCTTCCCCTCAACTTTTATGTACACCAACGCGAGTCTCGGTGTAGCCCAACATCTGGGGACTCCTAAATTCGCTCAGGCAGCACATCAGGAAATTTAATTCCTAATCGACTTGTTGATTCCGACTTGGCTAGATGATGCTCTACTTAATTTGCAAACGTATATAAACCGATATGTCCCAATGTAAGGAAGCGATGTGGGACTATTCGTTACAAAAGTATGTACGTATTCTCTCTTGCCTGGCTCGGTGCTTAACTTTCTCCTTGCTTTTTGTACTGCACGGTCTGGATGGACCGGAATTTCAGGAAGCAAGAGAGCAGCGCCCTAGGAAATTTTAGCCCATCAGCAGCAGCAGCCCATTAGCAGCAGGCACACGGTCAATCAATACGGAGCAGGCGTTCCGGACGGCCAGTCCTATACACCGACCAGGTCGGTGCTGATGCGGTTGCCGCACATCCTGATCGAGTATTCGGCCTGGCCCATTTAGCGTTTTTCGCTTTCGTTTTCTCTTTTATTTTCTTATTTTGTTTTTCCGTTTTCTTTTCTTTTCTTTCTGTTTATTTTTTCTTTTGTTCAAATTGGAAAAGTCTATATTCGAGAAATGTTTAAATTAGAAAAACGTTCAAATTTGAGAATTACTAAAATTCGAAAATTGTTAAATATGAAAGCTGTTTAAATTCAAAAATTGTTCAAATATGAAAATCGTTCATATCCGAAATCTGTTCAAATATGAAATTTTTTCAAATTTGAAAATTGTTCTAATATGAAAATCGTTCAGATTCGAAAATTGTTCAAATATAAATTTTGTTCAAATTCAGAAATGTTCAAATTCAAAAATTGTTCATAGAAAAAAAAATACATTTTTGTTCAAATTAAAAAATGTTCAAATCTGAAAATGTTCAGATTTTTAAAAAGTGATTTATTTTTAATTTGATTTTTTAAATTTTTTTACAAATGTTCAGATTTTTAAAAAAGATTCTTTTCAAAAAGAAAACAAACAACAGAAAAAAAAAAGGAACGAAAAAGTAAAAACCGGCTTACCTGATGTTGGGATGCGCGGCCCAGTTAGTAATCCGGGGCGCGCGGGGTGTGCGGCGACCGCTTTGGCACCGACCAGCTCGGTGGATAGCATCTCCCGTTTCGGACCGTAGGCCACGAGTTCAAATGAAGCAGGGATAGCAAAGGAATGGAGCTCGATCTGGAAAACCAAAGTTCCATCTAAGATAAGGGTTTTTCTTTGGAGATTAGCCGAGCAGTCCTTGCCGTCTAATGTACTGCGGCATAGACGGGGTATGGCGGAAGACGACCGCTGCCGGATGTGTGGCGCTTGTGACTCCTGGCGTCACGCTTTGCTGGTGCTCAATTCGTGTGGGCATTGCTGGATGAAGAAATAACGGAACACGTGAGTTGTTCGGAGGAAGGCGATGCTAGGGCTTGGATAGCAGGGTTGATCAAAACATTAAAACACGATGACCTCACGATGGTGCTGGTTACGTTCTGGGCCATCTGGCACGCCAGAAGGAAGGAGATCCATGAGCAGATATTTCAGAGCCCTTTGTCGGTTCATTTGTTCGTGGAGAGGTTTGTGACTGATCTCAAACAGTGCAATGATTTGAAGAAGAAGGAACCAGACATCGCTACTAAGCAGCGGGCGACGGGATGGATCCCGCCACTAAGGGGATGATCAAGATCAATGTTGACGTAGCGGTGGGCAAGAATGGACGTTGCGATACGGTGGCAACGATCGCCAGGACGAAGGAAGGAGTGTTTTCTGGGGCATCGAGGCTCGTTTTCCCTGAAAAGTCAGGCGCCGAAACCCTCGAGGCGTTGGCCGTGCAGGGAGGCCTGCGCTCTGGCCAAGGACATAGATGGTCGGAGGGTTATGGTGGCAACAGACTGCAAGAATGTTGTTCCTAGCTTGGCCGAAGGGACCCTCAGAAGCTATGCTCACATTGTGAGAGAGATTAGGGAATCCATGGCAATTTCGATGCTCTTGAGTTCCGCCATGAAGCTAGGAGTTCCAATATGGAGGCACACTGTCTTGCTAGGAGTGCAGTTTACGATGATCCGGGCCGCCGTGTGTGTCTAGTTGGGCCGCCAGAGGGCTTTCTTGTATCTGTACCCTCTGATTAATAAAGGCTACCCCCCCCCCAAAAAAAGGTGTTTCGGACCGTAACAAGTGGTGAGTCAAATCCCAGCTCTACACACAACCGCTCCTCCCCAATTTCCTCGAGCACCAGCTCCGTCCGGCTTCCCTCCTGCACGACGCGCTTTCCTCGAGCTCATATCTGCCGGCAGCTGCTCGCCGCTGCCCTACCTATCCAGGATCCGGCTATCCCAAAGCACGCCGGCCAGCGCGCCTCCGGACGCCTGCATCTAGCACCTCCCCTCGCCGCCCGCGACAACGCGCGCATCCCCGCCGACCCACTGCTTGGCTCGAGCTCCTAGCCACTAGCAGCTGCTCACCACTGCCCTACCTACCCCAAAGCATGGCATGCCAGCGCGCCTCTGGACGCTCGCCTCTAGCACCTCCCCTCGCCGGCCACGACGTGAACTACTTGAGCCTCCAACAGCGCCACCACGCCGCAAGACCCGCCCCGCAGGAGCGCGACTTCTCGCCGGTTCCCGCATCGACCTCGCCCCAACGTTCTAGCGACACCACGTGAGAGATCAGAGCTTCAAGATGGGAGTGGATGGATGGGGAGCGGTGGGGGATTACGCACTGACGGATTCGAGGGACTGAAGTGCGAAAACATCGACATATAGAGACGAACTGGTACCATGGCATTGTGCTGTAATATGTGATTTGGTGGGAGGGAAAAATCGTCCAAAAAAAAAGTTGGACGAAAATATTTTGATAGAAATCTTAGCTCCTTTATTATTATGTATAGATATAGATTATCCTATAATAATATAGTAGTGTTCTAAATAGATTAGATTAAAGTTTTCCACTAGTACAAAAACTGTAGCAGTAGCGTGGCGAAATCACCCCTAGTGGCGTGGATTGGACGCATCACTGGTGTCAATGATATTTGGTACATGTGACGTGCCTTAGCCATGCCACCGGTATTTTTCATAAATACGGCATGCCAGGGACACACGACATGTATCATGTAGTCTAGACGTGTGGCATTAGTACGGCATGCCTCTAACGTAATTTTCTGAAATAAAAAATTTCGTAGCTATTATTAATTTGCAGCAAAACACAACTAGGAAATCTCAGCACAGTTCACATATAGAGGATTTATCATATAGTTCATCACCCATCTAAATCTCAACATAGCTCACATTCACAAAGGACAACATAGTTCAACACTTATAGCATGGAGATGAGTACTTTATTAGAAGATCACTACACGAACAACTAATAATTGTTGATGATGTAGATGAAAAATAACAAATTTTGGTTCCTGGCAAAGCCCCTCCCTCCTTCAATGAAGAACATCACACGGCCATCTCGCTCCGTTTGGTAACCAAGATTGGTGATGACACCATCTGCTCCAACCCGTACTTCAGCCACACCTTTAGCATGGATGCCAAACGAGGATACCCACTCTTGTGGTAATTTTTAGTATGCCAACAAAAAATGCATTTTCAAACGAGTATCCCTACCAAAAGATATGCATGCATGAAAATGGCAACAAATAGAAGAAAAACATATAAGTTGAAGTAAACGTATCATAGTGTTTATATTGACATTTGTTCTTGTCAGCCAGGTCACAATGGCACCCCCATGAAGGTATTGAGTGGCGGCATAATTTCCAAGAGATGGTATGTTATTGCTCAGCTTAGTAAGGTTGCATCTTGAGCGAACAATGTAACTGTCAATCCGGCAGCCTCCTCCTCCACATCATCATCATCATCCTCATCACCACCAAAGTTTCCTTGACGAGTCCTTCTTCACTTTGATGAACCGTCTGCACTATTGGCATTATAGAGATTTTTCTTGTAATGAACTGTTGGGTCCTTGATGACTCCTTCACTTTGATGTTTTATGTGGGCTTCTTTTACAGTACCTTTTACCACTCCTAGGAAGGAGAGAGGTATGATTTGAGGAGGGGTCAGGATTAACCGATTTAGATTAGGCCCCATAACCCAGTAAGACATTGATAATGGAAAAAAATATTAAAAGTAGCAGCTTTTGGCCCGGCCCAATAATTGGATAACAGAGTTTAGACCGAGAGGTAAGCTCTATCGTGAGAAACGTGCGACAGGCGACACCCCGTCTCTGGGTCGACGGCGACCGCCGTCGGCACTGCTGCGTCGAAGGTGACTGCCGCCGCCGCCGTCGGATCGGCCTGATCCTGCATCGCCGCGAGCGACGCCGCCACCAGGTCGGCCTTGTCCTCCATCGAGCGACCGCCGCCACCACCAGATCGGGCTAGTCCTGCATCGCCGACGAGCTATGCCGCCACGACGTCGAGGCCACTACCAAGTTCTACATCGCCGCAACATCTAGAGACGCCGCCAGGTACGTCGACCTGAAGCGTCCTAGGAGAATGTATCTTTTGCTGTGAGCTAGTTACTCCAACACCATCTGTAGTCCTTCATGTACTCCGTATTTGTCTTCAAAACGAAAATCCAGAGTACAATTATTATGTCCCTGGAAAATTTTGCCTCCTTTATTAAACAATCTCAACTACAAACGAAAATCCAGAGTGCACTATGAATGGCATGCTTTCTATTTGTCAGTTAATTCTGCTACTCTCTCAGTTGTATGTTTAGCAGAGCTACCAAGTGGACAATTGTTGGGAGGCCAGCGATGAGCTACGCGTGGCCAGCGGCGGTCGTCCGGAGGGCGACAATGAGCTGCTATGAGGTCGCCGACAATCTGCTGGAGGCGGAGCTGCTGGGAGGTCGGCGACGATCTGCTGGAGGCGGCAACGAACTACCGGAGGCTGGCAACGACCTGCTGGAGGCCAGCCACGAGCTTCTGTTTGTAGTCAAGAATGTGGTGGCTTCTTGGCTTGGTCTGTTTTGACCCGTGAGGGCTAGCGCAGCTGACGTGCAAGATATTTCATGGTGGCAAAGTATTGAACGATACTGTTGCATGCAATCAATTTTAACATACAACAATGGCTAGTTCTGAAACTTCATATATATGATGGCTGTATTAAATACGCGGACACACGAAGATAAACGACTTTTTTGACTGGCTGGGAGCTTGTATTTTGCATTATCTGTAATTGGGAAAAAAGATTCTGGTAGCAACAATTTATTTTGGAAAAAGAATTGAGTTGCTTGCATGTGCCATTCCAGCAAAAACCATACAGCAGAGCCATGGCGAGTTTCACTGTGCAACTGAACTATTTTAAAAGTAAGATAAAGAGTATTCTGAATCAAACAAGATAACTAACTTGGCTACAAGATTTCTCAATCAAACAGAATTGACAAATTGAAATAAACACTAGTAGTACCAAACTTGATAAAAAAAAATAGCTAGTCCGAAACATTATAAAATGAAGTAAACATTGGAGAGAATCATAGCAAATTCCAATCACGCCTCCTCTGGAAGACCCTCGATTCTCAGCTTGGTGTGGAACTCCATCCTTCCCGGCGTACCACGCACACCATGGCTCGACCGGCAGATACTCACTATCATATAAGACCAGGATGTGGCGCCTCCTCCAGCAGATCGTCGGTGGCCACCCCACAGCACGTCGCCGACCTCGCGCAGCTCATCACCGGTCTCCCCGTAGCGCATTGTCGCGCTCCAGACGATCGTCACCAGCCTCCCCGCAGCTCGTTGCTGCCTCACCATGATATGGAGCACCTCGCAATTGTCCACTTGGTAGCTCTGCTAACGGACGAAGAAACTGAACTTAAACATACAGCTAACAGAGTAGCAGAATTAACTGACAAATACAAAGCATGCTATTCATAGTGCACTATGCACTATGGATTTACGGTATTATGCGGCTGGGATAGGAGTATATACAATGCAATACTGATGCATGTTCCTAGACAGGTTTTGAACATGTGTAAATCACACAAAAAGTGCAGTACACTCTAAAAATACATGCAAAGGTACAAAAGGATTAATGCACAAAGTTATGGTTCTAGCCTGATAGAGCAAATCACTTAACACATGTTGGACTTACAGGGCAAAGCTGATCATGGTCTTGCACTTGACGATGTACAATCTAAGTACCACAGTGGTTGCAAACAACAGGGGAGTTCCCATAGGTGGAAGCAGTACCATGTGTGATGGATTCAGACAGATTTCGTTGCCACTGGCAACCACTCTTGTTATACAGACATTGTACTGCAACTTTACAAATTGTCTCAGCAAGCAATTTATTTGAATCCACCAGAGGCTGCATATTGGAAAGCAGGTGGTAACAACGAGGGCACTAATTCCAAATATACTTAACTTCACTTATTAAGCACAAATCACTGCATTAAGAAGAAAACTGTAGTACATGATTATGTCAGGAGAAAGGAACTTTCACTGAATATACATGAAAGATAAAACAGCAGGTATCAAGCAAAATAATTAGACACAAAGTCTACTCGAAATTGCGTTTGACACGCTTGCACTTGAGGAGCTGAAGAATAACTACATAATTCTAAACGGCTATTTACAGGCCGTTCAACAGGGCGCCGCCAGCACCAGATCCATCACGGACAAGGCGCAGCAGCAGTGGGCCTTGTTTGTAAAGATGCGCAAGCCTAGAGTTATTCTTGTTCCGTTGATTTGCTTACATTACTTTGTACCCTGATCCTTTGCTGCATCTGCTTGGCGTTTTACTAGTTTCTCAGTATACAAAAAAATGTCCCGATGTTTCTAGGATCAGATTAGCATTTTCGCTAGCACATGTTGACTGATTGAACTAGCAATTTTTCTGACGGTTTGCTAGTTAGGCTCATTATCTTCATGGATTCATTGATAACTAGCCGAGCAATCTCGAGGACACACCCAAACACAAGTACCAAGTGCGAATTTTTGTAATTGAGCTAACTGAAAGTAGCTCTCAATATGAAATTCTTAATCCACTCGACTGGCCAGTTTGTCGACCGAATCAAATACAAGAGAAAATATTAGGCAACGTGAACTTCATCTGCTACTTCTAGAGGTGGTCCTGTTCATCTCCCTCTAGAAAGAAATTGCTGTTGTAGGTGGAGGTATATGGTTCTTATTATCTAAAAATCATCTCTAAACTCCAATCCTTGTTTAATTAGTGTAAACATGAAGACGCACTTAAAATGCTTGTGGAATATCCAAGGTACTTCATCAAATTCTGGAGTGGATCACAAAGCCTACGGTTGTGTGATGTCTAATAAAAAGTAGAAACATAGAACTGCCAGACATGTTTTGATCGCAAAAAAAATACATGAAGCAAGAATCAAACGCACCTGCAGCTGGCAATCAGAGGAGAAGCGGAAGCGCCGGCGACCACGAAACACGCGCCGGCGACGCCTCTCATCGACTCCTTCCATTTGACCTCGATGAACCATTTCGTCGGCCTCCTACCACCGCCTGCACCACCGCCGAATCGACACGAGCGGCGCGCCGCTACGACGTCCAGGAACCGCTCCGGGAACCGCATGCTGGGCTTGACCGCCTAGGCGAGCGACAAGGAGGGCGCCATCGATCTTCGATCCACACGGAGGAAGGCCCAAGGCCGCCGCCGCTGAGACAGTATTGGGGAAGGGGACGGCGGAGGTGGTCAATCTACATCAGGACTTTACGCTTTCTGGATGGGGCGAGCAGCCGGTGGCGCCGGAGTTGGGTAACAGAGAAAGAGAGAGCGGCGGCGGCGAACCAACCATCTCGACGACTAACTCACGGAAGGAGGAGCTCACGCTGACATCGCTTTGGGGCTGACCTGTGGAAAGAGCTGGGCCTGTCTATTGGGCTGAGCCCGTTTACGTTTTGTTTTCCGAAGTGCGAAATTTTCCAGAGGTATGTAACATACCTCTCCAGCTTTTGAGCGTGGTATGAATCTATTTATGCCGTGTTTGGAAAATATAGGGAAGGGGCATGGGAATTCTGAGGAGGAAGTTCGCTGGGAATTAGGATGGGGAAATTGATTTTTAGTCTCAATCCCTTGTTTGGTGTGTGATGGGAATTAACTAGTCTGAATCAGACCCAAAGCAATATTCCATGTTTGTTTGGTGGGTTTAGGAATGGGAAATAACGATTCGTTACTAATTCTGAGACGTGGAGAACTAACGCATGTCAATTCCCTCTTCAATTACCTGGGGTCCCCCTGGGAAGAGATTTCAGGGAATTAATCGGCAAACTCCCATTCCCTTATCCTGACTAATTCCTATGTTCCCTAACCAATCGGAGGTTGTTAAGTCTCGGAGCCTCCAACTCCCATTCCCTTTCGCAAACTACCCCGAAACAAACACGCTGTTAGGCCATTGGATGAACGAAAATTGATGGCTGTAATTCATTTGAGGGTACCACAAAAGAACTCTTTATGTGTCTCCGTGGCACACTGGAAGAGCACAATCATTCCAACAAGATCATTCAGCCGTGACTTTACATTGCACGGAACAATCTAATCACCAATTCCTAAAATACTGGTGGTGCTGGTACTCTTATCGATGTTGGTTGATTTTTTTAGTGGTTGCATCTTGCGCGTAAGCTTGGCATCACAGCTCAAAATTAGGGGAGAAACCTTGTTGGTATTTATAGATCTCAGTTCGGCATATCTGTCATTTTTCTATGGCTGTCTTTTGAAAAGTATAAGACTGCGTCTTGGAAGAAGAAAGAGATTAAAGACCTTGAAATTTTTCTCAAATACATGGTCAAATATAGATTGTATCGATCCTATCCTACATGGAACCGATTCTAACGCGTCAAAACCGACGTAGGAAACCAAACTTGTGGAACTGATCAAACCGCGGAAACACTTCTCTCTTTATTATTAGGTATAGATATAGATATAGATTAAAAGCCATCTAGTTCTCGATTAACATATAATTATCATAATGTTTGGTTAGACGAAGGCATTCAATTTTATGTGAAATTTATCACGTGTAACTAGGAAAAAAGGTACAAGCGCAGCCATATACAATTCCCATGCGCAAAAATCTTGACGCAAACTTAACGGTCCTACAGTTAACCTTGAACTAACTCAATGAAAGGTTGACGGAAAGCTAGGAAAAGATGAAAACTTACTCGTCCTTTTTGAAGGGATTTTGTTAAATCAAAGGCCACAGGCCTAATGTTAAAATAATAACGCCCTCAACGGCAATAAGGTACAGAGAGCTGGACACAGCTTACAACACACACTCACACACCCACATGAATTGCCAACATGGCTACAACCGAAAACTCGAACGACGATCACGACCCTTACGAAGCCTACAAAGACTCGAAGAAGATACCGGACATCAACAGTGTCGGCCGGAGCTCACCCTAGAGAGAGACATCGAACACGCACGCCATCAACAGAACTCCCCACCGCGGGTAGCGCCAGCAGTGGCCGACCACCACTACGCATCGACCACCGCCGTTCGAACCCCAACAATCAACACCATGGAAACTCGACGAGGAAGCATGGTAGGACACAAGCCTTGCTGAAGGTCGCCAAGCGAAAAGCCAATGACATCCGAGGAAACACTGTAAGCTCCAAGACGATGTCTTCAAGAAGAACACGGCACGAGAGCGCCATCACCGCCCGATCCGCAGATCTTAGGTTTCCACCCGAAGCACCTTGCTCGTCAAATACCATGCCTCAACCACACCACCAATGGAGAGCCACACACTGTGAGCTCCAAGACGGTGTCTTCAAGAAGATCATGACACAAGAGCGCCGCCACCACCCGATCCGAGGATCTTGGGATTTCACCCGGAGCACGTAGAAGGACAAGGAGAAGCCTCAACAACGCCATCAAGAAGTGAACGGCGTCCGCGGACGTCGCCGTCGTGGCCCAAGAGGCCAAGGGTTTCCCCTCGGCGAACACTCCCCACTGATACGTCTCAAACGTATCTATAATTTCTTATGTTCCATGCTACTTTTATGATGATACTCACATGTTTTATACACATTATATGTCATATTTATGCTTCTTCCGGAACTAACCTATTGACGAGATGCCGAAGGGCCAGTTGCTGTTTTTGGTTTCGAAATCCTAGTAAGGAAATATTCTCGGAATCGGACGAAATCAACGCCCATCTTAGAATTCCACGAAGCTTCCACACCGGAGGGGGCCAGAAGAGCCACAGGCCCACCACACGTGGGCGGCGCGGAGGGGCGCCCGTTGTGTGGCGGCTCCGTAACCCTTCCGACTCCGCCTCTTCGCCTATTTAAAGGTCTCGACCTAAATCTTCGATACGGAAAAGCCACGGTACGAGAAACCTTCCGAGCCGCCGCCATCGCGAAGCCAAGATCTGGGGACAGGAGTCTCTGTTCCGGCACGCTGCCGGACGGGGAAGTGCCCCTAAGGCATCTCCATCGACACCACCGCCATCTTCATCACCGCTGTCTCCCATGAGGAGGGAGTAGTTCTCCATCGAGGCTAAGGGCTGTACCGGTAGCTATGTGGTTAATCTCTCTCCATGTACTTCAATACAATGATCTCATGAGCTGCCTTACATGATTGAGATCCATATAATGAGCTTGTAATCTAGATGTCGTTATGCTATTCAAGTGGATTTTACTTATGTGATCTCCGGAGACTCCTTGTCCCACGTGTGTAAAGGTGACAGTGTGTGCAACCTGTGGGTCTCTTAGGCTATATTTCGCAGAATACTTATTCACTGAGTTATGATTTGAGTCGGATGTCTCTATGAAATTATGGTGTGTTAGTACGTCCTATGAATGCTCAAAGTGACAGCGTGGGGTGTTTATTAGTACTTGGGAATACATCTTTAAGGTTTGCCTACATGATGAATTAGTGTTCGTTATCTTGTCAGAGAGTAATTCAGAATAGCATAGTGAAGTGCTTATTTATATTCAATTATGATTGCAATGTTGAGAGTGTCCACTAGTGAAAGTATGATCCCTAGGCCTTGTTTCCAAATACTGCAATCATCGCTTATTTACTGTTTTACTGCATCTTTACTTCCTGCAATATTACTACCATCAACCACGCCAGCAAGCTATTTTCTGGCGCCGTTACTACTGCTCATATTCCTTCATACCACTTGTATTTCACTATCTCTTCGCCGAACTAGTGCACCTATACATTGACAAGTGTATTAGGTGTGTTGGGGACACAAGAGACTTCTTGTATCGTGATTGCGGGTTGCTTGAGAGGGATATCTTTGTCCTCTACCTCCCGAGTTCGATAAACCTTGGGTGATTCACTTAAGGGAAACTTGCTGCTGTTCTACAAACCTCTGCTCTTGGAGGCCCAACACTGTCTACAGGAATAGAAGCGTGCGTAGACATCAAGCTATTTTCTGGCGCTGTTGCCGGGGAGGTAAGGTAAAAGGCACTCACACTCCGGTCCCAGGTAACTAAGTTATTTTCTGGTGCCGTTGTATGTGCTCGAAGCTATTTCCTTTAGATCCTGCAATTGCATCGTTTAGTTTCTTGTTTTTATTTTTCACTAGTTAGGCATAATGGAAAACAACAATGAGCTTTTTAATCTATTTCCTGAGTTAAGATATGAATTGTTTGATGCGAAAATTAAAAAACCTATGGAACCTTATCTGCATGATAGTAGCAATGTTATTAGTATGAATGCAATTATTGCTAATGCTATGGAAAAGTCTAAGCTTGGGGAAGCTAGTTTATATAAAAATAATCTTTTTGCTCCTCAGCTTTGGAAGAAATATTTTGCTCGATAATGCTTCATCTCCCATATGCGATAACTCTAATGATGCTTCTGATATTTTAAATCCACCTGCTGAAAGTGTTTCATATAAAATACCTATGAAAATTATTGAACATGTTATGGATAACCGCTATGAAGGGGATGGAACTGTCCATCCTGGAGATCATTTACTGTTTTTGCATGAATTATGCGGGTTATTCAAGTGTGCGGTATCTCTATGGATGAAGTTAGGAAGAAACTATTCTCTATATCGATGTCTGGTAAAGCGGCGCATTGGTATAAATTGCTGAAGAATGGGGATTCTCTTGATTGGAAGGATATTGTGCCTCTATTTTACTCTAAATTCCATCCTCCAAGTGAAATTCACAAAGACCGGAACCGCATATATAATTTCTGGCCTCAAGATGGAGAGAGTATTGCCCAAGCATGGGGAAGATTGAAGTCTTTAATGCTCAAATGCCCCATTCATGAGCTTCCTGGTAATATCATCATTGATAATTTCTATGCAAGACATTCTTTTCAGGATAAAACCTTGCTGGATACTACTTGTTCTGGATCATTTACACGCAATGAAGAAGAGGTTAAAAGGGACCTTCTTGATCGGATTCAGGAGAATACTGAAGGATGGGAGAACAACAAAGGTAAAGAGTCAGGTATAAATTATGATTGTGAATGCATTGAAACTTTTATGGATACCGATAAAATTCGAAATATGAGTGCTACTTATGGTCTTGACTCTCAAGTTGTTGCAAATCTTTATAAAGCTTTTGCCTCTCATTTTGAATTGCCTAAGAAGAATTTTGATAAGTATCATGAACCTTTTAAAGATGCTTGCATGAAGGATGAAATTGTTATTAATGATTGCAATAAACAGCTCAAACTCCTAAGAATGCTATTTCCTATAAGCATGTTAATTTTTGTGGAATGCATAGACCTTGTGGAATTAATCAAATCGAAGATGAATATTGTATCCACCATATTAATGAAAAAACTAGAAAGTGGTCTAGGGCTCTAGATGATCTTGGTAAAAAAGTTTGTGCCAGCTATCCTTTTATTTGTGAACTTTGTCATAAAGTGGGTCATTTTAATTTTCAATGCTCCTCCAATGATAATTCGCACTCCATGAGTGCTGCAAATTTGTATTGTAATGATGAAATTACTCCTAATCAGCATGATGAACTTACTTTATTTTTGTGGTGTGAAGAGTTATCAAGAAAAATCTCTTTGTTACATATGAGTGATCTTGATATTGATGCTGTCCTGCATGGGTGTCTTTCTTATTGCATTGATAATTGCCATACAAATACTTACATACAAAATATTTTAGAAGAGGACACTTTGCCAAAATATGACAGGACCGCTGTGTGTTTTGAACTTATTAATGAAAAGGAGGGATCCTCCCAAGTTTCTTCTATTGTTTCTGGAAATAAATCAGGTTATGTGGAGGAGCCCCTCATCAAGCCTCTCCCCGCTAAAGAAGGGAACGAGGAGAAGGAAAAGAAGAAGAAGAGGGGAAATAAAAGGAAAGAGGTAACGGCATATCCCCGCGTGTATGAGATAACGATAGGTAACCGTAAGTATGTTGCTCCTGATGATTATTATGATAATGAATCTGAATACAATGATCTTCTTATGCCCTTTACCTACATTAGTGATCATGACTTGAAAGAGCACACTACTTTTGATATTGGAAATCTCTGGGAAACTAATTCTGAAAATGATGATGTTAATAATTGCCATAGTATCAGTACTATCCATGCTTCCTCCCATAATGATATTGAAAGCTCTAAGCTTGGGGATGAGGTGTTTGAAAATCCTTTTGCTACTGATCATTGTATGTTTGATACATCTCCTTCTAGTAACAATGAAGGTATGGTCACAGATGAACATACTGTGAAAGATAATTATTCTATTTCTTATGATGACACTATGCCTCCGATCTTTGATGATTATTATAAAGAATGCTATGACACATGTTATAATTATCCTTATGAAACTTGTCATAGTTATGGTGGGATCGCTAAAAATCATTCCCTTAGTATACAACTTGTTTACCATGTTCAAATTCTTGATAATGATCCTGCTCCAATTACTATTAATGAGAAGAGTTTTTCTTATGCCAAAATTAATGATACCTTTATGCATATGAACCATGATAAGAATGTTTTAAGTGATGGTTATATTGTGGATTTCATCAATGATGCTACTGAAAGTTATTATGAGAGAGGGAAACATGGTTATATGCATCTTAATAATATTAAGTTTCCCCTCTCTATGTTGAGAATCTTGAAGTTACTCGTGTTTTATCTTCCTATGCTTGTCACTTTGTTCTTCATGAATTCATTTGTGTACAAGATTCCTATGCATAGGAAGTGGGTTAGACTTAAATGTGTTTTGAACTTGCTTTTGATGCTCTCTTTTGCTTCAACTCTTATTTCTTGCGAGTGCATCATTAAAATTGCTGAGCCCATCTTAATGGCTATAAAGAAAGCACTTCTTGGGAGATAACCCATGTGTTTATTTTGCTACTGTTTTGTTGTGTTTTGGAAGTTGTTACTACTGTAGCAACCTCTCCTTATCTTTATTTTATTGCAATGTTGTGCCAAGTGAAGTCTCTAATAGAAGGTTGATGCTAGATTTGGATTTCTGCGCAGAAAAAGATTTCTTGCTGTCACGAATTTCAATATGCCTCTCTGTGGGTAACTTAGAAAAATCTGCCAATTTACGTGCGTGATCCTCAGATATGTACGCAACTTTCATTCAATTTGAGCATTTTCATCTGAGCAAGTCTGGTGCCTCAAAAAAATTCGTCTTTACGGACTGTTCTGTTTTGACAGATTCTGCCTTTTATTTCGCATTGCCTCTTTTGCTTTGTTGGATGGATTTCTTAGTTCCATTAACTTTCAGTAGCTTTGTGCAGTGTCCAGAAGTGTTAAGAATGATTGTGTCACCTCTGAACATGTGAATTTTCAATTATGCACTAACCCTCTAATGAGTTTGTTTTGAGTTTGGTGTGGAGGAAGTTTTCAAGGGTCAAGAGAGGAGGATGATACAATATGATCAAGAAGAGTGAAAAGTCTAAGCTTGGGGATGTCTGATGTCTACGGGTGCTTCTATTCTTGTAGACAGTGTTGGGCCTCGAAGAACGGAGGTTTGTAGAACAGCAGCAAGTTTCCCTTAAGTGGATCACCCAAGGTTTATCGAACTCAGGGAGGTAGAGGACAAAGATATCCCTCTCAAGCAACCCTGCAATCACGATACAAGAAGTCTCTTGTGTCCCCAACACACCTAATACACTTGTCGATGTATAGGTGCACTAGTTCGCGAAGAGATAGTGAAATACAAGTGGTATAAATGAATATGAGCAGTAGTAGCGGCAGAAAATAGCTTAGTGGCGTGCTGATGGTAGTTATATTGCAGAAGTAAACATGCAAGAGTAAGTAAACGATTCGATGCTTGGAAACAAGGCCTAGGGATCATACTTTCACTAGTGGACACTCTCAACATTGCAATCATAATTGGATATAAATATAAGCACTTCACTATGCTACTCTGGATTACTCTTTGGCAAGATAACGAACACTAATTCATTATGTAGGCAAACCTTAAAGATGTATTCCCAAGTACTAATAAACACCCCACGCTGTCACCTGAGCATTCATAGGAGGTACTAACACACCACAATTTCATAGAGACATCCAACTCAAATCATAACTCGGTGAATAAGTATTCTGTGAAATATAGCCTAAGAGACCCACACGGTGCACACACTATCACCTTTACACACGTGGGACAAGGAGTCTCCGGAGATCACATAAGTAAAATCCACTTGAATAGCATAACGACATCTAGATTACAAACTCATCATATGGATCTCAATCATGTAAGGCAGCTCATGAGATCATTGTATTGAAGTACATGGGAGAGAGATGAACCACATAGCTACCGGTACAGCCCTTAGCCTCGATGGAGAACTACTCCCTCCTCATGGGAGACAGCAGCGGTGATGAAGATGGCGGTGGTGTCGATGGAGATGCCTTCCGGGGCACTTCCCCGTCCGGCGGCGTGCCGGAACAGAGACTTCTATCCCCGGATCTTGGCTTCGCGATGGCGGCGGCTCTGGAAGGTTTCTCGTACCGTGGCTTTTCCGTATCGAAGATTTAGGTCAGGGACCTTTAAATAGGCGAAGAGGCGGAGTCGGAGGGTTACGGGGCGCCACACAATAGGGCCCCCCCCCCCTTGGGCCGCGCCGCCCTGTTGTCTGGTGGCCCTGTGGCTCTCCCCTGGTCCCTCTGTTCTGGAAGCTTCGTGGAATTCTAAGATGCTGGGCGTTGATTTCGTCCGATTCCGAGAATATTTCCTTACTAGGATTTCTGAAACCAAAATAGCGAAAACAAGAACGGCACTTCGGCATCTCGTCAATAGGTTAGTTCCGGAAAATGCATAAATATGACATATAATGTGTATAAAACATGTGAGTATTATCATAAAAGTAGCATGGAACATAAGAAATAATAGATACATTTGAGACGTATCAAGCATCCCCAAGCTTAGTTCCTACTCGCCCTCGAGTAGATAAACGATAACAAAGATAATTTCTTAAGTGACATGCTTTCATAATCTTGATCATACCATTGTAAAGTATATGAGATGAATGCAGCGATTGGAAGCAATGATGAAGACAATGAGTAAACAACTGAATCATATAGCAAAGACTTTTCATGAATAGTACTTTTCAAGACAAGCATCAATAAGTCTTGCATAAGAGTTAACTCATAAAGCAATAAATTCAAAGTAAAGGCATTGAAGCAACACAAAGGAAGATTTAAGTTTCAGCGGTTGCTTTCAACTTCAACATGTATATCTCATGGATAATTGTCAACATAAAGCAATATAACAAGTGCAATAGGTAAACATGTAAGAATCAATGCACACAGTTGACACAAGTGTTTGCTTCTGGGATAGAAAGAATAGGCAAACTGACTCAATAATAAAGTAGAAGATTGGCCCTTCGCAGAGGAAAGCATGGATTACTATATTTGTGCTAGAGCTTTTCATTTTGAAAACATAGAAACAATTTTGTCAACGGTAGTAATAAAGCATATGTGTTATGTATAAGACATCCTATAAGTTGCAAGCCTCATGCATAGTATACCAATAGTGCTCGCACCTTGTCCTAATTAGCTTGGATTAACATGGATTATCATTGCATAGCATATGTTTCAACCAAGTGTCACAAAGGGGTACCTCTATGCCGCCTGTACAAAGGTCTAAGGAGAAAGTTCGCATTGGATTTCTCGCTTTTGATTATTCTCAACTTAGACATCCATACCGGGACAACATAGACAACAGATAATGGACTTCTCTTTAATGCATAAGCATTCAACAACAGATAATATACTCATAAGAGATTGAGGATTAATGTCCAAACTGAAACTTCCACCATGATTCATGTCTTTAGTTAGTGGCCCAATGTTCTTCTCTAACAATATGCATACTCAAACCATTTGATCATGAAAATCTCCCTTACTTCAGACAAGATGAACATGCATAGCAACTCACATGATATTCAACAAAGGTGTAAAAGTTGATGGCGTCCCCAGAAACATGGTTACCGCTTAACAAGCAACTTATAAGAAATAAGATACATAGCTACATATTCAATACCACAATAGTTTTTAAGGCTATTTTCCCATGAGCTATATATTGCAAAGACAAAGAGTAGAATTTTAAAGGTAGCACTCAAGTAATGTACTTTGGAATGGCAGAGAAATACCATGTAGTAGGTAGGTATGGTGGACACAAATGGCATAGTATTTGGCTCAAGGATTTGGATGCACGAGAAGAATTCCTCTCAATACAAGGCTAGGCTAGCAAGGTTGTTTGAAGCAAACTCAAGTATAAAAGGTGCAGCAAACCTCACATATGAACATATTGTAAGTATTATAAGACTTTACATTGTCTCCTTGTTGTTCAAACACCTTAACCGAAAATATCTAGACTCTAGAGAAACTAATCATGCAAACCAAATTTTAACAAGCTCTATGTAGTTCTTCATTAATGGGTGCAAAGTACATGATGCAAGAGCTTAAACATGATCTATATGAGCACAACAATTGCCAAGTATCACATTATTCAAGACATTATACCATTTACCACATGCAGCATTTTCTGATTCCAACCAAAGAATAATGAACGAAGCAGTTTCAACCTTCGCCATGAACATTAAAAGTATAGCTAAGAACACATGTGTTCATACGAAACAGCGGAGCGTGTCTCTCTCCCACACAAGCATGTATTTATTCAGAGAATGAAAATAACAAAACGAAAATAAAAGCACACAGACGCTCCAAGTAAAGTACATAAGATGTGACGGAATAAAAATATAGTTTCACTAGAGGTGACATGATAATTTGTCGATGAAGAAGGGGATGCCTTGGGCATCCCCAAGCTTAGATGCTTGAGTCTTCTTAAAATATGCAGGGATGAACCACGGGGCATCCCCAAGCTTAGACTCTTCACTCTTCTTGATCATAGTATATCATCCTCCTCTCTTGACCCTTGAAAACTTCCTCCACACCAAACTCAAAACAAACTCATTAGAGGGTTAGTGCATAATCAAAAATTCACATATTCAGAGGTGACACAATCATTCTTAACACTTCTGGACATTGCACAAAGCTACTGGACGTTAATGGAACAAAGAAATCCATCCAACATAGCAAAAGAGGCAATGCGAAATAAAAGGCAGAATCTGTCAAAACAGAACAGTCCGTAAAGACGAATTTTTTGAGGCACCAGACTTGCTCAGATGAAAATGCTCAAATTGAATGAAAGCTGCGTACATATCTGAGGATCACGCACGTAAATTGGCAGATTTTTCTGAGTTACCTACAGAGAGGCATATTGAAATTCGTGACAGCAAGAAATCTGTTTCTGCGCAGTAATCCAAATCTAGTATTGACTTTACTATCAAAGACTTTACTTGGCACAAAAATGCAATAAAATAAAGATAAGGAGAGGTTGCTACAGTAATAACAACTTCCAACACTCAAATATAAAACAAAAGTACAGAAGTAAAATAAACACATGGGTTATCTCCCAAGAAGTTCTTTCTTTATAGCCATTAAGATGGACTCAGCAGTTTTTAATGATGCACTCATAAGGATGAGAGTTGAAACAAAAGAGAGCATCAAAAAGCAAGTATGAAATAAATTTAAGTCTAACCCACTTCCTATGAAAAGGAATCTTGTACACAAATAAATTCATGAAGCATGATGCAACAAGCATAGAAGGATAAAACAAGTGTAACTTCAAAAATTTCAGCATATAGAGAGGTGTTTTAGTAACATGAAAACTTCTACAACCATATTTTCCTCTCTCATAATAACTTTCAGTGGCATCATGAACAAATTCAACAATGTAACTATCACATAAAGCATTCTTATTCACATGCATAAAAGTATCATTACTCTCCACATAAGCATAATCAATTTTATTAGTTGTAATGAGAGCAAATTCAACAAAGTAGCTATCATCAAATATAGGAGGCATATGTAATCATAATTAGATTTATCCTCCATAGTAGGCGGCACTAGAAGACCACTATCATTATAATCATCATAAATAGGAGGCAAAGTATCATCAAAGAAAATTTTCTCCTCAATGCTTGGGGGACTAAAAATATCATGCTCATCAAAACCAGCTTCCCCAAGCTTAGAACTTTCTATATCATTATCAACAATGGTGTTCAAAGCGTTCATACTAATATCATTGCTACTAGCATGCAAAATAAGATTCCATAGGTTTTTTAATTTTCGCATCAAACAATCCATGTCTTAACTCAGGAAATAGAATAAGAAGCTCATTGTTGTCCATTATGCCTTACTAGTGTAAAAAGAGAAACAAAAAGATGCAATTGCAGGATCTAAAGGAAATAGCTTCGAGCACTCACAACGGCAACAGAAAATAACTTAGTTACCTGGGACCGGAGTGTGAGTGCCTTTTACCTTACCTCCCCCAACGGCGCCGAAAAGTGCTTGATGTCTACGGGTGCTTCTATTCTTGTAGAGTGTTGGGCCTCCAAGAGCAGAGGTTTGTAGCAGCAGCAAGTTTCCCTTAAGTGGATCACCCAAGGTTTATCGAACTCAGGGAGGTAGAGGACAAAGATATCCCTCTCAAGCAACCCTGCAATCACGATACAAGAAGTCTCTTGTGTCCCCAACACACCTAATACACTTGTCAGATGTATAGGTGCACTAGTTCGGCAAAGAGATAGTGAAATACAAGTGGTATAAATGAATATGAGCAGTAGTAATGGCGGCAGAAAATAGCTTAGTGGCGCGCAGTTGATGGTAGTAATATTGCAGGAAGTAAACATGCAGTGGAACAGTAAGTAAACGGTGATTCGATGCTTGGAAACAAGGCCTAGGGATCATACTTTCACTAGTGGACACTCTCAACATTGCAATCATAATTGGATATAAATATAAGCACTTCACTATGCTACTCTGAATTACTCTTTGGCAAGATAACGAACACTAATTCATCATGTAGGCAAACCTTAAAGATGTATTCCCAAGTACTAATAAACACCCCACGCTGTCACTGTGAGCATTCATAGGAGGTACTAACACACCACAATTTCATAGAGACATCCAACTCAAATCATAACTCAGTGAATAAGTATTCTGTGAAATATAGCCTAAGAGACCCACACGGTGCACACACTGTCACCTTTACACACGTGGGACAAGGAGTCTCCGGAGCTCACATAAGTAAAATCCACTTGAATAGCATAACGACATCTAGATTACAAACTCATCATATGGATCTCAATCATGTAAGGCAGCTCATGAGATCATTGTATTGAAGTACATGGGAGAGAGAGATGAACCACATAGCTACCGGTACAGCCCTTAGCCTCGATGGAGAACTACTCCCTCCTCATGGGAGACAGCAGCGGTGATGAAGATGGTGGTGGTGTCGATGGAGATGCCTTCCGGGGCACTTCCCCGTCCCGGCGGCGTGCCGAACAGAGACTTCCCCAGATCTTGGCTTCGCGATGGCGGCGGCTCTGGAAGGTTTCTCGTACCGTGGCTTTTCCGTATCGAAGATTTAGGTCAGGGACCTTTAAATAGGCGAAGAGGCGGAGTCGGAGGGGTTACGGGGGCGCCGCACAATAGGGGGTGATACGCGTACAGCACGCGTCTGTTGGGAACCCCAAGAGGAAGGTGTGATGCGTACAGCGGCAAGTTTTCCCTCAGAAAGAAACCAAGGTTTATCGAACCAGAGGAGCCAAGAAGCACGTTGAAGGTTGATGGCGCGGGATGTAGTGCGGCGCAACACCAGGGATTCCGGCGCCAACGTGGAACCTGCACAACACACCCAAAGTACTTTGCCCCAACGAAACAATGAGGTTGTCAATCTCACCGGCTTGCTGTAACAAAGGATTAGATGTATAGTGTGGATGATGATTGTTTGCAGAAAACAGTAGAACAAGTATTGCAGATTGTATTCGATGTAAAGAATGGACCGGGGTCCACAGTTCACTAGAGGTGTCTCTCCCATAAGATAAATAGCATGTTGGGTGAACAAATTACGGCAATTGACAAATAGAGAGGGCATGACCATGCACATACATGATATGATGAGTATTGTGAGATTTAATTGGGCATTACGACAAAGTACATAGACCGCTATCCAGCATGCATCTATGCCTAAAAAGTCCACCTTCAGGTTATCATCCGAACTCCTTCCAGTATTAAGTTGTAAACAACAGACAATTGCATTAAGTATGGTGCGTAATGTAATCAATAACTACATCCTTGGACATAGCATCAATGTTTTATCCCTAGTGGCAACAGACATCCACAACCTTAGAACTTTCTCACTGTCCCAGATTTAATGGAGGCATGAACCCACTATCGAGCATAAATACTCCTCTTGGAGTTAAGAGCAAAAACTTGGCCAGAGCCTCTACTAATAACGGAGAGCATGCAAGATCATAAACAACACATAGGTAATAGATTGATAATCAACATAACATAGTATTCTCTATCCATCGGATCCCGACAAACACAACATATAGAATTACAGATAGATGATCTTGATCATGTTAGGCAGCTCACAAGATCCGACAATGAAGCACATGAGGAGAAGACAACCATCTAGCTACCGCTATGGACCCATAGTCCAGGGGTGAACTACTCACTCATCACTCCGAGGCGACCATGGCGGTGAAGAGTCCTCCGGGAGATGATTCCCTCTCCGGCAGGGTGCCGGAGGCGATCTCCGAATCCCCGAGATGGGATTGGCGGTGGCGTCTCGAAGGTTTTCCGTATCGTGGCTCTCTACTGGGGGTTTCGCGACGAAGGCTTTAAGTAGGCGGAAGGGCAACGCGGGGGGCCACACGAGGGCCCCACACGCCAGGGCCGCGCGGCCAAGGGCCAGGCCGCGCCGCCCTGTTGTGTCGGCGCCTCGTGGCCCCACTTCCTTTCCCCTCGGTCTTCCGGAAGCTTCGTGCAAAAATAGGACCCTGGGCGTTGATTTCGTCCAATTCCGAGAATATTTCCTTACTAGGATTTCGAAACCAAAAACAGCAGAAAAGAATGGCTCTTCGGCATCTCGTTAATAGGTTAGTGCCGGAAAATGCATAAATATGACATAAAGTGTGTATAAAACATGTAGATATCATCAATAATGTGGCATGGAACATAAGAAATTATCGATACGTCGGAGACGTATTAGCATCCCCAAGCTTAGTTCCCGAGCAGGTAAACGATAACAAAGATAATTTTGGAGTGACATGCCATCATAACCTTGATCATACTATTGTAAGCATATGTAATGAATGCAACGATCAAAACAATGGTAATGACATAAGTAAACAAATGAATCATAAAGCAAAGACTTTTCATGAATAGTACTTCAAGACAAGCATCAATAAGTCTTGCATAAGAGTTAACTCATAAAGCAATAAATCAAAGTAAAGGTATTGAAGCAACACAAAGGAAGATTAAGTTTCAGCGGTTGCTTTCAACTTATAACATGTATATCTCATGGATAATTGTCAACATAGAGTAATATAACAAGTGCAATATGCAAGTATGTAGGAATCAATGCACAGTTCACACAAGTGTTTGCTTCTTGAGGTGGAGAGGAATGGGTGAACTGACTCAACATAAAAGTAAAAGAATGGTCCTTCAAAGAGGAAAGCATCGATTGCTATATTTGTGCTAGAGCTTTGGTTTTGAAAACATTAAACAATTTTGTCAACGGTAGTAATAAAGCATATGTATCATGTAAATTATATCTTACAAGTTGCAAGCCTCATGCATAGTATACTAATAGTGCCCGCACCTTGTCCTAATTAGCTTGGATCACCAGGATTATCATTGCAATACACATGTTTTAACCAAGTGTCACAAAGGGGTACCTCTATGCCGCCTGTACAAAGGTCTAAGGAGAAAGCTCGCATTTGGATTTCTCGCTTTTGATTATTCTCAACTTAGACATCCATACCGGGACAACATAGACAACAGATAATGGACTCCTCTTTAATGCATAAGCATGTAGCAACAATTAATGTTCTCATATGAGATTGAGGATATATGTCCAAAACTGAAACTTCCACCATGATTCATGGCTTTAGTTAGCGGCCCAATGTTCTTCTCTAACAATATGCATGCTCTAACCATTAAATGAGTGGTAAATCTCCCTTAGACAAGACGGACATGCATAGCAACTCACATGATATTCAACAAAGAGTTGATGGCGTCCCCAGAAACATGGTTATCGCACAACAAGCAACTTAATAAGAGATAAAGTGCATAAGTACATATTCAATACCACAATAGTTTTTAAGGCTATTTTGTCCCATGAGCTATATATTGCAAAGGCGAATGATGGAAATTTAAAGGTAGCACTCAAGCAATTTACTTTGGAATGGCGGAGAAATACCATGTAGTAGGTAGGTATGGTGGACACAAATGGCATAGTGGTTGGCTCAAGGATTTTGGATGCATGAGAAGTATTCCTCTCGATACAAGGTTTAGGCTAGCAAGGTTATTTGAAACAAACACAAGGATGAACAGAAAAAACTCACATAAAAGACATATTGTAAACATTATAAGACTCTACACCATCTTCCTTGTTGTTCAAACTCAATACTAGAAATTATCTAGACTTTAGAGAGACCAAATATGCAAACCAAATTTTAGCAAGCTCTATGTATTTCTTCATTAATGGGTGCAAAGTATATGATGCAAGAGCTTAAACATGAGCACAACAATTGCCAAGTATCAAATTATTCAAGACATTTTAGAATTACTACATGTAGCATTTCCCGATTCCAACCATATAACAATTTAACGAAGAAGATTCAACCTTCGCCATGAATACTATGAGTAAAGCCTAAGGACATATTTGTCCATATGCAACAGCGGAGCGTGTCTCTCTCCCACAATGAATGCTAGGATCCATTTATTCAAACAAAAAAAACAAAACAAAAACAAAAACAAAAACAAACCGACGCTCTCCAAGCAAAGTACATAAGATGTGATGGAATAAAAATATAGTTTCAGGGAGGAACCTGATAATGTTGTCGATGAAGAAGGGGATGCCTTGGGCATCCCCAAGCTTAGACGCTTGAGTCTTCTTAGAATATGCAGGGGTGAACCACCGGGGCATCCCCAAGCTTAGAGCTTTCACTCTCCTTGATCATATTGCATCATTTCCCTCTCTTGATCCTTGAAAACTTCCTCCACACCAAACTCGAAACAACTCATTAGAGGGTTAGTGCATAATAAAAATTTAGGCGACATAATCATTTTTAACACTTCTGGACATTGCATAAATACTGGACATTAATGGATCAAAGAAATTCATCCAACATAGCAAAAGAGCGAATAAAGGCAGAATCTGTCAAAACAGAACAGTTGACGAATTTTAAAATGGCACCAGACTTGCTCAAATGAAAATTCCCAAATTGAATGAAAGTTGCATACATATCTGAGGATCACACACGTAAATTGGTATATTTTTCTGAACTACCTACAGAGAGGCAGGTCGAAATTCGTGACAGCAAAGAAATCTGTTACTGCGCAGTAATCCAAAGCTAGTATGAACCTTACTATCAAAGACTTTACTTGGCACAACAATGCACAAAACTAAGATAAGGAGAGGTTGCTACAGTAGTAAACAACTTCCAAGACTCAAATATAAAATAAAGGTACTGTAGTAAAGACATGGGTTGTCTCCCATAAGCGCTTTTCTTTAACGCCTTTCAGCTAGGCGCAGAAAGTGTGTATCAAGTATTATCAAGAGACGAAGTATCAACATCATAACTTGTTCTAATAATAGAATCAAAAGGTAAATTCATTCTCTTTATAGGGAAGTGTTCCATACCTTTCTTGAGAGGAAATTGATATTTAATATTACCTTCCTTCATATCAATGATAGCACCAGCAGTTCGAAGAAAAGGTCTTCCCAATATAATGGGGCAAGATGCATTGCATTCAATATCCAAGACAACAAAATCAACGGGGACAAGGTTATTGTTAACGGTAATGCGAACATTATCAACTCTCCCCAAAGGTTTCTTTATAGCATTATCAACAAGATTAACATCCAAATAACAAATTTTCAATGGTGGCAAGTCAAGCATATCATAATTTTTTTTAGGAATAACGGAAATACTTGCACCAAGATCACATAAAGCATTACAAACAAAGTCATTGACCTTCATCTTAATGATAGGCTCCCAACCATCTTCTAACTTTCTAGGAATAGAAGCTTCACGTTCTAGTTTCTCTTCTCTAGCTTTTATGAGAGTATTCGTAATATGTTTTGTAAAGGCTAAATTTATAGCACTAGCATTGGAACTTTTAGCAAGCTTTTGTAAAAACTTTATGACTTCAGAGATGTGGCAATCATCAAAGTCTAAACCATTATGATCTACAGCAATGGGATCATCATCCCCAATGTTGGAAAAAATTTCAGCAGTTTTATCACAGGCAGTTTCAGCAGTTTTAGCAGTTTTTTGCAGTTTTGCAGGCTTTGCATTAGAAGTAGAAACATTGCCAACACCAATTCTTTCACCATTATTAGTAAGAGGTGCAGCAACATGTGGAGCATTAGCATTGCTAGTGGTGGTAATAGTCCAAACTTTAGCTACATTATTCTCTTTAGCTAGTTTTTCATTTTCTTCTCTTTCCCACCTAGCATGCAATTCAGCCATCAATCTCATATTCTCATTAATTCTAACTTGGATGGCATTTGCTGTAGTAACAATTTTATTTTCAATATCCTTATTAGGCATAACTTTCGATTTTAAAAGATCAACATCAGAGGCAAGTCTATCAACCTTATAAGCGAGAATATCAATTTTATTGTGCTTTTCCTCAACAGATTTGTTAAAAGCAGTTTGTGTACTAATAAATTCTTTAAGCATAGCTTCAAGTCCAGGGGGTACACTCCTATTATTGTTTTAAGAATTTCCATAAGAATTACCATAACTATTACCATTAGCAGAAGGATATGGCCTATAGTTATTACTAGAATTGTTCCGATAAGCATTGTTGTTGAAATTATTATTTTTAATGAAGTTTACATCAACATGTTCTTCTTGGGCAACCAATGAAGCTAATGGAACATTATTAGGATCAACATTAGTCCTATCATTCACAAGCATAGACATAATAGCATCAATCTTATCACTCAAGGAAGAGGTTTCTTCGACCTTCTTACCTTGTGGAGCTCTTTCCGTGTGCCATTCAGAGTAATTAATCATCATATTATCAAGAAGCTTTGTTGCTTCACCAAGAGTGATGGACATAAAGGTACCTCCAGCAGCTGAATCCAATAGGTTCCGCGAAGAAAAATTCAGTCCTGCATAAAAGGTTTGGATGATCATCCAAGTAGTCAGTCCATGGGTTGGGCAATTTTTAACCAAGGATTTCATTCTTTCCCAAGCTTGTGCAACATGCTCATTATCCAATTGTTTAAAATTCATTATGCTACTCCTCAAAGATATAATTTTAGCAGGGGGATAATATCTACCAATAAAAGCATCCTTACATTTAGTCCATGAATCAATACTATTTCTAGGCAGAGATAGCAACCAATCTTTAGCTCTTCCTCTTAATGAGAAAGGAAACAATTTTAATTTTATAATGTCACCATCTACATCCTTATACTTTTGCATTTCACATAATTCAACAAAATTATTAAGATGGGCAGCAGCATCATCAGAACTAACACCAGAAAATTGCTCTCTCATAACAAGATTCAGTAAAGCAGGTTTAATTTCAAAGAATTCTGCTGTAGTAGCAGGTGGAGCAATAGGTGTGCATAAGAAATCATTATTATTTGTGGTTGTGAAGTCACACAACTTAGTATTTTCAGGAGTGGCCATTTTAGCAGTAGTAAATAAAGCAAACTAGATAAAGTAAATGCAAGTAACTAATTTTTTTGTGTTTTAGATATAGAGAACAAGATAGTAAATAAAGTAAAACTAGCAACTAATTTTTTTGTATTTTGATATAAGTGCAGCAAACAAAGAAGTAAATAAAATAAAGCAAGACAAAAACAAAGTAAAGAGATTGGATTGTGGAGACTCCCCGCGTGTCTTGATCTCCCCAACGGCGCCGGAAAAAGAGCTTGATACGCGTACAGCACGCGTCCGTTGGGAACCCCAAGAGGAAGGTGTGATGCGTACAGCGGCAAGTTTTCCCTCAGAAAGAAACCAAGGTTTATCGAACCAGTAGGAGCCAAGAAGCACGTTGAAGGTTTTATTGCGGCGGGATGTAGTGCGGCGCAACACCAGGGATTCCGGCGCCAACGTGGAACCTGCACAACACAACCAAAGTACTTTGCCCCAACGGAACAGTGAGGTTGTCAATCTCACCG
This sequence comes from Lolium multiflorum, assembly GCA_030979885.1. Taxonomy (NCBI): domain Eukaryota; kingdom Viridiplantae; phylum Streptophyta; class Magnoliopsida; order Poales; family Poaceae; genus Lolium; species Lolium multiflorum. The sequence continues at coordinate 272,897,548 of CM061753.1, read as the reverse complement.
GCTTGCTGTAACAAAGGATTAGATGTATAGTGTGGATGATGATTGTTTGCAGAAACAGTAGAACAAGTATTGCAGTAGATTGTATTCGATGTAAAGAATGGACCGGGGTCCACAGTTCACTAGAGGTGTCTCTCCCATAAGATAAATAGCATGTTGGGTGAACAAATTACAGTCGGGCAATTGACAAATAGAGAGGGCATGACCATGCACATACATGATATGATGAGTATTGTGAGATTTAATTGGGCATTACGACAAAGTACATAGACCGCTATCCACATGCATCTATGCCTAAAAAGTCCACCTTCAGGTTATCATCCGAACTCCTTCCAGTATTAAGTTGTAAACAACAGACAATTGCATTAAGTATGGTGCGTAATGTAATCAATAACTACATCCTTGGACATAGCATCAATGTTTTATCCCTAGTGGCAACAGCACATCCACAACCTTAGAACTTTCTGTCCCAGATTTAATGGAGGCATGAACCCACTATCGAGCATAAATACTCCCTCTTGGAGTTAAGAGCAAAAACTTGGCCAGAGCCTCTACTAATAACGGAGAGCATGCAAGATCATAAACAACACATAGGTAATAGATTGATAATCAACATAACATAGTATTCTCTATCCATCGGATCCCGACAAACACAACATATAGAATTAGATAGATGATCTTGATCATGTTAGGCAGCTCACAAGATCCGACAATGAAGCACATGAGGAGAAGACAACCATCTAGCTACTGCTATGGACCCATAGTCCAGGGGTGAACTACTCACTCATCACTCCGGAGGCGACCATGGCGGTGAAGAGTCCTCCGGGAGATGATTCCCCTCTCCGGCAGGGTGCGGGCGATCTCCATCCCCGAGATGGGATTGGCGGTGGCGGCGTCTCGAGGTTTTCCGTATCGTGGCTCTCGGTGGGGGGTTTCGACGAAGGCTTTAAGTAGGCGGAAGAACGCGGGGGCCACACGAGGCCCCACACGCCGGGGCCGCGCCGCCTGTGTCGGCGCCTCGTGGCCCCACTTCCTTTCCCCTCGGTCTTGGAAGCTTCGTGCAAAAATAGGACCCTGGGCGTTGATTTCGTCCAATTCGAGAATATTTCCTTACTAGGATTTCTGAAACCAAAAACAAACAGCAACTGGCTCTTCGGCATCTCGTTAATAGGTTAGTGCCGGAAAATGCATAAATATGACATAAAGTGTGTATAAAACATGTAGATATCATCAATAATGTGGCATGGAACATAAGAAATTATCGATACGTCGGAGACGTATCAGGGGGGCGCCCCCTGGGCGCGCCGTTGTCGGGTGGCCTGTGGCTCTCCCCGGTCCCTCTCGGGTGTTGGAAGCTTCGTGGAATTCTAAGATGCTGGCGTTGATTTATTCCGATTCCAGAATATTTCCTTACTAGGATTTCGAAACCAAAAACAGGACAACTGGCTCTTCGGCATCTCGTCAATAGGTTAGTTCCGGAAAATGCATAAATATGACATATAATGTGTATAAAACATGTGAGTATCATCATAAAAGTAGCATGAAACATAAGAAATTATAGATACGTTTGAGACGTATCAATGCCCCCGTGGTTCATCCCTGCATATTTCAAGAAGACTCAAGCATCTAAGCTTGGGGATGCCCAAGGCATCCCCTTCTTCATCGACAACTTATCAGGTCACCTCTAGTGAAACTATATTTTTATTCCGTCACATCTCATGTACTTTACTTGGAGCGTCTGTGTGCTTTTATTTTCGTTTTGTTATTTTCATTCTCTGAATAAATGCTTGTGTGGGAGAGAGACACGCTCCGCTGGTTCATATGAACACATGTGTCATTAGCTTTATCTTTAATGTTCATGGCGAAGGTTGAAACTGCTTCGTTCATTGTTATTTGGTCGGAAACAGAAAATCCTGCATGTGGTAAATGGTATAATGTCTTGAATAATTTGATACTTGGCAATTGTTGTGCTCATATAGATCATGTTTAAGCTCTTGCATCATGTACTTTGCACCTATTAATGGAGAACTACATAGAGCTTGTTAAAATTTGGTTTGCATGATTGGTTTCTCTAGAGTCTAGATATTTTCTGGTTAAGGTGTTTGATCAACAAGGAGACAATGTAAAGTCTTATAATACTTACAATATGTTCATATGTGAGCTTTGCTGCACCTTTTATACTTGAGTTTGCTTCAAACAACCTTCCTAGCCTAGCCTTGTATTGAGAGGAATTCTTCTCGTGCATCCAAATCCTTGAGCCAAAAACCATGCCATTTGTGTCCACCATACCTACCTACTACATGGTATTTCTCTGCCATTCCAAAGTACATTACTTGAGTGCTACCTTTAAAATTCTATCCTTTGTCTTTGCAATATATAGCTCATGGGAAAAGTAGCCTTAAAAACTATTGTGGTGAAGAATATGTACTTATGTGTCTTATTTCTTAATAAGTTGCTTGTTGAGCGGTAACCATGTTTCTGGGGACGCCATCAACTTTTACACCTTTGTTGAATATCATGTGAGTTGCTATGCATGTTCGTCTTGTCTGAAGTAAGGGCGATTTTCATGATCAAATGGTTTGAGTATGCATATTGTTAGAGAAGAACATTGGGCCGCTAACTAAAGCCATGATTCATGGTGGAAGTTTCAGTTTGGAAATTTAATCCTCAATCTCTTATGAGAATATTATCTGTTGTTGAATGCTTATGCACTAAAGAGGAGTCCATTATCTGTTGTCTATGTTGTCCCGGTATGGATGTCTAAGTTGAGAATAATCAAAAGCGAAATCCAATGCGAGCTTTCTCCTTAGACCTTTGTACGCGGCATAGAGGTACCCCTTTGTGACACTTGGTTGAAACATATGCTATGCAATGATAATCCATGTTAATCCAAGCTAATTAGGACAAGGTGCGAGCACTATTGGTATACTATGCATGAGGCTTGCAACTTATAAGATATCTTATACATAACACATATGCTTTATTACTACCGTTGACAAAATTGTTTCTATGTTTTCAAAATGAAAAGCTCTAGCACAAAAATAGTAATCCATGCTTCCCTCTGCGAAGGGCCATTCTTCTACTTTAGTGTTGAGTCAGTTTACCTATTCTTTCTATCTTAGAAGCAAACACTCGTATCAACTGTGTGCATTGATTCCTACATGTTTACCTATTGCACTTGTTATATTACTTTGTGTTGACAATTATCCATGAGATATACATGTTACAATGCCTTTTACTTTGAATCTATTGCTTTATGAGTTAACTCTTATGCAAGACTTATTGATGCTTGTCTTGAAAGTACTATTCATGAAAAGTCTTTGCTATATGATTCATTTGTTTACTCGTTATCTTCATCATTGCTTCGAATCGCTGCATTCATCTCATATGCTTACAATAGTATGATCAAGATTATGATAGCATGTCACTTCAGAAATTATCCTTGTTATCGTTTACCTACTCGAGGGCGAGTAGGAACTAAGCTTGGGGATGCTTGATACGTCTCAAACGTATCTATAATTTCTTATGTTCCATGCTACTTTTATGATGATACTCACATGTTTTATACACATTATATGTCATATTTATGCGTCTTCCGGAACTAACCTATTGACGAGATGCCGAAGGGCCAGTTGCTATTTTCTGCTGTTTTTGGTTTCAGAAATCCTAGTAAGGAAATATTCTCGGAATCGGACGAAATCAACGCCCACATCTTAGAATTCCACGAAGCTTCCAGAACACCGGAGGGGGGCCAGAGGAGAGCCACAGGCCCACCACACAGGTGGCTGGCGTGGCCCAAGGGGGGCGCCCCCCTGTTGTGTGGCGGCTCCGTAACCCTTCCGACTCCGCCTCTTCGCCTATTTAAAGGTCCCTGACCTAAATCTTCGATACGGAAAAGCCACGGTACGAGAAACCTTCCAGAGCCGCCGCCATCGCGAAGCCAAGATCCGGGGATAGGAGTCTCGTTTGCTACCGGACGGGAAGTGCCCCCGGAAGGCATCTCCATCGACACCACCGCCATCTTCATCACCGCTGCTGTCTCCCATGAGGAGGGAGTAGTTCTCCATCGAGGCTAAGGGCTGTACCGGTAGCTATGTGGTTAATCTCTCTCCATGTGACATAGGCATCCCCAATGGGCCTGCCGATGATGGTACCCGGGGTTTACTGAAGGCCCACTACCCGAAGAATAAGAAGATTCGGAAGCCCAAGATATTGTTAAGGAAAGTTAGAGTTGTAATAGGAAGCATTATTTGTAATCTTGCGGGAGGAGTTAGAAACCTTCCCGGACTCTTGTACAATACGAATCCCTCGGCTCCGCCTCCTATATAAGGGGGAGTCGAGGGACACAGAAGGCATCGAATCATTGTTTCTCAAACCCTAGTTTTCATATTCGTCGAGTACTTTTCGGCTGAAACCTTCGAGATCTACTTGTCCTCTACATCCAACTAAACCCTAGTCTACAATACGTAGGCGTTGACAAGTTAATACCTTGTCAATTGGCGCCGTCTGTGGGATCTAGAGGCGACAAGGAGCTGATCTCGATGGCATGTTCAAGATCGTCGACTTCATCAGTAGCAAGCAACATCATGGACAGAGGTAAACAGATCGAAACTGGTCTCGTTGATTTTATTCCTCACCCGCCCTCCCGTTTGGATGCATATGCGTATCTGGAGGAGCCCATGAAGGTGACGTTTGGAAAATTCCACTTCCACGTCGAGAAAGAAGGATCGTATCGTCTCGAAGTTCCGATTTCGTCGGGATTATCGGCGGATGGTCTTGATTTCTCAAACTCAGTATCATCCGTCGAGTCAAGCGACAAAGAGATTTCATCGCTACGCTTCATCGGCAGCAGGGCAAGTGAAAAACTCGCCAAAATCTTCAGCGACATGTCCTTCGAGTCATCGGCGGACGACACCGATAGCTTCGACTTCATCGACAAATCCATCTCTATTGGGAAGGTCTTCACCAATCTTTATGATGGTGTCACCCAAGCAACAAAACTCCAAAATATCACCAAGTTTATGCCATTGGAGAAGCAAGTCGCGATCCAGAGGAAACATCAGAGGCTTTCGACGATTTGGGAAATCCCTATGTCGATCCCTCAGATCTAAGGAGAGGTTTGGGCACTAAATATGTCGGGCCCACACCACGTGCGTTCAACTCCCACAAGCAGCCTGGGATAGAGCTGCGAAAGCTTTAGATGGCTCGAACCAATGGAGACAACTGCTACCGAAGAACGCAAGCTTATCAATATAGACTCGAGCTGGAAGAGAATTGGAAAAACAGACAGCCTTGAACGAGAAGAAGGAGGCAGCTTCCGCATCAAGCAGGCGACGAGCGGAATTAAGTCGACACTCGAAACTTCGGGAGATAGTCACGAGAAGCTCGGAGAAGAGCAAGATCTCGGCTGCAAAATATACCGGAAGCTGAAAGAGAAACTCTAATCCAAAACCTCGACATGTCCTTTATGTGAATCGACACGAGGGGGAATATTATCCCAAAAACACCGGAAGCGGGGTGACACAAGCTTTCATCTTAGCGTCCAGACCACCTCCCGGAGATCCAAGAGAAGCGTTGTACAACATGGCCATGGCAGGATGTGGAGCCATGGGAGCGGCGTTCACAGCTACACCTCCCGAAGGAACGCAAGGCAAAATAGTCCGAGACCTACCACAGTACAAGATCCACCAAGAGCAAGTGGAGCCAGGGACACAACTCAGGCCAGAGTCGATAGAGCGCGACAAGAAAGAAGGGAACGTCGGCATTCACCGAACTTGCTGAAGAGGACATGTGTGGACTTCCATGTTTCACACGATGGGTCCGAAAACTCGAGTTCCATCAGGATTCAAGCTACCCGATAGTTTCAAAAAATTCGATGGCCTGCAGACCCCGAGGATTGGCTGGTGGATTACCTCGAGACATAAAATTGATAGGTGGGACCAGAGCAACAGCCATGCGAGCATCCAGATACATCTAAGCGGAGCCGCCAGATCATGGATAAAAAAGCTTCCCCAGGTTCCATCGACAGGGAAAGTTTCGAGGACGTGTTTATCAAGAATTTCCGGTCAACCTGCAAGAAACCTGCGACACTAGAGGAATTGAGGTCATGTCAACAAAAGCATGATGAATCAATGAGGAAGTACATCCAAAGGTGGAACATCATAAAAAACTCGGCAGAAAATATATCCGAAAGAGCGATAGATGCGTTTGTTGCAGGAGTTCGACGAGGAGATTTCGTGGAAGACTTGGGGAGGACAAACCCAAGAACAGTATCAGCTTTAATGGAGATAGCAAACAGATGGGCAGATGGCGAAGATGCGGTACATAATAAACGACATAGGTCCCCAGAGGAAGATCGCGATCGAAATTTTCAAAGTAGACGTCGATTCCCCCGTCAATTTTCAAGTTACGATGCACCTGGCCAAATCGCTTTGAGGAAACAATGGAGGAAACAGTGGGATGACTACCAGAGAAGTAATGCACAGCAAGGCGACAATAGAGATAACAGGCAAAATAGCGGGCCAAGGTTCCAGAGACCTTTTGTGTCTCCCGAAGAGATGATGAACGGGCCATGTCAGATGCATTTCTTCCTCGATAGCAATGGAAAAAGACAATCAGGACACTTGCAAAAGGATTGCCGAAATTTCCAGGCAATGTTAAGATGGGCAGGACATGCAAATGCTCAGGCAGCTCATAGAAATCCTCAAGGACCTAGGAGTGAGATTCACTTGACACCTCCTCCCGCGGTCACAGACGAAAATCGACATCAGCTCGGAATAGCGGCAGCACCTGCTCCACCGCCCTACGTCGATCCTAACTCTAACGGAGCGGTCTCGATGATTCAGAAAGGCAGGCCATCCAATAGAGCTCAGAAAGTAATCTCGCGACAGTGTTTATGGCGAGAAGATGCCACCACCAACACAGTACCTTAACCGGTCGGGGGCAAGATATTGGCTTCACAATAGCTGATCATCCACAGCAAGTTCCTCGACTAGGGCATCAGCACTGATCTTACCAGCATAATTGCGGGATTCGATGTATCTCGAGTATTCATAGATGGCGGCAGCAGCTAAACCTACGCAGATACGCTAAGGAAGATGAATATTTCCCTCGCAAATTTGAAACCAACCGACACACGTTTCCACGGCATCACACCGGAGAAGCCAAGTTACCCGGGGAAGATTAATCTCGACGTTCGGTTTGGGACCCGAGAAAACTACAGGATAGAGAGGTTGGAATTCGAAGTTGTGGATTTCCGTCGATATCATGCTTTGTTGGGGCGACCAGCATATGCCAGGTTTATGGCGGTACCACATTACACGTACTTGCTTTGGAGGTTACCTGGACCTAAGGGACCAATCACAGTCAAAGGAAGCTTCGCTAGCCGATAAATGCGACAAAGATTTTCATCGACTATCGAAACTTTCGGGATGCAAACGCGTCAAGGCTCATGACTGATTATGATGTGCTGCCAGACGTAGGGAGGCCCAACAAGGAATCAACTTTCAATACAACAAAAGATTCTAAGGAAGTGCGATTCACCCGACAGACGAAGAACGACGTCCATCGCAACAAACATGGACCTCGCATAGGAAAGCGCGCCGAGTTCCTCCGTGAGCACGGAAAATCTTCGCATGGTGTCCAGGACATGCACCCAGGGAACTTGCCGAGCACCACCTAAACTTGGATCCTATTGCGAGACCAATCAAGCAACCTTTGCGGCGTTTTCGAACCAAACCGCAAAGCCATGCTGTCGAAATTGATCGACTTAGAGAAGCTGGTTTCATCAAAGAGATATCTACCGAGGCCACTTGGGTAGCTAACCCAGTGATGGTGCCGAAGAAAAACACGAAAGTCCTTCGCATGTGTGTCGACTTCGTGCCTCAATAAACATTGTCCAAAGGATCACTTTCCCTCCCAAGGATCGAGATTATCGACTCCACGGCAGGATGTGAACGTCTTTCCTTCTTGGACGCATATTCTGGTTACAATCAGATCAGATTAAAAGAAGACGACGAAGCTAAAACAGCGTTCATCACACCGTACGGCGTATTTTGTTACAAAACAATGCCCTTCGGGTTGAAAAACGCGGGAGCAACATATCAACGGATGATGCAGAAGTGCCTAGCAACACAGATTGGGAAAAATGTACAAGTGTACATCGACGATGTCGTCATCACATCAAAAAAGGGAGCAACACTAATCGAGGACTTGAAAGAAACTTTCGACAACCTCGACAAATTCTGTCTCAAGTTGAATCCGACGAAATGTTCTTTCGGCGTCCTGCAGAGAACTTCTCGGGTTCCTAGTCTCAGCAAGAGGGATTGAAGCAAATCCCGAAAAAATCCAAGCTATCGTAACAATGAGGAAGCCAACAAAGTTGAAGGAAATACAACAGTTAACGGGCGAGCCTTTAAGCAGATTCATTGCTGGGAGAAAAGGCGCTACCATTCTACGCCCTAATCAAACAAGGAGAGAAGTTCCGGTGGAACGAAGAGGCAGATAGGGCCTTCGAGGACCTCAAACGGAAAATTTCGACACCACCAATTCTAGTGGCGCCAAAAGAGAAAGAACCGCTCTGTTATATATTGCGGCCACACCTCAGGTGGTCAGCACGGCACTAGTTGTCGAAAGAGAAGAAGAAGGAAAACTCCATGGAGTGCAGAGGCCAGTATATTTCATCAGTGAAGTATTATCGCCTTCAAAACAGAGGTACCCTACCAAAAGCTAGCATATGGAGTATTCACAACCGCAAGAAAATTACGTCATTATTTTTCGGCGCATCCGATAATAGTGGTCAATGAGGCGCCTTTATCCAACATACTCAATAATCCAGAAGCTACAGGTCGTGTCTCCCTTTGGGGAATAGAACTTTCTCCTCGGGACATCACGTATGAAAAAAGAAAGGCAATAAAGTCACAAATTCTACCAGACTTCATCGCAGAGTGGATGGAGTTGCAAAACACAGGACCTCCGGATTTATCGAGAACCTGGACTATGAACTTCGACGGGTCCAAAAGGTTAGAAGGAGCTGGAGCAGGGGTAATACTCATATCACCTGAAGGCGACAAATTGAAATACGTCCTGCGGATGACGTTCCCAAACGCATCTAATAACGAGGCAGAATATGAAGCCCTTATACATAGGATGAAGATGGCGAAAGCCTGTGGCGCAACTCGACTAAAAATATTTGGCGACTCACAATTGGTAGTTCAGCAAGTCATGAACCAATGTGATGCGGTCAATGACAGCATGGTGGCGTACAAAGAGATGTATAATGAGCTGGAGAAGCTGTTTGACGGATGCGAAGTAAACCATATCAGTAGGCTGAGCAATGATGAAGCCGACGTTCTGCAAACATCGGGTCGAGTGCCTCGCAATTCCCCAGGTGTGTTGGGAAGAAATAACAGAGAGGTCCACGAAGCCGAAGAAATTAACAAAGAAGGAGAAGAGCGAGAAACCCTCGGGGGCTGCAAAAGAAGCATTGGAAGAAGAAGAAGAGGAACAAGATCTAGTATTGATGGTGCAAACCCCGTGGATGCAGGCGTACATATCATACATCCTAAGAAAAACAATACCCGACGATCCAGTAGAAGCAAGGCGAGTTATTAGGCGATCCAAAGCTTTCACGGTGGTCAAAGGGGAGTTATACAAACGCAGATATCTCGGGTGTGTTACAACGGTGCGTCACACCCGAAGAAGGAAGGATAATTCAAGGACGTACACGAAGGAGTATGTGGCCACCACGCGAGTCGAGCTATTGCAGCCAAAGTTTTTCGAGCGGATTCTACTGGTTGACAGCATTGAGGACGCGAAGGAGATAGTGCGAACTTGTGACGCATGTTAGAGATTTGCCGCAAAACCTCACTCTCGGCAGCAGAATTAATGCCAATACCCTTATCTTGGCCTTTTGCTCAATGGGGTCTCGATATGGTGGGAAAATTACACAAAGCTTCGCCAGGAGGATACGAGTACATGTTGGTTGCTGTTGATAAATTCACTAAGTGGATAGAAGCAAAGCCGATAAATTCACCAGATGCATCATCAGCAATAAAGTTCGTGAAGAGCATCGTTTTTCGATTTGGAGTACCTCACAGCATCGTCACACAATGGCAGCAACTTTACGTCAAAGGAGTTCAAGGCGTACTGTGCAGAGGTAGGCATCAAATTGCACTTCGCGTCAGTTGCACATCCTCAAACCACTGGTCAAGTCGAGAAAGCCAATGGCATCATCGCAATGGCATCAAGAAACGCTTGTTAGGACCAGGAAAAAGCTCGACATACCTGGCCAAAAGAATTACCAAGTGTGTTATGGAGCATCCGAACAATACCAAATACAGCAACAGGAGACCCGTTTTCCCTTGTCCATGGAGCAGAGGCCTGCCGATAGAAATAGAGCACGACTCCCCCAGAGTCATAGAGTATAATGAAGAAGCTTCCAGGAAACATTGGAAGACGACGTCGACGCCCTCGACGAAGCTCGAGACGAAGTATTATCAAGGGTAACCAAATATCAGCAGGACCTGAAAAACTACCACAGTCGACGTTTGCGACCAAGATCTTTTCAAGTTGGAGACCTAGTTTTGCGACTCAACCAAGAGCGTCTTGAAAAACTCGAGTCGCCATGGCTTGGCCCCTACGTCATTACGAAGTAATCGAAGGAGGAGCATACAGGATAAAAGACAAGAAGACAGGGGTTCCCGAGAAAAACCCATGGAACGTGGCACAGCTCAGGCGGTTCTACGCCTAGAGTCGAAATATAGTCCTCCTCTGTAAAAATACAATGTACTGAAATGCCCGCGAGTTTTCAGACGCACTCTTTTCCTTTTCGGGGCACCGAGTGGGGCCGAGAAAGGTTTTTAATGAGGCGGGCTCGCGGTGCTGCAATATAATAAAGATAGTGGAGATATACTTCTTGTTCTTCGACACGCTCGGGGGCTCAATGCCTTCAAGTCACAAAATATATACAATATAGGTAAACTAGACTTACCGAAATATTTCGCCTTGGTACAAGATTACCTCGCCAAATAGAACATCGGAAGCTAACAACTGTAAATATAGCGTACTCGTCAAAATATTATTGCTTTGGTCTGAAAACCTCGCAACAAAAATATAGAACGTGACCACCAAGACACTCGGGGGCTCATGCCCATTGATAACAAAATATATATACCTTCTCGTAATAAGGGAAAAATCTTTGAGATAACAAAATAGTACAAACTCCAGCCAAAGGCTCGGGGGCTGGACGATCAAAAATAAAAATACATACTTACAGAGTCGACAGCTTTACAATATAGATCATGTTTACAAAGGCGTATCAATGGTGAAACTACAACAAGAAAAAAGGAAAAATCCTCAATGGATACCTAGCACATGGTCTATGGTTACTCGTTCATTGGAAGGACGAGTACTATGCTCGGCATAGCTACCCTTCACGAAGAATCCAGCGTCCATCCGAAGAAGTTCATCCATCATATCTTCGGCTACAGGAGTCACCAGATCATCAATCTTGCCCATGTCTCTCTTTTTCTTCGACATTTTAGCCAGGCACGTGGGAACAATTTGATCCATGGGCAATTTTGGATGGCAAATCTTTATCATCATCATAGCAAATCTTGCGCCAGAGTTGAGCCCGCACAAAGCCATGGATTCGAGGAGCATCTCGAAACTTTTCCATTAATGCAGGAAGAGTTTCTGGCATTTTGTTGCGAGGGAACATGGTTCCATAAACTAAAAACAAAGTCTTCGTACAAAGTCAAGGAAATCACGGACCTGACCCGCGCGATCTTGGAATCGACAATTTGGGGTACGCTCGGGAGTAACCCAAAAGTTAGAACCATGTTGTGCGGCCAGTCTGAGCAGAGCATTGGCTCGAGCTTCAACACGTTGATCTTCGGCAGCAGTATCCAAAAATGAGCCTGGTACAGCGAATAAATTGACAAGGAAGGAAAAATAGCAAAAATAACATCCAGCATGGTTATGAACAGGAAACATACCTGTCATGTCCTGGCGTCATCATTAGCTGAAGCATATAATTTTCTCGAGAGGAAGCTTCGGTAGCCTCAGCAACAGCAGCATCCTTTGCAGCAATGGCTTCTCTTGCCTGTTGAAGAGCAATATTCTCTCTCTCGGATGCTTGTCGAGATTGTTCCATCATCACAAGAGTTTGTTTTTTCATAGATTGGAGTTGTTGGCGCAATTCTTGCAAATCTTGCGACAAATGTTGTCCCGAAGAACCGTCGACAAAGTTATCATTGACTAGTGTTTTCTTCGAGAAGGAGGAAGCAGGAGAAGTATCGGCAGAATGAGGATCGGTAGAGTAGTTATCAAATATCAACTGGAAAAGAAAATTCCAACATCAAAGGATTGCACAAGACAGAATTCCATTGCTCTTTAAGAAATTTACATGGATATTACAGAAGGAGTTCTTCAAAAGTACTAAGGTAATTGTCGCCAAAACTAATATGGCGACAATAGCTAAAGAAACAGGAAAAATAAAAAGAAGGGGCATTCAACTAGACCTCCGGCTTTGATGAGCTAGGAGTTGAAGATGGTTTGATCCCGAGATAGGACAGGATTTTCTTCGTGTTGGGCTTTGCCGCCTTGATCAACGATCGCCATTTTGTCTGCTCTATCGTTCGTGTCGCCTACTTTCGCCCAGTTGATAGTTTGTTGGCTATCGGCGACCAAGGCAGATACTTTCAACAGCAATCTTCATGTTCTCCTGGCGCATCTTCAGTCGAAGATCTTCTGGTGGATTAAAGCACTTGGCAAGAGCAAGGAAAGTTCCGGGTTCCTCTTTCTTCGGGAAGAAATAGGGAAAGAGTCGCGACAACCCTGCTTTAGCTTGATCAATGCCCTCGCGTGCTTCTGTTCCATGAAACTCAAGGAACGAAATGGCGTCAAGAAGAGGATCGTTGTCGGGATCTTCAAGTTCAAATTCTTGAGATGTTTTATCTGTCAAGATAAAAACTTATTGATCAACAAACGAGTGAAGGAAAGAAAGTTGAAAGGATGTGAAGTGGTTCAGATACTTACTGACAAAGCGACGGTTTTGCGACCTTACGCGCTTAATGATCGCTTCTTCGCGGGCAGATTGTGCGGCTATATGCTCGCTCAGCGAAGTCTCGGCATCGTGAAGTCTCTTCCTAAGATCTTCGACACCAGCAGCATCGGCCTTGGCCTTGTCAGCCTCTGCTCTAGCTTGGATAGCATCTGATTCGGCCTTCTTACGAGCCTCTTCACTTTGCTCTAATTTTTGAGCAAGTGTATTGGCACGTTCGTTGACCTCTGCCAGTTTTTCTGCCAATAAAGTTAAATTTAGTTAACAACATCGACAACAGAGGAGTAAGAAGGCAAGGGCAAAAAGAAGCAGCAAGGCATTACCTTCAGCCTTATTCGCATACTCACGATACCCAATGAATTGGGCACCGATACGAATAAGCTCTTTGATCATAGGCTGTCAAAGAAGGATAAAGAAAGAAAATGTCGGTATGGGAAAAATATGATGGCATAAAGAAACAAACAGAGAAAATATAGACAGTGACAAGAAAATTAAGAACTTACATCATCCAAGAGAGGGTTAGAGGAGTTACTCAATTGGAGAGTAGGCTCCGGGATTGTTTCAACCCTTGCCCTTTTCGGTGAAGGGACAAGGGGGCTTGAAGGAGGAGTAGAAGCGCCGACGTTTTGTTGAGGAGGCGAGGATTCCTCTCCTTCAACTCTCCGAAACAACTAGAGTATGTGACGTACTCGTTCGAGCAGCCACATCAAAAGCTGGTACTTCTTCCTCATCATCACTGCGATTAAATGTTGGCAGCATAAAAAGCAAGATAGAGAAAAATCTTTGAGTATATAAAAAAAAAGGTGACTTACGAACTGATGAGGGCCTCAAGATATGGATCATAAGCTGCCTTCTGATGTGAAGGAACAGCTTCTTCAGCTTTGGAGGTGCCGGAATCTTCGACATCACTCCTTTTCCTTTTGTTCTTTGGAGAAACAGCAGGAGGAGGAGATTGTGCTGACGCAGTACCTTCAGAGGCAGCCTCCTTTTCAACAGATCCCGCAGATTTTCGAGAATCGGGTTCATTCACAAAAGAGGGGCATCTTGGTTGTCGTCGGTGACAACAGCCCTTTCCTCGACTTCTCCACCCTCAGGAAGGGGAGGAAGCGAGATAAGATTTGGATGGTTCTATATAAAAACAGGGGAAGATATCAAAAAAAGGAGTTATAAAAAAGATAGTAAGGCAATAACAAATCAATCGACAAAGTTTACCTTGGGAAGCACATTGGTGGCGCTGTACGGTTTTACACGACAAGAAGAAGGGACAGAATCTTTTTGCTTGAGAAGAGATTTTTCGGACAAGCTTTTCTAAATCCTTGACCTCCAAATCCACGACAAACCAATCTGCGTCCTCGTCGCATACTTCCGAGAGGGTTTTTGCGAGCCAAGAGGCTGCACTGGTTCTAAGAAAATACGCTGTAATTTGGATGCTGATAATTCTTTGCCGCGAGTATTTTGCAACTCATGGATGCGAGACATCAAGGCCTCTGTCGATGTTTTCTTCCTCGGTAGCCTCCGCATCCCAGGAACGGCGGCGAAGGATTTTTTCGGCACCATCGAAAGGAGGGATGTTGTCTTCAGCGCATCCATGGTTCTCCTCCTGGATGTACAACCACTTCTAGCGCCACCCTTGAACTGAGTCGGGAGTTTGACGTCGAAGTAATCGGCGTGGGCGAACAATAACAACGCCGCCTATATTATAGGCGACATTGGGAGAACCATTGCGGCGACAAAAGAAAATGCGCTTCCATAGTGCCCAGTTAGGCTGGACGCCAAGGAAGGCCTCACGAGAGGTGATGAAAATGGAGAGATGGAGGATTGAGTTGGGCGTGAGGTGGTGAAGTTGAAGACCATAAACAAAAAGCAGTCCACGGAGAAAAGGATGAATGGGGGCGGAAAGACCGCGGATGAGATGGTCGACGAAACTTACCCGATACCCCATTGGAGGGTGGGGTAGCTTTCTTCACTAGGGAAGCACAGCGCTTTGGGCTTCTTGCTAATCCCTAGCTTCTTCAAGAGATTGATGTCCTGAGAGGAAATTTTGGACCTTTCCCACTCCGCGCTTCCCAGATCTACGGCAGCCATTGACGATTCAGGCGTGCTGCGCTTGGTCAACCGACGCGGTGGCATCAACAATGGCGCAGGAATGCAGCCTGGAGAAGATGAGCTCATGAAGTTGTGGGGTGCAGGCGGAGGTTTTGCAAAGAAGGGCAGGAGAGCGGCGCGAGCGGAAGTGCTCGAGGAAGAAGAAGAGGATCTTATATAGAGGTGCGGCGAAGCGGCGGACCGTTGGATGGAAAAAATGTGTGACAGATGATAACCACGTGGAAACAAGGGTAAAAAAGTATTTTAACACTGGAGAAGTTACGGTACGTGCGCCAGGAAAAGCGGAGGATGTGTGTCCCCCACCTACACGACGTGTCAAGATAATGGATAATTTGGGACCGCAAGGCAGTGGGAGAAAACTTCTCGCCATTTTCGGGTTTGCAATCGTGGCTATCGTCAGCAATAACGTCACCTTGTCAGAGAGAAAAATTCGACTCAACAGCGGCATAAAAAGGCGACATGAAAAAATATCGGAGAGCCTTTGATCAAATACAAGTTTTTGATCAAATGCTCGGGGGCTACTTTGGAAAAATGAAAACGTCAAGAAAGACAAAATAGAAATGGCATGAGCCTATGATCAAATACAAATATTTGTTCACAGCCTCGGGGACTACTCCCATCGGGAGCGCTGTTCGCGCACCCGAGAAATTATAAAACTTCGGGAGAGAAAGAAAATATAGCGGCATAAGGCGTGGAGCCTACAACCAAGGACAAGTTCTTGGTTGTAGCCTCGGGGGCTACTCCCATCGGGAACGCTGTTCGCGTGCCCGATGAAATTATAAATAAAAAGAGAGAGAGAGAAAGAAAGAATGAGAAGAAGAAAGATAGAAGGGCAAAAGAGTATATTTCCATCGGGTTATAAATAACTCTGCATATACTCCCATCGGGAGAACAATATAAGTCATCTTTGACTCAATAAAATGTGCCATTCCAACAGCCGAATAAGCACTCGATAATATATTCTCAGAACGCCAAAGTTGCGATCAATTTCTGAATGCCGCAAAACTTTGCGAAGGTAAGACCCAGATCCGTTCTGTGAGGCGTGGCGCCGTCTCTAACGTCGGTTTGCTACTTTTATCCGTATCAACAGATCGAAGAAAAATCCTAACGACGCGTTAGGTACCCGATAAATATAACTGGGACTCGGAATGGTAAGACCTTAAGCGGCACCTCGAAGTTTACACCGTATCCCGAGATCATGTCCAGGGACGTGATTTTGAAGTAGGTTTTGCGGATTGCCACTAGAGCAGTTAACTAGTACCTGATCCGTCAGATGAACTAGCCCCAACTACCATTATCCCTGCACAATATAGAAATTTATATGAAGAAATATAGAAAGGTTTTGAATTGTCGAGTAAAAATAAACAGTGGAGATTTTCGACTCTGCGATTCAAGCAAAATCTCGGGGCTACCATAGGCATCCCCAATGGGCCTGCCGATGATGGTACCCGGGGTTTCTGAAGGCCCACTACCCGAAGAATAAGAAGATTCGGAAGCCCAAGATATTGTTAAGGAAAGTTAGAGTTGTAATAGGAAGCATTATTTGTAATCTTGCGGGAGGAGTTAGAAACCTTCCCGGACTCTCTGTACAATACGAATCCCTCGGCTCCGCCTCCTATATAAGGGAGTCGAGGGACACGAAAGCATCGAATCATTGTTTCTCAAACCCTAGTTTTCATATTCGTCGAGTACTTTTCGGCTGAAACCTTCGAGATCTACTTGTCCTCTACATCCAACTAAACCCTAGTCTACAATACGTAGGCATTGACAAGTTAATACCTTGTCACCATGTACTTCAATACAATGATCTCATGAGCTGCCTTACATGATTGAGATTCATATGATGAGCTTGTAATCTAGATGTCGTTATGCTATTCAAGTGGATTTTACTTATGTGATCTCCGGAGACTCCTTGTCCCACGTGTGTAAAGGTGACAGTGTGTGCACCGTGTGGGTCTCTTAGGCTATATTTCACAGAATACTTATTCACTGAGTTATGATTTGAGTCGGATGTCTCTATGAAATTATGGTATGTTAGTACCTCCTATGAATGCTCACAGTGACAACGTGGAGTGTTTATTAGTACTTGGGAATACATCTTTAAGGTTTGCCTACATGATGAATTAGTATTCGTTATCTTGCTAGAGAGTAATTCAGAATAGCATAGTGAAGTGCTTATTTATATTCAATTATGATTGCAATGTTGAGAGTGTCCACTAGTGAAAGTATGATCCCTAGGCCTTGTTTCCAAATACTGCAATCATCGCTTATTCTGTTTCTGCATCTTTACTTCTGCAATATTACTACCATCAAGCGCACGCCAAGCTATTTTCTGGCGCCGCTACTACTGCTCATATTCATTCATACCACTTGTATTTCACTATCTCTTCGCCGAACTAGTGCACCTATACATCGACAAGTGTATTAGGTGTGTTGGGGACACAAGAGACTTCTTGTATCGTGATTGCAGGTTGCTTGAGAGGGATATCTTTCCCTCTACCTCCGAGTTCGATAAACCTTGGGTGATTCACTTAAGGGAAACTTGCTGCTGATCTACAAACCTCTGCTCTTGGAGGCCCAACACTGTCTACAGGAATAGAAGCGTGCGTAGACATCACCCACCTTCTACACAGGATACCGACCGACGAAACGATCGATCCGCTGCCACCGCCCGCTGCTCACCATCCACCAATTCGCCGCCGCGGCCATGGTTTCCGGCCAGCCCCTGAGCCACTGGCACACCCGCCAACTAGAATGGCTCCCACCGACCAGGTCCGCGGCCCCGGCGTCCAAACTCTGCTCACCGCCGAACTGAGGAAGACGGGCAACCACCACAAAGAAATCGGACCTGCGGACACACGACAGCAAGCACCCGCACCACCACAAAGAAATCGACGCCCTACAGCCCCCACGATTGTAGAAACTGCCAGATCTGGGGCTTAGGGGAGATCACGTCATGGCCCAGGGCTCCGGCCCCGGCAGGGGCAGCACGGCCAGCTGGTCGCCGCGCGCTCAGGCCAGGATCAGCCAGAGCCAGCGTCGCTCGCCATTGCAGACGCTCCGTAGGGAGCCGCCACCACCAGGAGCACGAAAAGACCACGGAGCCACTGCACCGCCGGCGAGCAGCCACACCACGACGCCCCCCGCCCAGTGTCGCACCCGCACCAGCCGCCATGGCCCACGCCGCTGCCACCGCGTGGGGGAGAGAAGGTGCCCCGCCGACGCCGCCCGAGCTTCGCTCAGGTTGCGCCCCTTGGTAACGACGAAGCGGGATAGGGAGCACGGGAAGGGGGGTGGCGGCGCGATGGGTTAGGGTTTCGTCCAGGCGCACGCGGGAGTGCGTGGATGAAAAAAAAAAATCACTTTTGAAGGGATGCTAAGATGATACGCCAACAAAACTCATCGTGCGTACATACCTGCCCTGAATGGCCGGGTAGAGACGGGGGCACACGTACGCACGTGGAATACATATTTCGTACGGAGTATTTGCGGGGTCCTTCCCAGCCAGGGGCTGGTAACGTGCAAATATTCATCGTTCGTTCGATCTCATCTGCCATTTTTCTAGTGACGGAGTGGAACTCTCGTTTGCATCTAATTGCACCTACATCCCATTGTTAGAGGTCACATTTTCAAGTTTATAAAAATACAAAAAAAGTCTAGGAATATATTAGGTTGCGCATTATGCATTTGCAGTTTTATCGGAAAAAATAAAAAATGATTGGCCTACGCAAAAAAGATAAATAATACGTGAATAGTTATGGAATACTATTCATTTTAGTTTTTTCTATTTTTCACAGATCACATATGGTCATATTTTGGAATAAAATTCTATATGTGCATAAGGGCACAACATAACCTATGTCCACTATTTTAGTTCATATTTTTAAAAAATTTAAAAATGTAATATTCAATCGGAAATTCAATTCGGCTCCCAGGTGCGTATGCACCCTCTACCAAAAAATCATATTTCGAAATGTCAAAAAAATTTAACAAAAAATTTTACATGTACATCTTCATAATATATGTTTGTTCGTCAAGTTTCACGAAAAACCTATGTTTTTTGTGGTCTATATAAAAAAGAGAAAACTTATCTTGTGAAAAGCATTATTTTTAGCACTGAGTTTTGTCTTTTTTACACACGTCACATGATAAGTCGATTTTTTATGAAACAACTTTGTAAGCGTGTATCACGAGAAGATTTACATGCGAATTTTTTGTTTCAATTTTTTTGAAATTCAAAATATGTGTAAGATACATTTCAAAATAGAGGGAGCATATGCTCCCATGTTCCAAAACACCGCTCCCATATTTAATCATGTAATATGAACGCAACTAGTTACGAAATATTCGCACTCTAAAGAAGCGAGTAAAGGAAGGCGCCATTAGGACCGCCAGGTGCAGGGTGTGGAAGAATTCCGCATGCATTCCGTATGTCGCCGCACACCTGTCTTTGCGTGGTGCGCCATCGCTGCCGTGTTCTCCATTCAATTTTTTTTCCCGGACCGTGCATCTGTTTTGTACTGGCCGTTTCATACAAGCCCAGTCGAAAAGAGGCGGACTTACTTACTTGCAAATCAGGCCTGGGATGGGCTCGCCCATTTCAAGCTGGACCCAGTCGTTTGCTGCCGTTCACCACTGTTTTTGTGTGTGTTTGTGTTTCCATTTTAATGTATGTAGATTCTATGTTGGAACACATACAAAATGTCATCACAACAAAAAATAGATAACTCTAATGCGCTTGTCTTTTGCAAAGTAGTCGAAAAAGAATGTAATAGTAGGGAAGACACGTCTACTCTTACCAGTGCATGTCATCTAGAGAAGGCAATAAATATAGGTGGTACAATGTATTATTTTTTATTGTCATCTCTAGCAACAAATGGGAATTAGTAAAATTTTAGAAGAAAATTGAGTTGCTAAGGGAAGAAAAATGGGACAATGAAAAAAAATGCATTCTCTTATTTCACAAGAGAACATCCTTTAGCTAAGAAAACCAACAAAACAAAAATGAAGATTTTCGGAAAAAAAATGCAAAATAAGCCATCGATTTCTAAAGTTACCTTTGTGAGGAATTTCCAAGTTTTCTAAAATTGATGCAACTCCTGCAAGAAGGATTTCCCATGATTGTAGATTTCAAATGGTGTCTAATTTCTACGAAAGTACGGTTAGTATTTTTTTATTATGTTTAATTCCCAATTGAAGTGTGTTTATTTATTTTTGAATGAAGAAGAGGCCCAGGAGCCTTAGAAAATAGAAGCTGTATTAAGCAGCAGCATAAATCTATAATATCTATAAAGTTGATCCCCACTTTCTTCATTTAATGTTTGCAAGCTTAACATGCAGAGCATCCACGTCATCCCCTCATCTTTTTTTTGAGAGAATTTGGCACTTTATTCACCTAAAATATTGTTTAGGATACAAAGACCGACAGGAGGCTGGAGGATCATCCCCTCATCTGTTAGCCGTTCACGCTAGGTTCAGGTCATTTGATTGGGGTGGCCTCATTCCATTTCCTTCGCCCTGTTTTGCTTTTGAGCCATCCTGGACCGGCCCAACCCATAACACCCTGCCTTATTCTCTAGGCCAGCGCACAGGGCCAACAACCACTTCTTTTATCTTCTCCCCAGGCTGGGAAAATAGGCAAAGAGTATCACTACATAAAGACCTTCGCAAAGGGAAACGTCGGCCCGCGCATCATCTAAACGATTGACACGTGTCAGACGTTGCGGCGCGAGCGGCGGCCACGATCCATCCGAGCAAGTACGTCCGCACAAGCGAACGCCGTCCCGCGCGAGTACAGACGCGCGAGGCACAACGCGCGAGTACATCCACCAGCCACGCGCGAGTACAGCCACAGCTAGGTGGTTCCGCTCGTTCACGCACATGCAGCAGCATCCCTAGCGCATGCATAGTAGTAGATAACTAGCACATCCATCTGTATACATGAACGAGTACGGTTATGTATGATGCACGAATACAGTTGGTACAAATCACGAGTACACTTACATAAACGAGCGAGTACAAGTATAGCTACAAAGAGAAGCGAGTATAGGTACAGTCGGTGTAAACGAGCGAGTACAGGTACAGTCGCCCACACGAGATAAGTATAGTCGCGTACACGAGACAGGTACAGTCACGCACATGAGCAAGTACAGTCGTGTACACGACCGAGTACAGGTACAGTCGTGCACACGAGACAGGTACAGTCGCGCACACGAGACAGGTACAGTCGCGCGCACGAGCGAGTACAAGTACAGTCGCCCACATAAGACAGGCACAGTCGCACACACGAGTAAGTACAGTTGCGTACACGAACGAGTACAGGTACAGTCGCGCACATGAGTAAAGGGAAAAAATGCACCAAATACATTCAAAACAGAAGTACTTATCAGTTTATGCACGAGTACAGTTAGATACACAGCACGAGGACAACCATAGTAGTATAGGAAGTACGGAAAAAAATATCTCGAAACCTATCAACATGGGATCTAGTTTTGAAGATCTCGACGAGAGGGTCTCAAAAGTGGAAACGGTTCGTAATTTGGACTTACGTTCTCAAGATATTTCATTTTGGAAAACGAATCTAAGAAAAAAAGGGAAAAAGACCAGCTGTCTTCTCTCTCATCCCCATCCCCACTTCTTGCGACACGTGGAGTAGGAGAGCACTTCCGAGATTTTCGCACCACGCGCTTGTCGCGTGCGGAGCGAGTTGTCTTCCCGCGAAGGTCGGCCTTTTTCGATTTCGGGCAAATCCTATATACCAGGGCTTGGGCCTATATGGCACTGGTCCTTCCCTCTTTTTTTTTTTCTCTTTCTTTCTTTCTTTTCTTTTCTTTTTTCTTTTCTTTTCCTTTTCCTTTTTTATGTTCTGTTCCTTTTTTTCTTTTTTTGTTTTGTTTCTTTTTTGTTTATATTTATTTTTGTTCAAATTTGAAAATATTTCAAATTCAGAAAAATTTCAAAATTGAAAACTGTTCAAAATTTAAAAAATGTTCAAATTTTAAAAACGTTCAAATTTTAAAACCGTTTAAATAAAAAAATGTTCAAATCTGAAATCCGTTCAAATTTGAAAAATGTTCAAATACAAAAAATTGTTCAAATTTGAAATCCATTTAAATTTAAAAAATGTTCAAATACAAAAATGTTCAAATTATAAAAGCGTTCAAATTTGAAATCCGTTCAAATATATAAAGCGTTCAAATTTGGAAAAATGTTCAAATTCGAAAAAATGTTCAAATTTCGAAAAAAATTAAATCAAAATCTGAACATTTTTAAAATTTCCAAAATTTCGAATCTGAACAGATTTTGAAAATTTGTTCTCCGAAATATATTTTTTAAAAGTTAGATATTAAAAAAGAAAAATATTAACAAAAAAGAAACAGTACCTACTACTAATGGGCCGCGGCCCAACCAACCGGCCTGGTCGGTGGGGTGTGCGGTGGCCCGTACACACCGACCAGGTCGGTGTACAGCACTCCGCGGGAAAATAACAGAATCGTTAAGCCGGCAAGAGAGACGATGCCGGCCGCCGCCACCGGAAATTAACGGATGCCCTCCCATCTCCCGTGTATTTGCTTCCTTTAATCCTCACACTATCGGATAGTAACGCCCGCTTTCTTCACATCTCCCACGACGCAATATGAAGGGTCATTCCGGCGATTTAAATGGCTTCCATCGGCTGGCCTGCTGCGGTGTATATTTGAGGCCATCAGTTGCATCTTCTTCAAACTCCTCGGTAGCCCCTTGCCCCCGGCTGAGCTGCTCCCCATAAGGTCTTCATACGGTCAGATATTGAAAGCTCCAGGTCACGGAATCAGTCTCTCCGAGCTGTTTACATGTCTTCATCTCATCTGTCCTGCCTCTCTTTTTCAGATTATCATGTATTCTGAAAGTTCTCTGCGGTTTGTAGTGTTCCTCCGTGATGAAATCTGCAGCTCCTACTCATGCTCCAAGTTAAATACTGTGAGGTTTCAGTACATAGCCTGGATATTATTCTCAGCAAGCATTTGTTGACTGTGGTTCGCTCCTAACGTGTTGGTCATTTATGATGAAATCTGCAGCTCCTGTGTCATGTTCTAAGTAAATGTACAGTGAGGTTTCAGTCTGCATAGTCTGGAAAAATTTCTCGGCAAGCATTCGTGTTATGCTTCTAAGGTCGTGTTGGTCATTTATGATGAATTCTGCAGCTCCTATTGTCCTATGTAAAGTTCCAAGTAAAAATATTGTGAGGTTTCAGTATGTATGCATAGCCTGGATATTCTTCTCAGAAAGCATTTGTGTTTTGCTCCTAATCGTCATGATTGTTTATGAACATCTTCAGGATACGAGATGTAAGATATTGTAGCATACCAAAGGTTCGTCATCCAAAATTCCACCTCCAAAGTTGAAATGCTTTCCTGTGACTGCTAAAATAATTTTGGCATGCAACTCCAGTTCAGGTATTACTACAACAGCTGCAGAATCATCAAGTATTGCCACAGAGAACAATATACATACACGGACATAAAATCTGATTGCCCAAGCAATTCTTATTGCACTGCAATACTCCATTCTCAAACTCTACATTTCACATAAATATTTCTGCATCATGATCTAAAGCAGCAGCACCATACTAGATACTAATCGCGAGAAACAAAGGTAGGTAATGCTTACACAATAATCTTAACTTCCACTCTTGCAATGAAAATTCCGACTTGAACTCCTCAAGTCCTCATACAGCCTGGAGAAGTGGAGATCCAACCTATTAACCAATCTTCTAAGCATTATCAAGAATAAATAAAGGTAACTCTCCACATGAAACGTATCTGGAAATTATTTATTTCTGGCCACAGTGCTACTATATGCCACATAACTAAAAAAATGATTGTGCATCTGATCACAAATTTTCAAATGACAGGCATGTTTACTGAAAAGGGGTCACCATGAAGACAAGTTACTGGCTGTTGACGTTGCAGATGTCTGGGCATGTTTTGATGAATAAAGGTCACCCTGATGGCAAGTGAAAACTAGTCATTTTTATAGGCTTTTCCGAATATTTGCATTTGTTGTCTTATGTTACCCTACTAGATGTGAGAGATCGATAATAAACATTTAGCGATGAAACTTGAATATATTTTACTCACAGTGCTAATTTCTGCTATTAATTATATATGTAGGTGGTTAACTCCGCGGTGTGATTGTTATATTCCGATGATCAACCAAATAATTCATTTGTGTTTCCATATTGTACATATTATTTTTGCAATATCTGTGTTTGTCCCTTATAATGATATTTAATAACTTCAGGTTTCCATATTTTTCATGCTATTTTTTCACCATATATCTTTGTTCCTGTGTGATGAATCTGTAGTAATCAGTTAGTCATGAAAAAATGGATATATTATACTAAAGTGCTACGGATTTTGCACAAGAAATATTTTCACTACCTAAATCTTCTTGGTTAGCTCCTCGTGTTATTTATATCTTATTGCATACTAATTGCCTATGGCCTCATTTGTTTGGATTCTAGAGTATTTATCATGTTTATTGCATATCTAAAAATCACCTGTCATTTCCGCAGCAACGCGTGGGGTGTCAACTAGTTACATTGAGGACCCATGCCAAGTACAAAAATAGAAAATAGGACCTATTCTAAAAAATTGTAAAAAGAATTCAAGTCTTTCTCCTCTGCTCGAGCTCAGAGAAGGACTCGAGCCACGGCCACTAGTGTCGATACTGGGGACTACGCCAGTTGGGTCGCCGTTTGCGTGGAACACCACGCCGAGTAAGATGATCGTCTGCTTTTCCATCATGGAGTGGAGGATGTATAATTTCTGGTGCGCGGAGTGGCCTTTTTGGCCATAAATCATATTAGCAATCTTGGCCTTCATGGATGAACTCTATAAGAGAGCTTCAGGAACAGCTTCATGAGCCCTGGCCTTAGAATCGATTCACTACCTTTCTCTTCCATACATATCTAGAGGGTGAACTTCGAGCTTATTTAACAGGAGGCTATAGACAAACTCCTTCCCATCCCCGACTCTAACCTCCATAGTATGATGAGTAGGAGCATCACCACCACAAGCCGACAGACACAACTCGTATGCATCATAAACCATGATCCCTTTGGCATAGCGCTAGACGCCAGCTGGGAACTACTACAAACCCTAAACAACTATGTATAGAGTAGGTACAACCTCCCCTCCGGCGCTGAATCCAGATGGTGAGGCCGCCAGAGGAGGGGAAGATGCGAGCCAGCGGAGTTGGGTTAATATCATCTCGCGGCGAAACATAGAAAAACATGAACCGACGAGACAAAACATGAAATGGACAAAGCTACACACGAACTCTCGAACGATCACAAATGTGATGAGATTCGCAACATACAAAACAAAAATTCCTACTAGCTGCAAAAGAAAACCAAGACCCAATCTTGGAAGATTCCAGATCTATTCTAAGAATAGGGAACCAATGAGAAAGATCAGATTCACAAACCCTTGTAGGTCGCTAAGCGGAAGCGTTTTACAATGCGGTTGATACAATCGTTCTCTCCGCAATCTAATCCGACCAGTACAGCAACCAGCGGTCCCTCCGAGTTATGCACACATACGGTTTGATGGAGATTCCTTCCCTTGATCCAGAAAATGATAGGGAGTAGTAGATGAGATTGGTTCTAGCATCATGGTGACATGGTGATGGAGGTATGGTGGTATTCCGGCAGGGCTTCGCCTAAGCATATGCGGAGGAGGAGGAAGAAAGATATGGCAGGGGCGACCATGGATGATGTGATGTGACCCAGCCCTCCCCTCCCTCTTATATAGGTGCAGGAGGATGCCTTGGCCCCTCCTCCAAGCCCTAGGGTCGGCCAAACAGAGGGGAATACGTCCCCCCAAATTACCCCTATTTTAATGGAATTTGATCATATCCACTTGATCCAGCCGCATGGGCCTTGGGGGTTGGTGTTACTAGCCCATGTGGGCCTATGCAACCCCCTTCGGTCCATGTGGGTCATTCGGGACAGGTGGTCCTGACAATGGTACCCTTAGGAGCCTTCTAGAACCTTCGGTACAATACCAAAAATCATGCGGTAACCTTAAAAATGCTTTCCAATATGATTTTCTTTATTTCCGGACCTTTCTGAAGTTTCTTGTGATGTCCCGGATCCCATACAAGACTCTGAAAAAACCTTTGGTTTCATCATCATGAATATCTCGTTTCTACTCGAGCGTCATCAAGGGTTAACTGTGTGACCCAACAGGTTCAAGGATATGCGGACATGGTCGAGACACCTCTCCGATCAATAATCAATAGTGGGACCTAGATGTCCATAATGTCTCCAGCATATCAGCGAAGATCTTTATCGGTGGAACCACGATGTCAAGGATTGAAACAGTCCAATATTCCATTCCCTTGGTTTCATGATATTTTACTTTCCCAAGTTTCGATCGTCTATATCACCATACCTAGTTCAATCTCGTTTACAGCAAGTACTCTTTACTCTTACCATAACACATCATTCTATTGTGATTAACTCATTAGTCATGTGCTTGCAAGCAATATAGAATGTGCGTTGCTTGAGCGGGCCCTAAGTATATCTATCCGTCAATCGGATGAATAAATTCCACTCTTGATTCATACTACCCAACAAGTACTTTCTGAGATACCCAAAGACACCTTTATAATCACACATTTACGAAGTAACTTTTGGTGCCCTCAAAGCATTCTTCTGCTACTACGGGATAGCATAATTTCATTGTCTAAGGATTGGTATATTTGACATTTTAAAGCTACAACAATTAAACATTGACATGATCTCATTGCTTCACTTAGTTATGCCTTTTCCATCATTTGATTCTCCTAATGACATAAATCCATTGTTAATTTAATAGTCTAGTAGAGCCTTACTAGGGACATGGTGTTGTCTACAAACCACACAAGCACAATGTTTCCTCTTAAAATAGTTCTAGCATGGAGTATAGACATTTGTCATGAACAAGGAAATATGATAATAATTATATTATTATTGTCTTTAGGGCATATTTCCAACAGTCTTCCACTTGCACTAGAGTCAATAATTTAGTTCACATTTGTAAAGATCTAACATCCAAGGCCTTCTGGTGCTGATCATGTTTTGCTCATGGAAGATTTTTTAGTCTATGGATTTGATATGCTCATGAAAGAGGTTTTAGGACTACAGCTGCAGGGAGAGGTGGCGACACTCATTATGGAAGAGGCACCCATGGATGAATCAAAGGATAAAAATGAGAAAGGGCGAGCAGCCACCCATGGAAAGACTTGGAGAATGACGAGGAGGACGGTGAGTAATTGTCTCCTGCTGTTAGAGGATGACCCGCTTAAGGACCGTTCATCTTCGTTTAGTTAGGACTTTATCGTATGATTTGACTTATGTTTTTTCTATGTGGTGCTCATGTTTCGGTCTTTAGTGTCCGAAATATTATTTAGTAGCTAGAATAATAGTTTTATGTGAAATCAACATAGCCTAGCTCAACTGGTTGGGGGAGTGGATGTACAAAACCATCACCTGAGTTCAAATCCTCGTGGATGCGAATTTAGGTTCCTATTATACTTGAGGCCCAGGCTGGACCTGATACTCATGCAATTTATCCTGAGGACTATGCTTCAATCTTTGCCAAGATTTAAAATCTTAGTACTTATGCTTAATGGTTATGTGCATCCCTACTTGTTGCAGATGCCGGGAAGTGAAATTCTTCCTAGGCTACTTTTCTTATTCCATCAATATAGCCCCCACGTCGTGCCCGCTCGGGCGTCTTAGGCAGTGCAAACCCTAGCCACCGGGTCGTCCGCCTCCCTCCTGCCTCCCCTCCTCTCCGCTGCTGCCTGGGTGCTCCGACGGGCAAAGCCCGCTCGGTAGTGGGCGGCGACAGGGATCTCGTCTCACGTTGCAGCGTGAGGGAGGGCGCTTGGGAGGCGGCGGCGCGAGCCGCGAGGTTGGTTGAGGGTGGCGCGGTCTGCTCTGGCGCGGACGCCGGGGCGGCAGCCCTGAGAAGGTGGTTTTGGCGGCACGCCGTGCTTGGGCGCGGTAACCTGCCATGGAGGCGGGGAGGTGGACTCGGGCCGTTTGGTTTTGGAGGGAGCGGCACGAAGCTATATTCTGTGTTGCCCTCAGATGACATTCTGACACATGATGAAATTAGAGGTGGAGAATATCATGAAGGCAGGTTTCGAGGACTTGCATAGGAGGTTCGAGTCTCTGTCTGGCTTGGTGTTCAAGATTTCACAGCAACAGTATGCAAGCGGGGGTGTGGAAACACAGGTGAAGTTGACAGTCTTACCTTTCAGGGTGAAAATCCAAGGATTGACCTTAATTGGTTGTGCCTGAAAATGGTCTTGTTGAAGGAATTGTTTTGAGAGCGGAGACTATCTTCAGGGTGAAAACCTGAGATCTTTTGATCGGGCGACGACGATTTTAGTGCACTGTGTCCTTCTTGGAGGCTTCGCCTTTGAAGAGCCTCGAGTTCAGGTGTTGTATTGGTGGTGGTTGTATTGTTCCTGCTATAGCTGGAATGCCGTAGCTGGGCTTTTTTATTTCTTAGTTTATTTCTTCTGTTTTTGGCCGTGTACATCCGTACTGCCATTAGGGTGTTGCGTTATTGCAGATGTAATTGTTATCTCCTGATATTAATATATTCCCTTATCGAAAAAAACATAGTGTAAGGAATGTTTTTTCACCTCCCATAGATCTTATATCTTTCTCAACGTGTAAGCTATCCATAATAAACTATATTAATGAATACTATTAATTAATTAAAGCAATTAATCCTCGTGAAAACCTAGCGTGTTGAGGGTACTCTGCACACTCTTTCTGGACCGTACGATCGTGTCTGTCAACGATCAGGATCACCAGCTCGGGTAGATTGAAGTGAGCTAACCATACCCTCTGTTAAGAAACAGCTGTAGCTGGTGGGCTGTGAAAAAGCAGTTGTGGAAAGCAGTTGTTGAAAGATGAGATTTGATGTTTGGCAAGAGCGCTTTTTACAGCTGCTGTTGTTGGTTTTAGGAGTAAAATGTCTACAATGCCCCTGAGTGCTGAAGATGTTGTGTAAACGTTAATTTGAAACAAAATGGCTATTTTTTACATAAGTAATATGTTTAATTACTGAATTGCCTCGATTAACCTTTTTTGCCAAATAATTTTAAGCACGATTTTTGTATCAGAATAATCTTGGAGTATACCGGAAAATGTGTAAACAATATTAGTACAAGACTTGTCCATATTATCAAACATATAACAACATATATATTCATGAGATTCACCCGGTGTCCGGCGGCCGTCTCCGGCGGCCAACGGGTCGAGTTCGCCCCGTGCTGTTCCCGGTCGTTTCTGGGACGGGAGGAGCTGCAGGACAACGGGAAACAGAGCGATGGAGGAGGGCCTACGCGCCGGCGGCGGGGAACGAGCGGGCGCTGGGGGCGGTGGCAGGCGCCGGCGGCGGGGAACAGGCGGGTGGGCGCTGGCGGCGGGCGCTCCCTCCAACCCTAACCTATCGAGAGGACGCGGGGTGGGGAAAAGTGGACCGGGGAGTCGCTCGCTTCGGGTTTGCACACGGGCCGGATTTTCTTATATCCAGTGGCAAGTTTTCCGTAAATGATTAGAAGTATTGAGGATAGTTTGGTCACTGGCAACTCGGGAAGTAGCCAGAATCGCGGGAAGCACCTCTCGGGCTGCTTTCCGGCTCGAACGCTCGCGCAGTGTATTTTCCTGCAACGGCTTCTCTACCACGCTTTTTAATAGTTGGCTGTTTGTTTGGGCTTCCACTTTTAGACCTCAAAAGCAGAAGCAGAAGCCCAAACAAACGGAGCCGTAGTCGGGTAAAAAATAAATGGTCCCCAATATCTCCCGCACCGACCTCTTCCCCGACCTCTAAACCCTCGAATTCCCCAGCAACCGCCGCCATTGTGCTCCCATCCACGGGCTCGGTCACCCCCCTACTCCACCTCCTGCGCGCTGACTGCGGCTCCCCCACCTCCTCCCGTCGTTGGGGACCCTCGCACCGCCTCCCAACCTCCAGTGTGCTAGCTGCCACCCTCCCTCGTCCTCATGCACGCTGCCGGCGAGCCAGGGGCGTATGTAGAAGGGTGGGCGGGTGGGCCGTGGCCCACCCTGAATTTTTAGATTTTTTTTATATTTAATCATTTAATCAAATTTGTATCACACATGAGCAATAAAAAATAGAGATTAGAGGTGTGTGCTCACCTTAGCGCCACTGCGAGCGAGCCCCCGCGCCACCCCCAATCTCCTACGCGCAGTTCGAGCACGAGCCCTCCATCTAAAACAAGCCACCCCTACGGCTGATTCTAGCCAACGTCGCTGATAGGCTGTCGCATGTCGTTGTCGGCTCGGTGTTCTTGATTTGTTGCGCGGTTCCATCCGCCGAGAGTGGGGTACTTTTTTCCTTCCGGCGGCGAGGGTGGACGTTTTCTTCCTTGGTGTGGTGTTGTTGCCCCCGTTTTGGCCGGGCGAGGGGTTGTTGCACCGGGATGTGGTGGGGTGGGTCGGCCAGACCCGCCGTAGGGAGGCAGTGTTGCTGCTTCGAGTCGCTGATGGGGCTTGGGGTATGATTCCAGCAGCTGGTTTTCTTCTGCTATTCGGTGTTTGTGCTGTTCGTCTGCTCTTCACCCCTTATCTGCAACTGGGGGCGTCGAGCCACTCAGCCAGGTGCACGGATGGTAGGGGTGGATATCTCGCCCGGCCCATAACCACTCGCGCAAGCGCCAAGCCGTGTTCTGACCCAGGTTGTTGTTTTGATTTGTAATGCGCTGATATGGAGTAATTGACTGAAAGTGCTGCACGTGATCTATTTTGATAGATTAAAACTTTCCAATATGAACCTGAAGGTTACGACGTGTTGGTATAGGCCTTGGTCTGGTTGCAGGTGGTGAGGATTCTGGTTTTTTTTTTACATGTTGTGATTCAGTTTGCTGCGGAGGTATGCATTTCTTTTCTTCTTATGAGCCAGGTGCCAGGATATAAAATGCAGCGTCTCACCTCACACTATAACCATATGAATCATGTAGTTCGTCTCATGTAGCTAGACTTTTAGATAATTGTAGCAGCACAATTCCACATGTGCTTAGTTAAGGGTTGGAAGTTATATATTAGGAAATTAGCAAGGCCTTTGGTCAATGTTTGGCGTAGTTTGTTATTACTTGATCCTGAAAGCTATACCATTTTCTAGGAAAGAAGTGGCAAAGAACAAAAGTTTAAATCAATATGTTAGCATATTCTACAATAAGCTAATTACTATAGCACTTATCATGCTTCTATCTATATTATTTGGGTCCCATTGATTGTATTTTTAAAGTTATATTCTCTTATCTATCTTCTCTAGGAATTTGCCATATCTTAACTTGGTTGTCTCGTGGGAAATTCAGCCACTGCTAGAAAATTTGTCACTCCTTTTCCGGGAACGAGCTCCTCTAACTTAGCTCTTGCTAAGTTAGGGTGCTACAGTACCCTGACTTGGTATGTTATAAACCGTTGGATCGTAGATGAATGGCTCAGATCTAACTACACAGTGCGTGAACAGTTCGAGACTACAGTGTCAGGAACAGTGTTGATCCAGAGTGGGTTAGCTACAGTACAATTCTACAGAGTTCAGTCTACAGTACATAATCTTGGCCTCTTGTTTTAGATCCAAAGAGCTAAGTTAGAGGAGCCGGTTCCCTTTTCCGAGACCTGGCCATGGGCAGCCCAGCCCGAGGCCCGGCCCGAAGCCCGGCCCAAAAAACTCGGGCCTGGGCCGAGAAATGTTGGCCCGACTGCCGGGCCGGGCCGGGCCTGGGTAGCCTGAAAACAGCATTTAACACTATGGCCCGGCCCGCGGCCCGACGGGCTTGGTGGGTATTGGTCAGGCCGGGCCAGGCCGGGCTTGGGCCGGAGTTTTTTGCGTCGGGCTTACCTCTGGCCGGCCCAGGTATAGATGAGATTCTCATGGTGCATTACTCCAGGTAAAATTAAGTAGAGCTTGGTATAGTTCGATCCGTGTGCTCAACTGTTAGTTTACACTTCACCAAATACAGTAAATCTTTATTTGCAATCTGCAAAGTTCAATATTTTGCTAAAATCTGTTAGCATGTTGGATAGTGAATCAAGATCTAACCCGGTAATATCTTATTACATTTGTCAGGTAATGCTTCTGAGAAGAATCAGTGTGTCAAAAATGCATTCTTGTGAGATTAAGCTGGATGTGTTTGCAAAGGCTGTAAGCTTGGTTAGGTGTGAGCCTTCTCAACTGGTAAGTTCATCTCACATTACCTCTTTGATATTTTATTTTGGGTGTTCAAAAATTAAATGGCATCCAAAGGCATTTGTGAAACCAAGGTTGCCACATGACAAGAGCTAAAGTCAACGCGAAAGATGGTAAGAATTTGGGGTCTAAAAATAATTCTTAACCTGCCTTTTCATGTTTACTTAAATTGCTTTGGACATCACTTTAAGCCTGAAGCACTTACATGCCCTATTTTGTGTGGTTTAGAAAAAAAAAAAGAATTAGTGCTAGGAGGAACTAGACACTAAATGATATAGTAGAAGCGGGACCTCGGCGTGAGAATTCCAGAAATTCGTTCCTGACAGGATTCGAACTCTAGTCGTTGGGGTGCGCCACTGCGACCCCAACCACTGGGCTATGCCCACGTCCTCTATTTTTGTGTGGTTTAGTCGCATATGGTTTGTGTATACTGCTCTAGATTGTTGTCTTGTGGAGCTGAGAAACTCTGTTTGGGGCATAGGATTTTCTGCGTTTTTTTCCGGTTGAGTTCTTGAAACTTTTGGGAGCTTAGCGTTGGGCTGGAGCACTTTATGTTTATTGGCAATATGAGAGCCCTGGGACTATAAGCTTATGTATGATGATGGCATTTTTTGTTTCAGGTATGTGATCATCGATTCATATGATTAATTTGTACTCGAGAACATGAATAGCCATGCATTCCATTGCAGTCAAAGAAGTTGAGATATGAGATATTGATGTCCAATTATGAGGAAATACTCACTGGATCATTCCTAGGTTAGCATATTTTCTTTCAGGTTGATAACGAATTCATTTATGATGTGCTGATATATTTACAAACAACGAATGACATCGCTTTCATAAGACTCGAGAAAATTAGATATGGGTTCTAAACAATAAGACAAACCTGATTGGTCAATCTGTCCGGAGCAATTGTGTGTTATGGAGAAAAATTTCAAGTTCCCCACCATCTTAAGTTTATACACCATAGTTACTATTATTGTGAGACTGTATTTTACAATGATATTACAGAATTGCTACCAACTATATTCACTAATTGTACACACAATTTAATATTTTGTTATATTTTTCCAACTCTAAATGCAACATAGATTTTTTATGTGATAAAAATATAAGCATTTTTGTTTATAGCCTATTGCAGTGATGTTTTTTTTAGATAAAGCGAATATATTAATATCAAAAGATACCAATTACACCCAGCCTCTGCAACAACGCCCCATCCTAGTGGCAGTACCGATGCACACAACCAAAAAAAGAGTAAAGAAAACTAAGAAATAAAAGTCCCGCTACAACCTTCTAGGTCTAGCAACAGCAATACAACCACCACCGTGACAACACCTGAAGTACAGACTCTCCAAAAGCGACGCCTCCAAGAAGGGAACAGTGCACCAGCGCCGTCGTCGCTCGACCAAAGGTCTAGGTTTTCACCCTGAAGATAGTTCCCACTCTCAAAACAATACCTCCATCAAGATCATTGCCAGGCACAACCAGTTAAGGTCAAACCTTGGGTTTTCACCTGAGAGGTAAGACTTTGAACTTCTCTTGTGCTGCCGCCCCCACATGCATACCACTGCCGGAACGCCAAGCAGATCCCTCAGCATCACGGAGACTCGAACCTCCTTTAGCCAGTCCACCAATCCGGCCTTCATGATATTCCTTTTTCTGACTTCACCATGGACCAAAAAGTCACCTGATGTCAACACAGAATAAAGCTTCGTGCCACTCCTCCACCGGAACCAAACGGTCGGAATAAAAAACATGGCGCACGCGACCGAATACACCCGATCCAGCAAACTCCAGGCAAAAGATGCACTGTTCCATTCGCCAGCGGAGCTTTCCGGAACTCATCTCTCCAGCCAGATCAAAGCAAACTGATCTCCGAAAGATCTTCATCCTCGCATGCGAGAAACCCGAGGACCGCCACCAAAAACAAAGCAAGATCAGCAGCCCCCACGCCGCCAATCCCTCCTGCCGGATCACCAGGGAAGAGGACAGCGGCGCAGATCATGCGTACCACCGCCGAACCATTACCGGGGGCGGAGGCCGCCACCTCTCCGCCGAATCCTCCATGGCTACCGACGGAGAGCCTCAGGCCCCAGCCAAGTAGCCGTGCCTCCCGGCTTCATCCAGCGGCGCTTCATCACCTCCCATGTAATGCCGCCGCGGAAACCCTCTTCTCCCCTCGTCGATTCGACGGAGGGAGTGCTACCACCACCGCCAAAGCCGGGCCGGGGCATGGGAGTGGCCGGGGCCGCGGCCGGCAGCGGCTGAGGGGTGGCTGTGGGGTGCGGGGGGGGAGGAGGAGGAGGAGGAGCCTCCGCCGCCGCCCGGGAGGGGGGAGAGGGAGGCAGCGGGTTAGGGTTCAGTCGAGTTTCTTAGTCTGCCAGGCTCTATTGCAGTGATGTAGTACCAAGTATTGGATGTTCTCATTCTGCCCTAAATGGAAAACCATATAAAGGTATAGGCATCTAGGTGCTACTTCAGTTGGAAGTTTACACGTCTTCCTTATATAAAATACATCGTATGCCTTGCAGTACTATATTCCCTTCTCCAAAGATAAAATGCTTCATGTGTTGATGGTGTCTTAAACAGGAGAGAAACATGTTAATAAGGTTTTGATGGGACATTTTCTTTCATGAGAATTGATTCCCCTGCTCCATTGCATAACGTGTAGAGAAAAAAATGATATATGGGATGTATTTGAACACTGAAAAGGGTCTTCATTTGGTTGCTGACAGGATGATCTGAGTGCTGAACCACATAGAAGATGAAAGTTGTGGGCCATGCAAGATCAGAAGTTAGTAGCATCTTGTCATTTCCAAGCGAACAGTTATCTCAGACAGATGTGTGCCCAGAGTGAGTAGAATATATCTTTGTACTTCTAGAATGTTTTAGTTTATGTTTCTACCTATTATGTGGATATACTCCTTGGACATCGGATGGAAATTATTTCTATGTACAGGGCATACATTTTTTCTCCATTCACCAAGTAGATACCCAATAAAATAAGAGGGGTGTGCTTTTGTTTTGCTAATAGCGCACCGTAACCCTAGTGGTGGTCGCCCACTTCCAGAATTTTACAAGGATATATAGATTTCGCGATTGACTCAGCTCATCCACGAGGCCATCACAAATGTAAAAAAGTCAACAGAGAAGCAAATATGATCATGTAGTCTGCTAAAAGTTAACTGGTTGGTCTTCTTTAAATTCACCGGTCCTCAGTTTTACTCCTTAATTAGACATCTGGCCGTGAAGCCACTGCTCAAGATTACCATTGTCAACATACTCGTAGACAAGCGCCGACCCCGACCCCGACCTAACCTCCTTCCCCCCCCCCCCCCCCGGGGCCCAGCCACCCCCGCCGTCGTCTCCCTCCCTAGGGCGCCCTCCTCCCACGCCGCCGTCACCGGAAGCGCTGCCGAGCAAAGCCCTGCGGCGTGGCGGCGGCGGCCTATCCTCTCGCCCCCACGACCGGAGGGCACGGCGGCGTCCGGCCAGGCCTCTCCTTGATGCGGCGGCGCAGGGAGGCGACGGCTATGGCGTCGATCTGCAGGCGGCGGGCGGCGGCTGTGAGGATCGGGTCCAATCTAGGTCCGTTGGACCGGGGCGGGAGTCGATCTGCATGTTGTGGCTCTGCCTCCTCAGCAGTGAGGCGTTCGTGGGCATCTCTTGCGTCATGAGGAAACCTGGGGCAGCAGCCCCGGGCATGATGGTGGTGGTCATCTTCTTCGTCGGAGGTGGTCGGCCAGGCTGGTAGTCCTGTGTGGGGGATCATGGGATCTCACACAGGTCTCCGGCAATGGTGATCTAGTACGGGGTGTCATGGCGGCCGGTGAAAATTGAGCCTTGACCTCGGTCTTGGCGGATGATGGCGGCGTCGGTCGACGTCGTTACCTTGTCGAAGGCGTCATCTTTGCCCGTCTTAGCACTACACTCGCCGAGTTGGGGATACGCGGCTACCGGTGAAAACCGTGCTCCGACCTCGGTTGGCGGACGATGGCGACGTGTCGTGCTGCTACCTTCTTGAAGGCATCGTCGTCGCAGCCTGCGGTCTCTCACTTGTGTTGCTCCGGGGGATAGGTCCGGGTCTCCCGGATCGAACGATGGCGGCGTGCCCTCCGTCGTTCTACCTCTTGGGGCATCGTTTTTGGAGCATCTGCTAGATGTTGGCGGATTTCGGTGGTGTGGTGTTCATCTACCACATTATTAGCGCTGAGTCTCAGTGGCATGGTGCTGCAGGGTATCGACGACAGATGCGGGATGATGTATACGTGCAGGATGGTGGAGCCGTCTGGCGTCATGGTGGCATCGACGGCAGGTCTTGCAAGGTTAATGCGATGATCTCTCTTGAAGATGGAGTCGAGGAAGACGGCGGGAGCAACTTCTGTGGCGTGTGCGTTGGCGTGCGCTGAGAGTCTGCTTGACTGGATGTGCTTCTCACCTGCTATTGGGCGGTTTGGGAAGGCATTTAGTTTTTGGATGATGTGAGTTGGTGTATTTTCACCTCTTCATCCCACTATAGGTATAGTAAGGTTGCTTCGAGAATGATCTTTTGTATTGTTCTTGTAAGGTTTTGTGAATAATCTAATAAAAAAAACCGTGTGCATCCTTTGGATGCAGAAGCTGGGGCGATATTTCCCCATTTCGAAAAAAAAATCCTTAGACATCTTACCTTTTGTTCCTTAAAGAACTGCATGCAAGGGAAATGCATTTGTTTTCTATATATATGAATATATGCACGACGATGGGTATTGGTTACAAATTTTTTGCAGGTTATTCTTCGTGCGGCGCATTGGCTACAATTATGGGAATACTTGCTCCCGGCGGACCAGTGGGATACCATGGTTACTGGATGCAACCGGTTTCTGGAGGTCACTCATGACTGCTATTTCCAGCTGGATGGCGGCACACTAGCAGAATTCTAGATGCATAGTTTTTGTCTACCATCCATCTACATATGTTTCGTTTTGTTTCGTTTTTTTAGTTTTCTTCGTCTACCAGACTATCTTTATGTAATAAGTACTTGACGTTGACGTTTTATTTAATAAATGGTTGTGTGCATCGATTGATGCAGAGACCGGGACTATGCTCCCATATTAAAAAAAATTGCACGACTATGTACTCGATTAAGTGTTATGCCATAATGCCGTACTCAATTGTTTTCTTCAGATGATATGATTGCAGAATATGAAGTGCCACCCTGAGGGAACTCTTACATGTAGAGGGACGCCAAGATCTTACTTCTAGGGATCTCTCAGTTTCTTCAGTATGCTGATGTTTTCTTTGTGCCTGGCATTAAGCAGCCATGCTTGCTTAGTGGATCATATTTTCGCAACTAGATTGTTTAGAGGCTATTTAATGCCTTCAGTTAAGAGGATGCGTCTTTAAGCCTTCCACATTTTAACTTTTGAGTGTTATGTCTTTCTTCTAGAAATCTCTCAGTTTGTAGATCAGTGTTGATCACTAATACATTAAACACTAGAGATGTGTAAATCCAAGCATTTGACTATATGTAGAACAGTATCGAAAATGTCTTATGGACTAAAGTTAGCTTCTAAATAGTGTAAAGCAACACAACATCTTTGAAATTTCCATATCGCAGCCACGATATGAGCACGACGTGCCGCTGCGCCTCCATGGAGCGCTGCTGGAATGGACATCGAATTATGAGATTGGAGCTTAGTTGTACTGTACCACATTCCTTGTATTTACATTTTTGTTTGATATGATGACTGTATAATACACTTATTTTTTCAATTCAACTGGGAACCAAGAGCATTGGTGCATCAGTAGTGGCACTATATATAACATTAGAATATGAAGTAAGTGCATAGATTACTTTGCTGGTCCAAGTTAGTAAACAGATGTTGGTTTTGTCAGTTCATGCTCCTTTTGACCATTTCTTTGTAATCTGCCCCGAATTTGGATCATAGGATAGTGGCAATTATTTGAAGGAAAGACATAGGTATATGACTAATGTGCATAGACAGTGAGGGATGAGAATTCAATCAAGAACAAAGTACAGAGTGTATATTTAATGATATTTCTTCTTATTTTTTCCTTGCATGTTTTTGTGGGATGGAACATCCTGAAGTTGTTCCTCGAGCTTTAGAAGGTGTTTAATTAGCTGTAAAAGGAAAACAAGGGGGACCCGTAAGCCATTTGTCGCAAAATCGTACTCTCTATCGTATGATGTCTATCAAGCGACAAGTAGTAGATATGACGTGCAAGGAGACCAGGATCTTTGAAATGGGACATTGTAATTCTTTGTGTATGATGTATGAAACCTGACGAGAAGCAATCCCATGAGATTATTCAATATGTTACTCTAATTGGACCAGTTTAAAGCTCAATTTGTTCAGAAGAGATGCTTCTGAGCTTGTGTGATTGTTTACATTCATTAATGTTATTTTCAATAGTTTTCAGCACTGTATTTACTTGCATCTGTTGATTTATTACTTTTGATACTTAATTCTGAAACAAACTAGATTCGGCCTCTTCAATTGTGGGCTATAAGTATATAAGTAGTGAATGTGCAGCTCGACTATGTAACAATCAAAATTTCATGTTTTTAAAAGTTCAAAAAAGAGGTCTGAACCCTTGAAGCAACAAAAGTAACAAACCTATGATTTTTTTTTGTTTGCCTGGAAGTAGAGCTGGAACATTGCTATATATGTATTTCTCTTTTTTTTAGAGTATACGAGCATGTACCTTAGTTTTATAGAAGGCAGAAATATTTACAAGAATGGCACCAAATGTAAACATAAGACGCCAAAAACTCCAAAGAGAAATAAAGCCTACGTGGCATTCCAATTGTATCAAGAATTGCGATAGTTTATTTCCCATGAGGATATGTCGTGCAGTGTTGGATCACTCCTAGCTATTACCAGCATGGCAGAGAATGCTCAATCAATCCTGACTATTACCAGCGTGCATACCACCTATAATTTATCGACAACGCTAAAACAAAACTAATAACACTAAATGTGTCTCGATTGTTGGTGAGGCCGCCAAAAATAGCTGCAATCGTATCATTCTGGCCACGAAGTGCCAAAACATTTTGTAGGCGGTGCGGCAAAGCGCGCTTCTCTCACTAGTATTTATTAATTACAGTTTATCTTAACATGCAAGCTATCTGTTTTCTCATTCTTTTAACCACTCAATTACCCATGTCATCCCAGTAAACCTCTTAAATTATAGTATATCTTTACATGCATCGTATTCACATTATCCATGCTTTTAGATATTCTATTGTCCACATGGTCAAGTTTTAACCATCAACTACACAACCATTTCACTTAAATTTAGCATCTCAATTATTTTGACTAATTGAGTCTTAGACAACCTCATGTTTCATACATGTTATACTCTTTCATTTACCAATAGAGATCTTGAAGGGACTCCTGCCTTAATGGGCGGGATATTCTTCTAGTAGTACTATGGTTAATGAAAGTGGGACAACAGTGGCAACAAATATGTCTTAATAATATCTCGAAATGCCAAGTTAATTTATGTCAGAAAGCCAGATTAATGAGTGCATGGGAACTTGGGAAGCCGACAAGCCAAGTAAGTTAATCCATCAATCTATTTTTATTTTATTTTGCCAGCACAAGAATAAAAATAAATCAAACCGTCAAAATTAGATCGACAGTCAAGCACCTTGCCTTTGGCTGGCTCTGAGCCGGCACATACATTAATTTTCTTAATAAAAGAAGAATGATCAAACCCAGGAAGACATTAAACTAATAGATGATCTAAAAGAAGAATGATCAAACCCAGGAAGACATTAAACTAATAGATGATCTCCTGGAGCGGTCTGTGTCTCTTCTCTCTTGTTGTAAAAAATAAAAAATAAAAAAAATGAAAATTAATTTACGTGGTAGATTACAAATACGAAGAAAGAAACCATGCATGCCACGCAGGAGAGTGCCTGGTGGCAAGGATCCCCAGGATGCACGCGTGGTCTGGTAGTTAATTATCTCTTCAAAACTGGCTTATGTCGGATGCCAGACGGTGTGGAAGAATGGCTCACGCGTCACAGCTGTTAGCCTTGTCGACACCCTTAGCGGTGACCTTGGCGTTGGTGCAAACAGCCATGGTCTTGTTGTTCTTGCCGGTGTACTCAATCTTGACGTCGTTCATGGTGACACCTTCACACGGCTTCTTGTCGGAACAAAGCAGGCTGACGGCCTCGGGGGTGGAGGAGGTGCCGGTGATGTTGGTGAATGTGACGTCCTTGACGGTGACCCTGGCGGAGTCTCCCTTGGAGGTGCAGATCTTGTTGGGGCAGTACTTCTGGTCGATGATGATGGGGTAGCCGACGTCGTCCATCTGAACGTTCTCGTAGTGGAAGTTGGACGCTACGACCGGCGACTTGGCGTCTTCGTACGACTTGATCCGGAGGCCGTTGGTGGAGCCCTTGAGCACGCAGTTCTTGACGGTGACGTCTGTCACGTCCTTCTCGTCCTTGTACCGTCCGAGGCTGCCCACGCTGATGCCGTGGCCTGGACCGCAGGTGACGCCGCTGATGTTGACCTCCTTGCTGCCGGGGCCGATGGAGATGCAGTCGTCGCCGACGCCGATCTTGGTGTCCATGATTGTGACCTTGGAGGAGTCGCCCATGTGGATGCCGTCGGTGTTGGGGCTGTCCCCAGGCGCGCTGACGATCACGTCCTTGACAGTCACGCCCTTGCACTCGTAGATGTTGAGGTGGAAGAACTTGGAGTTGAGGATGGTGATGCCTTCGATGAGCGCGTCGTCGCAGAAGTCCAGCACCAATGACTGCACCGCGCGCCACATGCATTGATTTGATTATTTGAGAAATAAGCACAATGAAATGTTTGCAAGAACGATGCAATTATACACACGTACGTTGGGCAGGATCTTGCAGTCGTAGCTCTTGGCGCAGCTGTTCTTGGTCCAGACGGCCTTGCCCTGGCCGTCGAGCGTGCCTTTGCCCGTGATGGCGAGGTTCTTGACGCGCATGATCTCGATCCAGTTAGACTTGTACTTGGCCAGGTCGTTGGAGGCCAGAAGGTTGCCCTCTAGCTTGATGGTCACGCTGTCCCCCTTACATGGTCCGGTGAAATTCAGAGGTCCAGTCAGGAAATCCCCCTTTGGGATGACGATCGTCTGTTTCCCGGTGCCACCGCATGCCGAAGCCCATGCCTCCTCCACCTCCTGCCATCGCATCGCACCACGACCACATGATCAGTTATCATAACTCATCGTCAACCATGCATATCGTCGTCGTTTCTTGTTTGCGTACCTTGGTGCAGTCTGTCTTGCCATCGTCTTTGGCGCCGAGCTTGGTGATGTCGTAGGTCCCGTCAGCCTCGGACGCTGCGCCCTCCGTCTTCTCATCCTTCTTATCTTCCTTCTTCTCCTCCTTGTCTTTGGCGAACGCCGCGCTCACCACCAACAAGAGGAAGAAGACTCTGATCGCGACATTCCTGAACGCCATTTTGGTTGTGCAAGTTCCCTGGTCCTTGATTCTGTGAGAAGCTCGAGTGGTGAAGCTTTATATACATCTCGGTTCGGGGGACAAGTGTTCGCTATGTTTATGGCATGTCCATTTGCTATTTTCTGGTTGTGGCTGCCGGTTAAGCAGGGTTGCTGTCCACTAGTTATTTTTAGTTCACCTCTGTGAGATCAGAGTAGGTTCTAATATGGGTAAGACCTAGCTAGGCACTTTGAGTTTGCACATTTCTGATGCTAAAAACATCAAAATAAGTAAATGCTACGCTCGTTTCTAAGATTAACTGTGATGTGCTATTTTTTTTACAATTTTGTAACAAAAAGTAATAGAAAACAAGACTAGTTAAATGAAGTTAAAACTTAATTATTATATCCATCTGTATAGCAATCAGAGAAACGATAAACATGAATCAGGATAACATGGTTATAAAAACTGAACCCTATCCTTGCTATTCACCTTGTGTACAAAAAATAGTAGAAGGATATGTGAAATGCATCTGCAGGACAAATCAATGATCAGAGCAAAATTAAGGGCATATGCCACACAACAATTACATTTACATGCACGTGTTTTTGAATTATTAATGATCAAAGAGTTAAAACATCCACCATACGTCTAATAATGTAATGCCTTCTATTTTGAAAAGAAGGAGTATTTAGTTTCGATGAATATGCCTGTAAACTCAAAATATGCCCTTACCAAATTGTGTTGTATTAGCCCGTCGGTAAATATGAAAATGGATACGAATGCAAGTGGAACATGGTATGTGTTTACAGGCATACATGGAGCAAGACGAGATCGGGAATTGCTGGTATCAATCACAGGACTTATAGAAGACAGAAGCTTAAGGAATAGAAATCTCAGAAGACGACAATTTGCCGTCAAGTTGTACGGGTTTCTGCACTTATTAGTTCGATCTCTAGACTCAAAACTTCTTAATGCTGAGCCAGCCCATATCCGTTGATCTATTTGTGAGCTTTACAATTTTGATCAAAAGGAAACAATATAGTGGCACATTGGTTACAAGAGTTCAAGAGCTTCAAGATTGATGCATGCAAAGTGTCACAAAGCATACTAAATATTGGTTCGACATATATAATTTATTCTTGGTTGTGTAACTTAGTCGATCATTTTTTTTGTAAGTACAAGTTCTTTAAGTTTTTGCACTAGTTGTCTTCTTAATATCAGAATATACATGTGTGGCCAAGGTACACTTCAAACCAGAGATCACATATTCTTCTCTTCCCCGCGACTGAAATTCACCCTATGTACATTTTCAAAATCTCTCTCTACTAGACATTTATCACTTCACTTGGGACACTTTCAACAGGAGTTTTCTTCATGGAAATAATGATTTTTCTGACTTGTTCAGTTTGAACTAACATGAATGATCATATCTGTAAAGGAATCAGGGAAAATCTTTTTACATGAAAGAGCAAGTTCAAGGAGAGATGCCATCGTTATCTATAGGGCCAGAAGAAATAAAGACTTCATGTTTCATTTTGTTTTGCTTGGAAATACTACTCCTTCCGATACATAATAAGTGTGAGGGTTGTAGTTCATTTTAGTCAAATTTGAACTAAGACCTCGGCACTTATTGTGGATCGGAGGGGTACCTTTTTCAAAGAGACATGCAAATATTTTGTTTAATTCCCTCTCTAAATATTAGATAGCTTTCTACAATATAAAATCTAAGCATATCCGTTTTGTTTATTCTCGGTCGACAGAGAATTAAGTTAGTGCTCAATCAACTCCAGAACCGACTAATTTGCATTGCACTTTGTGTGACATATGAGTTGCAACTCAGATTTTTCAGTTGCATGTGGAGATGCAACTTAGATATTTTTAGTTGCAAGTGGTGCATTTCTGAGATTTTTCACTTACACGTGCCATTTTAACTGAGATTTTTCCTTCTGCGAGTGGGTTGCAACTTACATTTTTAAGTTATTGGTAGGTTGTGTAACTAAGAAAAAATGGCTCATGCAATAAAAGCTATTTACACATAATTTTTTGGAGAACTACACTGGTAGAAAATAGGGCTTCGGTCGCGGTTCGCAACTGCCATTGGCCGCGGTTGCGCAACCGCGACCAATTAAGCGCGACTAAAGGCCCCCCCCCCCTTTAGTCGCGGTTCCTTACCGTCCACGTGGGCGGCAGGCGAGCGCCAGGGCGGAGGACCTTTAGTCGCGGTTCTGCTGGCCAACCGCGACTAAAGGCCTCCGCAGGGTTTAGGGTTTAGCCCCCCCCCTAAATCTGGTTTCTTTTTAATTTGTATTATTTTATTTCTTTTGGGTTTTAATTTTGAAGGAGTTTCACATATTCTACGGTACTACATACATGCATATGAATGTACAATTTCAAACAAATTTGAAATTAGAACCAAAAAGAATTCAAGAGGACCATATACAATTTTGAACAAGTTTCCATACATAATTTAGTGCATATGATGTTCTACGTCCTCTACATAGTGTTCTCCTCTAGGATCGATGACTTCCCTCGCGAACCATCCAGCTAGTTCCTCTTGAAGTGGTCGGAAGCGAGCTTCTGGACTAAGCGTCTTCCGGTGGTTATTCCTCTTGATGTTGTTCTCAGACGGCTGCCGCTCAGTGGTGTATCTCCAGATCCTCTCACAAACATAGTATCCACATAGATTGGTCCCCGGTGGCTGAATATCCCCAGTCCCAGACACTGCCCTTTTAAATTGTAGCTCTTTTTTGAATTCTCCGACCTTTTCATCTACGAACCGTCTCCAAACCCTACGAGGCAAAGAAAATTAAATGAACAAGAGAGTTATTAATTAGTTACTTGATATTAGGAAATGAACGAAATAGGCCGATCGATATAGAGCGCAAATGAAT
Organism: Lolium multiflorum; assembly: GCA_030979885.1. Taxonomy (NCBI): domain Eukaryota; kingdom Viridiplantae; phylum Streptophyta; class Magnoliopsida; order Poales; family Poaceae; genus Lolium; species Lolium multiflorum. The sequence goes on along the minus strand of CM061753.1, from coordinate 272,852,782 downwards.
GAAAATAATTACTTTTGCATCATTTTTCTCATGTCGGCCCAAAGCGCCGGATCCATATTCAGAGAGTCGTGGACATGGAGGTGTGAAATTGAATTACTAGCAGAATCCAGTGGAACCTGCGGACACGATACATGCACAGTCATGCATAACTCATCGATTAGCCACATACCATACATGGAGTAAACAAAATAGAATGTGCTCAAGACAGAAACACTCACCCAAAATGGTAAGGAAATAGAATATCACTTTTGAGTTCCTGTTTTCTAAGAAACCGCCACAGGTCTTCCTCCACGTCGGCGGGGTGGTGTTCTAACACATATGAATTAACGATGTGTGAGTCAATGAACCCAACATCATGGATGCTCCTTATTCGCATTTCCCGCTTCTTCATTCTGCATAATAGCGTACACAACAAGATAGTTAGGACAATAGGACATATTCATACTACACCCGGGTGTAGTTACACCCACGCGTGTTTCTCATAATCTAGAGAGTATCTATCATACCGGAGAGTATGTACATGTAGTATGGAGTATATTAGACTATTTTTGTAGTATATATAATACTTTGTATGCAGTATGTACATTTTTTTACGTAGACTCATTTTTACGTATACATATGCATGTATTTCGGCTATATAGTGCAAACTACATGCTCACTTGCATTTTTTTCACCAAACTTGATTTAGAATATCTTAGATATAGTGTAAGAACATACTCAAACCGATAAAGTATGGTACATACTTCCGTATGATAGTATATGAGACATGGGTGTAGTTACACCCAGGAGTAGGAAGTATTTATCCTATATATATATATGCAAAATAGTGGGCTACCCGCATGGCTAGCTATGCATACCCCATCAGCCGTCCGATCTGCTATATAGAGTATGAAATCTCATTGCAAGAGCACACATTTCCAACGGAAGTCACTCACGTCGTCATAGCGAGAGCACCACACACAACGCTGTCACACCACCACCTTTACGCTCCAGTTTTCAGTGCAAATCTGATGTAAAAAGGTTCTGCTATTTTAGAAGAAAAAATAGACGCCAAACTAACTGCACGCCACTACTTATTACAATTGCAGCCAGCTTTCACTTCCGGAGCCAGGCTAGATGCTGGCCCTTTTAATGCTCTACCATTCGCTCCATTTTCTTGATGCTCAATTGATTACATATCATACTCCCGCTTCATTCCACAACCTCCTCCATGTTTGCGGTGGTGGCCTCAAGAGCAGGCCGACCGGCGCTAACGTAGCTGCGGCGCCACAAGATCATGCTCCATAAGGGGCGGCACGGGGACGCGCCGGTGGTGCACGGCAATGTGCGGTCGTCGAACGTGCTGGTGGACGAGTACTTCATGGCGCAGGTCAAGGAGTACGCAGCTGTGGGCAGGTTGCTGGTGCTGTCGGCAGCCGAGACGGTGCTGGCCGCGGCAACAGCGGACAGGTACAAGGCGTCGAAGCTGCAGTCCATGAGGTGGTGCGACCCGTGGACGGATGTGTACGCATTCGGATACTGCAGGCATGGGCGTTGCCGCGCTGACCCAGGCATCGAGAGTTCGAGACTGATGTTGAGGTCACAGTGGCCAGCTCTTTCGTCAACCTTGAGCTTGGTCCTGGGAATCCTTCCGTGTGCATTATTAGCAATACGTACATAGCTCAAAAGAAAGCATTTATGGTCATGCTTTTTTTAAAAGATGTATAATCGAGCTATCGAAGTACAAGGTTGGCAAGAAAGCAAAACGAATCGTCCGACCACAAAACCAGCACACTGATGCAGCATCCATTCCAACGAAAATTGTAAACTGCGGGACAACATGGATAATGATGTGTTCGTTGTCGAGGAGAATGCGCTACAAAATAACTAGGCATTCAAGTGGAAATACACTCGCTCCAATACATCAACAAATCAAAACAAGAGGAACAACACATCTCATGGTCGACAGAAACTGCAGGTACAACCGAAGATTCACACGTAGTTTCAAGTGTAGTTGCTCATGCTCATTGCTATGCCAGTTCGTTGCTACAGCTATCACCCAAGCTGGATGAGCAAGCAGCTCGCTTATACCACATGAAAAAGGGTAGCAACCAACACTGTCCGCGAGAAATACTATGAACTTTTATGTTTTAATTTACTAGACTGTTTTTAGACCATGCAACCCAACCTCTGGTTTTGCAGTTCCGCTAGACAACAAAAATGTCCAGCTAATTGGTCGGTTCAGCTGTAGGTTCAATGGCTCCTACACATGATCACTATTTTGTTCATTTCATTGGTCAAACTAGTTGGCGAGCAACGTAACTTGCCATTTTTGTGCAAGCCAAAATGATCATACAATTATAATATTGATATTTTTTTTTCGAGGTTGATAATATGCTCCTGCTTTGTTAACAAACGGATCAACGCTTGCCATCGATAAAATAGGACGGATTTATTACTCGTGCTGCTCAAAGACACTGCCTATGTGTGACCGTTTTAATTAAGACGGAAGATAAATAGGAAGCTTTTCAGCTGTAATTTGCACGGTACAAGGCAGAGGAGCAAGCAGAGGCAGCATGTCAAAAGAATGCCAGTGAGAACTGCAGTTTCAAACGCAGTTTCGAAAGCAAATACCATGCTCGTTCGTTGCTATGTCAGTTTGGTTGTTATAGCTTTTGAACAACTGTCGTTTTTATAAACTCTCGTATGTATTACCATCCATATTGCAATTACAGCTAGTAGCACTTGAGCAGCCCAACGTCTCCAAACGGGAAAGTAGCAGCCGTTAAGTTCATTTCTTTGTTAGCCATGGGAATCTTGATCCCTTCATTTTTCTGCTCACTATATCCGATGGCTATGAGGGGGTGCGTAGCTACCCATGCGGGTAGCAAATCCGCGTCGATATATATATATATATATCGACGCGGATTTGCTACCCGCATGGGTAGCTATGCACCCCCTCTTGACCATCCGATATAGTGAGCAAAAAATTGAACGGAGCAAGATTCCTATGGCTGGCAAAGGAATCAGCTAACGTCTGCTACCTTCCCATTTGGAGACGTTAGACAGCTGCCAATGCTGCTAGCTGTAATTGCAATACACATGGTAATACAAACGGAAGTTCTTCCAGATGGCAGTTCATTCAAAATCACATACATTGTGTTATACTGTTTCAAGTGCAAATGTATTTGCAATACGAATGGTGATACAGTCAAAAATTCGTTGAATATTACAGTCAGGTCTGTCGTTAGTTTTGTAAGGATGCATAGCTTATATGCTACAGATGGAAACTTGTGCCATTACTACTGAAAACAAATTAAATAAACCAGACAAAGTGTAGCATCCTTGACAAGGGAGGGCTACCAACAGAAATAGCATATGACTGGTTATTAATACCTGTACTTGTACCAACAAATTGATACGGATTAGATAAATTAGAAAATTGTCTTAGGACTATTGGGTATGAAAGAAATTGTTTTGTTCATGCAGTTCTTCGACAGTGGACAGCATAAACAAATCTACCACATGTTAATAGCAGTTTAATGGAGTAGCAACAAGACCATTTCAATGGCTGATAAAAGGGTACGTCCTTAACTTAGTTATGGTATAGGATAACTAGCTTGAATATTTTCAGACATGCATGATTGTATTGCGTAAAAAGAGTATAAAAACACTAAGGTACTTCGTGCAAGTATATCACCATGGAAAATAGAAATTCGACACTTAGGGCGGTACATTGTGGATTGCAAATCGTCCAGGGATACATGTGTATGGCGTCTAATACAAAGAAAAACGTGAACTGAATGGAACTAAGGTGGTTGAAGTAAATGTTGCATAGGTGAATTGAACATGGTGTTCTGTAGACTAGCTTGCTTCTTCGGGTGGCTCAAACATCTTCATCGTCGGATATGGCTACGGTGGATTCATTTGAAATGCTAGCTCTGGGAGCAAACGGGTGCTGTGGCTCTTCATTGGTGTTTGGCTGGGTGATCTCTAGGTCGTCGACATTGCTGACGGCATGGAGCCACTTGTCCAGGTGTTGGTTCATCCGCTTGTTTTCCTCATAGCTTTGCAGACGAGCTTCTTCCTCTCCGTAAGTCTGGATAAAATCACGCAGGGCGAGCTCAAGGTCAGAATCTAAAACAAGTGCATCTTCCTGGTGCTGTTCTGATTGGGTGTCCTGCTCCTCGCTGGCTGCTTCTACATATTGCTCTGTAGAGTCTGACCATCCATCTGACGAGTCATCCTTTTCCACCCCCAACAGCTGCTACGTTTGTTTCATTGTCATCCTGAAACAGAAGTACTGGAGTGGACGGAATGGTAGATGCTTCGTTGGTCGGATGGTCACCCACCGGTACAGCTACTTGATAATCGTGGGGTGCCATGTCCGAGTCGTCGTAGTGTGGTTCGGGCCAGCCTTCAGGGGACATGTCGTCGGTGTACTGCGTGCCGTCAATGGCGAATGGTAGCCTCCTGGGTGTCGGTGTCGACCTTGGAGATTTGCGAAGCAGTGTGGGTGCGGATGCCAGATGCATGCACCCCCTACAATAGTGTTCTTGTCATCAGCTCCTGCGTGACTGGTGCTGCGCTCTGCAAGTTTGCCACGATGATGTAGGGGCCTGTAGGAACCTGCATGTCGGTTGGAGCCGAGGAGGTGCCGGCGCTCACGCCAGTGGCCGCGGTGTCGAGGCTGATATCAGGAGCTGCGGCATTCATGTCCGTGGCGTCGGTTGGCTCGTAGTCAGACCAAATGCAGTTTGGTGTCGTGGCATAGCAGTGGCTTGGGGGATGGCTAGGACCGAGGTTGGTTGTCTTCCTCTTCTTGACAGGAAGCATGAATGCAGGTGTGTCTTCCTCTTCTCGGCAGTCAACAATCATGCACACGAAGAACCGCAATTGCTCATGCCGGCTGATTGTGAGATGACAAACACCTGATGAAATGAACAGAGTGTGATGTGTAATCAGTTGAGCATCAAAGCAAGGGAAGCAAATGGCAAAAAATCAAAGGGGCAGCAACTTACCAGCGTTCACCGTGAAAATCTGGCAATGCTACATGAATGCTTGGATTATCCAAAGAACCGTGTGTGAGCCATATCTAACAAAATGTTGGTGGGATAAAGGTCTAGCTACTATTGTAATACGTAGTGTCATGCAGTGACTTTTGCGTCGGTTTTTCCATGCAAACTAGCAGAACTTTTTTACATCACATATACACTGGAAAAGGATTGTACAGTTTTGTTGTGGCATCATTTTGAAAAGTGTGCTCTCTATGCAACGGCGTTAGAGGCTGCCGTTGGGAAACTGTGCTCCTGGGGTGGGATTTCATGTCCTATATACAAGATCAGATGGCTATTTGGGGGTGCATAGCTAGCCATGTGGGCAGCCCACTATTTTGCATATATATATATATATATAAGGGCCGATAGCCGGAGAAAAAAAGTCAACCGATCTAATTCCAACAACCCATCTCCCACCTCCCCCGTTCCCATCAACCCAGCACCCACCACTGCTAGCTCTCCTCAGCTCCGGGAACCGCGGCCACCTCCTGCTCCGGCCCCGGGAAGCGCCGCCGCCGCCTTCCCCGCTCCCGGCGACCTCTGCCGCCGCCTAGCCTGCCCCCGGCGACCTCCGCCGCTGCCTTCCCCGCCCTCGGCGGCCTCTGCCGCCGCGTTCCCTGCCCCCGGCGACCTCTACCGCAACCTCCCCCCGCGCCTGGAAACCCTGCAGTCGCCTCCCCCGGCCCCGGCAACCGCCGCCGTTTCCCATGCCCCCAGTAACCACCGCCGGCGGCCCCGGAAAGAGGCGCATCCGCCTGGAGGGCAACCGCTGCCGGCGCTTGGAGGAGGCTCGCGCGCTGCCGCCTGAGAGGCCACCGCTCCACCATCTCGAATACTCGCGCGGCCTGGATGGCTCGACGCCGCCATCTGGGAGACCCCGCGCGGGGGCCTTAGGCAGGTCAGCGCCGCCCCAATCTGCATCCGTCAACCTCTGTCGGCGACGGCGTCCTTATAGTCCACGATTCCGTCCCCACATGCTCCCGTACCTTCGATGATGGCAGCCGCCCCGCACAAATTCCGGCGACCTCCCGGAGTCCAGCACCCCTTTCTTTTCTCCTTCACCTCCGGTGTGCGGCATGGTGCTCAGCCTTCCATCTCGCTTCCTATTTACTTGTTTGGAAAGTGCAGGTTCCCAATTCATGGAAGAACAGGCGCGGGTACAGGGGAAGTACTACACTGGAAAAAAACGCACACTGATAGCAGGAGGTGGCTGGGCACTCTCAACTCTGATTTTTCTCTTTAATTTTTTACAGCATTTTGTTTGTTCAACTCTGATATTATATGTGGAGTAGATGTAAAAATAAGAAGTGGTTCCCGCTCTCGTCGACCAGAGCGCTCCCCTGCCTCCATGCCGCAGAGCTCGCGCGTGGCTTGGCGTTCAACGCCGCCGGAGCTACTAGTTCTTGGCGCTACAGAGTTCAGGGTGGGGCGAAGGAGATGGCCCGACAATCGTCCAAGAGACCGCCCAACTCTCTGATTTTTTTTCTATGCGCTAGGCAGTACATGTAAGTTCAGTAGAAAAGTCCAACCACACGGTGGCACTAAGTGCGAGTGCCATGATTTTGATTATAGAGAGGCCATGATTGGATTGGATTTTTTATTAGTATGTTTTTGAATATGGAGAGGGCACCAATGATGGATTTTGCAGCGTTTGAATCTCTGCCGCCCCAGTTGCTACATGGATCATCGGCAAACCCGCGGATCATTTTCTGATGTTTTCTGAACCACTGTGTTCTGCATTTTCTGTTTTGACACAACGCTGGAGTACTAGTTCATCTAGTCAACGAAAAGTTTAATGTTCTTGTGCTGGAGTACTTGAATGAAGGTCCTAGTTTCAGTTAAAAACATGTTTCTTGCTTGAGCCCATCTGTCACACGGTAGCTCTGCCCATGTCTAGCCACGACCGTCAGCTTGCTTCTCTTGCCGTCGACCCGGTACTCCCAGGCAGCAGCATCTCCTGTTTCTATCTTTTTCGGTTTCTCTTATTACAGGACAAGGTGGGGCAGTGCAATTGTTTTTAAGTGGAAGTACAATAGTGTTTTATTGTTTGATATAAAGGAAGTACAATTCTTGAGCCTTGTAAGTGCAAAAATTTACATATTGTCAAATTTCTTGTTTACATCGGACAGTATGCAACAAGTGTTTTGTGCAAAGTGGAGGTGAGCTGCTCAAGATGAGGGGACAAATGACCAATCAGGTGGATATGCGCGAGATGGCGAGTGCATCTACCGCGCGAGTGCTTCTACTAGCGTGACGGCAAAATGTTGCAAATAGGCATCGATTAAGTAAAGACCATGTTTTTAGCTTGCCGAGGTTGGCAATACAAGACCAAGATTGATTGTAGTACATCTTTTCGCATTACACTTTTTCTAACAATTGAAGGATTGAACAATTGAAGCACATTGTCATTAAAAAATAATAATAAAATATCTGATATTTTTGTCACGAGAAGTACAAGAAATGATTTCTACAAGTACAAGCGATGACTATGGGCAGTACAAGCGGTAAAATAAGAATAGTTTATTTCACAAAATGTAATGTGTAAGGTGGTGGAGATAAAAAAAAAATAGACATGTAGCTATTTTTCAGTAGTAAGTAGCTAGGTTCTTCTATGTTTATTTCACAAAATCTAATACGTAAGGATTTCTACCATCAAGAGATAATACTACTTGTAGTCGGGAAGTACACACCATAGTAGTACTATAAAGGTGGGAAAGAAATAACATGGTAAGTACTTAGTTTATGTACACTCATTCAGCGCTAGCTAGCAGTAAAAATATTTATACGGAGGAAGTACAGATAATGCTTGGGTTAAACATATTTGTCGATATACACATGTCCATACTCAGGTTAAAATTATTTATCAAGAAAAAAAATAAAAAATTCCATTGGAAAGTACAAAGGAACAAGTTGGAGAAGTACATGTTTGGAAGTTCACAATCCTCGTGAGAAAAAAGTAAAACAAAAATAAAAATAGTTTTGTGGGGAAGTACATAGACAAAAGTTGGAGAATTACACATTTCGGCTCCTAAAAGTACAAAAACCCCTCCTAGATGCGGAAAAATTCTAAACCTCGGTCGAGAAGTATAAAAGTTTACTTAAAAAAAACTATTCGACATGAGCAGTACAACCACTTATTATAGGAAGCACAAATAACCCTATAAAATACAAATGTACAAAAAAAATCTCGTAATCCGCGAGGTAGTTCAAATACTTGACGATGAGAAGTACAACCATTCGATATTAGCAGGACAACAACTTACTATAGAAAGTACAAAAAAACCGACAAAATCCAAATGTAGAAAAAAACAAAATAATCCCATCATCCGCGAGGAAGTTCAAATATTTGATGACGAGAAGTACAACCATTCGACATGAGCAGTACATCGACTTAATATAGGAAGTACAAGAAAACGAGTAAAAACCAAATGTTGAAAAAACAAAATATTCCCATCATTCGCGAGGAAGTACAAGCAGCGATCCCGATAAGTACAACCATTCGACACGAGCAGTACAACCACTATATATAGGAAATACAAGAAAACTAATTAAAAACTAAATTTAGAAAAAAAAACAAAATAATCTCATCATATGCATGGAAGTACAAGCGATGACTTAGAGAAGTTCAAGCGGAGACTACATGAAGTACATGCAATACGGAAGCACAAAGTATCCAAAGAAGATCCCCCAAATAATTTCACATAGAAATGTTGGGAAGTCCAAAGATTAAGATTCGGGAGCAAAATCTCTTAAATAGAGCATAGGGACAATCTAAAACTATCAAACACACATGTTTAGTTTTAGTAAAACACACTATTATCAAAACATTTATGGGAAGTACAACCACGAAGGCCAAGAAGTACAAGGACATGTCACTGGAAGTTCAGATGCGCGTGGTTGTGCTGAGCATTTTGTGTGGCCGTGGACCTCAAACGGACACTACACGAGAAAATTATAGTTGTTTTACTGAACACTTTCGTGAAACAACGCCAAGAAGTACAAACATTTGACATAGGCAGTACACCCACTTAATATAGGAAGTATAAGAAACCCGACAAAGTCCAAATGTAGAAAAAACAAAATAATCTCGTCATCTGCAAGGAAGTATGAGCAATGATTCTGAGAAGTACAGGCGGAGACAACAGTAAGTACAAGCGGTAATTACATGAAGAAAATACCCCCACATAAGTTCACATAGCAACATTGTGAAGTTCAAATATTAAGATCCGGGAAGTGCAGAATCTCTTATAATAGAATATAGGGACAATCTAACATTATCATTTTGAAGCACACATGCTAGTTTTTGTAAAACACACTAGTATCAAAACATTTCCAGGAAGTACAACCACGAAGGCCAAGCAGTACAAGGACATATCGTGGGAAGTTCAGGTGGGTGGTTGTGCTGAGCATTTTGTGTGGCCATGGACCTCAAACGAACACCGTATGAGAAACTTATAGTCATTTTACTGAACACTTTCGTGAAACAGCGCCGAGAAGTACAATCGTATTTCCCTAGAAGTGCAAGTTTGTGTCGAGGGAAGTTCAATGCTCTGTTTTTACGGGGCGGAAATCTATTGTTCAAATCTCATCGATTTGATCACTAACCACTTCAATCATTGTCACCAAAAGCTTTATATGGTAGAGTATATGTCTAATTTCATTACCTACAACATTTTACAACAAATAAATGGATCTAATCTATTAAATTCAAATTGTTATCCCACAAAATATACCGGAAACATGATTTCAAAACTTCTAAAATTTCTTTCCAATCATTTGGAGTTGGCAAAAATGGTACATAAGAAAAAGATGCGCCATTTTGAGACCTTTCCAACCGTATATCATTTGCATTGTTTAAATATACCGCATTGAAATCGCGGGGAAAATCATTCGGTGCCCGTCACATAAAACGGGTGGACAGTAATTCGATTTCTTCTCTTAAACTGTAAGGAATTAGAGAAAACAATTGAAATAAGAAAGTTGCGCCTAGTCCATAGCTTTCCAACGCCATATCATTTGCGTCATTCCGATATACGGTTGAAACAAATCATCCAAATTACTGTCCGCTCGTTTTTTGAGTACGTCCGAATTTCGGTATTTTCAAAATTGTTAAAAAACTGTGAAGATTTTGAAAAAACATAAAACATGAAAAAGTTGCGCAATTTCATTATCTATCCAACGGTATATCATTTGTACATTTTCGATAAGCGACTCAAAAACCAAACTAAAAGTTCGGTTTTTGGCCATATAGAAGTGTTTTGGTATTTTCAAAATTAAATTTAAACCGTGCAAAATCTGTGAAAAGTGTGAACATGAAAAGGTTGCGGTTTTTAATTATCTATCCAACGGTATATCACTTGCACATTTCCGCCAAATGGTTGAGAAAATCGTAGTGTAATCAGTAGCTCTGAAGAAAATGGGAAGTTCAGGTAAGTTCCGATAGAAAGTTGAACCCTGTTATCCGGGAAGTACAACCTTGTATCCAGGGAAGTACAAGTCGGTGCTCAGAATATTATTCTGCAACCGGTTGCAGAATAGTGCTGCTATATATATATATATATATAGACAAAACTATATGTATGTGTGGTAACCGTGGTGACCACATCTCTCACCACTCACCACCTCGGAGATTCGTGCTGGCAATAGGTTTTTGGATCAATTTGTTGCATTATAAGGTTGTGGTCCATCATCCCAAAGAGGAATTTCCAGAAATCGCTTTTCGATGGTCCAGCTTTATCCTGTCATGGACCACTGGTGCGTCTGACAGTACTTGTAATGGTCCCTAGTCATGGACCGCCACTTCCTCTCTTACCGCACACCACCATTACCCACGATAAAAAAGCCCATCCTCCCCGTAGGCCGTAGGGTTCGAGCTCACCCCGACAGCCATCTCCGCCAGATCCAACCGCTCCGTACACCCCGACCCGGCACGATTAGCCGGAACCTTGGCCACGCAGCAGGATCCGTCATCCAGGTCAAGCCCGCCCCGGCCGGCCCGGCGCATCGCCGCTTCCCCGGCCAGAGGCTCCAACGCCGCGACGACCGGCATCGCGCACGCGTCGGCGCTCCCCGGGCCGCCCCGGCGCATCGCCGCTTCCCCGTCCGGAGGCAGCAGTGCAGCTACGAACGGCATCGCCCACGCGTCGCAGCTTCCCCGGCCGTCCCGGCTCATCGCCGCTTCCACGGCCAGAGGATCCCGCGCCGCCACGCACGGGGAAGCCCACGCGCCGCCGCTTCCCCGTACAGTCTCCGCGTCCCCGCCCTCTTGGAGGATCTCGCCTCGGCCCCTCCCCTGCCGCGGGATCGTCCGGCGGCGGCCAGCCCTCCCTTGCCGCAGGGTCGGCCGGCAGCGGCTCGGCCCTCCCCTGCCGCGGATCGTCCGGCGGTGGCACTGCCCTCTCCTGCAGCTGGCCCTGCTCCTGTTGGCGGCGAGCACGAGGAACCAAGGCATCTTGTAGGTGCTGAATCATTTTTGGGTGCTTAACAATTTGCTTGTAGGTGCTGAATCGTTGTTTGACCGAAATAAAGAGATATGTAGCATCTTGTAGGTACTGAATCTTGCATCTTGTAGGTACTGAATCTTGCCTCTTATTGTAATTTTTTGGTGCTTAACAATCTGCTTTGAGGTGCTGAATCGTTTTGGGTGCTTAACAATCTGCTTTGAGGTGCTTAACAATCTGCTTTGAGGTGCTGAATCGTAATGTGCTTTAACAAGTTGCTTTGACGTGGTTAACCTTGAAGTGTGTGGTGAATAGATTCCGAACGTGGAGCACAAGCGTGGCAACGACTCCGGCAACCACCAACACGTCAACTTCGGCAGCCAGGTACAACCCTGATATGCTTGTTTAGTGTCAAGTACCATGAACAACACGAGCATTGCATTTCCATTTTGCTGTCTGGATGGTACCTATTCCCTTCCTTCTGGATCTGAGCTTCACATGTATCCAGTTCATGTTATTTTGACTTGGTTTTAAAGCTAGGTTGTTCTCTAGTAGGTGATAATGCTAATTCCTAGAAGAAGCTCACTCCGTCACTCTTGCTTTTTTTTTTCCATGCTCATGTTTACTGTTGTTTTTCTGTCGAGCGGTAACTGCATCCTAGGTACCGAATCATATGCCTTAAAGTGCCTTCTAGGTCAATCTTTTGGCTGTTACTTTGGGCTTCATAACTGGGCCACACTTGAACGCAACAGTCAGAGTCAGTATGGACCAGACAGTACAAACGTGTTTAATTTGACTCTATGTCGTGATAAACTAAACAATGATGAAAGAAAACTCCTATGACAATGCATTTTGTGAGTCTGGTTTTGGGTACTTAAATTGTCTACCCGGGTGCCAGATGCATATTGTGAATGGTGCTTAGTGGGTTGGCCTGAGGTGCTGAATTATGTGGGTGCTTAACAGGTTGATCTGAGGTGCTGAATCAACAGTTTCTCTTCTGGAGCTGGAGGTGGCTGCCTGGACGCAACGACCATGCGAGGTGGTACCGAACCAATTTGTACTAGCATGTGAGTGGGCTGTTAGGTACCACGCCACTACCATCCAGCCCATTACCAGTACAGTACTGAATCAGTTCAAAATTTGAATTTCTGACTTGCCAGGCCCATGTGCTGCCATGCCAGAGCGCAGAAGGCCCAGCAGATGGAGCCAGGTTACTGCAGTCTCCTGTATGCATGTATGAGAACGAAATTTGAACTACAAATCTGAAAAGCGTCTATTCCTATGCAGTGTAAAGTTAGACTCAGTCTGGCATGTTTCCATTTTTTGCCACCGGCTGACACATGGCAGGACATGCACATATTTTGCAAAAATGCTATGAGATATAAGAAAAGGAGAGGTGGTCTAACCTGAGTACTGATCTTGATGTGTTTGTGTGGTGATAGATGCGGTCACCCGGGTACTAGTGCATACCAAATGCCCGTCCTATATATATATATATATATATATATATATATATATATATATATATATATATATATATATATATATATATATATAACCGGTTCGAGAATAACTATTCTCGAACCCTTTCTGAACTTCCGCGTGTTTCACAAGTGAACTTCTCGACGGAATACCAGAATTGCATGTTCGTGCAGACAGTATTTTCATGTTGATTTTCAAACCGCTTGTCGGAATGATGCATATAATATACCGTTGGATTCGCACGGAAATTTCGCAACTTTTTCGTTCTCATTGTTTTCCCAAATTCTATATTCAGTAAAACTAATTTGAAATATACAAAACAACATTTTCGCGGATTTCCCTATTTGTGTACAGTTTTTGGGTTCCAGTTTTCAAACCGTTTATCGGAATGATGCGTATGATATGCCGTTGGAAAGGTGCTGACTAGGCGCACCTTTTTCATGAAGAACACTTTTCTAAATTCTTTATAGTTTAAGAGCAGATTTGAAAATACGTGATTACGTTTTTCGAACTGTTTTGGGGGCTTATTTACGAACCACTTATCGGAATGTTCCAAATGATATTGCGTTGAAAAGATATTGATTAGGCGAATCTTTTTCATGTTGAATATTTTTCCAAATTCTAAATTGTTTTAGTTTAATTTCAGAAATACATAAAAGTGAAGATAACGCCGACACAAGAACATTTCGAAATTGGCTCATCTAGATTGATTAGGTGTGGCATTGCGATATGTTGGAGTATTAGTAGAGTTATATTAGTGCTAATTGTATGTTGAGTTGGTCGATTTGCGCAATCGGTGGTTGTACGGACGATTTCTATGCGTATGATTTCCGTCCAGAAAAACAGAGTGTATGAGGTGCTCGAATATAGAAGTGAACTTCCTTATATCTGTTAGTGAACTTCCGATCGCGGTATAAAAGTTTCAGGCATGTAATAAAATTATAGCGAACTTCTGTGGATGTGAACTTCTTCTTCTCTGAATCTGAACTTCCCGACGGACTTCAATATTGCATGACGACATGGTAGAGTGAAACTCAGCTCATATTGGTGTCAACTACTGGATTGATTTGGTCAATCAATGCATGCATGGATGGATTTAATACCGAAGATTTCCGCCCATGAAAAATTGAGTACGTGAACCGCCTCCTACAAGTATGTGAACTTCGCGGTAAATACTGGTGAACTGCCGATCGCGAATTATGATATATGAAACTTTTTTTTAATAAACTTCACTGTAAAAAAGATGAACTCCCATAGTTGGCTAGACAAACTTGTATTTTTAATAAACTTTTGATGGCGAGCGAACTGTTGCCCTTGCACGAGGTGAACTTCAGTGTTGTTTGATTGTATGCTTTAACTGAAATCAGTGGATGAACAAAAATGAGTAAACATCACGTGTGAAAAACATTGAACATCATGTGTGTAAAAAGTTTACTGCAATTGTCCAATCTTTGTTCAAATACAAAGCTAGCAGACTATCTTTTTTTCAGAGTGTACTGCCTCTTCCATCCCCGCACAATATCAGTTCACCTTAACAGTGAACTTCAGGTATCATATTGAATATATTGAGGGAAAAAACCAGGAATAATGAATCCCAAAAAAATCAACTCTGGATTTTTTCAAACTATAATATGAACTCCCACAGCAAACAAATTGAACTCACGATAAAAATACTGCAAACGGAGTTATTCTAGCAGGCACGCGGATACAAGGATGAACTGTCGACATGCACAAAAGTGAATTGTCCGCACAAACAAAATTGAACTGATATACACTCATAATATAATAATATAAGGATCAAACATTTTATTGAATAAGCCAAAATAAAAGTAGATTGTGTGAGTAGAAAACTCAGAATATAAGGATCCTAATCAAGGCACAATCTCTAACCAACTGAGATTGTTGGATCCCTTACAGGAACGACAAGATACACTTGCAGCCCACTTGTTCGAACTAGAGTAATTTAAGGACGCACATCTAAGCTTTCAACATCTTGTAACACCACAGTACAAGCATAGCATTATGTCCACTTTGTCCGAATAGGCGATGATTTATTCCACAACCGCTGGTGAAGAAGCTATGAAGTGACTGTGCTGCTGAGGCAGGAGGAGAGGCAAAGATTCTGGGCGATGAATGGGGCTGCATCCTTCAGTTTGCCGCTGGAGTTGCCTAGCATTTACATTAACAGGGGCAAAGATTAGTACGAAAACATATATAGACTTTGTTGTCAATAGTCTGAGAACAAGCAACCTTCCAAACATATATGACCTCACCTATAAAATGAAATGAAATCTCAGTGACAATCAAAGTGCACACCCCAAGATCAACAGAATTTTTTGAAACACAAATTAACTTGCCAAACAAATAAACTCCTAGAAGAATATGAACTTCATCTGCCGACGTAGTGCACTTCTCGAAAATTTTAAACCCACGCTTCAATAAACAAAAGAAACGCAACTTCCAGAATCTCATGATTTGGAACCCGTTTTTGGTTTTTTTGTAATTCTTTTTTCGAGTGAACTGCAAGACAAAATGAACGCCCCGCATGGTCAAAGCAAACTTCCAGGTGAGTTTCAGCGAGCTAATAAAAAAAAGGCAAAACTGGATAAACCTCCAGTTGTGAGATGAAGTGCAGTTCCAGGTTCACCAAAGCGAATTGTCAGAACCAACCAAGCGAACTTCTTTACATAACCAAAAATTTGTCAAATAAGGGCGCACATAGTTAACTTCAACCACATGAGAAGTGAACTACACTAGAAAATGAATTAAACTGGAGCAGTTCTTCGATCTTTTGTTTATAGCCCATGGCCTGAGCTGACCTACAAGCAAGCAAGCATGATCCTGCAATGTTCATCTCATGGTCCTGATCCTGAACTTAGCTAGGCAGCGATAGTCCTAGCTTGAACCATACGCCAAATAGTTTGTGATGAACCATTGTTTCCAGCTATTATTTGTGACATGCAGCAGAAATATATATGTGTTGGGTCTATAAAGATCCAAGGCCAGGCTTCCTCATGTATATGCGTACCGGTTTACAAACTTGGTAAATCAATTGTTTCGACCTTTTCCCCTATGTTACAAACATGGCATCAGATTAACCAACTAGTATATACTTATATTTTATACACCATGCATTCCTAATAAATTTTCAGAATACATCTATCAGAGAGATATGGTGGTTTTCACTTGTATGAAATATGCCAGCAATGGTAAGATCAAAGAGTTTGCATACAGCAATAGTCTAATTAATGAACTACCAGGGTCCTAATTAAGCTACCAACCACGAGTATACTCGAGGCCAGGGAATGGAGAGCAATGACTAAATTAAGTGCACTAACCTGGAGAGAATACTTTCTCCGAGAAATATATGGAGCTTCTTGCCAGAGATTTGTAATGAACTTCCTTCTCTGACATAGTAAACTTATGCACATTTTAACATCAGAAGTCTCAAAAATACACACAATCTGTAAAAAGTGTTTTCCAGATGACCATATAGCAGGAATATTCTATCTAGCAGGAATATATAAAATAAATAAAAAACAGTAGATGTGAACTTCGCGAATTAAAAGAAGTGAACTTCGCGAATTAAAAGAAGTGAGATTCACAAACTTCACAAATAACAAACCGCTGTAGCTTAACTAGTGAACTTCCATGAACTTCTACTACCGCATGTTTCTTCATGTAGCTTAACTAGTGAACTTCCTATTTTTCCACTTTTTTTGCAGTAAATAGAACTTCTATTGCAGGTCAAATCAAAGTGGGTGTACACTGCACTTTTTTTCTTTCTACATCATAAATCATAGTACTTTTACGAATTCACAAGCATGTGAACAATATGTGCTGGGAATAAGAAGTGAGGGGAACTGAATTACCTAGCTCCAATTAGCAGGAGATGTGAACTTCAAAATTTAGGAGAAATGAACTCCATGGATAAGAAAAACTGAGTTCTTCATCTCCACATCTTTATTCCGGTTGTGCACTTTGTGTTCGGTTGCTTCATCCAAATGAAATGAAGAGCCTGAATTGCACTTGTAATAACAACAGCGGGAGGTAGCCGCAAGAACACCCAGCTTGTTGCCATGCTGCTTGTGGGCACTGTTATGGTAGTTAAGTCCTATTAAAAAAAGAAGTGAGCTTCACATGAAAAAAAGGTGTACTGCGCTAATGAAATAATGTGAACTTCAAAAAAGAATCCCACAAATCTTATCGGCTTAAAAATTGCAAAGTGGACTTCGAATATTTAATTTAGTGAACTTCATGTGTAGCCGGTCAAAGAACACATATCATGAATCTACAACTCTACAAACAGTAATCTTCTCCATACATCAATTAAAACACTGTTGTACTGAGATAAATTAACAAAAGAAGTTATGATACTTAATCTCATACTGAGATAAATCAACAAAAGAAGTTAATAATTTACAACATATTAGAGGAACTACTATTCCCACATATCAATGTATGTTAACTTCCTGAGTTGGAGTTGTGAACTCCGTGAAATGAAAGTTGCAAATCATTTTTTAAGAGCAGCTTTTAATATAGTAACTCATTTTTTAGGGACGAAGTTAACTTGCAGAGTGTTCTTCAATCTTTTAGGGACGAAGTTAACTTCAAATGAACTTTGCCAACACTACAATCGAACTTAGATTAAAAATTTGAATTTTCAGATGGAAGTAAATAAACAAGTGCACTCTCTAAATTGAACGAATGAACTTCATAGAGGTCATTTTTTCTTCTATCTTTTTGAACAAGATGCGAACTTCAGGGTTTGAAAATAGTGAACTTCGTGACAACAAAATTGAACTTTTTCCTCGTAGGTGAATTGAAATTTTTTGCACCGGGTTGCTCTGGTGGTTAACCAGACGACGCGCGGCAGGGGATATATAACTCGCAACCTGTAGGGCATGCAAATCAACTACCTACAGTGCTAGCATCCAACATCCACGTAAGATCATAATACTATTAGTACTGTCTTGGCAGACAACACTGCCTACTTCGCTTAACATGCCACTAACTGAAAACAAAATGTAAGACCTGGTACGGCTAACTAAAACACTCTATATAGTTAACTGACAACATAAGATAAATGTTCAGAACTAAAATGAACTTCAGAAACTGAATATAGTGAACTCCAACTTTGGTTTAACACATCAAACTCTACAAAACGAAAAGTGAACTTTAATTGTTTTACACATCAAACTCAAAAGTTTTTTATAGTGGACTTGGGTAAATAATCATATGTCGCTTAATAAGTGGACTTCCTATTGTTTACCTTTTCTAAGTTAATAGGCATAATGATCTTGACGACATGGGGTACAGAACTTCTAAAATTACATTTTGTGTGTTGGAATCGTCCAATCGTTTGCCCAAACAAAGTGCTAAGAAGGGTAAACAAACTACCTCAATCATAAACAGCAGTGGTTCAGAAGTAGCACAACAATCAGAAACTAGGTCAGTACTGTAGTTCGTGTGAACCAGCATAATTCATCTTACTCCGGTAACAAGAAACCAGCCTATACAAAATTTGGCTAAATGAAACTTCCCAGCAAATAAAAGTGAACTATACTAAATAAATAGTGAAATGCAATCTTCTCAAATATATTATCTCTACAACTTCACTGGACTGCCAGGTGGACAAAACGAGCAGCCAAAGAATAAAAGGTGAACTTGTTCAGAGAACTATGTGAACTTCATTTTCACTGCCAGCTGCATCAACACATACAAAATTATTCTCTACCTCATATGTCAATCTATGAGCGAAGCATAAGCAGAAATTGAAGTGCGGCAGAAGTTCACAATTGAAATGTGTCTTCTCCTGTAATACGCATATTCTGATGAAAGAATGTAGGGAGCTTTCTATAGCAGATTCTATTGTGTATCTGCGCATCAATAAATAAATGTGGAGAGCTTTCTATTGCATATTAGCATTACTGAATAGTGATAAGATAACTAGGCCATTATTGAAAGGATCAGGCCGACATGGTTTTCAATTACCTTGGATGTTGGGCTCCCACATGTGAACTTCTGCTGGACTCCACTGGCCGGGCTACAAATGGAGAATGGCCCGGTGGCTGGTGCTACCCGAACACCTAGAAATATAGAAGTGAACTTTGTCAATAGAAAAGGGGAACTTGAGTTCGTTTCCTATCAGACACACATCAACAGCAAATACACCTATTTCATGTACTCCTATTTTTCCAAAAAACAAAAGACATCGTCACATAAATGAATTTCGTGCAAGTACAAAGTGACCTTCTGAAAAAAGTTGAGGTTTACTTCCAAACTAATTTGTGCCAAAAAATGGACTGCAGATATGTACAAATAGAACTTCCCCGAAATCAGCATTTAAGAACTCTCCGAAAGACACAATTGTGCAGCCTAAAATACACAAGTTAAATAGCAGCGGTTGTCTTCCAGTCTGCTACACCTGCACGCATAAAATGAACTCCCCCAAAATTAAAAAGTGAACTTGCCATTTTACACGAAGTGAACTGCGGCTCTATGTTCAGTAAACAAACAGATATAGCTTCCTATGAAAATTAGGAGTGTTACCATAGACACGTATGTTCCTATGGAAATTATTCTATAAATATAGTTCTTATTTATGAAGTGGACTCAGCTTTTGAGTAAACAAATCAATATAGCTTTATTCACAGTAAATGGAACATCTTTTGCAAGTCAAATTGAATTGTTTCGACCAAAAAAATGTACACTAAAAAAGAGGAACTTCCTGGTAACATAAATAGATGAATCGAACTACCCACAAAATAGAAGCAAACTTCTCACTATATATGTTGATTTCTTTTACTAATCTATAGTCGATTTTTAAGTGGAGGAGCAACAAGCACTATCCCATACCTCTGGACGAAGTCCAGGGAGGCCGTCGATATTTTCGAGAGGAAGCATGGGGCAGCGCCACCTGAACTCCACGCCGAAGCCACCTGAACTCCGCGCCCAGCGCCTTGAACAATCATCAGACGATCCGGCAGATGGCAGGACAAGATGGGCGGCTCGCATGTTTGTGGCCGGAGTAGCAGCGCATGTAGAGCACACGCTGACGGGGATCCAGGAGGCCAGTGGCGACGGGTCCAGGAGGCTCGTCGCGGCGGGATCTAGGAGGCGCGCGGTGGCGGGGGTCAAGGAGGCGCGGCGGCGGGATCCAGGAGGCGCGCGGCGAGGGTCCAGGAGGCGCGACAGCGGGACACGAAAGGCGCGCGTCGGCGGGGACCCAGGAGGCGCGCGGCGGCGGAGACCCAGTAGGCGCGACGGCCGGATCGAGGAGGCGCGCGGCGGGCAGGTGGGCTAGGGTTGCGCGCGGGGGGCGGAGACGGAGATGGGGGCGGTGCGGGTGAGTGGTGGGGAGCTACGGCCGGGAAAGGAGGCGGGCGGTGGGATGAGGCTGCCGCCGGGGAAGAAGGTGGGGCGGGATTTGGGCAGGTCGCCGGGAAGAAGGCGGGCGGGATTTGGGGTCGGGCGGCGCGTCGATAAGGAAGAAACTAGGGGACGTTCACGCGAAGTGCACATTGGCGTCGGTGGGTTCTCTCAGGCCGAACAGCAGGTTGTTGGTGGTTCGGCTCGGTCAGGAAAAGGGGGTTCGAGAATAGCTATTCTAGAACCCCTCTTAAGGGGGGTTCGAGAATAGTCCTGCTCTATATATATATATATATATATATATATATATGACATATTCATGCTACACCCGGGTGTAGTTACTCCCACGTGTGTTTCACACAATCTAGGTAGTATCTATCATACCGAAGAGTATATACATGTAGTATGAAGTATATAAAAATATTTTGGTAGTATATATACTACTTTGTAGGTAGTAAGTACACTTTTTTACGTACACTATTTCTTTACGTATAAATATGCATGTATTTTGTATATATAGTGCAAACTATGGGTGTATTTAAACTTTTTTCACCAAAGTTGGTATGGACATATACTACCATACGGAAGTATATAACATACTTTATTGGTTTGAGTATGTTCGAACTATATCTAAGATACTCCATACCAACTTTGGTGAAAAAAAATTAAATACACCCATAGTTTGCACTATATATACAAAATACATGCATATTTATACGTAAATAAATAGTGTACGTAAAAAATGTACATACTACCTACAAAGTAGTATATATAGTACCAAAATATTCTTATATACTTCATACTACATGTATATACTCTTCGGTATGATAGATACTACCTAGATTGTGTGAAACACACGTGGGAGTAACTACACCCGGGTGTAGCATGAATATGTCCAAAAATATTTTGGTAGTATATATACTACTTTGTAGGTAGTATGTACACTTTTTTACGTACACTATTTTTTTACGTATAAATATGCATGTATTTTATATATATAGTGCAAACTATGGGTGTATTTAAATTTTTTTCACCAAAGTTGGTATGGAGTATCTTAGATATAGTGTACGAACATACTCAAACCAATAAAGTATGTTATATACTTCCGTATGGTAGTATATGAGACGTGGGTGTAGTTACACCCAGGAGTAGGAAGTATTTATCCTATATATATGTATATATATATGCTGCTATATATATATATATATATATAGCAGCACTATTCTGCAACCGGTTGCAGAATAATATTCTAGTTACACCCAGGAGTAGGAAGTATTTATCCTATATATATATATATATATATATATATATATATATATATATATATATATATATATATATAGATGGGGTAGAAATTAATAAATCACTTACAGAACGTAGCAACTGATGATAGATTTGTCAAGCTCGCGCAGATTGAACAGCTTGTGATATAGTAATGTTTGAAGTGATGCTCATGTCTAACTTCCGCATAAATATAGTCTTTGGCGTTTTTAAGTTTTATGTAACCCTTGTACCAATTTAGCAGACCTGTCATTTGTCGAGGTAGATCCTCTTCCTGCGCAGGCTCGACGAGAGGCCCATTCAGCACATATGTAAATACTACGTCCT
This sequence comes from Lolium multiflorum, assembly GCA_030979885.1. NCBI lineage: Eukaryota > Viridiplantae > Streptophyta > Magnoliopsida > Poales > Poaceae > Lolium > Lolium multiflorum. The sequence goes on along the minus strand of CM061753.1, from coordinate 272,830,845 downwards.
TCATTGGCGCCTCATCAAGGCCTAACAGTGCACGAAGAGTGATACCTAAGTTGGCCGCTTGTTCTCTGGCACTCGTTACAGTCAATCCATGTGCTGCCGCAGCTGCTATGATATCGGGGGCATCCGGACCGGCGGCTTGCACTATGAGCGGGGCGATCGATTGTTTACTTTGTTCCCGAGCTGGGCAACTTCTTTCCCCCTTTCTAATTTTTTCTCGGCCTCCTCCAAGGCTTTCTTCTCCTGCTTCTCCGCCAACTCTTTGTTCCTCTTGAACGTGAGTGCTTGCCTACGAAGTTCACGTGCATAGTCGTCAGGCAGATTCTTCGCGGCTTGGGACGGTGTGTTCAAAAATGACTTAGCCCACTCTTTTCCTTCTCAGAAAATACGGCTTGGGCTCGGGCTCTCTTTTCTTCTTGCAGTCCGCCTTCCATTTCTCATGCGAGCAGCCACGGCCGCTGCATTTTCCTCGACACTAAGTTCCCAAGGCCTCGGGATGAGAGGCTTCAGTGATGGCTCTGGTATCTTTGTGGTTCTAGGTACATAAGGCTCCGGGTTAATAACCCAGGACTGCTTCGCTTCTTCGCGGAGGTGGATTGGGGGCGCGTCGATCACCCGCCGGACGAGGGGGGGCGGCGTCGCTACCGGAGGTGAATTGGGGGGCGGCGTGAAGGAGGTGTAGGTGAACCACCACCACCACCGCCGCCGCCACCGCCACCACCACCGGAGGGTGGACTTGTTTGCCTTGGCGCCTCGTCGAAACTTGATAAACTTCTTTTTCCATAGAATGAACTGGCGCTTGACACCTCCAAGTCTTCTCTCCCCTTCGGGTGTAGCAATGTCAATCTCCAGTTCCTCAAACCCTGGGACTATTTCCTCCACCGTGACACGAGCATAGCCATCTAGAATGGGGTTGTTGTGGTGCAGTGCTCCAGGCTCACATGGTAAAGCACTGCCGATGGCTACCTTCGTGGACATGTTCCCAATTGGATAATGCAGATGACATTCTTTCATCTCCTTTACATCGTCCACGGGGTAGCGAGGAGGCTCCGGTGCGTAATATCGACCGCCGTTGCATTATCAGTAGCCGGCGGGTTCTCCGTGGAAGCCACACTTCTCTCATCCGGCTGGCTTCCGAGATCCGCTGGATGATCTTCATGCGCCCATTGCCGATCTTTCTTGTACTAGTATACTCACGGTTTTCTTCATCGTATCGAATTCCGATACCAACCGCGCCACAACATCTGCATCCCGATCCATCTTTCTCTTACGGCTTCCGTACGGGTCATCGCTCTGGGAGAACCCTATTTTCCACGGAATGTTCCCCATGCCTCGTACACGTCCTCCGTGTTCAGGTTTCCCGAGGGCTTTTGTCGGCGTCGTTCTCTCTGTTGAACTTGATCTTCCCCAGTTGAGCATCCCTCATTGCGTCAATAAGGGCTTGGGTGGGTTTAAACGTTTTGTCACGGTGAACACACGCCCCTGTCTCCGGGTCTAGCATTCCCCATGCCCGTACCACCAGCTTTTGGCCCGTGGGTCCCATCCCTCCGTACCTGGACGGATTCCTCGCGTCCTCAGCTCGTTCTCCATCTTCTCCCACCTAGGCTCCCAAAGGCGATACCCTCCTGGCCCCATATATAATATGATTGTACTCCTTCTTAGCCGCATTTTCCTTATTTTTTTCGATATTTCAATGAACTGCTCCGATTTCTTCTGCTTCACAAATTCTGGCCAATCATGTTTCAGTTTCTCATATTGTCCTTTGAAATCCGGAATCTTGTTCTGGTTGACATAGTCACGGGCTAGATTTTGCTTGAATTTCCGGAATGTTTCGGCCATCTTATGAAGAGCGAACTCTTTGACTAGCCTCCTCCTCTTCTTGTTTTCCTCAATCTTGTTACCCTCCTCATCGAACTTGTGGTATTCCAGAGGTAGGACGAAATGTTCCAGAAGCTTTTCCAAGCAATCTTTTTTTGTTCTCTTGTCAACAAAAGTGAAACCAAGACGTGCCTTCTTTGGCTCATTCCACTCCTGGAGGGTGATCGAGACGTTCTCTCTAACAACGGCTCCGCATTGGTTGATAAACTTGGTGGAGTGCTTGCGGGGCTCCAGCGGCCTGCCGGTTGCACTGTCGACAACCTCGATGGTATATGTTTCTCCTTGTTTCAGCGTCTTGGTTGCGCCACGCTTTGACGACGTACTCGATTGTTTCGACGATCCGACCGAGGGCTAAAATAAGAAAGAGAGTGGCGCGCGTTAGTACACACATATTTATTCAAATCAGTAAGTTTGTATCACAAGAGGCTCAATGTATATATATACCTCGGCGGCGGAGCTGGTTGCTACTTGCAATTGAAGATCGTCGTTTATCGACGTTTCTTCCCCATCATCTTGCTGACGGCCTTCATCTTGACCGTCAAGATTCAGATACGAAGAAATATCCTCTTCTTCATCTTGTTCGGTCGGCACATAAAGAATATCGCCTTTTATGATGCCAAATAAATGTTCTTCAGCTTCTGGATCATAGTTGTCCATAATCGGGTCAGCTCTATCGTCCGCCATATGTCAGTCCTGCAAACATGTAGTAAAAACTAATTAATTGTCCTGAAAACGATCGACCTCGCCTCGCAGTGACCGCCTGACCGAGAGACCGGTGGTGGCGGTGGCGAAAGGGCGGCGGTGGCGAAAGGGCGGTGGCGGTGCCGAGAGGACAACACATAACCTTAGTCATCTTTAAGTCATTTTTTACATCTTTTTTAAGTCAAATTGTAGTTCTTTTTTAAGACAAAATGTTTAAGTCATTTTTTAGTTTTTTTAAGTCAAATTTTAGTTCTTTTTTAGACAAACTCTTAAGTCAAATTTAAGTCATTTTTTACATCTTTTTTAAGTCAAATTGTAGTTCTTTTTTGAGACAAAATGTTTGTGTCATTTTTTAGTTTTTTTAACTCAAATTTTAGTTCTTTTTTTTAGACAAACTCTTAAATCAAATTTTAGTTATTTGTTTGTTTTCAAATTAACAAGAAAAAAAACAAAAAAAAATCGGCCAGGCGCGCGCGCCCTGGCCTCTCTCTCTCTCCCTCGATCTCTCTTCTCTCTCTGCCGAGCGGCGCGCGGCACTGCGGCGCGCGCGGCCGGATGCATGCGGCGGCGGCGGCGGATGCAAGGGCGGCGGAGGCGGCGAAAGTGGCGGCGCGGCGCCGACGAGGGCGGCGAGCGGCGGTTCTTACGGGAGGATCGACTACGGTGGCGCGGCACCAATAAGAAGCCCGGCGACGACGAGGGCAGACTACGACGGCGGCGCGCGGCGACGACGAGGGCAGCCTGACGGCGTAGAAGACGAGGGCGGCGACGGCGCGGCGCTGCAGAGAGACGAGGCGACGGTTCGGCGGAGAAGAAGAAGTGCGCGCCGTCCGCGCGCGCGCAAATTTATAGGGAAGGACCTTTGGTCGCGGTTGGGGTCCCCAACCGCGACTAAAGGGGTACCTTTGGTCGCGGTTGGTGACACCAACCGCGACCAAAGGGTATTTTCGCCGGGTTTTCGTTTCCCGCGGAAAAATACCCTTTAGTCGCGGTTGGTGACCCCAACCGCGACCAAAGGCTATTTTTCAAATTACTTTTCATTTCAAAATCTGAAAAATACATATAATATATCAATAAATTCAGAAAATTAAAACTAATTCATTTAAAAATCTTAAAAATATTAATAATATATCAAACAATTCAGGAAAATAAAACTAATTCATTTCTAAATGTTAAAAATACAAATAATATATGAAAAAATTCAGGAAAATAAAACTAATTCATTTAAAAATCTTAAAAATACAAATAATATATCAAAAAATTCAGAAAAATAAAAATAATTCATTTCTAAATGTTAAAAATACAAATAATATATCAAAAAATTCAGAAAAATAAAACTTATTCATTTCAAAATGTTAAAAATACAAATGATATATCAAAAAATTCAGTTCTTGCCGCCAGTTCTTGCCGCCTGTCTTTCCTTATTCTTCCCTTAGCTTTAGTCACGGTTGCACCCTCTAGCCGGGACTAAAGCTTACCCAAACATCCTTATCCCACCCGCCACTTTCTTCCCGCCTCCTGTCTTTCCCGTGCGACTTGTAGCCACCGCTTCCACGTGCCTCGCCCGACGCCGGCGTGCGACGTGTGTAGCCGTGGCTTACACGTGCCATGCCCCGCGTGCGCTATATAGAGCGACGAGTGCGGGCGCACCACACGTCGCCACCGCCTCCGCTCATTCATCTCCGGGATGCCTCCACGTCGTCGAGGCGTCCGGTTTCCGTGGCGTTCGAGTGCGTCCGAGCGGTAGGTTCACCGCCGAGATACGCGCCGGTGGCTTCCGCCTCACCCTCGGCACGTACAACACGCCGGAGCGGCGGCGCGCGCTTACGACGCGGTGGCATGGCGCTTTCGGCGGCCAGGGCGCGACATGAACTTCCGGATGTTGAATCGCTAGAGGAGGCGGAGTTCCTCGCGCCACCGCCGTGCCTCGTCGACGCGAGGACCGTCGCCGGCACCGCCGTTGCAGCCGGGATCGCCATCGCCGAGCGCGACGGCGTTGATGCGCCGGTGGAGGGCCAGTTCCCCAACGATGTCGACAACACCGACGCGTTCTTTGCTAACCTTAGGGCACAACGCAGGTCCAACAGGCGCCACCGTCGGGCCGTCGCCGCCTTCGAGCTCGAGAACCCGAATACAACTTGGACCGAAAACGACCCTCGGTGGGATGACATTTGGACGGAGACAACCTCCGACGACGAGTAGAGACTAGACTAGTAATTTATCTATTTTATTGTAATTTCAATAAAGTCGTTGTCGGTTCTATTAGTTTAAATTTAGTTTATAAAGTCGTTGTCGGTTGTTTTTGTTCAATAAAGTGGTTGACATGAAATTTATTATGATTGAACTGAAATTAAAGTACAGAGCTCAACTGAAAATTAAGATACATGGCCAGATTCGAAGGAGGCGGCTCTGTCTTTTCGCCGGCCCCCTCTTCCCGCCTCTGTCTTTCCGTCGGCCCCTCTTCCCGCCTCTGTCTTTCAGCCGGCCCCCTCTTCCCGCTCCCATTTTTCCCACCTCTTTCTTCCCGCCACTTTCTTCCCGCCTCCTGTCTTCCCGCTCCCATTTTTCCCGCCATTTCTCACTACATATATGTAGCCCGGCTTGGCCAGCATTATCACATCTCTACAATCTCTCATCACTCTCTCATGGCTTCCACCGCACCCACTCTAACCTACCAGCAGGTGGAGGAGCTTTGCGCCTCGAACTACCCTTGCCCAGCAGGCTGCGTCCCCGCCGCTGCCTAGCTTGCCGTCCCTCCCTCTCCCTCTACTGCGCGACGGGCGGCCATCACGAACCACTACTACCTCGACCTCACGCCGGAGCAGCGGATGAATCCCCGCTGGCATCCCGATAACCAGCATACTTGGGACGCCTTCTTCATCAATCGGCGTGAGACGGCGCTCGCCAGGTATGAGGAGGACGGTCTGCCTCCTGGGAACTTCCACGAGGCCGGCCGTCGGCTATGGTGGTACGGCGGACTGCAGAGCGTCATGGACTACATCACGGCCGGCGATATCCCCCGCCTCTTCGAGCCACGAGCGCCGGCCGGCGACAGCGGCAACGAGCGCGGCACGGCGGCAACTTAGAAGGCGACGACTACCAGTATAACGGCGGCGACTATGAAGACTACGAGTATGCATATTATACGCCTAGGCAGGAGTATGACTAAATCACTCCAAATTTCATGTATCATCAGTGCTATCTCGAATCAATCGAATGATTCGAAAATGGACACCAGAACACATCACGGATAATATAATTCACATGATCCATTCAACAAAGTTTGGTACAATAAATTATTACACATCATTTCTTCCCTTGTGTCCCTGCTTGCTTACGATTGGGCCGTATCCATGGAGCATCCTCATCATTTAACTTAATGCTTGGGTCGGTGTTCACTTTGAAGGGCGGAATTTCACCAAACATATTATAATCTTCTGACATGTCTGTCTTGTCCTCCACTCCCACGATGTTTCTTTTCCCTGAAAGAACAATGTGGCGCTTTGGATCATCGCATGATGTACGATCGTTTTCTTATCTTTCCGTTTCCTCGGTTTGCTACTCATGTCCTTCACATAGAAAACCTGAGCGACATCTTTCGCTAGGATGAATGGTTCGTCAAGGTAACCAAGATTGTTGAAATCCACCATTGTCATTCCGTATTGCTGGTCCACCATTACCCCACCTCCTGTTAGCTTGAACCATTTGCACCGGAACAAAGGGACCTTAAAGGAGGGTCCATAGTCAAGTTCCCATATCTCCTCTATGTAACCATAATATGTGACCTTTTGCCCATTCTCGGTTGCTGCATCAAAGCGGACACCACTGTTTTAGTTGGTGCTCTTTTTATCTTGGGCGATCGTGTAAAATGTATTCCCATTTATCTCGTACCCTTGGAAAGTCGTTATAGTCGAAGATGGTGTCTTGGCCAACATGTACAGCTGATCTACAACATCAATGTCATTCATTAAATGTTTTCTCAACAAACTGCCGAAAGTCTCCATGTGGGCCTTCCTAATCCAGGATTCAGGCTTCCCCGGGTTGTCTGATGCGTGCAATTAACACACGTCCGTTGGGAACCCCAAGAGGAAGGTGTGATGCAGACAGTAGCAAGTTTTCCCTCAGAAAGAAACCAAGGTTTATCGAACCAGGAGGAGCCAAGAAGCACGTTGAAGGTTGATGACGGCGAAGTGTAGTGCGGCGCAACACCAGGGATTCCGGCGCCAACGTGGAACCTGCACAACACAACCAAAGTACTTTGCCCCAACGTAACATGAGGTTGTCAATCTCACCGGCTTGCTGTAACAAAGGATTAACCGTATTGTGTGGAAGATGATTGTTTGCGAAGAAGAGAACAAGTATTGCAGTAGATTGTATTTCAGATGTAAAGAATAGACCGGGGTCCACAGTTCACTAGCGGTGTCTCTCCCATAAGATAAATAGCATGTTGGGTGAACAAATTACGGTTGGGCAATTGACAAATAAAGAAGGCATAACAATGCACATACATATATCATGATGAGTACTATGAGATTTAATCGGGCATTACGACAAAGTACATAGACCGCCATCCAGCATGCATCTATGCCTAAAAAGTCCACTTTCAGGTTATCATCCGAACCCCTTCCGGTATTAAGTTGCAAGCAACAAACAATTGCATTAAGTATGGTGCGTAATGTAATCAACACAAATATCCTTAGACAAAGCCTCGATGTTTTATCCCTAGTGGCAACAGCACATCCACAACCTTAGAACTTTCTACACCCAGATTTAATGGAGGCATGAACCCACTATCGAGCATAAATACTCCCTCTTGGAGTCACAAGTATCAACTTGGCCAGAGCCTCTACTAGCAACGGAGAGCATGCAAGAACATAAACAACACATATGATAGATTGATAATCAACTTGACATAGTATTCAATATCCATCGGATCCCAACAAACAAAACATGTAGGATTACAAAGAAACGCTCTTGATCATGATAGGCAGCTCACAAGATCGAGCATGATAGCACAATTAGGAGAAGACGACCATCTAGCTACTATGGACCCATGGTCCAGGGGTGAACTACTCACACATCAATCCGGAGGCGATCATGGCGATGAAGAGTCCTCGGGAGATGATTCCCCTCGGCAGGTGCGGAGGCGATCTCCTGAATTCCCGAGATGGGATTGGCGGCGGCTGCGTCTCTGGAAGGTTTTCCGTATCGTGGCTCTGCTGGGGGTTTCGCGATGGAGGCTTTAAGTAGGAAGGGCAGGTCAAGAGGCGTCACGGGCCCCACAGGCCGCGCGGCCAGCACTGGGCCGCGCCGCCTGTTGTGTGGCCGCCTCGTGGCCCCACTTCTTATCCTCTTCGGTCTTGGAAGCTTCGTGTGAAAATAGGACCTGGCGTCGATTTCGTCCAATTCCAAGAATATTTCCTTACTAGGATTTCTGAAACCAAAAACAGAAAACAGCGGCTCTTCGGCATCTCGTCAATAGGTTAGTGCCGGAAAATGCATAATAACGACATATAATGTGTATAAAACATGTGAGTATCATCATAAAAGTAGCATGGAACATAAGAAATTATAGATACGTTTGGGACGTATCAAGCATCCCCAAGCTTAGTTCCTACTCGCCCTCGAGTAGGTAAACGATAACAAAGATAATTTCTGAAGTGACATGCTATCATAATCTTGATCATACTATTGTAAAGCACATGAGATGAATGCAGCGATTCGAAGCAATGATGAAGATAATGAGTAAACAAATGAATCATATAGGAAAGACTTTTCATGAATAATACTTTCAAGACAAGCATCAATAAGACTTGCATAACAGTTAACTCATAAGCAATAAATTCTTAGTAGAAAGCTTTGAAACAACACAAAGGAAGATATAAGTTTCAGCGGTTGCTTTCAACTTCAACATGTATATCTCATGGACAATTGTCAACACAAAGTAATATAACAAGTGTAATAGGTAAACATGTAAGAATCAATGCACACAGTTTACACAAGTGTTTGCTTCTAAGATAGAAAGAATAGGTAAACTGACTCAACAATAAAGTGGAAGAAAGGCCCTTCGCAGAGGAAGCATGGATTACTATATTTGTGCTAGAGCTTTTCATTTTGAAAACAAGAAACAATTTTGTCAACGGTAGTAATAAAGCATATGAGTTATGTATAAGACATCTTATAAGTTGCAAGCCTCATGCATAGTATACTAATAGTGCTCGCACCTTGTCCTAATTAGCTTGGGTTAACACGGATTATCATTGCATAACATATGTTTCAACCAAGTGTCACAAAGGGGTACCTCTATGCCGCCTGTACAAGGTCTAAGGAGAAGGTTCGCATTGGATTTCTCGCTTTTGATCATTCTCAACTTAGACACCCATACCGGGACAACATAGACAACAGATAATGGACTCCTCTTTTAATGCTTAAGCATTCAACATACGTTAATATTCTCATAAGAGATTGAGGTTTTATGTCCATAACTTCCACCATGAATCATGGCTTTAGTTAGCGGCCCAATGTTCTTCTCTAACAGTATGCATACTCAAACCATTTGATTGTGAAAACCGCCCTTACTTCAGACAAGACGAACATGCATAGCAACTCACATGATATTCAACAAAGGTAAAAGAGTTGATGGCGTCCCCGAAAACATGGTTACCGCTCAACAAGCAACTTACTAAGAAATAAGACACATAAGTACATATTCTTCACCACGATAGTTTTTAAGCTATTTTTTCCCATGAGCTATATATTGTAAAGGTAAAGAATAGAAATTTTAAAGGTAGCACTCAAGTAATGTACTTTGGAATGGTGGAGAAATACCATGTGGTAGGTAGGTATGGTGGACACAAATGGCATGGTTATTGGCTCAAGGATTTGGATGCATGAGAAGAATTCCTCTCGATACAAGGCTAGGCTAGCAAGGTTGTTTGAAGCAAACTCAAGTATAAAACGGTGCAGCAAGACTCACATATGAACATATTGTAACTATTATAAGACTTTACATCGTCTCCTTGTTGTTCAAACACCTCAACTAGAAAATATCTAGACTTAGAGAGAACAATCATGCAAACCAAATTTTAACAAGCTCTATGTAGTTATTCATTAATGGGTACAAGGTACATGATGCAAGAGCTTAAACAAGATCTATATGAGCACAACAATTGCCAAGTATCACATTATTCAAGACATTATACCAATTACCACATGCGGCATTTTCCGTTTCCAACCATATATCAATGAATGAGGTAGTTCAACTTTCGCAATGAACATTAAAGATTAAGCTAAGAACACATGTGTTCATACGAAACAGCGGAGCGTAATATCTCCAATATAAAGGATTGTGGGATTCGACTTTATTCAAACAAAACAAAAACTAAAGCAAACAGACGCTCCAAGCAAAGCACATAAGATGTGGAATAAAAATATAGTTTCATTAGAGGAACCTGATAATGTTGTCGATGAAGAAGGGGATGCCTTGGGCATCCCCAAGCTTAGACGCTCGGGTCTTCTTAAAATATGCAGGGATGAACCACGGGGGCATCCCCAAGCTTATACTTTTCACTCTTCTTGATCATATTGTATCATCCTCCTCTCTTGACCCTTGAAAACTTCCTCCACACCAAACTCGAAACAAACTCATTAGAGGGTCACTGCATAATTCATATATTCAGAGGTGACATAATCATTCTTAATACTTCTGGACATTGCACCAAGCTACTGAAAGTTAATGGAACAAAGAAATCCATCAAACATAGCAAAACAGGCAATGCGAAATAAAAGGCAGAATCTGTCAAAACAGAACAGTCCGTCAAGACGAATTTTAAAGTGGCACCAGACTTGCTCAGATGAAAATGCCCAAATTGAATGAAAGTTGCGTACATATCTGAGGATCACGCATGTAAATTGGCAGATTTTTCTGAGTTACCTACAGTGAATTCTGCCCATATTTGTGACAGCAAGAAATCTGTTTCTGCGCAGTAATCCAAATCTAGTATTGACTTTACTATCAAAGACTTTACTTGGCACAACAATGCAATAAAATAAAGATAAGGAGAGGTTGCTACAGTAGTAAACAACTTCCAAGACTCAAATATAAAACAAAGTACTATAGTAAAAACATGGGTTGTCTCCCATAAGCGCTTTTCTTTAACGCCTTTTAGCTAGGCGCAGAAAGTGTGTATCAAGTATTATCAAGAGACGAAGCATCAACAGCATAACTTGTTCTAATAATAGAATCATAAGGTAACTTCATTCTCTTTCTAGGGAAGTGTTCCATACCTTTCTTGAGAGAAAATTGATATTTAATATTACCTTCCTTCATATCAATGGTGGCACCAATTCGAAGAAAAGGTCTTCCCAATATAATGGGACTAGATGCATTGCATTCAATATCCAAGACAACAAAATCAACGGGGAAAAGGTTATTGTTAACCATAATACGAACATTATCAATCCTCCCCAAAGGTTTCTTTTTAGCATTATCGGCAAGATTAACATCCAAATAACAATTTTTCATTGGTGGCAAGTCAAGCATATCATAAATTTTCTTAGGCATAACAGAAATACTTGCACCAAGATCACAAAGAGCATTACAATCAAAATCATTGACCCTCATCTTAATGATAGGCTCCCAACCATCTTCTAACTTCCTAGGAATAGAAGTTTTAAGTTTTAGTTTCTCTTCTCTAGCTTTTATGAGAGCATTTGTAATGTGTTTTGTAAAGGCCAAATTTATAGCACTAGCATTGGGACTTCTAGCAAGTTTTTGTAAGAACTTTATAACTTCAGAGATGTGACAATCATCAAAATCTAAACCATTATGAGCTACAGCAATGGGATCATTGTCCCCAATGTTGGAAAAAATTTCAGCAGTTTTATCACAAGCAGTTTCAGCAGTTTTAGCAGTTTCAGGCAATTTTGCACGCTTAGCACTAGGAGTAGGAACATTGCCAACACCAATTATTTTACCATTAATAGTAGAAGGTGTAGCAACATGTGAATCATTAACATTAGTAGTGGTGGTAATAGTCCAAACTTTAGCTACATTATTTTCTTTAGCTAGTTTTTCATTTTCTTCTCTATCCCACCTAGCACGTTCAGCCATTAATCTTATATTCTCATTAATTCTAACTTGGATGGCATTTGCTGTAGTAACAATCTTATTATCAATATCCTTATTAGGCATAACTTTCAATTTTAAAAGATCAACATCAGAGGCAAGTCTATCAACTCTAGAGGCAAGAATATCGATTTTATCAAGCTTTTCCTGATTTGTTAAAAGTTTTGTGTACTAATAATTTCTTTAAGCATGGCTTCAAGACCAGAGGGTACATTCCTATTATTGTTGTAAGAATTCCCATAAGAATTACCATAACCATTACCATTATTAGAAGGATATGGCCTATAGTTGTTACCAGAATTATTCCTATAAGCATTGTTGTTGAAATTATTATTTTCAATGAAATTCACATCAACATTCTCTTCTTGAGCAACCAATGAAGCTAAAGGAACATTATTTGGATCAACATTAGATCTACCATTCACAAGCATAGACATAATCACATCAATCTTATCACTCAAGGAAGAGGTTTCTTCAACAGAATTTACCTTCTTACCTTGTGGAGCTCTTTCCGTGTGCCATTCAGAGTAATTTGTCATCATATCATCAAGAAGCTTTGTTGCTGCCCCCAAAGTGATGGACATAAAGGTACCTCCAGCAGCTGAATCCAATAGGTTCCGAAGAAAAATTCAATCCTGCATAGAAGGTTTGGATGATCATCCAAGTAGTTAGTCCATGGGTTGGGCAATTCTTTACCAAAGATTTCATTCTCTCCCATGCTTGAGCAACATGTTCATTATCCAATTGCTTAAAATTCATTATGCTACTTCTCAAAGATATAATTTTAGCGGGAGGATAATATCTACCAATAAAACATCTTTACATTTAGTCCATGAATCAATACTATTCTTAGGCAAAGATAGCAACCAATCTTTAGCTCTTCCTCTTAAGGAGAAAGGAAATAATTTCAATTTTATAATATCACCATCTACATCCTTATACTTTTTCATTTCACATAGTTCAACAAAATTATTAAGATGGGCAGCACATCATCGAACTAACACCAGAAAATTGCTCTCTCATAACAAGATTCAGTAAAGCAGGTTTAATTTCAAAGAATTCTGCTGTAGTAGCAGGTGGAGCAATAGGTGTGCATAAGAAATCATTATTATTAGTGTTTGTGAAGTCACACAACTTAGTGTTTTCAGGAGTATTCATTTTAGCAATAGTAAATAAAGCAAACTAGATAAAGCAAATGCAAGTAACTAATTTTTGTGTGTTTTTGATATAGAGAACGCAAACAAGATAGTAAATAAAGCTAGCAACTAATTTTTTTGTGTTTTGTTTTAGTGCAGCAAACAAAGCAGTAAATAAAATAAAGCAAGACAAAAACAAAGTAAAGAGATTGGAAGTGGAGACTCCCCTTGCAGCGTGTCTTGATCTCCCCGGCAATGGCGCCAGAAAAAGAGCTTGATGCGTGCAATTAACACACGTCCGTTGGGAACCCCAAGAGGAAGGTGTGATGCGAAAGCAGTTTTCCCTGAAACCAAGGTTTATCGAACCAGGAGGAGCCAAGAAGCACGTTGAAGGTTGAAGGCGGCGAAGTGTAGTGCGCAACACTAGGGATTCCGCGCCAACGTGGAACAACAAAGTACTTTGCCCCAACGTAAGTGATGTTGTCAATCTCACCGGCTTGCTGTGAACAAAGGATTAACCGTATTGTGTGGAAGATGATTGTTTGCGAAGAACAGTAAAGAACAAGTATTGCAGTAGATTGTATTTCAGATGTAAAGAATAGACCGGGGTCCACAGTTCACTAGCGGTGTCTCTCCCATAAGATAAATAGCATGTTGGGTGAACAAATTACAGTTGGGCAATTGACAAATAAAGAAGGCATAACAATGCACATACATATATCATGATGAGTACTATGAGATTTAATCGGGGCATTACGACAAAGTACATAGACCGCCATCCAGCATGCATCTATGCCTAAAAAGTCCACTTTCATCATCCGAACCCCTTCCGGTATTAAGTTGCAAGCAACAGACAGACAATTGCATTAAGTATGGTGCGTAATGTAATCAACACAAATATCCTTAGACAAAGCATCGATGTTTTATCCCTAGTGGCAACAGCACATCCACAACCTTAGAACTTTCTGTCACTGTCCCAGATTTAATGGAGGCATGAACCCACTATCGAGCATAAATACTCCCTCTTGGAGTCACAAGTATCAACTTGGCCAGAGCCTCTACTAACGGAGAGCATGCAAGAACATAAACAACACATATGATAGATTGATAATCAACTTGACATAGTATTCAATATCCATCGGATCCCAACAAACACAACATGTAGGATTACAAAGAAACGATCTTGATCATGATAGGCAGCTCACAAGATCGAGCATGATAACACAATTAGGAGAAGACGACCATCTAGCTACTGCTATGGACCCATGGTCCAGGGGTGAACTACTCACACATCAATCCGGAGCGATCATGGCGATGAAGAGTCCTCCGGGAGATGATTCCCCTCTCCGGCAGGTGCCGGAGGCGATCTCTGAATCCCCGAGATGGGATTGGCGGCGGCTGCGTCTCTGGAAGGTTTTCCGTATCGTGGCTCTCGCTGGGGTTTCGCGACGGAGGCTTTAAGTAGGCGGAAGGGCAGGTCAAGAGTCACGAGGGCCCCACACGCTAGGGCCGCGCGCCAGCACTGGCCGCGCGCCTGTGTGGCCGCCTTTCTTATCCTCTTCGGTCTTGGAAGCTTCGTGTGAAAATAGGACCTGGGCGTCAATTTCGTCCAATTCCGAGAATATTTCCTTACTAGGATTTCTGAAAAAAACAGAAAACAGCACTGGCTCTTCGGCATCTCGTCAATAGGTTAGTGCCGGAAAATGCATAATAACGACATATAATGTGTATAAAACATGTGAGTATCATCATAAAAGTAGCATGGAACATAAGAAATTATAGATACGTTTGGGACGTATCATTGTCCGAGCGTAAAATATTCTTGTGTTTCTCAAAGTACGGAGTCACCAAGCTGGAATTGGTCAGAACTGTGTGGTGTGCTTCAGTCAGAGAATGGCCGTCCATACATATCGTTGATTTCCTTCCGATCGTGCCTTTTCCACTTAGTCTCCCCTCGTGCCGCGATCGAGGAAGACCAATCGGCTTAAGGTCAGGAACAAAGTCAACACAAAACTCAATTATCTCCTCATTTCCATAGCCCTTGGCGATGCTTCCTTCTGGCCTAGCACGGTTACGAACATATTTCTTTAATACTCCCATGAACCTCTCGAAGGGGAACATATTGTGTAGAAATACGGACCGAGAATGGAAATCTCTTCGACTAGGTGAACCAGGAGGTGCGTCATAATATTGAAGAAGGATGGCGGGAACACCAACTCGAAACTGACAAGACATTGGACCACATCGTTCTGTAACCGTGGTAGAACTTCTGGATTGATTACCTTCGAGAGATTGCATTGAGGAATGCACATAGCTTCACAATGGCTACTCGAACATTTTCCGGCAGGAGCCCCCTCAAAGCAATCGGAAGCAATTGCGTCATAATCACGTGGCAGTCGTGAGACTTCAGGTTTTGGAACTTTTTCTCCGCCATGTTTATTATTCCCTTTATATTGGACGAGAATCCAGACGGGACCTTCATACTGCTCAGGCATTCAAAAAAGATGACCTTCTCTTCTTTGGTCAGAGCGTAGCTGGCACGACCTTGAAACCATTCCGGATGCCGGTTATCGGGGTCTTTCAAACGTTGCTGGTCCTGCCGTGCTTCCTTTGTATCATTTGTCTTCCCATACACACCCAAGAAGCTTAGGAGGTTCACGCAAATATTCTTCGTAACATGCATCACGTCGATTGCAGAGCGGACATCTAGGACTTTTCAATATTCTAGCTCCCAGAATATAGATTTCTTCTTCCACATGGGTGCGTGCCCGTCAGCTCCCTTCGGAATTGATTGTCCGCCAGGACCCATTCCAAAGATGACTTTCAAATCCTTGACCATATCAAATACCTCACCAGTGCGTTCCGCAGGTCGGCCGGTGATCTGCCTTGCCGTTGTAATGCTTGCCTTTCTTTCTTACTGGATGAATTTTCGGAAGAAATCGACGATGCCCAAGGTACATGTTCTTCTTACAATTTGGCAAATGTACACTTTCAGTCTCATGTAAGCAGTGCGTGCATGCATTGTATCCCTTATTTGACAAAGGTTACTAAGAGCAGGCCAATCGTTGATGGTTACGTAACGCTCGTAGGTCAAATTCCTCTTCTTTGTGCTCATCCCACACACGGACACCAGGTCTGCCCCACAACTGTAAAATTTCATCAACTAATGGCCTTAGGTACACATCGATGTCGTTGCCGGGTTGCTTCGGACCTTGGATGAGCACTGGCATCATAATGAACTTCCGCTTCATGCACAACCAAGGAGGAAGGTTGTAGATGCATAGAGTCACGGGCCAGGTGCTATGGCTGGAGCTCTGCTCGCCAAAAGGATTCATGCCATCTGTACTTAGACCAAATCTTATGTTCCTTGCGTCAGCTGCAAAATCTTTAAACTCTCTGTCGATCTTTCTCCATTGGGTTCCATCTGCGGGGTGTCTCAACTCCCCGTCCGACATACGGTCCTCTTTGTGCCATCGCAACAACTTGGCATGCTCTTTGTTCCTGAACAGACGTTTCAACCGTGGTATTATAGGAGCATACCACATCACCTTGGCGGGAACCTTCTTCCTGGGTTTCTCGCCCTCAACATCGTCACCGGGTCATCGCCTCTGATCTTATAACGCAATGCAGTGCATACCGGGCATTCATTCAAATTCTCGTATTCACCGCGGTAGAGGATGCAGTCGTTGATGCATGCATGTATCTTCAGAACCTCTAAACCTAGAGGGCAGACAACCTTCTTTGCTTCGTACGTGGAGGGCAACTCGTTATTCTTTGGAAACATATTCTTCAACATTTTCAGCAAGTTTTCAAATCCCGAGTCAGCTACACCTTCCTGTGCCTTCCATCTCAGCAAATCCAGTGTGCAGCCCAGCTTTTTCAGACCATTATCGCATCCTGGGTACAGCGACTTTTGTGATCCTCTAACATGCGATCCAAATTCTCCCTCTCCTTTTCAGTTTCGCAGCGTCTCCGTGCATCAGCAATGGTCCGACCAAGATCATCAGCGGGCTCATCATGTGCCTCTTCTTGATCACCTTCCCCTTCACCTTCCCCACCTTCAGCATCCTCCATGAAAGTATCACCGAAATGATCAAGATAGTTGTCATCGATGATATCATCCCCTTCTTCATCTTCTTCCATTATAACCCCTCTTTCTCCATGCTTGGTCCAACAATTATAGCTTGGCATGAAACCATGCCGAATCAGGTGCAGGTGAACTTCCCTTGAGGAAGAGTAACCCTTCTGATTCTTACAGCCAACACATGGACAGATAACAAAACCCCCTGCTTGTTCGCATTAGCCACTACGAGGAAATCTTTCAAACCCGTAGTGAATTCGCCGGAGAGACGGTTAGCGTACATCCATTGCCGATTCATCTGCATTATTATAATATAAAATATATAATTAACCATGCGTCATGCATTTGTTAAACTAAATAGAAATTAAACAATGAACTACACACATGCATATTTTATCAATGACTCATATGAAAGGTTCAAGTTGCTAACCGCGATCGAGGAGGAAAAAATAAATGAGGAAGCTCAAGTGCGGCTCCGACACTTCATATCATGTTGGTTTCATGCTCTTGGGGCATTTCATCAAACACCTTGTGTGCATAAGAGGAGCCAAAAGCAAACCTACACCCCCTTGTGAAGTTTGTGAAGAGAAGTGGCACCAAATGGCTAAGTGCTGTGGGCTGAACGGTATATATAGGGGAGGGCTTTAGTCGCGGTTGTCCTGGCCAGCGACTAAAGGCCTTTGGGCCAGGCCGAGGACATTTAGTCGCGGTTGGCCTGGCCAACCGCGACTAAAGCCCCTCCCGTCCACCAGCTGGCCGACGCTGGGCCCAGGACTTTGGTCGCGGTTCGCCTCCCGAACCGCGACTAAAGACTCCATTAGTCGCGGTTCCTATATTTTCGCGACTAAAGGGGCTGGACGGAAGCCACTTTTTCTACCAGTGCTAGTTTCCTACCCCACATTGGCTTGTGATATTCAGTGTTGTCCAACGTTAGAAACACTTCTTGCTTTTGGCCTCTTCCTTCGAAACCAGCCTCGCAAATAACCAAACGATGTGTTTCCATCGGTCCACACCCTTTGACCGTTTGTGTACTAAGGTGGGACCCATATAAAGTTTACGGGTGGGACCGAGTATGAACTAACATGCACCGTTCGAACGTGGAAAAATTTCACGCGTGGGTCACATGGCACTCTCGTGCGTGTCCATGCAGCTTGTGTTCAATGATGCTGCTCCTCAGAAAGCTTGCTCGCTGCCTACGCTACCGACCTCGACGCTCGTCTGCCCTATCGTCTTCCATCTCTTGCCTATTTTGCGAGCCCAATCAATACCCTTCTCATCTCGTGACTAGTCCCGGTCGCCATTAATTCTGGTTCGGCCGGACGCACGTGCTGAGCGGCCCATTCCCTCCTCCTTGCATCCATGTTGGGCACTAACCTAATCTTCCTCTCCTTGCCACCGACGACCAGTCCTCTGATCTTTCCATGGCTCAACCCTCGCTAGCAGCGGCAGCTCCAACCGCTGCCGCCAAATTAACTATACATGGTTTCTTGAACATGGTGGTGCATCGTCTCCATACTCGGCTCCTCCTAGATCGAGCAAGACTCCGAGCTCACGCAGAAATCGCATTATGGTGGCCGCCACGCCGTCCGCCAGTTCACATTCGATGCCGATCCAATTCCGACCATCAATCTTGAATCTGATGAGGAGGGCGGCATCGGCGAGGCTCTAGCCTTCTCTAGGGACGACTTTTGGTCCATGGAGTAGCCAGACATGCCGTGGAGTAGAAACAACTTGCGGAAGCTCTGGTAACTTCTGTGGCCGTTGGAAAAGTGAAATGGGTCAGTGCCGCCGCAAAGTATATATGAGGAGGACATGCGTACATCTGTGGTGAGAGAAATATTTGGAGTTATTATATGTATAATTATATTACAGAAGATATCAGTTAGAAAAGCAGTAGTTTATTTTATGTATAATTGTGGAAAGTTCGAATCTGCTTTATATTTATGTAAACTTTAAGATTGAAATGGTGCCTCGTACAATTATGTTCACACGTCTCCCTCTCCCTCTGCATCACACTCTGCATTCTAAGGAAAAGAAAAACATGTGAAATGACTGGTTAGTGTTTGAGAGTGGAAAACACTTAACAGCAGGGGCATGCCACAAGTGCCTTCAAGTTCAAGGTGCCGCTCGTTCGACCGTAAAATCAATCTACAGTTAACTACGAGCCAATTACATCCCAGATACAACAACTTGTATCTCATGTGCAAATTAGTACATTAAGTTGCAAACTGGGAAGCCGGGTACAACAAGTTGTAAGTCCGAATCAGATTAGTCAAAAAAGGCCGAAATGGTGCCACGGTGGACCCAGTTATCATATGAAGTTTTGCAAGTAGGACCTTGAGGTTATCTTTTCCCGTTCCAGATCCTTCCCAGTCGTTAGTCATGGGCTTTTTATGAAAAGAGACCATGCTTTTATGTTTAATGTATATTGGTCCTTACCTTTTCGTGGCAAAGAAAGCAACAGAATCTTGAGATTCAGTTGCTATTTCTCCTCGACGAAGCCGGCGGCCACGGTTTCGCTCAGGCGCCGTCCGCGACGAAGATTCCAGCGAGATGCCGCCAGACCTGCACTTCCACGCATGGAACGAGGAACAGCCACAGTATAGTATGTGCCCCAGATCCCTCGGCCGGAACATCTGCTCGATTTCCTGAGGTTTTGGCACCGTTGCAGTCACCCTGTGATCGGCTTCATTGTAGTCGATTTTGAGGTATCAAGTAGCGAAAAGATGTTGTATTTTGGCGATTGTAGTAACATGTTAGTGTTTTCGTGGTGTTTTATGGGGATTTTAGCAACGGTTTAAGTCGAGTGTTGCGCTACCGAGGTGAACAGTGAATGCGCCATGTTAATCTCAGAATTTGGTCACGGTACTTGTACAAAAGATGATCCTTCTCATACATATAATGTGTTTGTAGAAACATTGGTACCTATTGTGTGGTCAACTGTTGCAAAAAAAAATAGAATTTTGCGCCGTCAGTTTTCATCAACTGTTGGCGTGCAGTTTCAGTTAAACAGACTCGTTGGGGAACTTAGAGAACAATGGTTTAACCTAAAAAAAACTGCTGGAAGGGGTTATACTGAATAATGAACCTGACAAGTTGGTTTGGAAACTAACTAACACAGGAGAATTTTCAGTTAAATCTATGTACTTAGCCATGCAATGTAATGAAGTAGTACCCTACAAATTTATGTGGAAGGTTAAAATACCCCTTAGAATCAAGACTTTCTTGTGGTTGATGCTAAAGAAGAACATACTTACAAGAGATGTTTTGATGCAAAGGGGAGGAAAATGTGAGGAGAAATGTCTCTTTTGTGGATGTAATGAAACTATTGATCATCTTTTCTTCAAATGCCCTCTGGCTAGGTACATTTGGAATATGGTTAGTTGCACGTTTGGTTTTAACTTCCATTTTGATTCGGCTAATCACTATATTTCCACCTGGTTGAAAAGTTTTGGAGGGAAGAAGAAAGAGATCCTTGCTGTTGGGGTTGCCGCTATTATTTGGAGTATGTGGAAAACCAGAAATTTGGAATGCTTCGAAAAAACATGGACTGAAGAACCTTATATTGTTATTCTAAAAATCTGCTATTATATTAATTCGTGGAGCTGTTTGCAGGTGAAGGAGGACGCTAAGAACAAGTTGGAATTCTGCGCAAGAGTGCTGGAAAAAATAGCTAAGGAAGTCTTTGGTTCGAGAAGAAGATGGATCTCCTGGATGCCAAGGTTGAAGATGTAGAGAAATAAAAAAAAAGGAACGGGAAGGATGGAGGAAGAACTGGAGAAGGAAGGAAGCTTGCAAAGTTATAAGCAGGAGTAGTTGTAGTGATTTCTTTCTGCTGTAGCTGCATTTTCCCCTCCTCTCTCCCTTTCATTCTTCTCCTTCGGCTGTTTGAACCTGGTCTGTAAAAACCTTAAGTACCCTTTATGTGTGGTGTTATAGTGGTGTAGGCTGTTACGGAGTACTTTGTAGTAAAACTAGTTTCCTTAATGAAATCGGGGATAACTCCCTTTTATCTAAAAAAAAAAGATATACTAGCTTGATTTTGGATCATGACGATGGTGTATTCAAGGTCGGAGTGCTTCAGTGCTTCATTTTCGGGTTTATAAACCGGCTAGCTCTTGTTCAAAAAAAAAAAACGGCTAGCTGTACTGTAAAGTGGCGAGGTAGTTGTTATTTTATATGTACGAAAGTTCACCCCCATGTTAATTCTCAAATTCGGATGTCAAAAGGCGCCTACGATCTGATTCACCGTTGGACAACACTCATATACACGAGGGAGGTACAAGCGTGCCTCCGGCGATACCACCGGCGACATTGGCGCACCGCGACTCGGTGGCGACGCTACGCTTGACGTAACTAAGGTCGATGTCCCTGAGCTCTAGGCCATGGCATGGGTTCGCGCCGCTGCAGGACAGCTTCACGGCGACCTGCGTGGCCGACACGCCCCTGATGTTCTTGAACTTGACGTCGCTTATCTTGACCACGGACGGCAGCTGCGCCTGCATGAACAGACGGTCGACAGTGATGAGAGAGTGAAACCCAGCCAATGTACGGTCGGTTTCGTGGACAAGGAATCGAGATATGTGGGTGGGTTCTGAGTCTGACCGATTCATGGCGGCAGGAGATGGAGCTGTAGGGGCAGTACTCCTGGTCGATGATGATGGGGTTGCGAACCTTCCTCATGACGATGTCCTCGAAGACGAGCCCGGACACAATGGAGCCCGGGCGGACGCCGCCGCGCCAGGTCTTGATCCGCACGCCGTTGGCCGTGCCGGCGAAGGTGCAGTTGGACACGCGCAGGCCGCGCACGTCCTGTTCCCCCGGGCGCCTCCCGAGGCTGCCAACGCTGATGCCGTGGCCCGGGCCGCAGGAGACCCCGGACACGGTGATGTCGGCGCTGCCGGGGCCGACGGAGACGCAGTCGTCCCCGGTGGCGACGGCGGTGTCGGTTATGCGCACGTTGGAGGAGGCCTGGATGTGGACGCCGTCCGTGTTGGGGCTGTCCCGCGGCGCCCGGATGGTGACGCGGTGGATGGCCACGTCCTGGCTGCCGATGATGATCACGTGGAAGAACTTGCTGTCCAGCGACGTCACCCCCGTGATCGTCACGTTCCTCACGCGCCCCAGCTTGATCGACTGCCCGCCCGGAGAAATGGTCATGCTAATTAAAGCTCACATCGGCGCGATGGTGGCTGAAAGTGTGTGAGAGAGTTGCGTGGCTTACGACGGGGAGGGGCGTGCAGTTTGGATTCCTGGGGCACTCGTTGAGGTGCCACGACGAGGCGCCGCGGCCGTCGAACGTGCCGCCGCCGGTGACGAGCAGCCCGTCGACGTTGGCGAAGTTGATCCACTCGTGGCTGCCGCGGAACGCGGCCAGGTCGTCCGGCGCGCGGAGGACGCCGGCGAGGCGCAGCTCCATGTAGCCCTTGCACGGGCCGCGGAAGACCACCGGGTGAAGCCGGTACTCGCCCTTGGGAACCACCACGGACGGCCTCCCCGGCGACGCGCAGGCCTTGGTCCACGTCCGTAGAAAAGCCTGCGCAAAGAAACCCATTCAGAAAGAAATTAAGCTCCTATAAATTCCTGGTTGCGCAAACGATGGACTATCGAACTCCGACGATCGATTACCTTGGAGTCATCCGTCTCACCGTCGGCGATCGCGCCGAAGTCCATGACGTCGAACACCTGGCGGCCGGCATGAGCGACCTGCAGGCACCACCTAGCCGTGACCAGAAAAAACAGAGCGGCAAGGGGAAACGCCATGTCTGATAGTCTCCTGTGCAGAAACAAACTCATCGCGCGATGAGCAGAGCATGAATGTCTTGCCATCTTATAATCGTGCGGCCGGGGTCGATCGAATCGGAAGCAGCAGCTGCAGGCGCAAAGGCACCAGGGCCTTGTTCTGTTATGCTTCATGCTGCCAGCGCTCAAATAACGCATTCTTGGAGCTCTGTGGTAGTATAATGTTGTTTGTTACGCGATTACAGCAGAACGAAAGGGAAAAAATAGCGTTGTTAGTTAGGCTGCTGCTCTTGCCATGAGCCCCGGTTTTCTACCACGTTTGGTGGCTACATTGTCTCTCGCCTAAGTAGCAGTAGGCTGCTTGGCACGTGGATTTCCGCTTATGATTTCTTGAAATAAGATTTCATCCCGCTATATTTAGCAACACCACAATACAACGGCGAGACTCACTACACAAACAAGTTCAAGAGAAAAACCAAGAGAAAGCAAGAGGAACTAATGCCAACAACGCCATCTCAACAAAAGTGATAATGGACGCACAACCATTGAGCCCTCCGAAGAAGTCCCACCAAGCTTCTATGTCTCCGAATCGTCGCGAACCAAGGAACACCATCAACAAAAGGTGCAACGATACGATGTTGATGTCCTAGGATTTCTCTAGGTACACGGAGGGGAGGGGAGAAGGGGTACACCTGACACCATTCAAGAAGGAACGGTGGCTCCCGTAGGCGTCACCACATCGGTGCCAGCTAAGCTGACAAAGATTTCTCCCGGCCCCCAAAAAACCACATCCTAAAACAATTCGTAGCACTCCA
This sequence comes from Lolium multiflorum, assembly GCA_030979885.1. Lineage (NCBI taxonomy): Eukaryota > Viridiplantae > Streptophyta > Magnoliopsida > Poales > Poaceae > Lolium > Lolium multiflorum. The sequence goes on along the minus strand of CM061753.1, from coordinate 272,807,367 downwards.
CCAAACTTGGCGCCCACCAGCATGCACCACCATGATCTTGCAGTCACCATCATCGACTCACCATGGCAAACACTGGCCGGCTGGACCGCATCGACACGGTAGGGAAAAACCTCCACCGCCATAGATGGTAGCGAAACGGACACGACTGTAGATCGAAGTACACCAGACCAAAAATGGAACTGGAGGGTGACAATAGCACAACCACCCGGAGGACTTCCTCCATCGCCATTGGCAGGTGCAGAACGGACGCGACATCAGGGACACAATTCCCACCACCACGCTACACCATGTAGGCCATCTCTACCCTCGAGCTCTACGACATAGGTCCGCCCGGGCCCAGACCAAGCTCGTGGAACTCCCGCCGCCACACAACAGATGACGCGGCGTCGTCACCGCCACTCCCATCATGAGCTGCTCGCCAATACCAACAGAGGCGGCTCGGCCGAGCCCGACAAATCCGTCCCTGCCCTAGAACTGGCCTTGCCAGTTAGGCACCGCAGCAAACCGATCCCGCCACCAAGTGGCAGCGCCGTCACCGTGTCGTCATCCATGTCCGCGCCGGAACATCGCGGGCTAAGCTGCACCGCCACCAGGAGGCGCCTTCCCAAGTCGGGCCGCCTGCACCGGGTAGAGAAAGGAGTCGCTGCCGCAACCGGTGTAAGGGTATTTTACCCATTACCGTTATGTTTGCTAATGATCATGCCAGAGCTAATGTGTGGACTAATTGCCTGTATAAGTGTATACGCACGTGGTGAGAGACCCTCCATTTGGTGGTCAAGAGAAGCAACAATATTTTGTCTATTTTCTCTACTGTTTTATAGTATTTGAGTTGTAGGAAACATCCCACTATTAAGAGGGTTGTCTCAATAAGCTCCGTGTGGATGCTCCCTAAGACATACAAATACATTCTACCACCAAATTGACCCATCACATTTTTCTGGTGTGTTTAGTTTGTGGAGAAATCATCATTTTAGAAGGCTCTAGCGGTTTCGGTGCAGAAACTGGTGGCGTTGGTTCCCCCGCCGGAAATTCTCGATGAGACAAACTTATTCCAGTTTGTGCCGAAAGGCATACCAGTACGCACTTCCGGCGAAACCGTTTTGTTTCCGGCGGGTAGGTTTTGTTCTGGTGAGAAAACCGGCAAACTGATATGGTTATGGCCCAGGCTGCAAATCGGCGGTAGTTCTGGCGCGCCGGACTGTCAGCTGGACCAAACCGGCGAGGAAACCAGCTCTGCCGATTTTGCTGCCAGTTTGTGTCGCGGGACTTTTCCCAAACGACTATATTTCTCTTGGACTATAAGTACCCCTTCTTCCAGCTTGAGAGGGTTAGGTCAACCATTCATATCATATCCTTGTGCTCTCTCACATCCCATTCTTGAAACACATAAAAGCTTGGATCTCCCATTCTACTGAACCAAAGCCAAATCCTTTTGGTGGAAAGTAATAGGAGGTCTTGATCTACGATCCCACAAAAACAAACTTCATTCCCCCTTGAGTTCATCAAGCAAGCTTGTTACTCTTAGGTTTGTGGGAAACCCTAGGCGGCTAGGGTCACTCGAAAGCATACGGGTTGTTGATTTGATCCAAGAAGAAGTTTGTGAGAGTTTGGAGACTAGCTTAAAGTCTACCACGAGTGAGCAAGCTATTCATTCATGGGATACGCCACGGAGAAGAAGGTGAGACTTTCTGGCGTTGGGAGATCCTTTGTGGGATCCCACACCTCTCGAACGTGGTTGATCTCTCAAAAGAGAGTGCCTCTCTTACTACATATCTAAAGGCCAAGGTTGAAGAGGGCCGGTTGGCTTTGGCATCACCGCCTGGGCCACGTCAACATGGGAAATCTTAAACAACTCCTTAAGGGTGAACATATTGTTGGACTAACAGGTGTTACTTTTGAAAAAGATCGTGTTTTGTGTGTATGTGTTGCCCGGAACCAACATGGGAAAAGGCATCCCTTCAAGGACGTCGTCACCACCTTTCCTCCCTTGGAGCTCCTTCACTTGGATCTCTTTGGGCCATCAAGTTATGAGTCTCTGTTGGAGGAAGAAAATTCAGGCTCTTCATTGTTGATGATTATTCAAGATACACATGGGTGTTCCTCCTCAAGTCCTAGGATGAAACCCACAAGTACTTCATTGACTTCACCAAGCAAGCCAAACGCACATATGAAGTGGAGATCAAAACCATTCACAATGACAACGGTTCCGAGTTGAAGAATTAGACCATGAGCGAGTTCTTTCAAGATGAAGGGATCAAGTACGAGTTCTCTGCACTGATACCCCTCAACAAAATGGTGTTATTTAAAGGAATAACCGGACACTTATTGAGATGGCAAGAACAATGTTGGATGAATTCAAGTCTCTCTATAACTTTTGGGGAAAACCATCTCCACCACGGTCCATTATTCTAAATGGATCTTCCTCCGTCTCTGTTGAGTAACAAGACCCCGTACGAGCTCAGCACGGGGAACAATCCCAATGCCATGTACATTGGCGTCTATGCATGCAAGTGCATGGTCAAGAACAAGAAGGTAATGCTCGATAAATTTGAAACTAGAGGGTGTCATTGTTGGTTATGCGGATAACTCTCACGCCTATAGATAATACAATATAACTAATGGTTGTGTTGAAGTATCTTGATTTGGAGTTCTTCGAGATCATAATGGATCCCAAGCGGAGCAAGTTGTTCCAAGTGATGTAGGTGATGGAGATTTCTTCTCAAGTCATCAAGGCTACGGGAATTGGGCATATATTGATCATAGAGACCCATGAAGTTGTTGATCAAGCAAATTACTAGGAACATTAGAGCTCAAATCAAGTGGATCCTAGTTCTACTCAAGTTGAACCATTGATGCCCACAAGTATAGGGGATCGCTGAAATCTTCGATGGAAAGTATTACCCAAACTCAAGGGGAACACAATAATACCAATAAGATTTTAGCAATTGATATGTCACTCTCAATCACACCTTTATATCAATAAAATCACAAAGAAAGTGGTGATTTATAGCAGTTGATTCAAAGAAATAGGACAAACAGTAAATAATAGCAACGGATTTCCAGTATTCACTTGAAGTAGTGATGTGTAACTTTCAGTGGCTAAAAGCGTAGGCATGAGGTGATAGCGGGGTGTTGCATGAATGATATTGATCATATAATTTAATCTTAATAACATAGCATACATATCTAATTAATTTGTGTGTAGGTATGTGATCCTAATATAGCTATGCATACTAACAAAGAGAATTTGCATAACTCTTGTCCTGCCTCCCCATATTACCGGGGCCACCTTGGAACTACAGGCAATTAATGTCTATCCTTTCGAATAGCCAAGAATAAAGCATTAAGTTCATGAACACACAATATCCTCGAACTATCACATATTCCCCTTGTTTTTCCCTAATTGTCACTTTAGGAATTCGCAGGTTCAACACAATGATAAGCAATACAGCTTGCAGATAAATACCAACCTCATATATATGATAGAGAAATATAGGTTCAGTACTGAAATCATATCACTCAGGCCCTGGTAACAAGCATTAAACACATCAAAGGTGTACCAACACTCATACATGAATATCCTTAAGATAAACACCTCAAATCTCGATACATATGGATGATTACATGATCAATCTCATCCAAACCCCATCCACCTCTTAGGCCTACAAAGAACTACTCACTCATGATGATGGAGAGTGAGCACATGGTTGTTGGTCATGACGTTGGTGGCGGTGATGGTGAAGAAGCCCTCGAAATCCCCCACTCCAGGGTGGAGTGCAGGATCAATCTAACCCCCGAAACGAAGATCATGGTCTTGGCGGCGCTCTATTTGTGAAAAGCTCCGTGCTTCTGGCAGGGTAGGTTTTTATGGTATATAAGGCGACATGTGAAGGGGGGAGGCGAGACGATGATCGAGGGCCAAACGGGCCCTAGTGGCACGCCCTATGATGATGGGCGCGCCACTATATAGGCCTAGTTTGGGCCTCGTGTGATTCCAAGCTCTAGTTCCCTTCTTTTGGTGAAAAACTTCTGTGGTATTTTTTCCCCGATTTTATTTCCTGCGAAAACAGACGGAAAGAAGACTTTTGCGAAAAACACCGTCAGATTCAGCAATTTTAAACAAGTATGGTGAGATTCTGGAGCAAATCCTTGAGCCAAGTGCTTGGAAAAGTAGATGCATTTGAGGTGTATCAGCTCTCCAATCTTAGCTCATTGTTTGTCCTCAAACAACTCAAACATAGTGTAGAAGAGATAAAAGACTTTGACAAGAACTTTTCTCTATGCATGCATAATCAATTAAACATGGCAAGTATTTGATACATAACTTCATCAATGAATAGTAAAGTGTTACTAAATATCCTCTATGTTGGTGTACCGCTATCTATGCATAGTGTAAAAGAAATAATATATGGCAACACTACTAGGACATGGTTAATTGATAGTAGCAACAAATAGAATTCTCAAATCGCGTTTGACTGAATCTTGAGCAAGGTTTTTGAGATCTTTGATTCCTTCAATTGTTGACTAGTAATTCATCATGCTTGAATCGCAAACCAAATAATGGGAGGATGTCGTATCCTTCCAGTCCTTTAACTTTGAAAAACTCATAGAAGATTCATACATGATTAAGTAGCTAGTATCTTTAGTTGACCAAATTATAGAGTGGAAGTGGGATATGTGCTTGCTTGTTAGCTTTAACACCTTATATGAGTGGCTGAGGTCTTTCACCTTTGGAGTGTATAGGCATTTCTTTGATTTGCCTTTGGGTACTTCTTTGTTTAAGCCTTTTTTTTGGTCTCATCATAATGGCCAACTCATTGGGTTCATTATATTCTTCCTTTTCTTTTCTTTTCTTCTTTTCCTTTTCCTTTTCATTTTTCTTTTTCATTTTTTCCTTTTTCTTTTTCTAGGTGGTGGCTGATACGTTGCAAACGTATCTATAATTTTTGATGTGCCATGCTTGTTTTACACCAATTTCTATATGTTTTGTTTACACTTCATGGCACTTTATGCATTTTATGGAACTAACCTATTGAAAAAATGCCACAGTGCCAGTTCATGTTTCCTGCTGTTTTGTATTTCAGAAAAGTTGTACAGAAAATATTCTCGGAATTGGACGAAACAAAAGCCAAAGTTTCTATTTTACTATAACAAAGACGGAGTCCAGAGGAGAGACAGAGCCGAGCCAGGAGGTGGCCACACCACCCCTAGGTGCGGCCCAGCCTCTGGCAGCGCCTAGGCATGGTGTGGGCCCCTCGGGCGCCCACCGACCTCGCTCTTCTGCCTATAAATACATCTGATCGGGAAAAAACCTAAATACCCGAGCCTCCATCCACGAAAAGTTCTGTCGCGGCCGCCATCGTCGACCCTAGCTCGGGAGGGTTCTGAAGCTCTTCTCGGCACCCTGCCGGAGAGGGAGATCATCACCGGAGGCCTCTACATCGCCATGCCCGCTTCCGAAGTGATGCGTGAGTAGTTCATATTTGTACTATGGGTCCATAGCAGTAGCTAGATGGTTGTCTTCTCCACTTTATGCTTCATGTTTAGATCTTGTGAGCTGCCTATCATGATCAAGAACATCTTTATGTAATGCTACATGTTGTGTTTGCTGGGATCCGATGAATATTGAATACTATGGTTGAGATTGATTGTATACTTGTCATATGTTATTTGTGATCTTGCATGCTCTCCGTTGCTAGTAGATGCTCTGGCCAAGTATGTGCTTGTGACTCCAAGAGGGAGTATTTATGCTCGATAGTGGGTTCATGCCTCTAGTAATCTGAGAGAGAGTGACAATAACTTCTAAGGTTGTAGATGTGTTGTTGCTACTAGGGATAAAAAAATAATGATTTATCTAAGGATAATTCTATTGTTTACTTTACGCATTTTACTTAATGCAATAATCTGTTGCTTGCAACTTAATACTGAAAGGGGTGCGGACGCTAACCAGAAGGTGGATTATTTGTCATAGACGCAGTTGGATTACGGTCTATGTATTATGTTGTAATGTCCAAATGAATCTCATAGTAATCATCTTGTCATGTATGATCTTTATTCTGTCAATTGCTCAGCTGTAATTTGTTCACCTAGCATGTTATTTATCTTTATGGAGGGACACCTCTAGTGAACTGTGGACCCCGGTCCTTTCTTTTACACTGATAAATCCATCTACTGAAAACACTTTTTATGTTTTCTTACTGCAAGCAATGTTCTCTTTATTTCACTGCAAATAAACATCTCTTTCCACACTATACGTTTAATCCTTTGTTTTCAGCAAAACCGGTGAGATTGACAACCTCACTGTAAGTTAGGGCAAAGTATTTTGGTTCTGTTGTGTGCAGGTTCCACATTGTTGCTGACGCCGGTAGTGCGTCCTGCCAAAAGTTAGCTAGCAACACCTTCAGAAGTGATTTATTTCTCCTACTGGTTGATTAAACCTTGGTTTCTTACTGAGGGAAAACTTGCTACTGTGCTCATCATACCTTCCTCTTGGGGTTCCCCAACGGTGTGCTCTGCACTCATCAGTGGCTCATTGGTTCAAAGGCTAGCAGGAGGTTGGTTGGTCAACTAAAGATACTATCAACCAACTTACATATGCTTCAACAATGATGTTCAACATTTAAAAGACTAGACCATCACACAAACATCAACCTTCATATTTTAAAGACACATAGGAATATTATTCATTGTTGAATATGTGCCAAGCCCGCAATAACTAGCATAATGGGATGCATAGACTTTTATTCAAAACTACTATCTCTCAATCAAGTATAAGTAATGTTCCTCAATAATATCTCATTTGCATCATATATAGCGAGGAGAACACAAAAATAGTAAACATCTAATATCACTTCCCTAAGTATTGATGAAACTATGCACAAGTATTTGCTATTGTTAAATTCCATACATAAATATAGCAAAGGTGTCATACCTCTTTCATAAATCCACACACTGATTTATCATTGTTGTTCTTTGTCTCCCAACTTGAACTGCGCAATATGCTCACATATAGAGTTAACAGATTTTAACTTGGTTCACTCAAAACATCATTTCCCACAGTAGCACTCTTAATAGAATGATGTCAATATGGTGGTTCATGGTGGCTGTGATCCATATATATTTATAGCATTCATTTTGGATCATTTGCAAGTTCAACTAGCCACTTTTAGTGATGAAAATCAAAATCTGCCAACAAATTCCAGCAACTATGCATCCATGTTTTAACATACTTAAACATCCCATGAATTTTTGCCAATTTTTTGAGTGTGGGGGATGAATAGTTATAATTTCTGCCAAAAAATCACCCCAATCGGATTTACAGGTGAAGATCTAAAAATAAAATAGTGGGTATCATCATGCATATTTTGTTACTCTCTTTTCAATGCTTTTAAAAAACGAAAACCTTTTTAGGTTTTTGCTAAAAGAAAACAACATGCAAAGGCTAAAATAAATAAAAAACATTGGGTTTTCCAGATTGTAAACTAACAAAAATTGCAATCCAATTAACTTAAACAAGGCTAGCATGAAAATATACAATGGAGAGTGAGGAAAATAAGACATACACCCCCAAGCTTGGGTGGAAGTTAGTAGCCAGGGTATTCGGGGTTTGGCCCCCAACCATATGATTCATCATCATAGTAGGGTCCTTTCTACCCCCACTGTGCTTACTCTGAAGCCCCTCATTCCTCCACTGTGAAGAAAATCCTTCCCCAGGGTGGTACTCAGGTGCTTCACGCGCATACTCCCATGCTTCCTGTGCTAGTGGTGCAGGAATCTCCTCCAATACATCCTGGTTGGGAGGTTCAGGAACCTCCTACCATGCATCATTTATTGGTGTTGCAGGAGTTGCTTCCCATTCAGATTCTTTCACCTCAACAATCTATCTGTTTGATAACCTATCAAAATCTATAATATCTATAAAGTTCATTCCCACTAAAATGCATTTAATGTTTGCAAGCTCAAATCTCATGCAGCCAATTCACCCTAATTGTTCCTAGCCATCGGATTTCAAATCTAAGGTCATTAGTTTACACATGCATCATTGACACATCATCCACTTATTTTGTGTTTATATCTATACCTATACCTAATACTATACCTAATAATAAAGGGAGAAGCGTTTCCCTGGTTGGGTCCATATTTCTTGGTTCGTCTGTCGTCCGCGTCTCATGAGATCGATCGACAACCCAGTCAAGCACGCGACCGTGCACAACTCAAATTGCAGAGTTTGAATAAAATACGTGCATCGCACAAGATGGATCTCATATCCAATCCATCCAGCAATAGTTGAGGCAATCCATATCATGTACGAACAAGTTTAGTCTTCTATATATAAGTAAATATGCAAGGATTCATCGTGCGGCAACCATATCAAATCAAAGATCAAAGATGTATTTCGTGACGCAGTAGTTGGAGGCGGCCGACGTTCTCAGCGGCGGCGTGCGCCAAGCCGCCAAATAGCATGGTGTTCATGTTCTCTGGATGATCAGGAACGTCCAACTGGCCGGACGGTGGTGGTCTTGTAGCCGTCGCCGTTATCGAAAGTTATTGTCTCGCTAGGTGGGCGTCCAGCTTCAGGGCTGACAGGTGCACAACACCGTGCGCCCAGAGCGACCTAACCCTGCTGTTCTCCCAGGCAGCCAAACGCTTCAAGCTTCCGTGCTGATCTAAAAGGAAAAAACGTTGTGGCTTCTACATCTATCCAACCAAACAGACACTCAAGCCAATCAGTATTCTCCAACTGATGCACACGCGATTTAATTCTATGGCACACACACAAGATTTAATTTACCTCCATGCACCTGTTTCATGTATTCATTCCATCTGAAACGTCTGACAATAAGGATATATAAGGGGATCGCTGGGCAGAAATTTTCTCTTGACCTCTTCTTCACATCCTCATACCAAGTTACATACACGTAAAAACCCCCTTCGCTCTCTTCTCCCCACCTAACAAGGGCGACTAGAGAGGCGACCAGTTTTCCGGCGCTGGTTCCGGCCGCTTCTCCGCCCCGAGGGCCTCGTGCTCGTCGGTGGTGGAGGAGTTGCCGGATCTGGCGCCCGGACCTGTATAGCAGTAGACTAGGTAGTGTCTTCAGTGCTATGGTTTGGCCCCCCAGCTTCTCTGCTCTGGCAGCGGTGGTCACGAGGTTCAATAATATGCCTCCAGATTTGAGTTTGACGGGGCGGTTCCTGCCTGCGTCAATCAAAGATCTGGCTTGGCTGTGTGTGATGTGTCCAGGCAGGGACGTCGAGGCGGCGGCGGCGGTTCTGCTGTGGAATTTTGTTCCCCTCTCTCCGCTCCCTCTTTGCCGGCTTCTACTCCAACTTCGGCGATGGGTGCGTGGGGATCTGTATAGGAGTGTTCCGGTGAGCGTTGTGCAGTGCAGTGGCAGCGTTGCTGGCGCTTCGAGCTGGGTGTCTGTGCAGGAGCAAGGTCCGTGGCGTGAAGGAGGCGGATCTGGTGGCTTCCCTCGACGGTGTCGACGGGACTGGCCGGAGCTGCTTGGGGATGATCCCCGGTCGACGCTCCACATGGTCAGAAGCTTCGCCGGTGGCGGAGCACTCCATCGACTCAGAAAGCTGCTTGACGGCGATGGTGCGACTCCGGCTCATGGTGTGGTGGTCGGACAGGCTGCACGGTATCTTCTCGTCTAGGAGGAGCGGCGGCCATGGTGTCGGTGGTGCTTGGGGACCTCTAAGGGCCTATCTGTAATTTTCTTTTTCTTGAGGTCCTTTTGCATTTGTTGCTGGACAGTTGTCCCGTCTCGAAGTTTCGAGCGGTGTCTGCGTGTGCTGTATTTTCGACTTTAATATAATGCGCAGGTACTTTTTCAAAAAAAAAAAGTTACATACACGTATGACAGAACATCAAGACTGAAGCAGCTGGTAGGCATAGGGAGAAGGTGAAGGAATTGAGGGAATATGATCCTTGACCTACGCGGTGATGTGCACAAGTAGGGCTAAAACATAATCAGGTGAAACCATGTGATCGTTTGATCTGTTACACGGATTTTTGCATCCGTATTGGGTCTATCCTTTTCTACTTTGGAAAAAAAATCGGTAGCATTTTTTATATGTGATTAGAGCGTTTTTTTGAATTGGTATTTTCATTGCTAGATGGATGACAGGCCCGCGTGTAGTAGTTGCTCTAATAATAGGTGTTGTTTTATTTTGCAGATTAGCATGACATGTGGCAGGGCTGCTTATTTTCTCAAGAACATTTACCATAAGATTAGCGTGGGATATGCCAGGTCTGCTTATTATCTCGAGAACATTCATCATACTGAAATTCATTGTAATTGGTTCTCGAATTATTGTTGTTGTTGATTACATTTTGCAGATCAGTGGGGATTTAGATATGTTGTAAAATCAAGTGGACTAGAAACGAACGGATGGCTTTTAGCATATACCACATACACATTTATCTACCAATTTTATCTGTTTGGTATATATTTAGTTTGCATGTGCAAAAGGTTTGATAAAATTAACAAGTGCAGCCAATAGTTCCCAAAATCATATTTCATGGCGCTGGTATATTATGAGACCAAGTAAATAATTATTTTCAGTATGCAACGAGTATGCCTCTCATATGTTCTAATCTTTATTGTAGCAAAACATTAATTTCCTACCCCACCTCTTTACCTTCCATATGATTATGACATTGTATTCGATGATATATGCTTATTATTTCTGCATGTTTATTGAATATGTTTTTAGCTACACAATATCTCAACTTTAATTTTTTAGTCCCTTCTCTGTGATGACGAACAGGTGACCAGTAGAATAGTACAGTAGTTATTTGTTACTATATTAGCACTATTAAGCAAAGATAAGTTTTCAAATAGTAATAAATTTATGAGCTACTTTCAATTGCAAGTAATCATGGGGTTTCACATATTAAATGTTATAGCATACATAAAAATTGTCTCTAATGCCCGTGGCAACGCGCGGGGAATCAACTAGTATTTAAGATGAGGGAGCACAGTGCATTCAAAGCTACCACGCCTAACGATGTATCTATATGTGACAATGTCATTATTCCATATTCTTATTATTCTCATATTAAGCAACAAAGTGGAATCCAACATGTTAGATTCTAGGATTTCAGTTCCTTTAATGTTTAAACTTCCACTGAGTTTTAATGTGTTCATAGATCATGGTGGCAATAGCTCCAACATAAAGAGGTTTAGAATAATTATGGGCTACAACATATGACAATGTCCTACCAAGAATTACACCCAAATTATAATCAGGAAATGTTCCCTCCTTTGCACACTCAATAAGTAAATAACGGGACAAGTGCAAGGAGTGGTGTTCTTCCTAGCCAAGAATCCCCTAACTAGGAATAAAGCAAAATATGTAAGCCTAGGGTGTTTAATATGGGTAAATTTTCCTCTACGGATGTCCATGGGCACATCTACACTTATGCTTCTCCAGAAATCCTGGAGGCTAGCATCATTATCATTTGGGATTTCTTTCGAACTCCCAACATTAGGAACATCAATAGCTTTGCAAAATTCATCCAAAGACATGACAAATCTTTGTTGCATCCTAACAAATTTAACATCAAAGGTGCTAGGAGTGATTTTACCTTTCATGTCTACCTTTTCTTTTGTGTGCACAAACCTAAAGGTGACGAGGAATTCATGACTTATCTCCGCATAAGTCTTTTGTGGGCAGCTTGCAAAGCCTCCAAACATTGTTTGATTCATGAAGTGGTTGAAATATTCCTTTACATGCATCACACTCAACATAATTGTATCTTGCCATCTTGTGGTGTGCATGATCTAAGCATTCCACCTTGCAAATCATATCATCTTCCCACTGATGGTCATCATCAAGGTTGATGGAGACTTTGGAGTTCCTTCTTGACCTTAGCCCACTAAAGAGTCCATTTTCCTTGTCCATGGGTGATGAAACCTTGCAGCACCTTAATCACAAACAACTAAATAATTGGATGTAGCAAATTATAACCACTTAAGAATACTCACAGAGGCTCTACCAAGAAAAACTATAAGTTATTTCAACCTAAAATTTGCAACTCCATGGATTTCTCAAGCATAATATGTGACACTAAGAGCATCATCCTACTCAAAATATAAAGCATTATATCAAAACTAAATTGGATGGGTGCAAGAGTCACATACCAAGGAGCAATCCCTCCAAAGAGATTTGAAAATAGTTGCCCAAATTTGGAGATCGGAAATTGAGAGAGAAGGGAGCAGGAGATTTTTTTTGGTGGTACCTGGTCAGGTTTTGAGTCGAGGGGAACAACCTATGAGCATGGTCCTCACCTAACTCCCCCTGTGGGGCCCACAAGGCCAGGTGGTGCACCTTGCATTGGTGGGCGCGCCCCTAGTGCTATTTTCTACCATGTTTGCTGTTTCGCCTTGTCTTTTCGCCTGGTGGATCCCCTGCAGAAAAATGACCTGGGAATTTTTTTGGTGATTTTTGGAGAAGTTTTTCTGTGTAAAATATTTCAGAACTCAAAAGCTGTCAAAATACGGCAGAAGATAATTAAAGAAAATCAACATTAAGTAAAAGAATTCAAATAACTTTGGTGCTAATGCAACAATAATTAATGGGAATCATTATCTTATCATTATCATGTTAAGAATTAGGTTGATGAAGTCCCATTATCACTATGATAAAGATAGAAACAATGATTCAATAATAAAAATGAAGGAAATTATCAGGGTACCTCATAATGAATTGGAAATGTTCCAACCATTAATGTTTTGTACTTGGGTGTTGGAGGAGGAATTGCTATTTCAAATCTTCTAATTTTAAGAACCCTTGGTTTAATAGCATTGACACTTTTCTTGGCTGATTCAACACAATTTTTCTTTGGAAAATGTATAGTGTGCTCTTTACCTTTTACATCGAACTAACGGTGTGGCCCTCGCAAATGCGAGGGCATCCTATCCTCCATTTCAATTTGAATCTGTCGGGTTTTCCTATCCTCCAAGCAAGGTTTGCATCTTAGAGCATATTGATGTTTTGTAGAAGTTCTCCCTACTGCTTTATATGTGTTATAACTAAATTGGAAACCCAGTTGTTCTGATCTGATTGCTTAAACATGCATATTTACGGATCAATATACTCAACCTATGATGCGAACTATTGCTCGGTTTATACTTTATCCTTGCATTTCCACCACGATCTAGCTAGCTTCGTGTAAAAAGTTTACTTTTTTTCCTTTTGCTGATACACCTGATACACCTACGAAGATATCACTTGACAACCTAGTACTGGGAAAGAAGTGAGCCTAGCTCACTTGGTTAGGGAAGTGGATGTACAACCCAGCCATCCAGGTTCAAGTCTCCAGAGACGCGAATTTGAGTTCTTATTATTCAAAAACAAAATCACTGTAGGGGTTTCCCCTACCGTATTCACTTCAAAAAAAACCTAGTACTAGGGAGAGACGATAGTAGTGTCTATTCTGCCTAATTTCCATCCATTTGATGTGAGATCCAATCTCGTAAATGTATGCGTAGATTGGCATGGATCGTACCCTGTCTACTGAATAATATATTTAGAATTGGTCGTAGCTTTCCACCGGCAGAAAAAAAATCTACTTATAGTCATGGTTTGTTTGTGCGTTGGGTAAAATTACGGCTAGGCAATGGAATACCGCCAGGTATTTTGGCTGAGATATTCCAAACAAATTCATAAATTCTTTAAAAAATTCTAAAATTATTTATATTTGAGAAAATTATATTAACATAGGCAAAGTTCTGATGTGAGGTCCAATGGGATAGATGTACATGTAGATCTACATGGATCGTACCGTGTCTTCTAAATAATATAGTTTGAATTCGTGGTAGCATTCTTCGGCGGAAAAAAATTATATGGACAATCAAGGTTTTTTTTCTCGGTTTGGTAAAAATATAGCTAGGCACCGTTATTTCCCATTCTTCGCAATATCGGAAATACCGACAGGTATTCCGTCCGAGATATTCAAAATGAATTCATAAATTCTTTCAAAATTTCCCACAAATATTCAAATTTGAGAAAATTACATTAATACTGGCAAATTTAGTCCGGTAGAAAATAATATCGGTGGTAGCTGGTAAAACCAGTTTCTGGTGAAATATTAAAAATACAAGCAGACAAAAAAAACATATACATATAGATACTATGCCGATCCTTTTTTTTTGTGGGTGAGAATTTTTTTCCGGTTACTATGCCGATCTTCTTATATATTATGAATCTGCCGTGTAATCATAGTCTAACTAAGCTAGCTACAAATGCTTAGTTATCTTTTTGTTGAACGGACCTTCTACAATCTACGTCCTTTGAAAAAATCTTATCTTTTTCTCCTTGTGTTGAACGGGACCCGTTGTATGGAAACGAATCAGCTAGTTCGTGTTTTTTCCTTATATGTTGAAGGGACCAGCGTACATAAGGTTGCACCTCTTGTCGTATTGAAATAAATCGTCAACAAACAGTTTATTTCTTTTTTAGCAGATCACAACTATTATTTTCACGACCTGACTACTTAGTTTCGTGAGACCAGATCCTACACGTGACTTTCGGCTGAGATAAATCAACCTACGTAACTTTTCTAGCTTTAAATCTTAACCGTCATAATTAGGATCAACGAATCAAATAATTTAAGTACATCTGAATCAACATGGTGTCTCATTTAAACATCTTTATTTCTCTTTTAGTATATAATTGATGTGACATTGCTTAGAGTACAATTTATCACAGCTCCTGTAGTATTTAGAAAAATATACCAATAATAATAGATAAGTTATCATCTTCATGCATTTCTAATATCACAAAATCCGTAGGAATATGCACATTAGCAATCATGATAAGAACATCTTCACATATACCAATAAAAATAGCAGTAGATTTATCAGCCATTTAAAGTGAAAACTTTAGGGACTAACATTTTGTTACATACACGGTGTAAAATGTTACATGTGAGATTATTTTGTACCATTAGAGGATTTTTTGCACCCTATTTCCGTGACTTGACATACTATAGGAAAAGTTATTAAAGACAAGTGTTACATACACTGAATTTTTTTTATAAATACTAACCATTTTTGTACTCCCATGATCAGATGCCCAAGAGCGCTCACTTAAATAAATCGGATGGTGGAGGAAGCGGCTGATGGTTCCTGTTTTTACAGCCGCTGGCCCAAGATTTTTGCAGCGGTGACCTGGAGACCACCATGCATGTAAAACTTAAACCGTCTATAGCAAACTGATGACTAGTCGCTTGACATCAAATATAGCCTGTAAGTTTCATATTCGTTGTCGTTGATTTTATGTATCTAAATACATATTATGTACAAATACATTCCAATCTACTACGACTAATATGAAATCGAGGGAATACAAAAATTTCATGCCAATTGAATTTACCCTTTCGTTTTTATGATATGTTTGTTAAAAGATTTTCGCCTAATGAAGGGTGTCATTCTAGTTATCATTAGATTAGTGTACCACATTGGACGAATCGGTCAACAATGTCACAGTGAAAGAATGGACCATGGAAAACTAGAGGACAGGGACGCTATTCCGATTGGTTGAACTCCTAAAAATGGAAAACGAAGGACAGTATGCCTTAACATAGCAAACACTTGTCCCCATGAACGATGTATATAAGGGCGGGCATTCAAGCTCCAGGGCATTGTGGGAGCTTGCACAACCAAAATGGCGTTCAGGGATGTTGCGATCAGAGTCTTCTTCCTCTTGTTGGTGGTGAGCGCGGCGTACGCCAAAGACAAGGAGGAGAAGAAGGATGAGAAGAAGGATGAGAAGACGGAGGGCGCAGCGTCCGAGGCTGACGGGACCTACGACATCACCAAGCTCGGCGCCAAAGACGATGGCAAGACAGACTGCACCAAGGTACGCAATCAAGAAACGACGACGATATGCATGGGTGACGATGAGTTACGATAACTGATCATGTGGTCGTGGTGCGATGCGATGGCAGGAGGTGGAGGAGGCATGGGCTTCGGCATGCGGTGGCACCGGGAAACAGACGATCGTCATCCCAAAGGGGGATTTCCTGACTGGACCTCTGAATTTCACCGGGCCATGTAAGGGGGACAGCGTGACCATCAAGCTAGAAGGCAACCTTCTGGCCTCCAACGACCTGGCCAAGTACAAGGCTAACTGGATCGAGATCATGCGCGTCAAGAACCTCGCCATCACGGGCAAAGGCACGCTCGACGGCCAGGGCAAGGCCGTCTGGACCAAGAACAGCTGCGCCAAGAGCTACGACTGCAAGATCCTGCCCAACGTACGCCTGCGCCTATGTTCTTGGCTGCAAAAATCTCATTCAGCTTATGTATTTGTCTAATAATGTGGGTGCAGTCACTGGTGCTGGACTTCTGTGACGACGCACTCATCGAAGGCATCACCATCCTCAACTCCAAGTTCTTCCACCTTAACATCTACGAGTGCAAGGGCGTGACTGTCAAGGACGTGACCGTCACCGCGCCTGGGGACAGCCCCAACACCGACGGCATCCACATGGGCGACTCCTCCAAGGTCACAATCATGGACACCAAGATCGGCGTCGGCGACGACTGCATCTCCATCGGCCCCGGCAGCAAGGAGGTCAACATCAGCGGCGTCACCTGCGGCCCAGGCCACGGCATCAGCGTGGGCAGCCTCGGACGGTACAAGGACGAGAAGGACGTGACAGACGTCACCGTCAAGAACTGCGTGCTCAAGGGCTCCACCAACGGCCTCCGGATCAAGTCGTACGAAGACGCCAAGTCGCCGGTCGTAGCGTCCAACTTCCACTACGAGAACGTTCAGATGGACGACGTCGGCTACCCCATCATCATCGACCAGAAGTACTGCCCCAACAAGATCTGCACCTCCAAGGGAGACTCCGCCAGGGTCACCGTCAAGGACGTCACATTCACCAACATCACCGGCACCTCCTCCACCCCCGAGGCCGTCAGCCTGCTTTGCTCCGACAAGAAGCCGTGTGAAGGTGTCACCATGAACGACGTCAAGATTGAGTACACCGGCAAGAACAACAAGACCATGGCTGTTTGCACCAACGCCAAGGTCACCGCTAAGGGTGTCGACAAGGCTAACTCATGTGACGCGTGAGCCATTCTTCGACACCGTCTGAAATCCGACATAAGCCATTTTTGAAGAGATAATTAACCACCAGACCACGCGTGCATCCTGGGGATCGTTGCCACCAAGGCACTCTCCTGCGTGGCATGATTTCTTTCTTCGTATTTGTAATCTACCACGTAAATTAATTTTCATCTTTTTTTATTTTTGATTATTTACAACAAGAGAGAATAGACACAGACCGCTCCAGGAGATCATCTATTAGTTTAATTTCTTCCTGGGTTTGATCATTCTTCTTTTGTTAAGAAAATTAATGTATGTGCCGGCTCAGAGCCAGCCAAAGGCAAGGTGCTTGATTGATTTTGATTCTTGTGCTGACAACAACAAAATTCCTTTTTATATTGATCAGAGTATCGGCTTTTCATACACTTCTCCTTCCGATCACAATTACACCGCGTTTTAGGTTTGGCTACCAAAGTCGAACTGTGTAAACTTTGTTTGAATATTTATGAAAAAATAGACCTTGTCAAGCAATTTCAAGTAGTCTTCACGTGAGACATCTACATTGTTGAATATATAAGCAAATATCCATATAAAATAATCCGTACAAGTAATTGATAAATCATGACTATGAAAACAATAAATAAACTAATCGAGCAGACTAGTAAGATAGATGAACAGATCACATCTAAACAAGACAAACCGATCGCATCTACCACATAAACTAGAAGAAGAAGCTCTAACAGAAACTGAAAGAGAAACGACAAGATCACATACTTCAGCAGTCGTTGTCGCCTATGTTGAGGTTGTCGAAGAAGTCGCTGGGGTCCGGGAAGAAGTTGTCGGTGTGGAGAAACTCGTCGTCCGATGACGACGTCGTGATGCCAGTAGTCGCGCCGGAGCGCTCCCCAAAAACCTGATTTCCCCTCACTCGTACAGGTTCACGAGAGGCAGGGTTCCAGAGGCCTACTGTCCCGGCAGTCGGTGCACGCCGATGGACGGGATGAGGAAGACGAAGGCGGCGGCGCAATGAACTGGAAACAGGTAGTCGCGTATGCGTCTGGTCGTGGCGGCTAGGGTTGCGCAGAGTCTTATGTAGTGCGGTTCGGTAAGATCATGGGGTCGTGGGGCGCAGCCCACGTCCGAGTCGGCACAGCCACGATCCAGAAAAACCGAAAGGCAAAACGGCTGAGTAATGCGTCCGTTGATGACTCATAATTGTAATTGATTACACAATTACTTTAGCCCCCACTATTGCTGCCACTGATTATTGGAATGGGCCATGTGAGTTTTAGAATTTGATAATGGGTCATGGGCCAAAGGCCAAATGCCCAAAATTTCAGCAATCCCCCACAAACTCTCATTGGCACATCTCATCAATAAGTTTCCAGAACATTGTTTTATATACCGGTATGTCGTGGAGACTGTTAAGTTGAACTTCCACTTAAACCTTCATATTACACTAGATTGCAACTTGGATAGTGAACTATGCCTTGAACTACAAGTTTTCTGCACACTAGCTTCATACAAAGCCTAGACCGATACTAGGCTGCCGCGAGGCTTCCTCGCGGTTTGGAGCTTATACGTCATACTCCAAGGCCTTTCATGAGGTTACTAGAGAGCACCCAACTCTCATAGATTGCGACGTTTAACAATCATTCTCATATAGGTGTGTTCTTCAAAAGATGTTCTGCAGGACAACATCTCTGCTAAAATAAGCCACTTAGAATACATTAAGATAATTATCAACCTGCCATGCAGATTAGGAGAGTATTGCATTTTACGGACTGGTAAAATTGCTATAGGGATATATACTCTCCTCCCAGCTGACCAACAGCTTGTCTCCCAGTTCTAAATCTCCGATCACATAGAGTGGGTTACCACCGTGGGCAGCTCATAGTGTGGGTCTCATACCCATCTCCCTCGATGCATTTTCTATCACATTTCGTGAAAGTCCCTTGGTGAAGGGGTCTGCCAGGTTTCTAGACGTATGGATATAATCCAACGCTATAACTCCGGAGTTTCTCATTTTCCTGACAGTTTTCAGTCTCCTCTTCACATGCCTTGATGACTTCATATTATCCTTAGAACTGTTTACTTTGACGATCACAGTTTGATTATCACAGTTCATAGGAATAGCGGGTATTGGTTTCTCAACCACAGGTAAGTCCATCAAGAGCTCACGAAGCCACTCTGCTTCAACAGTGGCAGTGTCTAGTGGCAGTGTCTAATGATGTAAGTTCTGCTTCCATAGTTGACCTCGTAATGATGGTCTGCTTGCAAGACTTTCAGGAAACAGCGCCACCTCCAAGTGTAAACAAATAACCACTTGTGGCCTTAGTCTCATCAGCATCAGATATCCAATTTGCATCACTATAACCCTCAAGTACCCTTGGATACCCAATATAGTGAATGTCATAGCTCGCAGTGCCTTTCAAATAGAGCAAAACTCTCTCAAGAGCATGTCAATGAACATCTCCAGGTCTAGACACAAAACGGCTGAGTTTACTTACAGCAAAGGAGATGTCAGGCCTCATGGCGCTGGCTAAATACATAAGCGAGCCAATGATCTGTGAATATCGCAATTGATCTCTAGCAATTCTTTTATTCTTACGAATTATCACACTAGGATCATAAGGCGTTGGAGAAGATTTGCAGTCGCTATACCTGAAGCGACTCAAGATCTTTTCCACATAGTGGGACTGAAGCAATGTAATCCCACCATCGTCATCCTTCAGCAACTTGATGTTTAAGATCACATCAGCTACTCCCAAGTCCTTCATCTCAAAACAATGAGATAGGAAGTCTTTGACCTCCTTAATCACAGTAAGACTGGTCTCAAATATCAATATGTCATCGACATAGAGACTGAGGATAACTCCCTCACCCCCACCATGGCGATAGTACACACACTTGTCAGCTTCGTTTACAACAAAGTCTTCAGCGGTTAAAGTTCTTTCAAACTTCTCATGCCACTGCTTAGGCGCTTGCTTAAGCACATACAAAGACTTCAACAACTTACACACCTTTCCTTATTGACCATCTACTACAAATCCATCAGGCTGCTCCATATAAATTTCCTCATCGAGCTCTCCATTTAGGAAAGCTGTCTTAACATCCATTTGATGAACGAGAAGACCATGGGAGGCAGCCAAGGAAAGTAGTACTCGAATAGTGGTCAGTCGAGCTACAGGTGAGTATGTATCAAAGAAGTCTTCGCCTTCTTTATGAGTATAACCCTTGGCCACAAGTCGTGCCTTGTACTTTTCAATAGCACCATCGGGCCTAAGCTTTTTCTTGAACACCCACTTGCATCCTACAGGAGACGATCAGTAACCTCCCAAGTTCCATTAGCTAAGATGGAATCCATCTCGCTACGGACAGCTTCCTTCCAGTAGTCAGCATCCTGAGATGCATAGGCTTCTGAAATAAAAGTGGGAGTATCGTCCACGAGGTACACAATGAAATCATGACCAAAGGACTTTGCAGTCCCCTGTCTCTTACTCCTTTTGGGAGCTTCATTGTCGTCCTCCACAGGATTATCATAGTTTTCTATCGCAATGGTAGGTTCAGGAATTGTAACTAACTCCTGACTTGATGAACTAGGCATCTCCTGATTTGATGAGCTAGACTGGTCTTTCATGGAAAAGATGTCCTCAAAGAAAGTTGCATCATTCGACTCCATAATTGTACCAACATGCATGTCGGATACCTCAGATTTTACTATCAAAAATATGTAGCCAATGCTATGAAATGCATATCCCAGTAGAACACAATCCACGGTTTTTGGTCCAAGCTTGCGCTTCTTGGGTATTGGCACATTTACTTTCGCCATACAGCCCCAAGTTCGTAGGTAAGAGAGTTTCAACCTTTTCCTTTCCCATTCCTCGAAAGGGGTAATGGTTTTGTTCTTTGTGGGGACACGGTTTAGGACATGACATGCAGTCAATATCGCCTCCCCCACCATGCCTTGGATAGACCCCATGTATCTAACATGGCGTTAACCAAATCAGTTAGAGTACGGTTCTTTCTTTCGGCGACCCCATTTGACTTAGGTGAGTAGGGAGGCGTCCTCTCATGGATAATACCATGTTCCACACAAAAAGAATCAAACTCGTTGGAAAAATATTCTCCACCACGATCAGACCTTAGCCGCTTGATCTTTCGATCAAGTTGGTTTTCTGCTTCAGCTTTAAAGATTTTGAAGTGATTAAGAGCTTCATCTTTAGATTTCAGGAGGTACACATAACAATATCGAGTAGAGTCATCAATTAAAGTCATGAAGTATCTTTTCCCTCCTTTTGTCAATTCACCATTCATTTCACAAAGATCCGAATGTATAAGCTCCAGCGGTGCCAAGTCTCTTGCCTCCGCAGTCTTGTGAGACTTACGTGGTTGCTTAGCTTGCACACATACTTGGCACTTGGATTTCTTGACAATAGCAAATTTTGGAATTATATTCATATTCTCTAGCCGCGTCATGCACCCAATATTAATATGACAAAGTCGTGAATGCCAAATATCGGACTCACTATCATTGCAGACATGATTAATAACTTGAGTACATAAGTCTGACAAAGATAAGCGGAACAAGCCTCCGCACACATAACCTTTTCCAACTAATTGTCCACACTTGGAAATTACAACTTTATTGGACTCAAAAACCAACTTAAAACCATCTCAACATAACAACGATCCGCTAACGAGATTCTTATTAATGGAGGGAACGTGATGCACATTCTTCAGCTGGATGGTCTTTCCCGAAGTAAACTTCAGATCCACCGTACCAACACCACGAACAGAAGCATGATACGTCTCAAACGTATCTATAATTTCTTATGTTCCATGCTACTTTTATGACAATACTTGAATGTTTTATACATACTTTACATCATTATTATACATTTTTCGGCACTAACCTATTAACAAGATGTCGAAGCGCCGTTCTTGTTTTTTGTTTTTGGTTTCACAAATCCTAGTAAGGAAATATTCTCGGAATTGGAAAATCAACGCCCGGGGTCCTATTTTTCCACGAAGCTTCGGACCGAGGGAGATACGAAGTGGGGCCACGAGGGGCGAGACCATAGGGCAGCGCGGCCAGGCCCTGGCCGCGCCGGCCTATGGTGTGGGGCCCCGTGCCCCCTCCGACCTGCCCTTCCGCCTACTTAAAGCCTTCGTCGCGAAAACCCTGTACAGAGCCACGATACGGAAAACCTTCCGGAGACGCCGCCGCCGCCAATCCCATCTCGGGATTCAGGAGATCGCCTCCGGCACCCTGCCGGAGAGGGGAATCATCACCGGAGGGGCTCTACATCATCATGCCCGCCTCCGGATTGATGCGTGAGTAGTTCATCCTTGGATTATGGGTCCATAGCAGTAGCTAGATGGTTGTCTTCTCCGCTTGTGCTATCATTGTTTAGATCTTGTGAGCTGCCTAACATGATCAAGATCATCTATTTGTAATGCTACATGTTGTGTTTGGTGGGATCCGATGAATCTAGAATACTATGTCAAGTTGATTATCAATCTATCATATATGTGTTGTTTATGTTCTTGCATGCTCTCCGTTGCTAGTAGAGGCTCTGGCCAAGTTGATACTTGTAACTCCAAGAGGGAGTATTTATGCTCGATAGTGGGTTCATGCTTCCATTGAATCTGGGACAGTGATAGAAGGTTCTAAGGTTGTGGATGTGCTGTTGCTACTAGGGATAAAACATCAATGCTTTGTCTAAGGATATTTGTGTTGATTACATTACGCACCATACTTAATGCAATTATCTGTTGTTTACAACTTAATACTGGAGGGGGTGGATGCTAACCCGAAGGTGGATTATTTAGGCATAGATGCATGCTGGATAGCGGTCTATGTACTTTGTCGTAATGCCCTGATTAAATCTCATAGTAATCATCATTGATATGTATTGAATCTTGATTTGTCAATTGCCCATCTGTAATTTGTTCACCCAGCATGTTAGTTATCTTATTGGAGAGACACCACTAGTGAACTATGGACCCCGGTCCATTCTTTTACATCTGAATACATTCTACTGCAATTATTGTTCTTACTGTTCTTTTCAAACAAACACCATATTCCACTCGATACGCTTAATCCTTTGTTTTCAGCAAGCCGGTGAGATTGACAACCTCACTGTTACATTGGGGCAAAGTATCTTGATTGTGTTGTGCAGGTTCCACATTGGCGCCGGTTTCACTGGTGTTGCGCCGCACTACACTCCTCCACCAACAACCTTCACATGCTTCTTGGCTCCTACTGGTTCGATAACATTGGTTTCTTTCTGAGGGAAAACTTGCTGTTGTGCGCATCACACCTTCCTCTTGGGGTTCCCAACGGACGTGTACATCTACGCGCATCAAGCACTTTTTCTAGCGCCGTTGCCGGGGAACTGAAGAAAAGTTATACCGCAAAGATTTCTATCTCCCACGTCAACGAGCACTTTTTCCGCGTTGGGGAGATCAAGCTGCAAGGGGTCTTCATATCCAATCTCTTTACTTTGTTTTTGTCTTGCTTTACTTTATTTTATTTACTGTCTTGTTTGCTTCATATCTAAAAACACAAAAAATTTAGTTACTTTACTTTCTGTCTTATTTACTAGCTCTATATCAAAACACAAAAAAAATAGTTACTTGTCTTTACTTTATTTGCCTACTTTATTTTTATTATTGTTATAATGGGTACTCCTGAAAATACTAAGTTGTGTGATTTCACTAGCACAAATAATAATGATTTTATAAGTACTCCTATTGCTCCACCTGCTACTACAGCAGAATTCTATGAAATTAAACCTGATTTACTTAATCTTGTTATGAGAGAGCAATTTTCTGGTGTTAGTACTGATGATGCTGCTGCCCATCTTAATAATTTTGTTGAACTTTGTGAAATGTAAAAGTATAAGGATATAGATGGTGATATTATAAAACTGAAATTGTTTCCTTTCTCATTAAGAGGAAGAGCTAAAGATTGGTTGCTTTCTTTGCCTAAAAATAGTATTGATTCATGGACTAAATGTAAAGATGCTTTTATTGGTAAATATTATCCTCCTGCTAAGATTATATCTTTGAGAAGTAGCATTATGAATTTTAAACAATTTGATAATGAACATGTTGCTCAAGCATGGGAGAGAATGAAATCTTTGGTAAAGAATTGTCCAACCCATGGACTGACTACTTGGATGATCATCCAAACCTTTTATGCAGGATTGAATTTTTCCTCAAGGAACCTATTGGATTCAGCTGCTGGAGGTACTTTTATGTCCATCACCTTGGGCGCCGCGATTAAGCTACTTGATGATATGATGATCAATTACTCTGAATGGCACACTGAAAGAACTCCTCAAGGTAAGAAGGTAAATTCTGTTGAAGAAACCTCTTCTTTGGGTGATAAGATTGATGCTATTATGTCTATGCTTGCAAATGGTAGATCTCATATTGATCCTAATAATGTTCCTTTAGCTTCATTGGTTGCTCAAGAAGAAAATGTTGATGTGTATTTCATTAAGAGTAATAATTTCAACAACAATGCTTATAGGAATAATTATGGTAACAACAATTATAGGCCATATCCTTCTAATAATGGTAATGGTTATGGTAATTCTTATGGTAATTCTTACAACAATAATAAGAGTGTACCCTCTGGTCTTGAAGTGATGCTTAAAGAATTTATTAGTACACAAACTGCTTTTAATAAAACTGTTGAACAAAAGCTTGGTAAAATTGATGTTCTTGCTTCTAAGGTTGATAGTCTTGCTCTTGATGTTGATCTTTTAAAATTGAAAGTTATGCCTGAGGAAGTTAAAGATGCTAGGTTTGCTAAAACAAATGCCATCCAAGTTCGAATTAATGATAATATTAGAATGTTGGCTGAATTGCATGCTAGGTGGGATAGAGAAGAAAAAGAAAAACTTGCTAAAAAAATAATGTAGCTAAAGTATGGGCTATTACCACCACTAGTAATGTTGATTCTTCACATGTTGCTACACCTCCTACTATCAATGGTAAAATAATTGGTGTTGGCAATGTTTCTACTCCTAGTGCAAAGCGTGCAAAATTGCCTGAAACTGCTGAAACTGCTTGTGATAAAACTGCTGAAATTTTTCAAAATATTGGTGACGATGATTCCATTGCTGTAGAACATAATGGTTTAGATTTTGATGATTATCATATTACTGAAGTTATAAAGTTCTTACAAAAACTTGCTAGAAGTCCTAATGCTAGTGCTATAAATTTAGCCTTTACAAAACATATTACAAATGCTCTCATTAAAGCTAGGGAAGAGAAATTAAAACTTGAAACTTCTATTCCTAGGAAATTAGAAGATGGTTGGGAGCCCATCATTAAGATGAAATTCAATGATTTTGAATGTAATGCTTTATGTGATCTTGGTGCAAGTATTTCTGTTATGTCTAAGAAAATTTATGATATGCTTGACTTGCCACCATTGAAGAATTTTTATTTGGATGTTAATCTCGTTGATAATGTTAAAAAGAAACCTTTGGGGAGGATTGATAATGTTCGCATTACGGTTAACAATAACCTTGTCCCCGTTGATTTTGTTGTCTTGGATATTGAATGCAATGCATCTTGTCCTATTGTGTTGGGAAGACCTTTTCTTCGAACTGTTGGTGCTGTTATTGATATGAAGGAAGGTAATATTAAATATCAATTTCCTCTCAAGAAAGGTATGGAACACTTCCCTAGAAAGAGAATGAAGTTCCCTTTTGATTTTATTATTAGAACAAGTTATGATGTTGATGCTTCTTCTCTTGATATTACTTGATTTGCACTTTCTGCGCCTAGCTGAAAGGCGTTAAAAAAGCACTTCTTGGGAGATAACCCAAGTTTCATTTTATTTACTGTATTGTTGAGTCTTGGAAGTTGTTTACTACTGTAGCAACCTCTCCTTATCATGTTTTTGTGCCAAGTAAAGTCTCTATGGTAAAGTTGATGCTAGATTTGGATTGCTGCGCAGAAACAGCATTGCTGTCTGTCACGAATTCGCGCAGATCTCTCTGTAAAAAATCAAAAAAATCTGCAAATTTACGTGCGTGATCCTCAGATATGTACGCAACTTTCATTAGTTTTGAGTTTTTCCGTTTGAGCAAGTTAAGTGCCCCTGCAAAATTCGTCTTTACGGACTGTTCTGTTTTTCTGTCTTTTATTTCGCATTGCCGCTTTTGCTATGTTGAATGAGTTTCTTTGTTCCATTAACTTTCAGAAGCTTTGTGCAATGTCCAGAAGTGTTAAGAATGATTGTGTCACCTCTGAATATGTGAATTTTTGATTATGCATTAACCCTCTAATGAGTTTGCTTGAAGTTTGGTGTGGAGGAAGTTTTCAAGGGTCAAGAGAAGAGGATGATATACTATGATCAAGAAGAGTGAAAGGTCTAAGCTTGGGGATGCCCAGGTGGTTCATCCCTGCATATTTTAAGAAGACTCAAGCATCTAAGCTTGGGGATGCCCAAGGCATCCCCTTCTTCATCGACAACTTATCAGGTCACTTCTAGTGAAACTATATTTTTATTCCATCACATCTTATGTTCTTTACTTGGAGCGTCGGTTTGCTTTTATTTTTGTTTTGGTTTGAATAAAGTTGGATCCCATCATCCTTATATTGGAGATATTACGCTCCGCTTTTTCATATGGAACACTTGTGTTCTTAATTGTGCTTTAATGTTCATGGCGAAGGCTGAAATTGCTTCGTTAAATTGCTATTAGGTTGGAATCAGAAAATGCTGCATATGGTTTGGAATAACTTGGCAATTGTTTGAGCTCTCATAGATCATGTTTAAGATCTTGCATCATGTAGTTTAATCTATTAATGGAGAACTACCGTAGAGCTTGTTAAAATTTGGTTTGCATGATTGGTCTCTCTAAGTCTATATATTTTCTGGTAAAGTGTTTGAACAACAAGGAAGACAGTGTAGAGTCTTATAATGCTTGCAATATGTTCTTGCGTAAGTTTTGTTGTACCTGTTCATACTTGTGTTTGCTTCAAACAACCTTGCTAGCCCAAACCTTGTACGGAGAGGAAATGCTTCTCGTGCATCCAAACACCTTGAGCCAAAACCCATGCCATTTGTGTCCACCATATCTACCTACTATGTGGTATTTTTCTGCCATTCCAAAGTAAATTACTTGAGTGCTACCTTTAAAATTTCATTCCTTTATCTTTTCAATATATAGCTCATGGGACAAATAGCTTAAAAACTATTGTGGTGATGAATATGTAGTTATGTGTCTTAGTTCTTATAAGTTGCTTGTTGAGCGGTAACCATGTTTCTGGGGACGCCATCAAATTTTTACCTTTGTTGGATATCATGTGAGATGCTATGCATGTTCGTCTTGTCCGAAGTAAGTGCGATTTCATGATCAAATGGTTTGAGTATGCATATGTTAGAGAAGAACATTGAGCCGCTAACTAAAGCCATGTATCATGGTGGAAGTTTCAATTTGGACATACAACCTCAATCTCTTATGAGAATATTATTTGTTGTTGAATGCTTAAGCATTAAAAGAGGAGTCCATTATCTGTTGTCTATGTTGTCCCGGTATGGATGTCTAAGTTGAGAATAATCAAAAGCGAGAAATCCAATGCGTGCTTTCTCCTTAGACCTTTGTACAGGCGGCATAGAGGTACCCCTTTGTGACACTTGGTTGAAACATATGTCATGTGATGATAATTCGTGTTATCCGAGTTGATTAGGACAAGGTGCGAGCACTATTAGTACTCTATGCATGAGACTTGCAACTTGTAGGAAGTATTATGCATAACACATATGAATTATTACTACCGTTGACAAAATTGTTTCTATGTTTTCAAAATAAAAGCTCTAGCACAAAAATAGTAATCCATGCTTCCCTCTGCGAAGGGCCATTCTTTTACTTTATGTTGAGTCAGTTTACCCACTTCTTTCTATCTTAGAAGCAAACACTTGTGTTAACTGTGTGCATTGATTCTTACATGTTTACTTATTGCACTTGTTATATTACTCTATGTTGACAAATATCCATAAGATATACATGTTACAAGTTGAAAGCAACCGCTGAAACTTGATCATCCTTTGTGTTGCTTCAATGCATTCTACTTTGAATTTATTGCTTATGAGTTAGCTCTTATGCAAGTCTTGTTGATACTTGTCTTGAAAGTACTATTCATGAAAAGTTTTGCTATATGATTCATTTGTTTAGTCATTATCTTTGTTAGCAATCTTTTGCTTCAAATCACTCCATTCATCTCATATGCTTTACAATAATGTTGATCAAGGTTATGTTGGTAGCATGTCACTTCAGAAATTATTTGTGTTATCGTTTACCTACTCGAGGCGAGTAGGAACCAAGCTTGGGATGCTTGATACGTCTCAAACGTATCTATAATTTCTTATGTTCCATGCTACTTTTATGACAATACTTGAATGTTTTATACATACTTTACATCATTATTATACATTTTTCGGCACTAACCTATTAACAAGATGCCGAAGCGCCAGTTGTTGTTTTCTGGTGTTTTTGGTTTCAGAAATCCTAGTAAGGAAATATTCTCGGAATTGGACGAAATCAACGCCCAGGGTCCTATTTTTCCACGAAGCTTCCAGAAGACCGAGGGAGATACGAAGTGGGGCCACGAGGGCCGAGACCATAGGCCGGCGCGGCCGGCCTGTCCACGCCGGCCTATGGTGTGGGGCCCCGTGCCCTCTGACCTGCCCTTCCGCCTACTTAAAGCCTTCGTCGCGAATACCCCTATACCGAGAGCCACGATACGGAAAACCTTCCAGACGCGCGCCGCCAATCCCATCTCGGGGATTCAGGAGATCGCCTCGGCACCCTGAGAGGGGAATCATCACCGAGGGGCTCTACATCATCATGCCCGCCTCCGGATTGATGCGTGAGTAGTTCATCCTTGGACTATGGGTCCATAGCAGTAGCTAGATGGTTGTCTTCTCCGCTTGTGCTATCATTGTTTAGATCTTGTGAGCTGCCTAACATGATCAACATCATTTATTTGTAATGCTACATGTTGTGTTTGGTGGGATCCGATGAATCTAGAATACTATGTCAAGTTGATTATCAATCTATCATATATGTGTTGTTTATGTTCTTGCATGCTCTCCGTTGCTAGTAGAGGCTCTGGCCAAGTTGATACTTGTAACTCCAAGAGGGAGTATTTATGCTCGATAGTGGGTTCATGCCTCCATTGAATCTGGGACAGTGATAGAAGGTTCTAAGGTTGTGGATGTGTTGTTGCTACTAGGGATAAAACATCAATGCTTTGTCTAAGGATATTTGTGTTGATTACATTACGCACCATACTTAATGCAATTATCTTTGTTTACAACTTAATACTGGAGGGGGGATGCCAAGGTGGATTATTTAGGCATAGATGCATGCTGGATAGCGGTCTATGTAATTTGTCGTAATGCCCTGATTAAATCTCATAGTAATCATCATTGATATGTATTGAATCTTGATTTGTCAATTGCCCATCTGTAATTTGTTCACCCAGCATGTTAGTTATCTTATTGGAGAGACACCACTAGTGAACTGTGGACCCCGGTCCATTCTTTTACATCTGAATACATTCTACTGCAATTATTGTTCTTACTGTTCTTTGCAAACAAACACCATATTCCACTCGATACGCTTAATCCTTTGTTTTCAGCAAGCCGATGATATTGACAAACTCACTGTTACGTTGGGGCAAAGTATCTTGATTGTGTTGTGCAGGTTCCACGTTGGCATCGGTTTCACTGGTGTTGCGCCGCACTACACTCCTCCACCAACAACCTTCACGTGCTTCTTGGCTCCTACTGGTTCGATAACCTTGGTTTCTTTCTGAGGGAAAACTTGCTGCTGTGCGCATCACACCTTCCTCTTGGGGTTCCCAACGAACGTGTACATCTACGCGCATCAAAGCACGTGAGCTGTTTCCCATCAGCACGGAGGTAGTCCTTGCGACCTGATAAGAAGAAAACATAGAAACATCAGAACATACATGTGTATTGGCTCTGGTGTGTATCCACCAATCAGGAGAATTACATACTGAAAGGACAGTAGGGGAAATACCGTACCCATCGTCCTTCATCTCAGTATCAACGCCAATAACAACATTTGCGGACTTGCTGATGTTCCCACGCCGATCATGGCGTTCTGGGCAATCAGGAGCCCAATGTCCAGGAGCGCCACAAACATGGCAGTTCTCTTTCTTCTTATAAGGAGTCTTCCTCTTGAAATTGGTTGAGTTGGAGGCTTTGTTCTTCTTGTCAAACTTGCATTTTCCATTGTTCTTATTCTTAGACTTGTGAGATTGGAAGTTCTTCTTCTGTACCACATTGGCACTGGAACCTCCCTCAAAACTGCGAGCGTGTGTGTCCTTTGCTCTCGCCTTCTCTTCCACATGAAGCGAGCCAATGAGATCTGAAACGGAAAACTCTTGTCTCTTATGTTTCAGAGAAGTAGCAAAGTTCCTCCACGAAGGAGGAAGCTTGGCAATAATGCCACCGGCCACAAATTTGTCCGGTAAGGTACACTGCTCGAGTTCTTTGGCAAGGGACTGAATCTCATGAGCCTGCTCAACCACGGAGCGCTCATCAGTCATCCTGTAGTCATAGTATTACTCCATGACATACAGTTCAGTGCCAGCGTCCGAGACCCCAAATTTGGCCTCGAGCGCATCCCACGCATCTTTACCATGGTCGAAAGCCATGTACGGGTCAACAATGTTGTCCCCAAGAATGCTGAACAAGGCCGCCTTAAACATGGCGTCGACCTTCTCAAACTTTTCCTGCTCCTCTGCAGAAAGAGGCCCCTCAGGTCTAGCATCTGTGGCGCTAAAACAGCCTACGTTTGTAAACCATAGAACTGCCTTTGCGCGCCACCTCTTGTAGTGCATACCATCAAAGAAGGGAGGTCGAGTAGCGGCAGCAATGCTGCTTTAATTGATTTGCCTATAATCAGGTTTTTGGATTGTTGAATATATAAGCAAATATCCATATGAAATAATCCGTACAAGTAATTGATAAATCATGACTATAAAAACAATAAATAAACTAATCGAGCAGACTAGTAAGATAGATGAACAGATCACATCTAAACAAGACAAACCGATCGCATCTACCACAGAAACTAGAAGAAGAAGCTCTAACAGAAATTGAAAGAGAAACGATAAGATCACATACTTCGCAGCAGCGTCGTTGTCACCCATGTTGAGGTTGTCGAAGAAGTCGCTGGGGTCCGGGAAGAAGTTGTCGGTGTGGAGAAACTCGTCGTCAAATGACGACGTCGTGATGCCAGTAGTCGCGCCGGAGCGCTCCCCAAAAATCTGATTGCCCCTCACCCGTACAGGTTCACGAGAGGCAGGTTCCGGAGGCCTACGTCCTGGCAGTCGGTGCACGTCGACGGACGGGATGAGGAAGACGAAGGCGGCGGCGCAATGAACTGGAAACAGGTAGTCGCGTATGCGTCTGGTCGTGGCGGCTAGGGTTGTGTAGAGTCTTATGTAGTGGGGTCGTGGGGCGCAGCCCACGTCCGAGTCGGCACAGCCATGATCCAGAAAAACCGGAAGGCAAAACAGCTGAGTAACACGTCCGTTGATGACTCATAATTGTAATTGATTACACAATTAATTTCCCAAACAGCAAAAAGATAAGCTCGGCGCGTCGTGACGAGGCGGGCGGCAGAGGAGGATTGCGCGAGGGCTCTCTCTCTTCTCACTCACTTACTAGGACTAGAACAGCCCACTTTATATATCACTCCAACTCTCTCCCAACTAGTAATGTGGGACTAAACTTTAGCCCCAACTAGTGCTGCCACTGATTATTGGAATGGGCCATGTGAGTTTCAGAATTTGATAATGGGCCATGGGACAAAGGCCAAATGCCCAAAATTCCAGCATACATTTCAGGCTAATTCAACACCGATTGCCACTTAACCATATTTTTGACCATCAATTATGATTATATATTCTTTTTTGAATGAAACTGCTGAAGAAAAGTGTTTTTTCATTCATGAACACTTTAACTGAATCAACAACAAAGGAATATAGGAATAGAGGGGCTGCCCTAGCTGGCGCTCGATCGCTAGGAGATTAGCGAGCGATCGGTTTCGGACATGATTAGGAGCAAACGTGTTTTCCCTTGCTGTACATTTGCATGCATGTAAGAAGGAACAAATTTGAAAGTTTAAAACGTTTTAAGTTTCAAATGACAACTCCAAATTAAGATCCGCTTTCACCAATAAATCTGTCTCGACCAGATCTTCAAAACTAGCACCCATGTTAATATGTTTCGACAAATTTTTTTCTGACTAAAAGTTATCAACCCTCTCTATTTGAATAACCAACCCCTCCGTACTTGAGTGATCAACGGTAAATGTATAAAATTACCAACCTGGTGCAGGGTATTGAGGGAAAGTTCTGCACAAATAAACGAATCTGCTGATGTCAGCGGAATCTTTTCCAAATTTCAAAATTCAAAACGTTTTAACTTTCAAACGACAACTCCAAATTAAGATCCGTTTTCACCAATAAATCCGTCTCGACGAGATCTTTAAAACTAGCACCCATGTTGATATGTTTCGAGAAACTTTTTTTTTGGCTAAAAGTTATCAAGCCTCTCTATTTGAGTAAACAACCCCTCCGTACTTGAGTGATCAATGGTAAATATATAAAATTATCAACCTGGTGCAGGGTATTGAGAAAAAGTTCTGCATGCATGCACAAATAGACGAATCTGCTGATGTTAGCGAAATCTTTTCCAAATTTGAAAATTCAAAACGTTTTAACTTTCAAATGACAACTCCAAATTAAGATTCGCTTTCACCAATAAATCCGTCTCGACGAGACCTTCAAAACTAGCACCCATGTTGATATGTTTCGAGCAACTTTTTTGACTAAAAGTTATCAACCCTCTCTGGTTTGAATAATCAACCCCTCCGTACTTGAGTGATCAACGGTAAATGTATAAAATTATCAACCCTAAAGTTAATTTTATTTTAAACATTTTATCGAATCTTTTTTAGTTTAAGCTATCAACCCGGTGTCCTGATATTTATCAATAGTAAATATGAATAACTACCAACCCTAAAAATCTAAATTCATTTCGAATATTTTGGCGACTCTTTTTAGTTTACAAGTTATCAACCCGGAGCCCCGTTGTTTATCAATGGTAATTATAAATAACTACCAACCCTAAAAAGTATTTCATTTAGAAATATTTTAGCGAACATTTTTTATTTTACAAGCTATCAACCTTGTGCCTCGTTATTTATCAACTGTAAATATAAATAAATAATAACGCTAAAAAGTATTTCATTTAGTATATTTTAGCGACTCTCTTTTAGTTTACAAGCTATCAACCCGATGACCCGCTATTTATCAGGTAAATATAAATAAAATATCAACCCTAAAAATTTAATTTAATTTAAAATATGTAGCGACTCCTTTTTTGTTTACAAGTTATCAACCCGGTGCCCCGTTATTTATCAACGGTAAATATAAATACCTAGCAACCCTAAAAAGGTAAAATTTCATTTAGAATATTTTAGCAACTTTTGTTAGCTTACAACTTAAAACAATACTTAATTTGAGTAGCAAGTGGTAGTTCATTTGAGTTGCAAGTGGATCTTCCCACCCGTTATTTTCCCCCTTAAAAACCACTGGCCCGAAAAAGGGAATTGCAAAAGGACCCCCTTAAACATGAATTACCGTATGAAAAAAAACCAAAAGGGAATTGCAAAAAGAGAATTGAGAGTCTGCCTCGTGCTGAAGAAAAAGAGTGAGATGCTATGTGTATGCATGCAACAACTTACGAAAGCATGCTGAAAAGTTGGCTCATTAAATGCAAATCCATGAGATGATCTGTGCATGTGCATGCATGCAGTGTGAACGCTCTTTACTGCATGCAACTTGCAAAGTAGTAATACAAGCTGTTGGTGTGAACACATGTGAACGTAATTAAACACTAAGTGATAAAAGGAGAATTGACTCACTGCGCGAGCGCTTCCGCGCCACAGAAAGTGATTGCTCGAGCGCTCGATTGCCAGGGAGGGGATTCGGGAATAGAGGGCTAGCAGATAAAAAAAATCTAAGAAATATCTCATTAATAAACAGATACATTGCTTATGCTGGTGTACGAATGGACTATACTGCTAGGACGTAATTAGTTAGTCCATCAATACCGTATTAGTTACCGGCGGTCGCGAAAAACAGAACACTTGAGTTGATCGGGATCGACGGACTTGATGGCACCTGATCTGAGTACCTTCCTATCATCTGGCGGCTGAAGAGGGGAAACACCAGCTAGCGGCGGCCAACGCCCTAGAAAATCCTTAGAGAGATTCGATCTAATTTAAGGGGGAAATTAGCCAACGTGTGGACTTACCAAAAGAAAAGCTGCCAGAGGCTCAAACGAGCGACAAATTGAGAACAAGCAAGTGCAACCCCCTTTGCCCTATCTCAGGGCTCTCCACGTCGTCCACATATCGCCCGTGTCTCGCTCGCGTTGGGCGAAAATTTTAGCAGTCGATGTACTACTCCCTGGCAAATTTGTACTGCATCTGTACTGCATACAACACGACTCGATGTACTGCAAGCCAGCGAGGGAAAAGAAACCTGACTAACCTTCCCTACCTCTCAGTGCACTCTCTCCCTCAAACCCTATCCTCTCTCGTATCACTCTTCCTGGCGGCGGCGGCTAGGAGTAAAATGACGAGCGGGCAGCCGACGGCGCGGAACGGCGGGCTCCTGGGCGACGGGGAACAGCGTGATCCTCATTGGCGGCGGGAAACGGGATGCAGGTACTTTTTTCGGAGAGCAGTGCGGCTGCGGCAACAAAGGGGGCTATGATGGCCTGGTTTCCAACCTACGCATTGTGGATGGGACGGTGGCAGTGTTCATTATTGTTTCTCAGCGCTCCTCCGCGCCGGTGCGGGACCAAGGTGACTCCAATCTCGTCCTCTGACCTCTCTTCTTAACCTTTTCACCATGCCCCATATCTTTCCATCTCCCTCCTTGCACTGACCCTCCCCTTGCCACATCTCGTGTACTACTGTTTTTCAGTCGATGTATGCTTCAGAAGCAGAGGTGGGTGTCAAATTGACTCGATGATTCAGAGGCAGATGTGGATGCCAAAATGAACTACACTTCCTTCTTGATGGTTCCTGGTATGCGTAATTTTCTTAGTGAGCAGCAATCAGTATGCATGCAGCTGGTCACCACGGTATCTTCTTAGGTCATTTTTTTTTGCACAAATTCTAAGGTCATGTTGAATGGCCACAAGGTTGCAGCAGTTCTTACCCTCCAGAGGGCCCGTCTGGGTGACCTGATATCATCATATCTTTTCTTATTAGTAGCAGAGGGCCTTTTGTACCTTTAAAACACCACATTTTATCATCAGAGCTTCATGGATTAATAGTGGCACCATCGGCTCCGGTGGTTAGTCACCTCCTTTTCCAATGACAGCTTGTTGCTATTCAAGGCAGATACGGAGAGTGCGAGTAGAGTTCAATATATCTTGGATCTCTATTGCATGGCCTAAGGACAGAGAATCAACAGGGACAAATCTTCGATCTTTTTCAGAAAGGGGTGCCCGGTGGATATTAAAAATGGTGTCAAGGTTGCGCTCAATGTGCACAACGATACAGTAAATGAGAATCATCTGTTGGATCTCTATTGCACCGCCAAGACGCCACCCAACCTACAGGTTCTGGAGGTAGCTGTCCAAGCTTGGTTAACCTGTCACCTGCCGACCTACTCCCCCGCTGGCTGTGGCCACTCCGCCAGCGATTTGGTGTCCCCTCCCCCGTCCTCCGAGGTACTGTAGGGTAGGATAATATTTTTCCCACACTAGCGGCAATTCCTTGACCATTTCGTGACCACCATCGACCGATTATCAACTCCGCGTAGCCAACGTGTTTGACACGAAGTATCAAAGGTAATTTCTTTTAACTTTATTTTTTTCTATTTTTTACAGTGTAGAAATAGTTTGTAATATGTATTTTTTTTAGATGGTTTTGATCGACTACACCACATCCGATGCGGAGTTTGAAATGGAAGAGGAGGAAGAGATTGTGGGTATTGTTTTGTTGTTGCATTTGAATAAAATAAGGAAGAGGCGCAAGCATGGTGGATCTACAAAATATTTCATGGAGGAGTAGTGGAGGTGGAATAGAGAATAATAGTTATTATCTCTATGCCATGTCGTTATATTTGATGAACTCTATGTTGTTTGTGAGTTGATTCGTGTGCTATTTGATGTAGCCCCGCCTAAGGACGACACTACACAAAGACCAACTAGTACCCCAAGTGGACCGATGACTCGAGCCCGAGTGAAAGCTCTACATGAAAGGTGAACTCAATCCTCTCGACGCTCAACCTTGGAACTACTTTGGATGAAATGCTACCTCATGCTGATATACTTTGTGTCATCAGATATGAGCCTCGAGAGAAGAACGTCCCAGGAGACCCGACGCTGTCCAAGGACAAAGGAGAAGAAGAGTTTCAGCCGGAGGCCGCCGCCTAGGACCGGCACTGCCGGCCCCAAGCCGCCGGCACTGCCGCCCAGCCTTCTGAAGACGCGACAGCGAGCCAGGCCGGCACTGCCGCTGGAACCAGGCCGGCACTGCCGGTCCCACCCGAGTTGACTTCATCTAGACCGTCTATTTATCATCTATGGACCTGGATACTTTATTGTAATGCCCCTTTTACCCCTGTACGAATCTGGACCTATAAGTACCTCTTCCCCACCTCAATTAGGGTTTAGACAAGATTTGGCTTAAACTACTTTGAGGTTTGTCTCCCTAGAACTATGTTCTTTGTATCAATGCACTCTTGAGGATCTCATACTCTTCATGGATGATTCAAGGCTTCCCCCTCTTTCATCCAAATTCTAGTGGGATTCCTATCACCAATCTTTCCCCTCTTGGATTCTACCTAAGGTCTTTCCAAGAAGTGATTCTATTGGCTTGGTCTAACCTACCAAGGGAGTAAATTTGGTTTGTGTTGGGTTGTGTGTGTTTTGATTTGGATCTTGTGTGTGTTTTTCCCCTCCCCCCTCCTTCAATCCACTCACTTGGTCAAATTCGTGGGATGTGGGCACTCCCAAGCCCGTAGGCCTCATCACTATTGATGAAACATTTGATGAACTATTTATATTGTAATGTTATAATAATCTAGTACTATCTGTTTTGAATTTGTTTAGATTTATTTTAGATGATGATAGTACTATTTGTTTTATATGCGTATGCAATTGTTTATGTGTGCGATGGCCGGCTGTGATGTATTTTACATCACCTGTTGCGGCAGCGGTGATGTAAATCTATTGTAGATAGACGTTTTTCATGATGTGTATTCTTGGCAATTGATGTAAAACCCCATTTTTAGCGATGTAAAATACATCATCAGTTAAAGATGCCCTTATGGATTAGTTTGATTTCTTCTTGCAAATGCCAAACTCAAACTTTTTGGATTTTATAACGGCCGAACGTGCCCGTTTTGACGCTTCACAAAGCTTCCATAGTAATTACCTTGTGAAGCTCGGCAACTTTTAATTTTTTTTTCAAAGAAAAGTTTCAATTTTTTTTCAAGAAATCACCGTCACCCAAATTTTAAACGGGTGCTCCCGATCGCACCGCCATGGAGACAGTTCGCGCGATATCCCGGTCCAATTTCTTATGGTGGGCTCGAGGCGTGGCAAGCCCCCAGCCGGTAGTTCTCCCCGGGCCTCCCACTCGACCCGTTCGCTCACAGCCCAAAGCCTTCGTCCCGGCCGAGGCGGCATCGCGCGCGGCCGTCGCCGTTCTTCCAGACAACCGGCGCTACACCGCACACGGCCCTGAGGCGAGCCCAAGGAGACGGTACAGTACAGCATGGGTCGCCGTGTGTGACTGCGCCTGTCGCCCATAGGCTCTGCACCACGCAGCACGAGGCCGCCGGCGAGCACACGGCGCCGGCCGTGCACACGTCGATCGAGCCCGATCCATCCATCTGACGATCTCGTGTCCCCTCTGTGCAGGGCATCTTCCCGTAGGTATGGATCACGTAATGAGCTGCCATGGATGAGGCTGCGCGTCGTGCGAGAGAGGCAGCTGGAAGCATTTGTGAAAACCCAACCAAAAATATCGGTTGATCCAAGAATCTCGTAGCTCCATACGTGTACATCTGCTGATCAAACTGCATTAATTTCGTGGCCAACCATGCATCAGGGCATACCCATCCCTCTATATAAAGCGACCAGATCCTCGCAGACGAAAGCCATCCAAGCTAGCTTACTGTCCTCTCTACCTCTCACCCACACGTCGGCACTGTCTTTCCTCCTGCGCAATGGCGACGGCTCAGGTTTAAACCAAATAGCTAGCTAGTAGTTCCTTCATTTCCCATGGTGTCTCAGCATACCTGCCAATGAGCTGCAAATTAATTTAGTACTACATATGATTTGCTGCGTGGCATGTTAGTCACTTTTGTTCTTGTCTTTCTGATCAAAGGTTCAGCAAGTCATGGAGGCACCTGCGCACGACAACAGCTGCGTAAAGGAGGAAGAGAAGAACCACCAGATCATCCAAGACACGCCCTGCGCCGAGGTGAAAGAACCAGCTTCTCATGCCAAGGTACACGACGATAATGGGGGCTGCAAGGACGAGGAGGGCAAGGGCGAGCTGGAAGTCGCCGCCACCGACACCGACACCAACACCGATGAGGGTCAGGGCATAGCACAGGAGGTCGCAGCCAAGCTCGCCATCCAGAACGGCCCTGCAGAAGCAGAAGCTGAGCACACCAAGGAAGGACGATCCGGCCGTGGGGCGAAGAAGACAGACAATGCAGCCGCCAAGGCC
The DNA here is from genome assembly GCA_030979885.1 of Lolium multiflorum. Classification (NCBI taxonomy): domain Eukaryota; kingdom Viridiplantae; phylum Streptophyta; class Magnoliopsida; order Poales; family Poaceae; genus Lolium; species Lolium multiflorum. The sequence continues at coordinate 272,768,464 of CM061753.1, read as the reverse complement.
AAGGGGGCGATCGTTCCCGTCGACGACGATACCGACGATGACGTCGCTGCGCCCGAAGGGGTAAAGAAGACCGAGAAAACGGCGGTCATCCCCATCGACGACGAGACTGCCGATGAGGTTGTTGCGCCCGCAGATGACCAGGCTCCGGTGGCAGCATCTGTCGCTCCTGAAGAGGCGGCGGAGGCAGCCGAGGAGGAAGTGACCAAAAATGGCAAGGAAGATGCATGTGAGGAGAAGGCTCACGAGGAGTAGTAGGGTGTCGTTGCGTTGCGCTTTGCTTTGTCGGTCTTAGTTTATCCAAGTCAATAAGGAACGGTAAGGTGCTGAGTAGTGAATTTGGTCAGGTTTAAGGTTGTAATCCAAGAGTCCAGTCGATCCATATTACTGTCATGTAGTGTATTGCCTACAATAAAATCGTATCGTGTTGTGAAAAGGGAGCCTTTTTTTAAGTTATCACCGCACGAAAGAGAGCAAGAAAAAAACTGTAGCGCCGCCTCTACCTCCGCTTTATTCATAAGTTGGTTTCCCCTCCTCCGGCTAGCCTCCTCAGTGTTAGGAGGATTAGAAAAGCCATTATATGTAAAGAGTTTTTAATAAAAAATAGTATTTTTTTTTTTAGATTTTGTTAGTCGTCTTCTTTCTAGCATCCACTTAACTGGAGATTGCATTGTATACAATAAGTGATCTTGGATTCTTCATTCGATGACGAGATCCTTCACGACGTCAACGGTTGTGCTTGAAGATTATAATATTCTATGTATATGTCTTCAGATCTTGCTTCATGTTAATTTTGGATTTTTCTTTCTCATGGTTGCTGCGAGGAGGATTGTCCTTAAAATATTTTTATGGCGGCTACACCCTCAACAATGGTGATTCACACTCTCAAATCACCAGCGACGTCGACCAAGCCGTTTGATTGCTTTCCCCAAGCATGTTGGTGTTGGTCTCTTACCGATGTTCTATTTCGGTGGTGCTCTTTTGGATCTGGGTGGAGTCTCGGCGTCTCTTCCAATGTGCGTCTAGACGGTGTTAGAGTTTGGCTGCACCCAATAGCTTCGACTAGTGCTGGAAATACTATGGATAGTTTGTTTTCAAGAAACCACGTTCTTTTACTCATGTAACTAGATTTTCTATTAATAAAATGCGTGGTTGCTCCCAAAAAAAGATGTACGCATACACATCGCCTTGGCATTGCGGTTTACGTTAAAATTATAAAAACTGTTTTCAGTACTTACAGATTTTTGGTTTCATGTTTTTTTTAACTTTATTTTGTAATTGCTGAAAAGAGCTTGAATATCTCTACCACACTGTTCCCATATCAGGCGATTTTTTTTAAAATAATACGAAATAATTATTTAATTCCGGGACTATCACGCATTTTCAAATATTAACAAAAGTAGGACCCGGTCGGACTTCGGTGGGCCAATCGGATGGTAGCAGGCCGATTGCAGGTCGACGCTGTACCCGACCAACCGACAGCACCCTGTCGGTCCGCTGCAGGCCGATCGGACGGCAGCATCCAAAGTTGTGCATGCCCGGACGCGCGGCGCAGTCCCACGCTCGCTTCCTTTCCACGCGCTGCCGCAGAGACACGGGCCGGCCTCCTTTTCTCTCTTCTTCCTCCTCTCTTCTTCCCTTCTCTCTTCCCTGCACGCAAGAACAGCTCGAAACTTCACCATTTTTCGCAGATCCCTAGTGATTTAGCCGATAAAACTTCACCATTTTGCTGCTATTAGTTGAGGGAAGCCCGATCTACAGATGGGTTAGGTTTTGGAGACGATTGGTGGTGCTATTTAGCAGCAATGGTGATGAAGTGGTGGAGGTTGGTGGTGGTGTTAGGGGCTGAGCTGCTGCTGGTTCGTGGTGGTGCTGAGCTGCTGCGTGCTGTTCGTGCTGCTCGTGCTGCTGCAGTTGGAGAGGCTGCTCACGCTACAAGGGTAAACCCTAATCTTTGCATAGTAGTGTTAACTATGTAGGTTAATGTGCGGTGTTGTTGGTGTTAGTGTATTTATGTGATGTGTAGTAGTTACGTTTGTTGACGCGGATGGAAATTTTTTTAGGTGAGCAAAGATGACAGATGTAGTGAAGATAGTATTTTACTATGGTTTGGATAGTGTCCGATCAAATGAGATGGGAGTTGATCTGAGTGAGTTCAAGTATGTAGAGATGAATTTGACTGCCCCTAGAACATGGACAATTGAGCAGGTGAAGGACTGGTTGACAGAATGTTTCGGGCTTAATCCTGAAGTGCATACAGTGGGTGTGCATGCATTATGGACTAAGTCGTTATCAAACATTTTATGGTATCTGAGGCTTGTAGATGATACCTCTAAGTGGGTGAGCTGGTTAAAAGGGTCTGATAGGAGAGGAACTAACCCTGTGGCATTAGTTCTTCCGGTGGCGAAGGAGGTAGCGCCTCCTGAAGGCCGTTATGGTGTAGGAGGTGGTTACGAATCAGGCCATAGCAGTCAAGCACCGGGCGGTGGCGGTGGTTATGAATCAGGCCAGAGCAGTCAAGCACCCGGTGGTGGCGGTGGTTACGAGCCTGGACAGAGCAGTCATGCGGAAGATGTTTATGGTGGTCAGGGTGATGGTTACGTAGGAGAAGACGGTGAGGTTGATGGTGACGAAGAAAATGGATACATGCAGAACCAGATGGAAGAGGAAGATACAGAAGGTGAAAGTGATGCTGATGATTCTGATGGGTCTGATGATGGCGCGGAGGTGCCTATTCCTGGCAGATGGAATCAGAACTTTTCATCTGCAATGACAATCAACGATGGCCTTGATTCTAACTGGGAGTATCACCAGAATAATGTCGCCGTAGGGGCTATGTTTCCGTCCAAGCGACATGTGCAGGATGTAATAGTTAAGTGGGCAATGGCGACTCAAAGGTTGCTCAAAACAACCGTGTCATCTGGAAAATACCTGACGATGGAATGCCATGACATTAATTGTCCCGGAAGGGTGCATGGGTATGTTCCTAAGTATGACACAACATGGCGTGTGAGCGACTTTATAGCGCACACTTGTGAGCTTGCAAGTATCCGCAACGACCATTGCAACCTGTCGTCTAATCTGATAGCTCGGCTGCTGTACACTGAAATAGTGGAAGGGCAAGCCATGGGAGTAAGGGGCATAATTAAGAATGTGAAGAAGCATCATTTGTACAACATTTCTTATGGCAAGGCTTGGAGGGCTAAACAAAGGGCGCTGGAGATGAGATTTGGTTCGTTTCGAGACGCATACGACGCAGTTGTTCGTTTGTTGCGGACACTGCAGGAGAGGAACCCAGACACATATATAAACATCTAGGACTTGTTTTTTCCGGAGTACCCAACTTACAGGGTTCTGCATAGAGTTTTTTCTCGTTCGGTGTATGCATCGAATCTTTCAGGCATTGTCGACCCGTGTTATGTGTGGACGGCGCGTTTCTCACCGGTCAGTACAAGGGTCAAATCTTGACCGCCATTGGAATGGACGGAAACAATCAAATCGTTCCACTCGCTTTTGCATTCGTGGAGAGTGAGAACACCGAAAGCTGGTTATGGTTCTTCAGACAGTTGAAGATTTCAATTGTGAAGGAGACGCCGAATGTTTGCATCCTTCATGACAGACATGCAAGTATACTGAAAGCTGTTAAGACACCCAAAGAGCCAGGGCAAGAAACGCCATGGATTGACATTCAGAGCCGTTGGTGCATGCACCACCTGGGGGCCAATTTTTACACACAATTCAGGAACAAGAACCTTATGAATCTCTTCAAGAAGCTGTGCATCCAGAACCAGCAGTGGAAGTATAATTTTTTGTGTACCAAACTCCAGGAGTTCACGAAGCAACAAGTTGTGCAGAGGAAGGCAGCACGAGATGCAAACATAGTAGCACATATGCAGGCAGTTACAGCACAAACAGCAGTGGTAGAAGCACCAGTTTACGAGGAACCCCAAGGTCTGTGTGATTTGCCAGGATTTGACCCGCCCGGAACAAGGAGAAGGGAGGGAAGGCAGATTAAAAACTTTGAGCAGTGGATAGAGCACGAGCCTACGGAGAGGTGGTCCTTGTTGCACGACACACATGGAGCTAGATACGGCGTCATGACAACCAACCTCGCAGAATCGTATAACTTTGTGCTGAGAGGCAACAGGGCTTTGCCACTTACAGCAATAGTAGAGGGTATTTTCATGGGCACAGTTAAATATTACAGAGAGAGACGCGAGAAGGCGCAGATTCATATGGTGAACAACCCAGGCACACCGTATTGTTCGAAGATTATGGAGTACATGCATAAGAAGAAGGAGAAAGCTAGACATCTCGCCGTTGTTCCCATTGGGAATGTGGAAAGAAGGTTTGAAGTCCGCTTACCTACAGATAGGTTCGGGTGTGGGAATCCGCAGAGGACGCATGATGTGAAAATTGGCAGTGAAGAATGGCCAACGTGCGAGTGCACATGCAACAAACCAAAGTTGCTTCATCTTCCTTGCTCGCATGTGCTAGCTGTTTGCGGTGTCCTTGGGATGCCGGAAATCTCGTTCGTCTCTCTGTATTACCTTAAGGAGGCCGTGCTGAACACCTGGACTGGAGAGCTGCAAGGATTTCGGTCATTGGAAAATTTCAACACTGTAAACCCTGCTAAAAGGCGATATATCCCACACCCGACGCTACTGAGGACAGGCATCGGTAGAAGGTCGTCGCAACGCATCCGAAATGATATGGATGAATCTGAAGCAGGGGGGCCAACGAGATAATGTTTCCTATGCAATGAATTGGGTCACTGGGACACTAATTGTCCAACCTTCGGCACTGGCACAGCAAGAAGGGGGCAGCGAGGCACAAGGGGACGTCGCGGGAGGGGAAGAAACTAGTTCGCAACTTCTTTGCAACTTTATGTAGTGAACAATGAATTTGTAATAAGTACGAAACTACTTTGCAATTTGAAATGTGAACCTATCTTATTGTACATTTATGTATTGAACAATGAATTTGTAATAAGTATGGAACTACTTTGCAATTTTATTATGGTCATGTACGTTACAATAATTTATATCCGTATTATGTCATTTTGGTTTTGCAACTATGTTATCATTTGTAATGAGTAATAACGAATGTTTTGTTGTTTACAGAAATGGCAGGAAGATCATTGCTCAATAGGGACATTGAGAGGGCGCACCGTGCGGCCAAGCTAGAGGCCAACCCTAATAGCTTGTCACCAATGGTGACACGCGGGGGTAATCAAAATTGGCAGATACACCCCGGTTGGGTTCAGAGGTATGTGCGATTTATTTGATACATTCAATTTGAAGTACTGGCACATACTAATTGGATTCTTATATGAATTTGTAGGTTGAAGTGGGCTGGACTTCTACCTTTTGCACGGTTGGTTGAGGCCACTAGGTCAGAGGTCATCGGTGAGCGAGTAGGCACACCGATCAAGCGCCTTCAGCAGGACCACTCCCTACTGACCAACCTGGTGGATCGGTGGAGGCCCAAGACACACACGTTCCACTTTCGATGGGGAGAGATGGCCCCTACTCTCCAGGACGTGTCTTTCTTACTGGGCCTACCGTTGGCGGGTCAGCCCATAGGCCCGCTGGCAAAACCAGTGCTTTGGGATCAAGAAATGTCTGCACGTTTTGAGGGAACTCGTGCGGGCCAGACTGAGTTTCTCTGTGAGGACCACGGTCCAAAGTGTGACTGGTTACTCAACTTCGAGGTAACCATTGTTATAACAAATTTATTTATGATTATTGCGTTGTTATAACTAACATCTTTTTTTTCATGGTTGTAGGTTTCACAATTCACACCGCCGATGAGTGAGGCACAGATCACTAGGAGTCTCGAGGCGTACATATTGTGGCTGCTTGGGAAGGTCATGTTCACAGAGAACCATCAGACCACCATCAGCAGGCGCTTCATCCCCATTGCACTGGAGATAGCAGAGGCACAAACCGCCGACGACATCATACAGCGGAGTTGGGGTTCCGCGGTTCTAGCATCCACATACCGAGGTTTGTGCAATGCTTGTACACTTGTCTCCCCCAAGTCTGGGCTTCTTGGCTGCCCACTGTTCTTGCAGCTGTGGTCCTGGGAGAGGTTCCCGATTGGTCGGCCAGACATAGATGCTCAGCGGTTCGGGGCAAACGAGTTGGATGATCCGGACCACATTGATATGCCTACTTTCGGCATACTTTGGACACGTCGCGAGGTATGTAGACTGTCGAACATAGTTCTTTCGTAATTTATAGTTTTGCATGAGTACTGACTATTTCTCTCTGCAGAGACGATTTGCTCGCGACCAGGTCAGGAACTGCTACCCTGCATTCACCGAGCAGTTCGACGTGCTCGATGATAGGGCGGTGATCTGGCAGCCCTATATGGCCGCCGCCGTGCATGCAAGGTACCCCGACGGGATCTCTAACCTCTGCTATAGAGATTGTGCGTACTGGATGACACAGTCGAAGATCATCTTCCATGTGTCCGTGGAGATAATGGCCCAGCAGAGGATCATGAGGCAGTTCGGCTCTCGGCAGCTGGTCGATCCTCCACCACCGATAGCACCTCTCCCTGCCTACGTCCACAAGTAAGTTCTGAGCATCGCTAAGTTTAAGACTGTTCATCATGGTTCAGCTTACTGACACAATTATTTTCTGTAGGTACAACAGGAAGGGTACTAGCCACTCCTCGACATGGTGGCTTCAGCGCGTTGGCTTGTATGTTGCTGAGTGGGATGGCGCGACAACACACGTCTGGCCGAACGATGAGCAGTTTGACCCACAGGAGTTTGACGCATATCTGCAGAGGTACACCGCAGCCACGCGAGTGCGCCTCATCCCGCCGACTGATCCAGCTGAGGCGCCACCGACGTCTATGCACGATATGTACCCGACTCAGTCCACAGCCGGTAGTCGACAGCATGCGGTACGTACAACTTTCTATTCCACCATCATACTTGTCGTTTATCTATTGGGTTCTACGATTTATAGGCTACCATCATTTTTCAGGGTCAGCTGACTGCAGATTTACAGGATGAAGTCGCTCGGTACACACGTCAAGTGTCCAGTGCGCCTCTTCTACAGCGTGACCAACATGTGTCCTAGTTGAGGCGACTCGAGGACAAGCTACGCGGGATCTACTCGGCTATCACGTGCAGCCGTAGTTCCGACGTCGTTCAGCGCCACCTCCTTCCACCGCGACCCTCCAGACAGCAGCAGCGACGGCCACATCTCACACTGACCGCGACACCAGACCACCGCCTCCCGACCGGGCAGGAGGTTCGTCGTGGCAGCAGCACACTCCTTCCGTCGACGACTTTCAGTACCAGCACGGATCACGGCCTCGTCTCACGCCGACGGCGACACCCAGACCACCACCTCCTGACCAGGCAGGAGGTTCGTCGTGGCAGCAGCAGCATCACACTCCTTCCTTCGACGACTTGCAGTACTATCAGCAGCAAGCTGCTTTCGACCAGTGGCAGCAGGATACACACAGGGTATGTACTATTCTATATATTGTGTTCCATATAGACTATACTCCACTTAGTTTGACATCACTTATGTTTCGTGGCACAGGATACACGCAGCACACTGCGTCCAATCCTTCATGGGGAGCTAGTGATCGGGATCCGAGCACATGGAGTATTACAGCACGCGAGAACTATGTTGGTATGCAGACTCCTCCACCAGAGCCCACACAGGAGACACAGTACGACCCCGAGTCCGGTTCCTGGATCCCTGCTCGCATAACCAGGCCCCGGACAGGTTCGGTTGGACACCCCGTGCTACGCCGCCCCCACGAAACACCAGACACCGTCCATAGTTTCAGACATTTATGTATCTATGTATCAGACATTTATGTATGCACCACCTACGTATCAGACTTTATGTATGAACTATGTATGAATTATGTATCTAGCGATACTCGTGCCAACCCTAAGCATCATGCGAACGAAGGAAATACATCCATGCAATTAATCGGGTATTAGCAAGCCAGTTGGGGTGTAGCAGTCCAGTTGGTCTCTAGCAGTCCAGTTGGTCAGCTATGAACCAACGAGGCTGACATTTTGGGTCCGATCGGCCTGCTGCCGGCCGACCGAGTCTCACTTTTGGAAATTTTTGAAAATCTCGTGTGATAGTCCTAGAATTAAATAATTAATTCGTATTATTTTAAAAAAATTCGCCCCATATCAGTCGGCGATGAAATTGAAGTCTTGCGTATCGCTTTCCTCCGCGGAAACAAACACTAGACGGGACGTCGCGCCACTGCCACCGCCACTCCCCGGCGCCGCCGGCTGGAGCGCCGCCGTCCGATGCCCCCGCCGAGGACCACCTTCACCGCGCCTCACCACCAAGTCATCCGCCTCCTCGACTCCCACGACCTCCCCGCCGCGGCGCGCCTGGCGGCCGCGCACCCCTCGTCCCCCGTCTCCCTCGCCGCCGTCCTGCTCCGCCACCCGCCGCCCCGCCTCGGATACTGCCTCCACGCCCGCGCCGCGCGCGCAGGTGTCCTCGCCGACCGCTACGTGGCCAACGCCCTCCTCGCCTTCTACCTCCGCCTCCCGCGCCACCTCCCGCACGCGCTCAGGGCGTTCGACGACCTGCCTCGCCGCGACGTCGTCGCGCACTCCTCCATCCTCGCCGCGTTCCTGCGCGCGGGGCTTCCCCGGCGCGCGCTCCACTCCCTCAGGTCCATGGTCGCCGGCGCCGACGGCGTCTCGCCCAGCGCCCACGCGCTCTCGGCCGCCGTCAAGGCCTGCGCCATGCTCCGCGACCGCAACGCGGGCGCCTGCGTCCACGGGAGCATCCTTGTCCGGGGGTTTGACGACGACGACATCGTGCTGAGCGCGCTAGTGGACATGTACGGCCACACGGCCTCACCAGGTGACGCGCGGAAGGCGTTTGAGGAAATGTGCGCCCCCGATGGGATATGCTACACCTCATTGATATCAGCCTTCGTGCGGAACGACTGGTTCAAAGAGGCTGTGAGGTGGTTCCGGACTATGGTCATGACGCGTGGAGTCGAGCCGGACGGCTGCACGTTTGGTTCGATGATGACAGCGCTGGGGAACTTGAGGAGGATCAGTCAAGGCCGCGAGGCGCATGCCCAGGTAGTCACCCGTGGCCTATGTGGTAATAATGTGATCGTGGAGAGCAGCACGCTGGACATGTACGCCAAGTGCGGGATGATGCTGGAGGCGCGCAAGGTGTTTGACAGGATGCAGGTCAGGAATGCGGTTTCATGGTGTGCGTTGCTCGGAGGGTACTGCCAGAACGCGGAGTACAAGAAGGTTCTCGCGCTATTTCGGCAGATGGATAAGGAGTACGATGACTTGTACAGTTTGGGGACTGTTCTGAGGGCATGTGCTGGTCTATCTTCTGTGAAGCCAGGAAAAGAGATCCATTGCCGGTTTCTGAGGAACGGTGGCTGGAGAGACGTGGTTGTTGAGTCCGCGCTTGTAGACCTATATGCAAAATGTGGCGCTCTAGACTACGCTTACAGAATTTTCGAGGCGAGCAGTGTCCGTAATACGATTACTTGGAATGCCATGATTTGCGGCTTCGCTCAGAATGGCCATGCCGAGGGAGCGATCAATCTGTTCAATCGGATGGTCCGGGAAGGAGCCAGGCCTGACTACATCAGTTTCATTGGTGTTCTTTTTGCATGTAGTCATACTGGAATGGTTGAGCAGGGACGGAACTACTTCAACTCTATGAGCAAGGACTATGGCATTGCCCCTGGAATCGAACACTACAATTGCATTGTTGATCTTCTCAGCAGAGTACAACTGCTGGAAGAGGCTGAAGATCTGATAAATAAGTCGCCCTTCAGAGATGATTCGTCCTTGTGGGCAGCAATCCTTGGCGCTTCTGCCACGCATTCTAACCCAGATGTAGCAGAAAGGGTTGCCAAGAAAATGATGGAGCTAGAGCCTCAGTACCACTTGAGCTACGTTCTTCTTGAAAATGTGTACAGAACAGTTGGACGGTGGGAAGATGCTTCAGAGATAAGGAAGTTGATGCAATCAAGAAAGGTGAAAAAGGAACCTGGGACGAGCTGGATTGATGTAAACAGAAGTAAATTACATGTATGGAATGGTAAAGGCTCACCTTCAGAACTTGTTGCCTCTGAGGACATCCTCACAGATGACAGAAGCCCATAACATTGTTATGTGTTTCTTCTGGTTTGTTGGCGATGATGTCCTCTGATTGGTGCTCATGAGTCATTCTGAGCCGGATTTTGGGATGAATTTAAGCAGTGTTCCCAAAAGGCTCTACTTGCAGGGGTGAAAATTGACACCAGGTGGCATCTTACAAAGTCCAGCCTGTAAATTGATTGAAATCGTGAATAATTTGCTCAGCGAATATAGTCTTGTGTGCTTGGCGGCATATGGTTTTTATGGGTGCAGTGCCAGAGACTTGTTAGAAAGGCCAGGCTTGGACGTATGGGATGGCCTCAGCCAGCATGAACACAAAAGTGGAACTGTCAGGCAAGCTGTCCACATGTTGGCCTCTTTTTCTCCCCTGATCTCTGCTTAGAGAGATGAAATGCTTGCTTCCAGTACTTGCGGATAGCATAGTTAGTAGCATTTAACCTGTTATTAATCCATCTGCAAAGGCTTTTGGGATTGCTTTGTGTACTTTCTTCAGAGGCATCTGTGTGTCTTGAGCTTGAATTCATCTTCGACATGCATGACATATACAATAATCTCAAATCAGCTTCTGCGTTTTACGCTTGGTTTGAACGCAATCTTGCTTTTTGATATTGCAACTTTTTTCGATATAGTTTGTTGTTCATTGACAGGCTCCTTTTGGTGATAATGTGAAAGTAGCCAGTGTTTGCATGGTACTGAAGTGAAGTGAATACTATTGTTGGTCATAGCAAATAACAATGATTAACGCATGTACATAAGATCAAGGTTGTATTGTCTGGCAGTTCAAAAAACAAAAGGTTGTATTGTTTGGCATCACAACTCTCTTCCATGCCACAAAGAAAATGTTAAGGTTTAGCCTTAGATAACACAATTTGGTGAACTTCTAATACAACTGACATGTGTTCGACAGTTTGAGAAAGAAAGCTTAATAATACTTAAGAATGACATGAATTGAAGCATATGGACATATGCTAATGCACAAGTTCTTGATCGATGTGTTTGTACTTCTCGATTTCTGCACTTAATTCTAATGATATTGATGGATTCAGATAATGCCTGATGGCTGAATTTATTAGGATTTTAGTAGAACTTGTCTGAACCATAGATGAAAGAAGTGATGTTTAGCTCATTGTCATCGAGAATATTTGTTTTGTTTTGTTTTTGCTTAATTTCCCCATTTTCCAGGCTCTCTAGCACGATGAGCTCTGTGGAGCTTGACCTGATCACATCACTTGTGTATATGACAGAGAACATGATCTATGCTAGGAGAGAGAACTCTTACCCTGCGACCAGTCGCAACTGGTGTAGCAGAAATATTGAATAAGTGGAGCTTATTGGTAAGTACTAATATGATGATTGATGACCTTACCTACTTCATTTGCATAATTAATCTTCTGTAGCATGGGTATGTCAGATGTACTTTTATTAGACGGAATATGTCAGGTGTACTAGAAGGGACAACTCAGGGACATACATGGCCTACCTACGTCTATGCTTTGTCTTAGGTTTAGTCCAGGCTCCAGCTGTTAAACTTCTAGTTTTCATAGTAAATCTCTGGCAATCAGAACTTGTGGTTTGCTACAAAGACTAGCGAGCTACATCTAGTCCTATGTTTGCCTGCTCATTTAGGTCCTGACTTGATTTTCGCTTGGGTTGCTCCATTTCATCAGCCACCAGTTGGTGCTACGTGCTGGATTCAACCAGGACAATGGTAAAATTCAGCTGCTCTCACCTTAAAGATGAAGCCAAACTGACGATAACTCCCCGCCCATCCAGTGCCTATAATTTCTGAACAGATCAAGAAAGTTCTACTGTTGGTATATTTCGACCTGAGTCTGCCGATTTGGACTTGTGCCTCAATTGGTCGAGTTGAGTAGTTGACTATGGCAAGCCGAGACCAGTGCTGCACTGTTCAGGCCATGGGCACAGGACAGTGGAGTTGAGACTTCAGAGTTGAGAGCTCTGTCCTGAACTTAATTTCTCCATCTTCCGGGCTCTCTAGCGCTCTGAGCTCTGCAGAGCTTGACCTGATCACATCAATCGTGTATTTTTTAATTTCGAGAATGAATCAATCGTGTATATGACAGAGGATGATGCTCTATGCTAGGAGAGAGAACTCTTACCCTGCGTCGCCCTTATTGGTAAGTACTCATTTGCATAATTAATCTTCTGTAGCATGCATGTACTTTTCTGTAGACGGAATATGTCATATGTACTAGAAGGGACAACTGAGAGATATGCATGGCCTACCTATGTCGATGCTTCATCTTAGGTTTAGTCCAGGCCTCCAGCTGTTAAATGTGCACTCCTAGTTTTTGTGGTAAATCTGTTGCAAACATAGCTTCTTGTTTGCTATAACGGCTTGCCTTCATTTACATCCTGACTTCATTTATGCTTGGGTTTCTCCATTTTTCATCAGGAATCAGCCTGGGTGCTGGATCCAGCCAGAAGCATGGTAAAATTTCAGCTTCTCTCGCCTTTCGGATGAAGCCGAAACCGATGAGAACTCCCCGCACATCCAATTCCTATAATTCCATAACAGATCAAGAAAATTCCAGCGTTAGTACATTTCAATGTGAGGCTGTGCCAATTTGGACTTGTGCCTCAACTGGCTCCAGTTGATTCTGGGAAACGGAGACCGATGCTGCAGTATTCCTGCCATAGGCACAGGAAACCTGATCTATGAGTGGGTTGCTCCATTTCATCAGCCACCAGCTGGTGCTACATGCTGGGTTTAGCCAGAAGCATGGTAAAATTTCAGCTGCTCTCACCTTAAAGATGAAGCCAAACCGACAGAGAACTCCCCGCCCATCGAGTGCCTACAATTTCTGAACAGATCAAGAATGTTCTACCATCAGTACATTTCGAACTGAGTTGCCGATTTGGACTTGCCTCAACTAGGTCGAGTTGACCCTGGGAAGCGGAGACTGGTACTGCAGCGTTCAGGCTATGGGCACAGAACAGTAGAGTTGGGACGTCAGAGTTGAGAGCTTGGTCGTGAGCTTAATTTTTCCATCTTCCAGGCTCTCTAACACTATGAGCTCTGCGGAGCTGGACCTGATTGCATCACTCGTGTATATGACAGATAGGAGGACGATGCTCTATGCTAGGAGAGAGAACTCTTACCCTGCGTCACCTGTGACCAATCGCGACTGGTGTAGCACAAACATTGAATAAGTGGGGCTATTGGTAAGTACTAATATGATGATTTGATGACCCTACCTCATTTGCATAATTAAATCCTCTGTAGTATGCATGTACTTTTCTGTAGATGGAATAAGTCAGATGTACTAGAAGGGACAACTAAGAGACATACATGGCCCAATGCTTCATCTTAGGTTTAGTCCAGGCCTCCAGCTGTTAGACGTGCACTCCTAGTTTCTCAAGTAAATCTCTGGCAATCGTAACTTCTTGTTGCTATAACGGCTAGTTAGCTACTTCCAGTCCTATGTTTGCCTGCTCATTTACGTCCTGACTTCATTTCTGCTTGGGTTTCTCCATTTCATCAGCTTGGGTGCTGGATCCAGCCAGAAGAATGGTAAATTTTAGCTGCTCGTGCCCTCCGGATGAAGCCAAAACCGATGAGAACTCCCCATGCAGGCGCATCCAGTGCCTACATTTTCTAACAGATCAAGAATTTTGTACCGTCTGTGCATCTCGACCTGAGGCTGTGCCGATTTGGACTTGTGCCTCAACTGTCTCGAATTGACTCTGAGAAACGGAGACCGATGCTACAGTGTTCATGCCATGGGCACAGGAGAGTGGGGTTGAGACTCCAGAGTTATGAAAGTCTGGTCCTGGGCTGGGCTCTGAGATACTGTCGGCAGGCAGGTACAGACTGCAGAACCTAGTGAGATCTGCAGCATGATAGAGTTGAGATTTCAGCTCAGTTGAGAGTGAGCTAGAGTGACTGACAGCGAGGAATATACCTGCCCGTGGTAGCAAGCAAAGGCCAAGATTAGGTTGGATGAGGCGAGCATGCCATGTGCCGATCCAGTTAAAAAGTGTGAACCTTTATTTCAGGACCCATCCGACATTCTTTCCTGGTAATTTTCTTCTCAGAACGCTAAGCTCACTCGCGGCTGCAACCCCCTGCCGACAGATTTGTGCACCTGAACCGTGTACGAGCACCACTGGTGCAGAAGTCGACAGAGGTGGTTCGACTGTCTGTTCTGTACTTCCCTGATCATAAATCGACTGAGAGTGGCAGTCAGTCAATGTGAACGGATGTGATGGATGATTATCTAGTTACTGGTTTAACATCTGGATGGCTGTGTTAATAAGATCTTCTCCTTGCGATTTTTTTAGCCGCCGTCTCTCTTCCAAAACCCTAGACACCACCTCCATTATCCATTGGTTTCCTCTCCTCCAGCCAGCCTTGCCGGCGTCACGAGGGGCGGGGAACCTGGTCTATGGGTCGAGTTTTCCAATAGAAGTAGTTGTTTTTTCAAATTTTAATAGAAGTAGTTGTTCAATAGATAAGTTTAGGGTTTTGGTCACCGTCTTCCTTTTGTCACTCGTGCCGATGGAGACGACATCATCTTTAATAAGTAGCCTTCGGCATTTTGTTCGACGACGAGACATCCTTCCCGATATCAATGGTGGTGTTGCAAGATCAATGATGGTGTAGACTGACACTGACGGTCAGATTGAACCGGACACCGGATGCAGACTGATATGTGACTGTAGCGGAACACTGCAGAGTTAATTAGATCACCGTTTCTTGCCGGATGGAGAAAATTACAAAAAAACCACCACATATCAGGCAGTCGTTTCAAAAAGCAACCTCTATTCGAATTGTTTTCAAAAAATCACCACTCTACGGTTAACACGTTGCAAGGTGCACTGATTCACGTCCGAACCGATTTTAATCACGAAACTGACGAATCAGGCCCACTGTCAGGTCTACGTGGCACAGCATAGACGGTGCGCGTTAGCGTCCGTTAACGGCGCGGCCTGTACCCTAACTTCCACCGTTCCGACAGGGTTGGAGGCAGTCCCCCTCAGTTGTCCCTCTCCCGCTGACTCAGGAAAACCATGGCGGCGGCGAATTCATCCGGCCTGACCTCACCGGTCGGCGGCGCAGGAGCTGGAAGAGAGGGTGGCGTTGAGGGAAATGGTGGCGACGGCGAGTTAGCCAATTCGGGGGGGCCTACTCTCGGTGGTGGATTCGTCCGACCTCACCTCAGTTGCCACCACCGGAGCTGGAAGAGACGGTGCCGTTGATGGTGAGGGCGGCGCCGGAGCTGGAAGAGAGGATGGCGTTGACGGCGAGGTTGCCGATCTGGGAGGCCAGGTCGCGGCGGACGTGGATTGCTGCGGGAGCTCAAATCCGTCGACCCTGATGCTTTATTCACCGGAGAAAGCAGCCGCCACCGCCGTGGCCAAGGTTTGGAAGGAGAATCCTGCCTCCAGCAGCCGTTTCACATCTGGATTCCTCGGCGGCATCGAGTAAGTACTTCCTTTCTCACATATTTTGTTCTTTCTGTCAGACATAGTGTGTAACATATTTGTCCTAGGGAAAATAGAGAATTAATTGTTCTTCCTCTCAATATTTGTAGTCTAGATGACGAAATTTGGGATGTAAGGTTCAATTTAGATGGACAGGACAATTTAGAACGATGTTTAGGCCGATCAGACATCACATATCTGAATTTGTTAGCTATAATTGAGTTAGAGGGGTATGGAATCAATGACTTCATGTATTTTGTGAAAGAAAAGGACATAGGGGTTGCTGGAATGGAGGTAGTGGATGGAATGAGTAAAGTGGAGCAAATGATTGAGCTATATGAGGAGAAGAAATGCATAAATATCAGTGTTATTAAGAGAGGTAGATCTGTACATCAACAAACCAGCAGTAGAAGAGCAAATTCCTATGTCAGAAATAGGTTACCCTGTTATTTACACAGTGGATGATGATGATGTGGTTTTACCTAGCCAGGAAGATGAGGATGTCAGAAATATCCTTCTTTGCCCTAATGACCTCAGCCTGTGTTTTCTGCAACTGCTTCAGCTCAGCAACCTCCTTCTTTAGCTCATTAATTTCATCAGCAGCTCCTGAAGTTATCAACTTATAATTTCTCTCCACCACTCTTTTCTCAGTCTCTTCTGCAAATTTCTTCACATCAACTAGCAGGCTTGCATACTTCTTCTCAATCTTGTTTTTCTCTACAGCAAGCTCCTCAACAAATCTGGCATGCTCTAACTTGTCAACAATTCTACCTGAATTGCTAGAGTAGTACATTCCCCATAGTTTCTTCAAAGCATTTTGTAGTGGCTCAGGCCACTCAGTATCTACCCATGCATGGAAGCCACAGTTCATAACATGCTGCATAAAAATGAGCACAATTAGGGAAATTATGTATATTATGCTGCAGTAAATATATATCACTCCATGTACTCAATCTATATTTCTACACATACATAATAATACCATGTTGCACTTAATTTATATCAACTGGAAAAGAAAATGGTTTAGGCATAAATAATTTCAAATATGCTGCCAACAAATGGTTCACATGCTATGGTTCAATTACATAGATTTTTGCTATGAAATTACAAAATATACAGACAATTGCTATGGTTATATTACAGAGTATTACACACATATAATTACACACTACAATTTTCTAGGGTTGAGGCATACAGATATTTCTATGGTTCATCGGCAAAAAATAACACTCACATTTTCAATGGAGCAGAGGTAGAAACGACGCCCAGTGTTCGTCCCTTCAAAGGTCACACATCTCACCGGCTCAAGGTTGTGGACACGGCATCGTTCGCCAGATCCCACGGCCAATCCGTGAAATGTAGGTTCCTCAGTAGTATCAGGAGCATAGTCGATGTCATTGAACTCCTATTGAGCAAAAATGCAAATGGAATCGAAGTAAATGACCAATGCATAGAAATCCCCAAATTCTACCCCAAATCGGAAACCCTAGAATTCAAATCGGCCACTTACAGGGAGCCTCTCTGAGCTCGTCGACCCATCGTGCCAGCTCGGCATCGCCTCCCTCGTCAGTGCCTCGCGTGAATAGCGACAAGTCTACAGGCGGCGGCGCTGCTCCAGTGCGGCGACGGCGACGAGCAAAAGCTCACTGGCTAGGGGAGAGTGAGCTGGTCAACTCCACGCGATCCGTCCATAAAATACGACCAAGTGGTGGGCCCCACTGCACCGTTAACGGTTGTCAACGGCGCTCCCACCGCACCATCTATGATGTGGCCCGATTCATCAGTTTCTTGATTAAAATCGGTTTGGACGTGAATCAGTGCACCTTGCAACGTGTTAACCGTAGAGTGGTGGTTTTTTTAAAACAATTCGAATAGTAGTTGCTTTTTAAAACGACTGCCTGATATGTGGTGGTTTTTTGTAATTTTCTCTGCCGAATGATAGGGAAGGTTGCTTTTAGTCACTGTGGGAGAGAGAGTAATGTAGTAGCTCATGAGCTAGCTAGCTTTAGTTTTAATTTAGCTTCTTCTTGTAACTAGGTCGATAAACCCCCTAGCTTCATTCGGCAAGCTCTCCTAAACGATGGAACTATTCTTTGCTTCGAAGCAACAAGTTTTAGACGCATACTTTTCCTTACCAGGATACCTGAGGAGGATGGAAGATTTTTAATGAGGCGGATGTTATGTTTTACCTAAAAAAACATTTCAGAACATGCCTGGAGGAAGAAAGAGCAGTGTGGAGGAAGACGCTCGGCGTCCAGCTCTAAAGCCTCGGCCTCCTCTGCCATACCCAAAAGAAAACCAACACATGGGTCCGTCCATGTCCATGGCCATCATCAAGGCCACCGCACCGCGGCGTGTGCTCCCCCTCTTCTTCCCCACGGATCCGCCAATCAAATGCCCGCGCCTTTACACAAAGCTGCACCGGGCCAAAGCACGCAGAGAGAGAGAGAGCTTTGCCTGTTTTGGATTTACCCCAACTGCTCAGTCCATGGCCGCTGACGCAGTCTCGCTATAAGGGGACGGCCACAGCTCAGCTCACGCGCCGTCCTGTCCATCACTGTGGATCAGCCGGTGAGCGAGTGACGACCTTGTCAGTGTGACGCGGCGTGCCCCGCTGCAAGAGATGGGCCTCGCCGGCGGCATTGTCCGGAGGGTCCTCTCCAAGAGCCCCTGTAGCTCGGGCGGCGGCGCAGCCCACGGCGTGAGTGCATTCTTGACTGCAGCTCGTGGAGTTTGCGGTTCCTGAAATGACAACAATGGCGTTGCACGCGAACGATTTCTTGCAGGAACGGAGCCCTGGCGACCGCAAGAGGAGGTGGAGCTCTCTCCGGCTGTACCTCTGCGGCGACGAGGCCGGCGCGGCGGCTGTCGACCAGGAGGAGGAGGACGACGACGATGATGACGGGACGGTTGTCTCCGCCGGAAGCTTCGAGACTTGCCCGATGGCTCGAGTTCCGGGGGCAGATCAGCACGGTGGTGCGGACAGCAGCAATCCTGAAGAGCCTCGGCATCGGATTGGTGGAAACGCCGTGGGCGACGGCGTGTCGACGAGGCCGGTCGGCGAGGAGGAGGCGGCGACGCTGATCCAGTCCGCGTTCAGGAGATTCATGGTGCGTTCCTGAATAAACTGTGCACTCATAGCACGAACTGCGTCGAGCTGCTCATCGTTTTGCCACTTGTCGGCAGGCAAGGAGGCGACTGTTGCAGGAGGTGCTGAGACGGAGCTCGGGGCAGGAGGGCTGCTACGCTGAAGAGGAGCCCGCGACCCCCGCCTCGGCGTCCATCGCGGCGTCGGTGGAGGTCCAGGTCGGGGAGTCCCTCAGCAACCTCCGGCTGAGCGACGACGGCGGCGCGTCGCCGACGCCGTCGGCGCAGCACCGGGCCAGCCAGAAGACGCGGCCACCGCAGGTCTTCAGAGCCAAGGTACCGCACAACTGCTGTTTGTCGCAGAAACATGAGTGACACAGATCAAGTTCAGCGTGGTGACACTTTGGTTTGTTGATCGTTGCAGGAGGAGTGGGACGACAGCACGCTGAGCTCCAACGTGCTGCGGATGAGGATCCAGAGCAGGATGGAGGCCACCACGCGGCGGGAGCGAGCCCTCGCATACGCCTTCTCCCAGCAGGTACGCACATCGCATTACACTGGTGGAGCTCTGAATTCTCAGGCAACGATCGTCGATCCAGTAGTGTAAAATTGAGTTCCATAGCTAAGTGCCGACGGTGCGTTTTTGTCGCGGCTAGCTGAGGAGCGGCGGCGGCACAAAGAAGCGATCGTCGCGGTCGGAGCAGGGGGACTTCAACGTGGGCTGGAGCTGGCTGGAGCGCTGGATGGCGACACGGCAGGCCGAGCCAGGCGCCGACGACTCTGCGAGCAAGAACGCGACGGACGCCGGGTCGGCGGTAGCCGGGCGGCGGGTGGTGGTGCCGGTGAGGAGGCGGCAGGACGTCGCCGCCGTCGAGGAGAAGGAGAGCTGCGGGTCCAACAGCGTGTCCGCCGCCGTCAGCTTCGACGGGTCCAGCGCCGGCGGCCGGAGCGGCAGCCTGAGCTGCTACAGGCCCGGCAAGAACAACCGCCTCCGGGGCGCCCGGAACCTGCCTCGCCGGAAGGTGGCCGCGGCCGCGTCAGACCACGGCCTCCAAGCGAGATCACACAAGGTAACGATCAAATTCCCTGAATTTACAACCATGATCAGCATTATCCTGTACTGATCCAAGAACTGCGAAATGTTGTGCCATGATCAATCAATCAAGGTGAGCAAGAAGGCGCGGCAGAGAGAGCAGAAGCAGCTGCAGAAGGATCATCAAGCCGAGGCCAATGTGTACGATCCCCGCCAACCTCCAACGGATTACTGAAACCCAGACGCTCGACGAATGATGTACATAGCTTAATCCAAATCCAGATTGCTGTGTGCGCTTGTGTTTCCATGATTTTTCTCTTCTTTCCAGTTGCCTGGTGTTAGAATTTTCAATGATTGCTAAAATGTAAAAGTAACTACGTAGCTGCTAAATAAAGTATGCAGATCAGAAAGCAAGGAGATATATTGCACAATCCCAGTTTTCCATAGCATTCGATCTACAACACAAGACGAACATCCATCCAGTCAAACCACGGTCAATCCCTCCACGACTATGTCATTCCACTTGCTCCACCCAGCTAAAGCTAAGCTAAGCTCTATAATTTTCCAGCTACTGCACAAATATATTTCTGCCACATTGGCACCGAGAAGCCATGTGTCAAGTTGAAGAAGCCTGCGAAGCCACATCATCCTTGGCGAGGGAGACATAGTTCACAGGCGCCGACGGCCTGACTGTCTCCCTCCGCCCATCCCGGCTCGCCGACCTACCACCGCTCTGCAGCACCGATAGCCTCCGGTTTGGCGTGCCATTCACCGCGCCGCCGTTCGCCCGAGGCCCAGGCAACTTCTTCGCCGACTGGGGCCGGGCTGGGCTCGGTTTCGAGCCGAACAGCTTCTCCTGCTCGGCAGCTAGCTGGTCGTTTATCTTCTTCTGGTCCTGGAATGGCAGATAGAAAGGTTGAGTATGGGATTTGTGGAGATTATTACCAAAACCAACTATCATACAAGACAAAGGAATGGCATAAAGGAATACCCTCATTCTCCGCTTCTCTTCCTCTTTTTCCTGTCTCAGGATTCTGTACTCATCCAGCATTGCAAGAAGAGCGACACCATCGTAGGTGAACGCTGTGCGGCGCTCTTGTTCCCAAGCCTGGGTCTTCACCACCAGCATGTCAACAATAGCTGCAGCAAACAGTCACCAATGTTCATGAAAAGTTAAATCATGTTAGGAATAGCATTGACTTCCCATCGACTATCATGGAAGCTACGAGCGCCACATGTAATGTGATACAATTCCCATGGAGAAACAGTTTTGAGAACATACCTGGAATTTTATTAACCAAAAGACGAGCTTTTTCTGCACGTTTAAGGTTCAGATGTGCGCCTCTAGTTGCACTGTATCTGTTATCATCCTGCCAATAAGAGAACATCAATTTAAGCGTCCACGGTAAAAAAAAAAGTGCTGGATAAACAATGCTAGTTGATTGCAGAATATAATCAGAAGAACAATGCTAAAGGAACACGAAATTCTCCATTTCAGCCATTAAAACCAAGACAGAGAACAGTTAAGGTAACACATTTTGCATACCCGGCTATAGTCTTCAAGCCAGCTCTCTTCTTCACATGCTAACATCCACCTGTCAACCTTCTCCAGTATGTCCTTTCTGCTCAAGGCCTCCTCTTTTGCTTTAAGTATCTGGCTCTCCATATCGGCCAGTAGTTCTGAAGGCTCAAACATACTAGAATCAATAACAGCCAGTATCCTATCTCTTGCAGCACTAGTATCTATTGCAATATGAGCCTGGGCATAGATATCTTCAAGTTCAGTCTGCCTTTTGAATGCAATTTCCTTCATCCTACTGGCTTTTAGCTGATCCAGCCTTTCAACTTCAAGTTGAGCCTGTAGAGTGCAAAAATATGTTAGGACATTGGTGAACAATAGTATGTTACTTCATCAATAAGTCCAACTCACTGAGAGAAGAAAAGAAATCTTAACCTGCTCAATTACATCAAGAGCCAGAGCTCCTGGAGCTGTCACTCTGTCCAATGCTGAGGACATATTGCAAGTGACATGATCAAAAAGTTGTCGCTCCTCCACAGTGGTATCCATTAAGTTCCAAAGGTCAGTTAGCTGGGAAGCTAGAGCTTGAATCTATGAGAACATAGCATTTAATCAGAAATCAAATCGGATCATGTAAACATATCAAAGACACCTAAAAACCAGATATACAATAACAAGAGGCTCACTGTGGATTTACCTTTTCAAGCCTTTTTACTTTTTCTTCTTTAAGTTCAGTCACCATTTTAGACAGCCTAGATAGTGTTTCATCACTAATACTCTTGGAATCAGCACCAACAGAGTCACTGAGGCTAGGGTGAACTTCAGTAACAGTGTTCAAGAAATCCATCCCAAGGACAGAACAAAGGTCATGCACTGAGCTCACCAAGTCGAGAATCTTGTGCAGCCTAGTACTCTGCAATACAGAAGATGAGAACAC
This sequence comes from Lolium multiflorum, assembly GCA_030979885.1. Classification (NCBI taxonomy): domain Eukaryota; kingdom Viridiplantae; phylum Streptophyta; class Magnoliopsida; order Poales; family Poaceae; genus Lolium; species Lolium multiflorum. The sequence goes on along the minus strand of CM061753.1, from coordinate 272,746,293 downwards.
CATATCAAATCAGGATATTTTACATATTCCAGAGTACATATATTGCAATAACAGCCAGCAGCTATATCAGTAGCCTATTGCTTTGCTCACTAATAATGATACATAACTGTGGTGTTATACATCAAACATCAAGGGGTTGTTGATTATTAAGATTATATATATATATATAGCCTTGGCATATGAAGAGAACTTGAGAAAAATGCAAATTATATGTGCACTGCTAAACTTATAATTCCTCTAGGCTTTGAGGTTTCGAACATTGGAACATGAACAGCAAAATAACCGGTTCTTACATTGTGCAAAGCAAACTACAGAATCAATATCCAATACGCACCTTTTCCTTTTGCAGTGCCTGTAGTTCAAAGAGAAATTCATTTAATTTCTTCATTGAAAGATCATCCTCGTCAACATGGGGTGTTTCCAAGTGATCACCAACTTGTAGACTCCCTGCAATTTCATCACGTATTGTTTGAATCTGGAGTTGTACATCAGCAAACTCTTTCACCCTCTTCTCTTTTTTCCTGCAGAGCTGTTCCAAGAATGGTGATGTCGCTGCTAGTTGCTCCTTGATTGTACCAGTTGTCTTGTCAGGCTGTAAATCGGCAGAAAGGAGACATGCACTATATAAGTGGAAGAGATAATTATTTTTTTCTTTTTTGAGGAGAGATATATTATATTCAAGATAAAGGTCTATCAGAAACTCAAAATTCGAAAGCAGAACTATGACAAACTATCAAGTACCAGCTAAGTATACTCGTGTGCATACACAGGAGTTAGGTTGACATGGAATGGATTTGACTTGGCTATTCCCAGATACTTACAATTATGACACCAGAAATAGACAGCTCTCCCAGTGAAGAGAGGAGTCTAGTAAGCTCGGATCTAGAGTTGGCTAGCTGTTGAAGGAGATGTGCCCTGGAGGTAGAAGCCTGATCAACCTTTCTCCTATAAACATCTAAGCACTCCTGCTCAAGCTGAAGTAGCATCTTGTCGCGATCATCGTCGGTCTCACCAACCTCATCCCATATCAGCTGAAATAACACCCATCAGTTCAAATGGTGTTTGAATTGCCATTGTTCAAGTTAGCTCTAGTAAAGCGCAGGAGAAAAACAATGCATATTAAATGGGGGCGGAGCAAAGCACCTGCAGTTTCTGCAGCAAAGATCCGCACGTTGTTTCACCTAACAAAGGATCGTTGTGACCTGCCACTCCCATTGTAGCTCAACAATCTGCAATATGATGAGAGTTGGTCATGCATATAACAGGGTTTCAGGTAAATTTAAGTCAAAACAATCATGATTTAAGACATGTCTACATCATGCACCACAAGGGCGACTCCAACAGGCCGACACATTTAAGCTGTACACATTACACAAACAATGCAGACCAATCTGTGTCACAACCAGACAGGAGAAAACCAGTGACAAAAAACTAGATCCCGATTTGTCATGGTACGCTGCAATTTTAGACCACTAGCAAACAAGTAACAACCAGAGTGATGTATGCGGCGAATTTCTAGACTTTTGTCAAAACTAAAGTACCAAGAAACATAAAGGGTACTTTCGTGATACTGAAAGCAAACTGAATCACTTGGATAGCAAATGTAAACATAAGTTACTCGAATCTTGAAACATAGATAGGCAGTACTAGACCATACTGACTACAATACCCAATTCTGCCAGAATAATTTTCGCATCCAATGGGGCCGTTTTGATACATTCACCTGCTGACCCACCCACGCGTGCCTTGCGTACATTTATGAATGTTCTTGACGACAAGATTTGGTACTCCGTACTAGGTTTATTTTAATTCTCCACAGAAAAACAACAACGAAAGCGCAATGGTCTTCTTGCAACCTCTAGGCATACGAGCTAATCCAAACATCCCACACCGCCAAAATCACCCGGTTTTGTTAGAACTCCATAATCCCTCCCCAAACAAGAACGTAAATTCCTCAATTTTCATGCGTGCTCCTGCGGAAAGTAAACCGTTCTAACGGAATAATATTGGATCGAGCATGCAATTCGGTTTATCTAAACCCGCAAAGATCCAATCTAACCCTTCAGCATTGCAAACAGGCAAACCAGCCGCGCGAGAACCCAACGAGATGTCGCCAACCCAGGCGGCGGCGCAAGAAGGGAAAGAAAAATCAAGAAACCCCACAAAAACCTCGCGGAGCCCGCGGAATCCGGAGGGGGGACCCGGAGGAACCCACCGAGAAGACCAAGAACCGCCCCACAAACCCTACCCCCCGGCAGCACCGTGTAACCCCGAGAACCCTCATTTCGGGCGGAGAAATCGCCGCGGACGCGATGGGAAACCAGAGAGGCGCCGCGAGAGAGGGGGAGGGGGAGACAATGGCGGCGCAGAGGCGTCCTCACCTTGGGGCCGCCCGGGGTAGGGTTCTTGCTTCCTCTCGGCGTCGTGCTCCCGCGGGGAGGCTTGTGCAACCGCGGGGTGCGCGTGCGGTGACGGCGGCCAGGAGAGAGGCGGAGAGAAGGGCGCAGTCAAAGGGGAGAGTGAGGAGGAGGCGGACGAAGGTTGACAGGGTGTGGAAAGGGTGGAAGAGTCAAATAGGGGCGATCAGAAAATTCAGAAGACAGAAAGCGAGTGGGAGAAGAGAATTGTTTTTTTTTCTTTTCTTTTCTCATCTTTTTCTTCTTTATATATTTTTCCAGTGCTCTTTTTTCCGGATGAAAAGGAACTTTAATGAATTACAAGGCGATCATGCTCAAGAATCTGATTGACAACGTCAGGTCTCAAACCTAACCATGTGACTGTACTAGGATCAACTCTCTTGGCAGATTATCAAGGTTGTGGCTAACCCTAATCTTCACAATATTTGCAATTCAAAAACTCGACGAGGATACTTCCTCCCGTGCTTCAAAAAGATCGAGACGAATATTTCCTGGAGCGCTTCAAACTCCCGAGACGAATACTTCCTCGGGTGTTTCAAAAAGCTTAAGTCAACTACTTCCTCGGGTAGTACAACTTAAGTCTAAATGCGGCTGCAAGCACCCGTCCATAGACTCAGGGGCTACTACCATCGGGAGCCTTGATTGCGCACCCGATAGAAAATTCCAAGACATTCGGGGACGGTATTCGCAATCTTTGAGTCTCTACGTAATTCTTCGACTTCCCTAGACACATGGGGGGGGCTACTAACGTGGGCATACCCTTTTGGATAACAATTATTGCTATATCGGGTGTGGTTGAGTCGAAGGCCCTGAAGCCTATAGTGCAACAAACAGTCAAAGCCCAAGAACCTAGCGCATCAATCAAGGAAAGACAAAAGAAGGAAACTCCAATGCATAGTTCACTAGGACTCTTATAAACCCTAACTTGGTTGCATATATAAAGCCAAGCAGGGGCACCCCTTGAGGGCATGTAATATCATCTAAGATCGCAAGATAGACTAGACACCACTCCGCCTATGGTGGTACTGTCGTGGTGGTGAACACGGCAGATGCCTAGGTAGGCTTAAGTTGGGGCCGATGGACTCCGGAAGATCCGGGGAAGGATGATGCGGTGAAGACTGCACACGAAAGAACACACGAACACAAGGATCTACCCAGGTTCAGAGCCCTCATGAGGAGGTAAAACCCCTACTTTTGCATGTCTGACTGTATATGAGAGATACAATGGTGCTCCTTGAGCTGTGTCTCTAATGGTTTCAACTATGAACTGACGAGCTAGCTAGAGGAAGAAGATAGGTGCTCGTATTAGAAAGTTGGGGGGGAATAAGGCCCCAAGGGGCTGCCTTGAGTGTTTCCTCTGGTGTCCCTTATATATGGAGCCTAGGGGACATGAGATGGACCACAAGGTACAATGTACCATCCACGGTGTGACTCCTGAGGTCTTGTCATGATGTTCGCACGCGTCATGAGTATGGTCCTAGCATGCTTGGATCTTGTCGATGTCCTTGGCCTTGTCTTTATCTGCTTGTCCACTGCATCTCCTCATCATCAATCTTATCTTCTCGTACTTGGCTCGATGAAAGGTATGCCGGTCTGAGAAACGAGCATCCCAAGACTGGCATAGGGGAGTGCATTTTCAGGCGCTGCCTAGATGAGTACTGGGTCGGGAGAGCATGCTGGAGTAGCCTAGCGATGTAGTGTCATACGAGCTGTCAGGCAGCCGACTTGGAAAAATGTCGGGTGCCAGGAACGTCGGGTGACTGGAATATCGGTTGCCTAGCTTGGAGGAATGCCAAATGGACCTACTTGGACTATGTCGGGCGGACCAACTTGGAGGAACGTTGGGTGCCCAGAATGTCGGGTGCCCTGCTTGGAGGAACGTCGGGTGCCCGAAATGTCGGGTGGACCGACTTGGTCGGCCTTTTAATCCGGTTTTTTGGTGATGCTATCTCTTGGGCCGAGGCTGCTCTATCACGGCTGCCTCTTGCTCCTAATTTATCCACTTCTTTGTAAATTCTTCTCCTTATATTAGATCATTAAATCACCAAGTTTGGTATTCCCGGGGTCATCCCCCAATAGGTACCATGTAACATTATTGTCATATACTGCATTGCTAGCAGGACGTAGCGATCCTCCACCGCGGGGACCTAAACCTGGGTATGTCGTGTGCCTACTCTCTCTCCCGAAATCTCCATCGTCGTATTCTCCCCGAAACCCCAAGTCCATATTCATGGGCATTGTCGAGGTCACCCCTCATCAGAAAGTGTGTGAGATAATTACTATTGGGTGCTTGTACCCGGAGCTTGATCCTCTTGGGTCTTTGGATCCTGTACAACTTGTGACCTTGGAAGTTATTACTTGGGGCCTCCAATTAAGTAGTTGGAAAGATTCTTCACGCTTCAAGCCTTTTGTGTTTGATTACTTAGGGCCTCCAATTAAGTTGTGGAGATTGCTACAAACTTGTACGAGTTTGGTGACCACCTCAAGGATACCCTAGTGGATTGTGGCATCTTGCATTGTGAAGGAGTGCCAGGAGACTACGGTGAGCTATCACGACACTTGGAAGGGCATTGTGCTTCCACACCTCTCCAATGGAGATTAGCTTTCTTTAGGAAGTGAACTTTAGGATACATCGTCGTCTTCATGTCCCATCGGTTATTCCTATACCCGAGCTATTCGCTTATTTATTTTACTTTTTGATAACCTTCATACTTGAAGTTATATATATTGATATCACATAGTTGGTTGTCTTTCTTAGTGTTAACCATAGTGACTAGGCGTGCCTCTGTACATTCAGTAAGACATGGCACGACTTGGTGTTCCCCACGATGTGTAGCACGATCTACTGATCGCTAGTTGAGTTTGTAGACGTTCAAGTGCTAACTGCCCGTGTGAAAGTGCATAGAGCCCCCATGTGTGGTTTTGGTAATTAATGATAATTCCTATGGACTAATGTTTGCATTGATTCATATGTATAGGAGTTGTCCATAGGCAATGCTTGAACCATAAGTTGGCGTCAAGGTTGCAATACGAAGAAATGAGGTGCGAGTTCAAGATGAGCCAACTCGAAGAGCTCGCATGCTTGAACCTTGCCATTCATATGTGTTCATGGATTTGTGAAGATGCACCGAAGAAGAAGCTCTCTCGTAGTGGATTATGGGGAAGCAATCCGCAAGACTTCATCAAGCAAGCACAATCAAGAAAGGCGTTCCATCTCGTGGCCAAGATCATCATCATCGAGCTCAAGTGGAATGCGCAAGGTTAAGGTTTGCTCTTGATAGGGTTTCTTCTTACCGGTCGCGTGGTTTAGTTGGGAGACCGGTTTATAGGCTAAGTGTCGTACTATCAAGGGGCTCTCGAGTAAGTAACTTGATCGTATCGTTCGGAGTGCGGTCAAACCATTGCATCCTTGCATCATATCTCTTGGTTGTTATTTGGATCCTATCCATGTGGTGTATTAGAGCTTGTGGTTATTTCCATGATAGGCTCTAGTTCATCGAAAACGGCTTTCGCATATATCATTTGTTGCGTTTTCATTTTTGGAGTTTTTCTCGGTTCTCCGGGTTTAGAGGATCGGCTGGAGGTACCTCCCTGGATCGGCCGAAGGTACCGGTCCCCCTCTCTCCCACGCTGCTTGTTGCACACCAGCGGTAGTACCGCCCCTAGCTGGCCGATACTACCGGCCCCAAGTAGAGGTAGCCTCAACGGGCAGATTTTGGTAGCCCCTATTTAAGTATTTTTTTTCCTCTCTCTTTTGGGGCTGCTTCTTCTTCCTCCCTCTCTCAAGCTCCCCACCATTGTTGTTGACCTCTTTGAGCTTGAGATCTTTCTCCCCATCCCATGATTCTTGCATCTATTTGAGAGAAAGATTGAGGAGATCTAGATCCACACTTTGACCAAACCAAATCATCTCTTTGTGAGTAAATCTTTGGGATCTAGATCTTGGAGAATTTTGTGTTCTCCTCTTTGTTCTTCCTCTCTTATTCCCTCAATAGCTTTAGTAGCTTTGTTGGAATTTGAGAGTGAAGGATTGGAGCATCTTTGTGGTGTTCTTGCCATTGCATTCGGTGCATCGGTTTGACTTCTCCGCGGTGATACGTGGAGGTGAAAGTTCGTGAGATATTCACTTCGGGAGCTTGTTCCCGAAGCTTGTTCCTCTTGGGTCTTTGGACCCTAGACGGCTTAGTGGTCTTTGTGGTATTTGTGGTGTTCTTGGGGATTCCAATTAAGTTGTGGATATTCTTCAAGGGCAAGGCCTTTGTGGCGATTTATTGGGAACCTCCAATTAAGTTGTGGAGATAGCCCCAAGCTTTGTGCGGGTTCGGTGACCACCCTAAGGTTCCATAGTGGATCGAGGACATCCCTTTTGGTGGGAATTCTCGAGGTGAATACGGTGGCCCTCGTGCATTTGGAGTGACTTGTCCTCCACACCGCTCCAACGGAGAGTAGCACTCGAAAGAGTATGAACTTCGGGATACATCGTTGTCTCCGCGTCACTTCGGTTATTCCTATACCCGAGCTCTTTACTTATGCACTTTACTTTGTGATAGCCTTCATGCTTGAAGTTATATATATTGCTATCACATAGTTGCTTGAATTGCTTAGCATAAGTCATTGGTGCACATAGGTGAACCCTAGTTATATAGGTTTTGTGCTTGACAAATTAAACGCTAGTTTTATTCCGCATTTGTTAAGCCCTATTCGTAAAAAAATTAAACCGCCTATTCACCCCCTCTAGGCGGCATACATGTCCTTTCAACCTGTAAATCGGGTATTTAAGCCCATGATGAGATCAATGTAAAGTGTGTTGAATCATACTCCCACCTTCATGGTATCAAAGGAGGAATTGCTCAACCCATTCTCGCAGCCCCTCTCTCACGCTTCCGCAACCTCCTTCGACAACCCAATGGTAACGTCGGCGTCCTTGCCGAACAGCTCTGTATCGGCCTCGCCGCGGCCTGCCGTCGTCCAGGCCCTCAACACCGCGTCACATGCTCATGTATTCCCGGCCTCTGTGATTCAGACCGTGGGCATCCGCTCCCATGTCCCCGTCACCCTCGACCTGGCTGTCGGCAACTATGCCCAATGGCGTCGCTTCCTCCTCACCATCATTGGCAAGTTCGGCCTCGGCGACCACATCGACCCTGCGGCCGTTCGCCGCGTGGACTGCCCCAAGTGGGTCATGGTGGAACACGCCGTCGTGCACTGTCTCTACATCACCATCTCGCCGGAGCTACTCGACGTCGTGATGCAACCGGAGGACACCGCCATCACGATCTGGGCGGCAATCGCAGCCCTCTTCTGCGACAATCAGCTCTCTCGCGTCGTGTACATCGATGCGGAGTACCACGCCGTCGTTCAGGGGGAGTTGTCCATCATGCAGTACTGCTCACGGCTGAAAAGCTTCGCCGATCAGCTTCGCGACCTCGGGCAACCTGTCACGGAGACGCATCAAGTCTTCAACCTCCCGCGCGGCCTCAACCGTCAGTACCACGCTGCGATCCCTCACATTACCTCCCGTGTGCCATTGCCCTCGTTCCTACAGGTGCGCTCCTTCCTCATGCTCGAGGAGCACCGCGCGGAGCAGGCCACTCGTCAGCAAGCCGCGCATGCGCTCTACGCCAACCGTGCCCCTGCTCCACCTGCTCCCGCCCCTGCTCCACCTGCTCCAACAACCTACTGTGCGGCGTCCAGCAACAACTGCAACAGGGGTCGCGGAAAAAACAAAGGGAAGGGGAAAGCTACCGACACCGGCAGCTCATCTGCGTCGCCACCGCCTGCTCCTTCGGTCGCTCGTCCACCGCAGTACCCCGCTCCTGCCCCTAGTGCAAACTCCTGGACGGGTCTCGTACAGGCTTGGCCTGTTGCGTGGCGTGCGCCTGGCGCTGGCGTGCTTGGCCCCCGTCCTGACACGCCTCACCAACAGACGTACATGGCCGCCCCATAGTACATGGATGCACCACCCGTCCAGCCGTCCCCATACGGCTACGCCGCCATGCCTCCAGGCTACGGCACCCCGCTATTCACCGGAGGTTGCTCCTATGGTACGAGCTCCTTGATACGTCTCAAACGTATCTATAATTTCTTATGTTCCATGCTACTTTTATGATGATACTCACATGTTTTATACACATTATATGTCATATTTATGCATTTTCCGGAACTAACCTATTGACGAGATGCCGAAGGGCCGATTCTTTTTTCTGCTGTTTTTGGTTCCATAAATCCTAGTAAGGAAATATTCTCGGAATCGGACGAAATCAATGCCCGGCATCCTATTTTCCCACGAAGCTTCGAACACCCGAGCCACCAGAGGAGGGCCACCAGATGACAGGGTGGCGCGGCCAGGGCCTGGGCCGCGCCCCCCTATTGTGTCACCGCCTCGTCAGCCTTCCGACTCCACCTCTTCGCCTATTTAAAGGTCCTCGACCTAAAACCTCGATACGGAAAAGCCACGGTACGAGAAACCTTCCAGAGCCGCCGCCATCGCGAAGCCAAGATCTGGGGACAGAGTCTGTTCGGCACGCCGCCGGGACGGGGAAGTGCCCCGGAAGGCATCTCCATCGACACCACCGCCATCTTCATCAACGCTGTTGTCTCCCATGAGGAGGGAGTAGTTCTCCATCGAGGCTAAGGGCTGTACCGGTAGCTATGTGGTTAATCTCTCTCCTATGTACTTCAATACAATGATCTCATGAGCTGCCTTACATGATTGAGATTCATATGAGTTTTGTATCACTACTCATCTATGTGTTACTCTAGTGATGTTATTAAAGTACTCTATTTCTCCTCCACGGTGTAATGGTGACAGTGTATGCATCGTGTAGTACTTGGCGTAGGTTATGATTGTAATCTCTTGTAGATTATGAAGTTAATGTAACATCCCAACCTTGTCTTTATGAATAAATGAGTGTTCATGTGCATCTCATGCATATAGTTTGCATTTGAATAAAATTTGCATCAAAGTTGAATTATTTTAGAATTATGCAAATCCCTCTCTGTTTCTTCTCCATTCAAATCTCTCAAGATTTTCAAAATTAGACAACATGGCATTGTTGTTATTCAACAAGTCCATGTGTGTTTAGTATCTTCTCTGCAGAATTTGAGTTCAAACAAAATCCAAAACAGTTTGAATTTGCAATTTGAAAAGAAAAACAAAAAAACCAGAAAAAGGGGAGAAACCCTCCTCTCTTCGCTCCCTGGGCCGCAGCCCATCTCCTTTTCCCCCCTTCCTTCTCTCTGGCATGGCCCAAGAGGCCCAGGCCGCACCCCACACAGCCCAGGAAAACCCCAGGGGGGTTTTTGGAAAAATGGCATCGTCTTCCCGCCGACCGAAGCAGCTCGGTGGCTGCTCGCCGGCCACCCGATGGCCTGGCCGGCCAGGATCCTCTCCGCCGCCCCCGGCGGCTATAAAAGCTCGCCACCGCCGCCCCGAACCCTAGCCCCGTTTTCCTCCCTTCCCCGTGGCCTCCTACGCCCAAGAAACCCTAACCCTACACCTCACTGCCGGCCCTGCCCCGCTCGATTCCGGCGCCGGCGAGCGCCCCCGTCCGTCGCCGTCGACGCCATCGAGCTCCTCGCACCCTCCTCGCCTTCTCCCCTCGCGCTCCGCCGCAGCTTCCCCGGCCCGCGCTCGCGTGGCCTAGCTCCGGCGACCAATAGCCGGCGGCGCCGCCTCCATTCGGTCGCCCGCGTCGCCAGGAACCTTTCCCCCACTCGCACGCGGTCGATTACTGGCCGAATCGGCCGATTGTAATCTCACCCGAGCTCCCTGTGAGCCATGGCGATGCTGACGTCATCATGACGTCAGCGTGACGTCATTAATCCTTTTTTCCCATTTTCTGTTTTTCCAGTAATTAATTTCTGTAATTTCTGTAAATAGAAAAATAATGACATGTGGGTCCCCTGGTCAGGATTTTAATAATTCCATAAATATTTTAGAAAAGAATAAAATTATGACATGTGGGTCCAACTTTTATTATTTTTATAGAATTTTCAGAAATTGTTTTAAAATGAACTAAACTTGGGAAATTCATAAAAAAATTCATTTTAAATCAGAAAAATATAAAATTATATATCAAAATGATCAGAAAAACATTTCCTAATTGTTTATCCATGTTTCATACATGCTTGAACCAATTAAACATCAAGCCTTAGTAGAAACCCTAATTCGACCCCTCTCATATGTCGGGATCGATGCCGAACCCCCTTTAATTTCCGTCGATGCGCCTAGGGTTACCCAAACCCCTTAATATGACATGTCATCATATTGTATGTGCATTGCATTATACCTTGTCTTGATAGTGCTATTCCTTTCTGGTGTTTGGTTCTTCACGATAGGGACCGAACGCGAGCCTGAGATCAACGCCACCGAAGAGCAGCACCCGAACAACGAGGGACAAGGCAAGCCCTAACCTGGTTCATATATGGTTTCGAAATGCTTTACTTCTGGTTCTTACATATTGCATCCGCTTCAAATATGTTTTATCGGCACTTGTAGATATCCTATGTGTGCATATTCCATCTTTGTAGCCCAAAGTTCCTGATCCACCGCTCCCAGCAAAACTAGGTCTGAGCTTGTTTGCATCGCTAGAGCCGTATATGTGTTATGCTTAGCCATGCTTAGCTATTTAAGTCCGATCCATCCGGTTGATGAATCAGAGCTACGAATGAACCTAGTTTGATAGGATGACGTGGTAAGATCAGTGATGATGTTAATAAACATGCTAAAGGCTTGGATGGGCCGCCACATGGGGATGTGGTGATTTGACTCGTTCTCGCCGATACTAGGACCTGAGGTTCTCGCCTTCGGAACCAAGACTGAGCGTACAACCACACGGGGCCCATGGGAACCCCTTGACCCGAACTTACCTAGCTTACCCATGAGTCAATTAGTTTGCGAGTTCCATTTGCCATACGCATGGGGGAAAGGTGGAAAAGGTTTTCAAAGTGCATCATACAGGATGTGGCCGGGGTGAAGGATGCTGGAGGCATTGAACTGGATCCCTGCGCACAATGACCGGGACCGCCTCGGAGAATGGCTACCTACGATGACGGAGCTCCCCAGTTAGTTTGACTCATGGAATAGGCGAAGTAAGGGAAAGGTTTTGGTCGACCACCCTCTGCCGGCACGCCAAGGAAGCGTGTACATGACGGCGCTAAGAGTCGGTCGGCGCGTGTGGGTAAAGTTGTACACCCCTGCAGGGTAAATCTTTTAGCCGTGTCCACGGTTAAGGACGACTTGGGAAAGAACGTGGTGATCATAGACAACTTGAACCGATCGTAAAACTTGATATCCATGTGTGATTAAGGATCCCTTCTCAGGGTGTCGAGGGGTGATCCTAGGTGATAGGTTCAGGTGATGATGAAGATTCGGTGGATTCAACATGATGATCTTAGAGCTAGAGTTGATATCGCTCTCTTATCCCTTTTGAAAATGGTCTGAATAGACGAGCTTCTGCTCTCCCTGTTTACAAAGGAAAACGGCTTTAAAATAAGCTCCACATAAAGCCGCATACCCGCTTTGCTAACAGGTTGTACTAAGTCTTGCTGAGTCCCTGTACTCAGCCTTGCATGCTTTGTTTCAGACGAAGTTCTTCCAACGATGGTGGCTTCTACCTTGACGTCGACGAGTAGTTCGGAGTTCCTCAGGCGGCAGCCTGAGACTTATGGGCTGGGACGTCGCCTTATGTTATGGCCTCTTAGGCCCTTTGCGGTCTTGTTATCTAGATAACATAATTTGCTTTCCGTTGCTTGTTGAATTGTGGTCGGTGACCTCTGCGTGTAATAAATTTGGATCTTAACTCTGCTAAGAGTTGTAATATATTTGCTTTCAGTCGTAGAGTCACTGTTGTGTTACCGATTCTCACCCTGTAGGCCCTAGAGATCTAGGTTAGGCTTATGCCAGATCTGATATCTGGGTTTGTCTAGCCGTGACCTCTCGGGGTCGCGACAGTTAATTATTGCTATGATAGTATTGATTGTTGGAGATATGCCCAAGAGGCAATAATAAACTGGTTATTATAATATCTTTGTGTTTATGATAAATGTTTGCATACCATGCTATAATTGTATTAACCGAAACATTGATACATGTGTGTTATGTAAACAACAAGGAGTCCCTAGTAAGCCTCTTGTATAACTAGCTTGTTGATTAATGGATGATCATGGTTTCGTGATCATGAACATTGGATGTTATTAATAACAAGGTTATGTCATTAGTTGAATGATATAATGGACACACACCCAAATGAGCGTAGCATAAGATCAAGTCATTAAGTTCAGTTTGCTATAAGCTTTCGATACATAGTTGTCTTAGTCCTTTGACCATGAGATCATATAAATCACTTACACCGGAAGAGTACTTTGATTACATCAAACGCCATTGCGTAAATGGGTGGTTATAAAGATGGGATTAAGTATTTGGAAAGTGTGAGTTGAGGCATATGGATCAATAGTGGGATTTGTCCATCCTGATGACGGATAGATATACTCTGGGCCTCTCGGTGGAATGTCGTCGAATAGCTTGCAAGCACATGATTGGATCATGAGAGATGACATACGGTACGAGTAGAGTACTTGTCGGTAACGAGGTTGAACAAGGTATGGTGATACCGATGATCAAACCTCGGACAAGTAGAATATCGTGTGACAAAGGGAATTGGCATCGTATGTAAATGGTTCAATCGATCACTAAGTCATCGTTGAATATGTGGGAGCCAATATGGATCTCCAGATCCCGCTATTGGTTATTGCTCGGAGAGGAGTCTCGACCATGTGCATTGTTCGCGAACCGTAGGGTGACGCTTAAGGTTCGATGTAGCATAAGTAGATTTGAATATGGTATGGAGACGAAGTTTGTTCGGAGTCTCGGATGTGATCCAGGATGTCACGAGGAGGTCCGGAATAGTCGGAGAATAAGATTCATATAAGGGAAGTTGATTTCGGGTTTCGGAAATGTTCGGGATTTTTCCGGTGGTTGACTGGAAGGTTCTAGAAGGTTCGGAGGGGTCCACCATGGGGCCCACGACCTAGGAGGCCTAGCATGGGCCGAGGGGATGCTCCCTGGCCTAATGGGCCAGGGGCACATGGCCCTCAAGGCCCAGGCCGGCCAACCCCTAGGGTTTCCCTAGGGGATCAACTTGGGGAGGGGAAAGCCCTCCCCCCTCTTGGCCGCCGCCCCCAACCCTAGATGGGAAGGGGGCCACCTTGGCTGGCCCCCTATATAAAGAGAGGGGGTGGCCGACCACACCCCCATCCATTGCCTCCTCCTCGGCCGCCTCTCCCTCCACCATACGTGCTCGGCTTGGCGAAGCCCTGCGGTTTTCTTCCTCCACCTCCACCACCACGCCGTCGTGCTGCTGGACTTTGGAGGAGATCTACCGCACCTCCGCTGCCCGCTGGAGAGAGGAAGGAGCTTCATCGACACCGTACGCGCGACCGAGTACGGAAGTGCTGCCGGATTGCAGCACGGCACGATCGTCTACACCAACAACGAGATTAATCTCGTAGGCTTTGGAATCTTCGAGGGTTAGTCTCATCTCCATCTCGTTGCTTCGATCTTGTAGATTAGATCTTGGGTGTTCCATAGATTAGATCTATTGGTTTTATTCGTCTTGCGGTAGGAAAATTTTTGTTTTCTATGCTACGAACCCCATCGGTGGTATCGAGCCATGTCTATGCGTAGATCTGTTGCACGAGTAGAACACAATGGTTTTGTGGGCGGTGATGCTCTTGTTGCTTTATTTTGTGTACTTTGCTTCTTGCGGGATGGTGGGATGAAGCGGCCGGGCTAACCTTACATGACCGCGTCTCATGAGACTTGCTCACGCTTGACATGCAACTTGTATTGCATAAGTGGCTTTGCGGGTGTCTGTCTCTCCCACCATAGTGAAGATTGTAATTTGCACTTCTATTGTCAACATTAGTATCACCGTTGTGGTTCATGTTCGTAGGTAGATTGGATCTTACTCGAAAACCCTAAACCACGTAAAATATGCAAACCAAATTAGAGGCGTCTAACTTGTTTTTGTAGGGTTTGTGTTGACCGCCAAAACCCACCGTCGGGCAGCGACAGTCAGCACTAGTAGAGCCGGGAAGAGCCTAGAGCTGCGGCTGGCTGAGACCCCTCCGAGCGACGGCCCGCAATGCTCACACGCGATGCGAAGTGCAAGGGCGTGCCACCTGACCTATACCTGGTCAGGAAGGTGATGGGGAATGCCTCGCTTAGTTCCTGCATGGCATACACGTAAACATTAAATACGAGCCTCGATCGGCTCTCAGGTTTTCTTGAATCGGCTCAAAGAGCCGATCCACCCATGATCCGTGCGGGGTGCACGAATACTTGGTGATCCTGCTTGATCAAGATAAAGCTAATGAGATCTACGACGATTTAGGGTTTTCACCGCATAATCGGATCATCCTACTCCAGTTGGGCCTCGCGGCCACGCACGGTGCTCATAAGCCGATCCTAAACAAGGCCAAAGAACCAACAATGTAGTTGATCCACGGAACATCCTGTTTAGGACTTGCGAACGCCACCCTACATGCCACTGGATCCTCCCCCCTTTGTAAGGCCTAACTATTGCAGATATTAAACTAATCCTTGCGGAGCAAGGAGCAATCGTAACGGATCAGATCTACTAAACGATGAACAAGCAGGGTGCCGCCCCACGAGATAGGCATGAGGACGGCTAGATATGCAAGGGTTGCACTACGTAAGCATGTTTATACGAAGAACAATGCTAACCCTAACACATCGTGATAACTACGTTGCCCGCCATCAAAGACGCTTCAGACGGGCAACGCATGAACAACGTGGAGCTTGTCTGCCTAGATCGCAAGATGCGATCTAGGCAGCATGTCGCTTACCTGATTGAAACCCTCGAGACGAAGGAGTTGGCGATGCGAGATTGGTTTGTTTTGGGGTGAACGTTGTGTTGTTGTTTATTCCATAAACCCTAGGTACATATTTATAGTCCAGGGGACTTTCTAAAGAGGGCACATCCCCTCGTGCACGATACAAACTCTAACTCTTATCTAAAAGGGTAAACTACTAAATAAAGATACACGGGCAATTTGGCCCAAAACCCTTCGTGCCAGGCTGCTTCAGAAATCTTCCACATGTAACCTTCCAAGCCTGGCCCACCTCTGGATTTGTCTAAAATCTGGTGATAACACATGCCCCCTGGTTTTGGAAATAACATTTCCAAAATCATTATGGTTTCCCTTCGAAGGGTCATGTCGTGGCAGAGCAGAACCGTTACAGCATCCGTCATCATTATGCCCTGTCTTCTCAGCTTCTCTAAAAATTCTGACAGCTTTAGCATCGATCCCTCGGAAGCTGTATTGGCATTAAACCTTCACCAGATTTCATTATTTATTTGTGCCGACTGGTTAGCTCTCTCTATCCTCTATTCCATCCCAGCTATCGGCACCAAAAAACCCTCTCCTCCTGTAGCAATGTCTTCCTCTTCCTCTTCCTTCTCAAAACTCTTCCCCCAACCTTCGCCGAAGAAGAAGAACGAGGACAGCCTCCACCCCGAGTGAATCCCTTCTCCTCGACAAAGAGGAGAAAGAGAAACGACAGGCCAAGGCCTCCCCTTCCGTCCAGCTCCCACGAAGAAGCGCTCCGCATGTGGGCGGACAGCGAGACGAAGATGATGACGAAGAGGAAGAGGAGGAGGATGACTCCTCCTCCTCCATCGGGTATCCGCCGACCAAGCGCTTTCGCTCTGGGCGGACAGCGAGGATGATGATGATGATGACGAGGAGGAAGAGGCTCCGGCCAAGGGCTGGGGCGCGACGAGCTCCCTGGGAGCCGACGACGTCGACGGCGGCGATGACGAGGACAGCGACGACTAGTAGTATAGGACTAGTAGTAGCAGTGCACTAGGCACCAGATCCCTCTTTGAGAGCCATCGGCTCTTTCTTGTAAAGCTGCTCCTTGGAATTAATGAAATTGTTCTTTCCATTCATCTTTAAATCGCTCCAATTTCATTCCTCCCGTTTGTCATGCTAAGACCGATAGCAATGCGTCGGACTTCTTTCCTTTTCTTGCAGCAACAGCACAGTCCAAGCCCTGTACTAGACGACGGCTTTTCCTTCCCAGTTCCTCCCTGAGACGACCATAACGCAGCCGCAGCCGAGGTGACCCTAATCGGCTCTTAAAAACAGGGCATCTTCCAGGCTTGTTGCCCCCCGAGTCTTACTCGAGGCGAGAATGTGAAGAATGCCACAGCCGATCCTCTTTCCTCCTCAGCCGATAATCTTGTTTTTCTCCCTTTTGGAAATCCTTTTGGTGAAGGCTTGATAATCATCGCACAACTATATGCTACGCATCGTTGGCGTTGTCGATGTCTGTGCATCGGCGTTTCGAATTTTCACTTTTTGTTTTTACCGACCTGTGCATCAGCCCCCATATTCCAATACCCATCAACAGAAGATGAGAGCCTTCGTTGCATATCCTCGTATTTTATCTACCTGGGTGCCCCCCCCCCCGAGCCGATTCTGTCAAGAGAATTGATGGTATCGGCTCGTGTTCGGATAACATGTTGAACCTAGGCAGAATGGCGGGTGAGGATAATTTTGGCCGATTGCTTGAATCGGCCTCCACGCTGCTTGCTCGTTGAAGGTTTTGTAAGTTCCCTTCATAAGTTTTTTGGGGCCGATCACAAGGATCAGCCTCTCTGGTTTGCTCATTGGTTTGATCTTGCTACTTGGTCAGGCTGGATAAAACCAACCCGACTTCTGACTTGATGCGTTTGTTGTCGTCCACCTTGAGTGCTCCGTAGAGTCGTGGAGCGCTACGCTCTGTCGGCAAGACGAGTACCATGTTTGTGCCAGCCGATGTCTCATCATCGGCTTTCCTCTGTTTAGGGCGCCACTCCACTTTGTGGACGACCCTCTTCATCCAGGGTTCGCGGACCTTTGCAGCCAGATCAGGCCGTGCCTTCCTTAGCGTATGCGGTACAACCTCTCGGCTTCCTCTAGGCCGCGCAATCGCTGAACCTGCGCTTTTGGGAACGGCTGAGTCCGTCAGGGCACCACCTTGGCCGGTGGTACCTATCTTCTTCCACTTCTAGCCCTTCGTCTTCGGAATCCTCAAGATCTGCCCAACGAAGTGACTCAGCACGTTTGCCTGGTGGTGGGAGAGGCCCTAAGCGCTCAAACACAGACACGTTGGCTGCCTCCTTCTTCTTCTTGTTGCATTCTGGACAATTGCCGATTGTGGGCAATCGGCTCATTCCTGAATCCCAGCAGTGTCTGAAGAAAGGCAGTCCCAATGTCTGGCGTTGTCATCCGGCTCCCTTGATGTGTCCGTGGCATGGCGCTCGTGCTCCTCCTCATCGCGATCCTGCCGACGATGTCTTCTGGCTTCTCTAGCCAAACGATCTCCTTCATCATCATAGTTGGACCGTCGGCGTTGGTCATACTGACTCACATATTTGTTGAGGAGGTGGTCGAGAGAGAGGTCGTTGATATCTTATATTCTTCACTTCTCCCTGTGACGTAGCGCTTGCCATCATGATGGAGCCGATCGCGTGGAGCGGCCTCCTCTGTATCCTTGAGAGCAGCTGCCCGCATCTCCATCTTTGCCAGAGTGGTTTCCGGGTCCTACCATGTTGATGCTGAACGTGGGACCTGGCTGGCAGCCTTCGGGGTAGATGACTTCTACCATGTTAACGGCGGGGAAGGGCTGGGTGTCTACCTTCATGGCGTCTGGTTGAAAATTAAACGCCCCTTCTCTATCGCCGCTTGGATGTGTTGACGCCACACCCTGCACGTTGGTGGCATGGGAAAGCGAATTGTGGAATTTATACGGCTTTCCGTTTAGCTCTTGCGCCGTGGGAACTTGAGACCTTCAGGAATCGTCAACTGTTTCTCCTTGAGCAGGAGGTCGAAGATTTGTTCAGTCTTGGTCACGTCAAAATCAAATCCCCTGGGCGGGTGGCTTTACCCATTTGCGGGACACGGGGTTCCTCCCCAGTCCACTCAGCCACTGCTACTTCTTGGTCTCCCGCAGGCACTTCACTTTCCTGTATCGACCATGACTACACACGCTTGAACTTGTCTTGGTACAGTCTGGGTGGCGCTGTTCATATGCTGATAGTTTCGAACCATGTGCGCCGAGGGATAATCTTGGGAGGCCATGTCCTTGAGCTGTGTTGCAAGGCCAGCTACTGCCAACTCGACTGCTTCCTTTTCGGTTATACGAACCGAATAACATCGGTTCCTAAGGTTCTTGAAGCGCTGGATGTACTCTGTCACCGTTTCTCCGCGCTTCGACGTAGTTGTGCTAGATCGGCAATGCTAGAATCGGAAGCTTCTGAATGATATTGCATATGGAACTGTTCTTCCAATTGCTTCCAAGATGGATGGAGTTTGCTGGCAAGAGGTATACCATCCAAAGCCGATCCCGTGAGGGACTGTGAAAGAGCCTCACGCGTAGTTGATCCGACACCGGCCGGTCCTAGTTGAGCCAAATATCGGCCGATGTGCTCGATGGAGTGGAGCCATCGATCCACTTTGGAGAAGTCGGGAGCCGATATTTAGGTGGCAGCGGGATCATCTCGTACTCATCGGGTACGGCTTGGAATAGCCGATTGCCCTCCTTTTCGGCATAATGCCGAACTGGTCTCTCGGTATGGTACCGATCATGTGCTGGCTGCGGGAGATGCGCTCTAGATCGCGGGGTGGCGTACTTAGCGGCCATGTTTGCTTTTCCAGCTCGAGCCAACTGCAGGAGCTGGGCTCGGGAGTTTCGTCGGGGTGGCGTACTTAGTTAGCCACGCTTCTCAAGCTCGTCGCGACGTTCCTCGTTTGCGCCGAGTCCCTGACGTTGTGGCCTGGTTTGAGAGTGCCCGTTGCCACAATCGGCACATACGTGCACGCGTATCCTTGAGGGATCTCCTTAGGCGCCTCAACCAAGAGTAGTCACTAGGGTCACCACCGATCTTGTAGAGACGAATGCCGGTGTAGCCGGCACTTCAGCTGGTGCTGCCACGCATATGGCAGCGGTGGACGGGGCTGAGTGGCAACTCTCCTTGGTGCGTCCCGAGAGCTGGTCGACGGCGAGTGGGTGGCTCATGATCTCTGGATCACGCGCGAGCGAGACGCTCCAACACGTTGACCAAGTTTTCAGTGGCGGTGTAGCGAGTGAGCCACCAAGTAGTTAATCTCCTGCCGCGGGGCCATGGTGCGTTCCTCCGACGGGAGAGATCTATCCCATCGAGTGCACCTTGTGGTGAGAATCCCTTCCATCGATGCCATGGGTACGGGTTCTCTGAAAGAGCCGATGAGGTCGGCTTCGAGGGTGGCCTTGATCTCGTCATGTTTCTTCTTGAGCTCAGCAGCTCCTCGTAGGTGGCGTGCCGTCCGTCGCCATCTCGATGTAGATGGCGATGTGGTTGATGTAGACGATGTGTCTCACCGGGCGTGCGAGAATGTGTTGACCGCCAAAACCCACCGTCGGGCAGCGACAGTCAGCACTAGTAGCCGGGAAGAGCCTAGAGCTGCGGCGGACCCCTCCCGACGGCCCGCAATGCTCTTCTGGTCACACGCGGCGATGCAAGGGCGTGCCACGACCTATACCTGTCGGGAAGGTGATGGGGAATGCCTCGCTTAGTTCTGCATGGCATACACGTAAACATTAAATACGAGCCTCGATCTCATGTGAATCGGCTCAAAGAGCCGATCCACCCATGATCCGTGCGGGGTGCACGAATACTTGGTGATCTGCTTGATCAAGATAAAGCTAATGAGATCTACGACGATTTAGGGTTTTCACCGCATAATCGGATCATCCTACTCCAGTTGGGCCTCGCGGCCACGCACGGTGCTCATAAACAAGGCCAAAGAACCAACAATGTAGTTGATCCACGGAACATCTGTTTAGGACTTGCGAACGCCACCCTACATGCCACCGGATCCTCCCCCGGCCTAACTATTGCAGATATTAAACTAATCCTTGCAGACAAGGAGCAATCGTAACGGATCAGATCTACTAAACGATGAACAAGCAGGTGCCGCCCCATGCCTGAGATAGGCATGAGGACGGCTAGATATGCAAGGGTTGCACTACGTAAGCATGTTTATACGAAGAACAATGCTAACCCTAACACATCGTGATAACTACGTTGCCCGCATCAAAGACGCTTCACGGCAACGCATGAACAACGTGGAGCCGCCTAGATCGCAAGATGCGATCTAGGCAGCATGTCGCCTGATTGAAACCCTCGAGACGAAGGAGTTGGCGATGCGCCGAGATTGGTTTGTTTTGGGGTGAACGTTGTGTTGTTGTTTATTCCATAAACCCTAGGTACATATTTATAGTCCAGGGGACTTTCTAAAGGGCATCCCCTCGTGCACGATACAAACTCTAACTCTTATCTAAAAGGGTAAACTACTAAATAAAGATACACGGGCAATTTGGCCCAAAACCCTTCGTGCCAGGCTGCTTCAGAAATCTTCCACATGTAACCTTCCAAGCCTGGCCCACCTCTGGATTTGTCTAAAATCTGGTGATAACAGTTTGGTGATGTGATATGGCCATGATGTGATGATGATTATATTTGATGTATGAGATGTTCATTATTGTATTATGGCAACCGGCAGGAGCCTAATGGTTGTCTTTAATTTTTGTTAAAGACCTGCGTGTCTATTCATCATGTAATAGCTTTATTTCAAGTAGTTGTTATAGTAGCTATAAGTGATGGACAACCATGAAGCGGCGCCACTGACCTTGACGCCATGCTGGTGATGATGGAGATCATGTCCGTGCTTTGGAGATGGAGATCAAAAGCACAAGAAGAAAGGCCATATCATATCACACATTATGAATTGCATGTGATGTTAATCCTTTTTATGCATCTTATTTTGCTTAGATCGCGACGGTAGCATTATAAGATGATCCCTCTCACTAAATATCAAGATAATAAAGTGTTCATCCTTAGTATGCACCGTTGCTAAGACTTGTCGTTTCGAAGCACCTCGTGATGATCGGGTGTGATAGACTCTACATGTGCATACAACGGGTGCAAGCCAGATTTGCACACGCGGATACCAAGGTTGCCTTGACGAGCCTAGCATGTACAGACATGGTCTCGGAACACGGGATACCAAAAGGTAGAGCATGAGTCATATGAATGATATGATGAACACTTTGAGTGTTCGCCTTTGAAGCTACATCTTTTCTCGTGAAGATCGGACTTGGTGTAGTGGATTTGGTTCGTGTAATCACTAAGACAATGCGAGGGATGTTGTTTTAAGTGGGAGTTCACCTAGTTAATTTCAGAATGAAAATTGAACTCAATTTATCATAAACTTAGTCTAAACTCTTTGCAAATATGTTGTAGATCATGGCGCCCCCTCCATCAATTTTAATCAGTTCCTAGAGAAAGAAAAGCTTAAGGGCAATGGTAGCAACTTCACTGAGGTTCCGTCATGTGAGGATTTTCCTCACTGGTGGAAACCTGCAATTTGTGCTCGAAGCACCGCTAGGTCCCCCACCACCTCTGCGTGTCAGGGACATTAGGAATGTCTATGAGACTCGGGCAGGTAAAGTTCGGTGTGCCATCTTGTGCAAGAGGCGAGCTCCAAAAGCGTTTTGAGCACCACGACCCATGTGAGATGATGCGTGAGCTCAAACTTATCTTTGAAACTCGTGAGAGCTATGAAGCCTCGGTTCCCATGATGGAAGAGGGCTGTTAGTGAGCACATGCTCCATGCCGCTCAATGAACAATTCCTCCGTATTTATTTCGTCTCCCCTCCAACCGCAGAAACACAATGAGAACTAGAACAAAGAGAAGGACAAAAAGAAGGAGGTGCAAGCCAAGGCAGCTTAAAAAGGGAGCAAGAGAGCGGAAAGAAGCAGAGCTCCTGTGTGATGCTATCACTGCCATGTTAACGGACGTGTGAAGCCTTACTTGTCCGATGGGTTATTTCTCCATCACTGTATATTTGATATTGAAGATAATATGTCCTAAACATCATGGTTCTTACTAGCCGGGTATTTGAGGTCTGGTACATTTGAACCAACAGGAACTGGAATAAACGAAGCCTTGCGAGGGACGAGGTGACGATGCGCGTTGGAAATGGATCCAAAGTCGATGTGATCTCACCCTCTACATCTACCTTCGGGATTAGTTTTAAACCTTAATAATTGTTATTTGGTACTGCGTTGAGCATGAACATTATATCTGGATCTTGTTTGATGCAAGACGGTTATTCGTTTAAGTCTGAGATAATGGTTGTTCGATTTATATGAGTAATGTCTTTTATGGCCATGCACCTGAGATGAATGGTTTATTCTTGTTAAATCTCGATAGTAGTGATACACATGTTCATAACATTGATGCTAAACGAATTAAATTGAATGATAATTCTACTTATATGTGGCACTGTCGTCTTGGTCATATTGGAGTGAAGCGCATGAAGAAACTCCATTCCGATGGACTTCTTGAGTCACTTGACATATGCGAAGCATGTCTAATGGGAAAAATGACTAAGACTCCATTTTCTGGTACGATGGAGCGAGCTACAGATTTATTGGAAATCATACATACCGATGTGTGCGGACCGATGAGTGTAGCATCGCGCGGTGGTTATCGTTATGTTCTAACTTTCACGGATGATCTGAGTAGATATGGGTATATTTACTTTATGAAACATAAGTCCGAGACTTTCGAGAAGTTCAAGGAATTCCAAAGTGAAGTAGAAAATCAACGTAACAAGAAGATTAAGTTTCTGCGTTCTGATCGCGGAGGCGAATATCTGAGTTATGAGTTTGGCATGCATTTAAAGAAATGCGGAATACTTTCACATTGACACCGCCGGGAACACCACAGCGTAATGGTGTGTCCGAACGTCGTAATCGAACTCTCTTAGATATGGTTCGTTCTATGATGTCTCTTACCGATTTGCCATTGTCATTTTGGGGTTATGCATTAGAGACAGCCGCATTCACTTTAAATAGGGCACCATCTAAATCCGTTGAAACGACACCGTATGAATTATGGTTTGGGAAGAAACCTAAGCTGTCGTTCCTTAAAGTTTGGGGTTGCGAAGCTTATGTAAAGAAGTTACAACTGACAAGCTAGAACCCAAAGCGGAGAAATGCGTCTTCATAGGATACCCTAAAGAAACTATTGGGTATACTTTCTATCACAGATCCGAAGGCAAAATCTTTGTTGCCAAGAACGGATCCTTTCTTGAGAAGGAGTTTCTCACTAAAGAAGTGACTGGAAGAAAAGTAGAACTCGACGAGGTTAATGAACCTTCTCTCATAGATCGGAGTAGCTAGAAGAAGTTCTGCTTGGGGAGAGGCGAATGATGATGATGAAGTCGAACGAGGAAGCTCGAACCTCGCAGATCGACGAGGGAACGTACCACTCCGATTGGTATGATCCCTGTCTAAATGTCATGATTGTGGACAACAATGATGAGGACCTGCGACGTATGAAGAAGCGATGATGAGCCCGATTCCAACAAATGGCAAGAAGCCATGAAATCCGAAATGGGATCCATGTATGATAACAAAGTATGGACTTTGGTAGACTACCTGATAGCGCAAGGCTGTCGAGAATAAATGGATCTTCAAGAGAAAAACAGATGCGATGGTAATATTCTGTCTATAAAGCTCGACTTGTCGCAAAGGGTTTTCGACAAATTCAAGGAGTTTACTACGATGAGACTTTCTCACTGTAGCGAAGCTAAAGTCTGTGAGGATTTTGTTAGCAATAGCTGCATTTTTCGATTATGAGATTTGGCGGATGGATGTCAAAACGGCGTTCCTCAATGGTGATATTGAGGAAGAGTTGTATATGGTACAACCCAAAGGTTTTGTCGATCCTGAAAATGCTGACAAGGTATGCAAACTTCAGCGTTCCATTTATGGACTGAAGCAAGCATCCCGGAGTTGGAATCTACGCTTTGATAGAGTGATCAAAGACTTCGGTTTATATGGACTCATGGTGAGGCCTGTATTTACAAGAAAGTGAGTGGGAGCTCTGTAGCGTTCCTGATATTATATGTCGATGACATATTATTGATTGGGAATGATATAGAACTATTAAGCAGCGTTAAAGGTTATTTGAATAAGTGTTTTTCAATGAAAGACCTTGGTGAAGCAGCGTACATTTTAGGCATCAAGATTTATAGAGATAGATCAAGACGCCTAATAGGCCTTTCACAGTACATACCTGGACAAGATTCTAAAGAAGTTTAGAATGGATGAAAGCAAGAAAGGGTTCTTGCCAATGTTGCCAGGTAAGGTCTTGAGTAAGACTCAAGGTCCGGCTACGGCAGATGAAAGAGAGAGGATGAGCAAGATCCCCTATGCTTCTGTAGGCTCTCTCATGTATGCCATGCTGTACTAGACCGGATATCGCACATGTTAGTTTGACCAGGATATCAAAGTGATCCAGAATGGAACACTGGACAATGTCAAGAATATCCTGAAGTACTTGAAAAGGACTAAGGATATGTTTCTTTGTTATGGTGGTGACCAAGAGCTCGTTGTAACCAGTTACACCGTGCAAGTTGGAACACCGATCCCGATGACTCTAAGTCTCGGTCAGGGTACGTGTTTATATTGAATGGTGCGGCGATAAGCTGGAGAAGTTCCAAGCGGTGCACGGTGGCGAAATCTTCAACGAATCTGAATATATAGCGGCTTCAGAGGCTTCATCGGAAGCGGTATGGATGAAGAGGTTCATTGTTGAGCTTGGTGTGGTTCCTAGTGCATTGGACCCGTTAGTCATTTATTGTGACAACACAGGTGCCATCGCCAATGCAAAGGAACCAAGGTCACACAAGAAGCTGAAGCATATCAAGCTGCGTTTTCATTCGATTCGCGAGTACATCGAAGATGGTGAAGTAGAGATTTGCAAAGTACACACGGATCTGAATGTTGCAGATCCGTTGACTAAAGCTCTCCCTAGGGCAAAGCATGACCAACACCGAATGCCATGGGTGTTAGGTACCTTACAATGTAATCTAGATTATTGACTCTAGTGCAAGTGGGAGACTGTTGGAGATATGCCTAAGAGGCAATTATAATATCTTTGTGTTTATGATAAATGTTTGCATACCATGCTATAATTGTATTAACCGAAACATTGATACATGTGTGTTATGTAAACAACAAGGAGTCCCTAGTAAGCCTCTTGTATAACTAGCTTGTTGATTAATGGATGATCATGGTTTCGTGATCATGAACATTGGATGTTATTAATAACAAGGTTATGTCATTAGTTGAATGATATAATGGACACACACCCAAATGAGCGTAGCATAAGATCAAGTCATTAAGTTCAGTTTGCTATAAGCTTTCGATACATAGTTGTCTTAGTCCTTTGACCATGAGATCATATAAATCACTTACACCGGAAGAGTACTTTGATTACATCAAACGCCATTGCGTAAATGGGTGGTTATAAAGATGGGATTAAGTATTTGGAAAGTCTGAGTTGAGGCATATGGATCAATAGTGGGATTTGTCCATCCTGATGACGGATAGATATACTCTGGGCCCTCTCGGTGGAATGTCGTCTGAATAGCTTGCAAGCACATGATTGGATCATGAGAGATGACATACCGCGGTACAGTAAAGAGTACTTGTCGGTAACGAGGTTGAACAAGGTATGGTGATACCGATGATCAAACCTCGGACAAGTAGAATATCGTGTGACAAAGGGAATTGGCATCGTATGTAAATGGTTCAATCGATCACTAAGTCATCGTTGAATATGTGGGAGCCAATATGGATCTCCAGATCCGCTATTGGTTATTGCTCGGAGAGGAGTCTCGACCATGCGTGTTCGCGAACCGTAGGGTGACGCGCTTAAGGTTCGATGTAGCATAAGTAGATTTGAATATGGTATGGAGACGAAGTTTGTTCAGAGTCTCGGATGTGATCCAGGATGTCACGAGGAGGTCCGAATAGTCGGAGAATAAGATTCATATAAGGAAGTTGATTGGTTTCGGAAATGTTCGGGATTTTTCCGGTGGTTGTGGAAGGTTCTAGAAGGTTCCCACCACCATGGGGCCCACGACCTAGGAGGCCTAGCATGGGCCGAGGGGATGCTCCCTGGCCTAATGGGCCAGGGGCACATGGCCCCTCAAGGCCCAGGCCGGCCAACCCCTAGGGTTTCCCAGGGGGGATCAACTTGGGGGGGAAAGCCCTCTCCCCCTCTTGGCCGCCGCCCCCCAACCCTAGATGGGAAGGGGGCCACCTTGGCCGGCTGTCCCCCTATAGAGGGAGGGGGTGGCCGGCCACACCCCCATGCCTCCTCCTCGCCGCCTCTCTCCCTGCTCTGGCCTCGGCTTAGGCGAAGCCCTGCGGTTTTCTTCCTCCACCTCCACCACCACGCCGTCGTGCTGCTGGACTTTGGAGATCTACCACACCTCCGCTGCCCGCTGGAGCGGGAGAGGAAGGAGCTTCATCGACACCGTACGCGCGACCGAGTACGAAGTGCTGGGATTGCACCGGGACGATCGTCTACACCAACAACGAGATTAATCTCGTAGGCTTTGGAATCTTCGAGGGTTAGTCTCATCTCCATCTCGTTGCTTCGATCTTGTAGATTAGATCTTGGGTGTTCCATAGATTAGATCTATTGGTTTTATTCGTCTTGCGGTAGGAAATTTTTTGTTTTCTATGCTACGAACCCCATCATTGATGTGATCTATTCCTCCTTCATAGTGTGATGGTGACAGTGTGCATGATATGTTAGTACTTGGTGTAATTGCAATGATCTATCATGCACTCTAAGGTTATTTAAATATGAACATCGAATGTTGTGGAGCTTGTTAACTCCGGCATTGAGGTGCTCTTCTAGCCCTACGCAATTAGTGGTGTTCATCATCCAACAAAAGAGTGTAGAGTGGTTTTATTATGTGATCAATGTTGAGAGTGTCCACTAGTGAAAGTATGATCCCTAGGCCTTGTTTCTAAGCATCGAAACTCCGTTTATTTACTGTTCTGTTGCATGTTTACTCGCAGCCATATTTTATTCAGATTGCTATTACCACTCATATACATCCATATTACTTGTATTTTACTATCTCTTCGCCGAACTAGTGCACCTATACATCTGACAAGTGTATTAGTGTGTTGGGGACACAAGAGACTTCTTGTATCGTGATTGCGGGGTTGCTTGCGAGAGATATCTTTGACCTCTTCCTCCCGAGTTCGATAAACCTTGGGTGATCCACTTAAGGAAACTTGCTGCTGTACTCTGCTCTTGGAGGCCCAACACTGTCTACAAGAATAGAAGCACCCGTAGACATCATCAAGCACTTTGCGCCGTTGCCGGGGAGGAAAGGTAAAGGCACTCACACTCAGGTCCCAGGTAACTAAGTACTTTTCTGTCGTTGTGTGTGTGCTAAGCTATTTCCTTTAGATCCTGCAATTGCATCTTTTTGTTTCTTGTTAAACACTAGTAAGTCATAATGGAAAACATCTGTGAGCTTTTTGTACTATTTCTGAGTCAAGACATGAATGGTTTAATGCGAAAATTAAAAAACCTATGGAACCTTATTTGCATGATGGTAGTAATATTAGTATGAACGCTTTGAACACCATTGTTGATAATGATATAGAAAATTCTAAGCTTGGGGAGGTCGGTTTTGATGAAAATGATCTCTTTAGCCCTCCGGTATTGAGGAGAAAGTTTATGTTGATTATGATATGCCTCCCATTTATGATGATTATAATGATAGTGGTCTTTTGGTGCCACCTACTATGGAGAGTAAATTTTATTGTGATTATACTATGCCTCCACACTGATGAGAATAATAATGATAGCTACTTTGTTGAATTTGCTCCCACTACAACTAATAAAATTGATTATGCTTATGTGGAGAGTAATAATTTTATGCATGAGACTCATGATAAGAATGTTTCATTTGATAGTTATATTGTTGAGTTTGCTCATGATGCTACTGAAAGTTATTATGAGAGAGGAAAATATGGTTGTAGAAGTTTTCATGTTACTAAAACACCTCTCTATATGCTGAAATTTTTGAAGTTACACTTGTTTTATCTTTCTATGCTTGTTGCATCATGCTTCATGAATTTGTTTATTTACAAGATTCCTATGTATAGGAAGCATGTTAGGCTTAAATTTGTTTTGAATTTGCTTCTTGATGCTCTCTTTTGCTTCAACTACTATTTCTTGCAAGTGCATCATTAAAACTGCTGAGCCCATCTTAATGGCTATAAAGAAAGCACTTCTTGGGAGATAACCCATGTTTTTATTTTACTACAGAAATTTGTTTTATATTTGAGTCTTGGAAGTTGTTACTACTGTAGCAACCTCTCCTTATCTTATTTTATTGCATTGTTGTGCCAAGTAAAGTCTTTGATAGTAAGGTTCATACTAGATTTGGATTACTGCGCAGAAACAGATTTCTTGCTGTCACGAATTTGGGTATGATTCTCTGTAGGTAACTCAGAAAAATCTGCCAATTTACGTGCATGATCCCCAGATATGTACGCAACTTTCATTCAATTTGGGTATTTTCATCTGAGCAAGTCTGGTGCCTCTTTAAAATTCGTCTTTACGGACTGTTCTGTTTTGACAGATTCTGCCTTTTATTTCGCATTGCCTCTTTTGCTGTGTTGGATGGATTTCTTTGTTCCATTAACTTCCAGTAGCTTTGAGTAATGTCCAGAAGTGTTAAGAATGATTGTGTCACCTCTGAACATGTGAATTTTTGATTATGCACTAACCCTCTAATGAGTTTGTTTCGAGTTTGGTGTGGAGGAAGTTTTCAAGGGTCAAGAGAGGAGGATGATACAATATGATCAAGAAGAGTGAAAAGTCTAAGCTTGGGGATGCCCCCATGGTTCATCCCTGCATATTTCAAGAAGACTCAAGCATCTAAGCTTGGGGATGCCCAAGGCATCCCCTTCTTCATCGACAAATTATCAGGTTTCTTCTCTTGAAACTATATTTTTATTCGGTCACATCTTATGTGCTTTACTTGGAGCGTATGTGTGCTTTTATTTTCGTTTTGTTATTTTCATTCTCTGAATAAATGCTTGTGTGGGAGAGAGACACGCTCCGCTGGTTCATATGAACACATGTGTTCTTAGCTTTACTTTTAATATTCATGGCGAAGGTTGAAACTGCTTCGTTAATTGTTATATGGTTGGAAACAGAAAATGCTGCATGTGGTAATTGGTAGAATGTCTTGAATAATTTGATACTTGGCAATTGTTGTGCTCATATAGATCATGTTTAAGCTCTTGCATCATGTACTTTGCACTCATTAATGAAGAACTACATAGAGCTTGTTAAAATTTGGTTTGCATGATTGATCTCTAGAGTCTAGATATTTTCTGGTTAAGGTGTTTGAACAACAAGGAGACGATGTAAAGTCTTATAATGCTTCCAATATGTTCATATGTGAGCTTTGCTGCACCTTTTATACTTGAGTTTGCTTCAAACAACCCTGCTAGCCAAAGCCTTGTACTGAGAGGAAATGCTTCTCGTGCATCCAAAACCTTGAGCCAAAACCTATGTCATTTGTGTCCACCATAGCTACCTACTATGTGGTATTTTCTGCCATTCCAAGTAAATACTTCATGTGCTACCTTTAAACAATTCAAAACTTTATTATCTCTCATTTGTGTCAATGTTTTATAGCTCATGAGGAAGTATGTGGTGTTTTATCTTTAAATCTTGTTGGGCAGCTTTCACCAATGGACTAGTGGCTTCATCCGCTTATCCAATAATTTTGCAAAAGAGCTGGCGGGGTTTCCAGCCCCATTAATTAACTTTCATTAATAATTATCTTCACATGTTTTGCTCTGATTCATCAGTAAGCAACTTAATTTTGCAAATAGACACTCCTTCATGGTATGTGAATGTTGGAAGGCATTCGGTTAGCCATGGCTTGTGTAAGCGAAAGGTTGGGAGGAGTGTCAACCATAAATAAAACTAAAATACATGTGTAAACAAAAGAGAAGAGGGATGATCTACCTTGCTGGTAGAGATAACGTCCTTCATGGGAGCCGCTCTTTGAAAGTGTTTGGCAAGGGGGTTAGAGTACCATACGTTGACAACAACAAACACCTCTCAAAACTTTACTTTTATGCTCTCTATATGATTTCAAAACTTAAAAGCTCTAGCACATGATTTAATCCCTGCTTCCCTCTGCGAAGGGCCATTCTTTTACTTTATGTTGAGTCAGTTTACCTACTTCTTTCTATCTTAGAAGCAAACACTTGTGTCTGTGCATTGATTCTTACATGTTTACCTATTGCACTTGTTATATTGCTTTATGTTGACAACTATCCATTAGATATACATGTTACAAGTTGAAAGCAATTGCTGAAACTTAATCATCCTTTGTGTTGCTTCAATGCCTTTACTTTGAATTTATTGCTTTATGAGTTAACTCTTATGCAAGTCTTATTGATGCTTGTCTTGAAGGTACTATTCATGAAAAGTCTTTGTTATATGGTTCAGTTGTTTACTCATTGTCTTTATCATTGCTTTGAATCGCTGCATTCATCTCATATGCTTTACAATAGTATGATCAAGATTATGATAGCATGTCACTTCAGAAATTATCTTTGTTATCGTTTACCTACTCGCGAGTAGGAACTAAGCTGGGATGCTTGATACGTCTCAAACGTATCTATAATTTCTTATGTTCCATGCTACTTTTATGATGATACTCACATGTTTTATACACATTATATGTCATATTTATGCGTTTTCCGGAACTAACCTATTGACGAGATGCCGAAGGCCAGTTCTTTTTTCTGCTGTTTTGGTTCCAGAAATCCTAGTAAGGAAATATTCTCGGAATCGGACGAAATCAATGCCCCATCCTATTTTTCCACGCTTCCAGAACACCCGAGCCACCAGAGGAGGGCCACAGGGCCACCAGATGATAGGGTGGCGCGGCCAGGGCCTGGGCCGCGCCCCCCTATTGTGTCACCGCCTCGTCAGCCTTCCGACTCCGCCTCTTCGCCTATTTAAAGGTCCGCGACCTAAAACCTCGATACGGAAAAGCCACGGTACGAGAAACCTTCCAGAGCCACCGCCGCGAAGCCAAGATCGGGGACGGAGTCTCTGTTCCGCACGCCGCCGGGACGGGAAGTGCCCCGGAAGGCATCTCCATCGACACCACCGCCATCTTCATCAACGCTGTTGTCTCCCATGAGGAGGGAGTAGTTCTCCATCGAGGCTAAGGGCTGTACCGGTAGCTATGTGGTTAATCTCTCTCCTATGTACTTCAATACAATGATCTCATGAGTTGCCTTACATGATTGAGATTCATATGAGTTTGTATCACTACTCATCTATGTGTTACTCTAGTGATGTTATTAAAGTACTCTATTCCTCCTCCACGGTGTAATGGTGACAGTGTGTGCATCGTGTAGTACTTGGCGTAGGTTATGATTGTAATCTCTTGTAGATTATGAAGTTAATTATTGCTATGATAGTATTGATGTGATCTATTCCTCCTTCATAGTGTGATGGTGACAATGTGCATGCTATGTTAGTACTTGGTGTAATTGCAATGATATATCATGCACTCTAAGGTTATTTAAATATGAACATCGAATGTTGTGGAGCTTGTTAACTCTGGCATTGAGGTGCTCTTGTAGCCCTACACAATTAGTGGTGTTCATCATCCAACAAAAGAGTGTAGAGTGGTTTTATTATGTGATCAATGTTGAGAGTGTCCACTAGTGAAAGTATGATCCCTAGGCCTTGTTTCTAAGCATCGAAACTCCGTTTATTTACTGTTCGTTGCATGTTTACTCGCAGCCATATTTTATTCAGATTGCTATTACCACTCATATACATCCATATTACTTGTATTTTACTATCTCTTCGCCGAACTAGTGCACCTATACATCGACAAGTGTATTAGGTGTGTTGGGACACAAGAGACTTCTTGTATCATGATTGCAGGGTTGCTTGAGAGGATATCTTTGACCTCTTCCTCTGAGTTCGATAAACCTTGGGTGATCCACTTAAGGAAACTTGTGCGTTCTACAAACCTCTGCTCTTGGAGGCCCAACACTGTCTACAAGAATAGAAGCACCCGTAGACATCACTCCTCATCTGCACCGCACCCGCAGCAGCAGCCCTGGGACATGGGCTCCCTTCACGCGGCCCTGAACGCGTCCACGACACCACCTTCTTCGTCAAGCTCCCCATCGGAGATGTACCTTGACACCGGGGCCTCTGCACACATGTTCTCCAACCCTGGTAATCTCCGTTTTGTACGTCACACTTCTACTCCCTCTCAGATCGTTGTCGGTAACGGCGATCTTCTTCCCATTACTCATACCGGAGCTGGTTCCTCGCCCTCCACGCGCCAACCTCATCACCGGCAAATGGGTCTTCCGCCACAAAACCCGCGCCGATGGATCGCTCGAGCGCTACAAGGCCCGTTGGGTTGTTCGTGGCTTCAACCAACGACAGGTCGTGGACTACGGCGAGACATTCTCTCTAGTCGTCAAGTCCGCCACCATTCGCACGGTGCTGACACTGGCAGCCTCTCGCCGGTGGCCCGTCCACCAGTTGGACATGAAGAATACGTTCCTCCACGGGACGCTCGCCGAGGAGGTTTACTGCCTCCAGCCCGCCGGCTTCATCGATGCTTCTAAACCAGACCATGTGTGCAAGCTATCCAAGTCCCTGTACGAGCTAAAGCAAGCACCGCGCGCCTGGTTCATGCGCTTCACCGGCTTTCTCACCACGATCGGGTTCATCGCCACGCACTCCGACAGCTCACTGTTCACCTTCTCGCGTGGAATGGACACGACCTTCTTGCTTCTCTACGTCGACGACATCGTCTTGACTGCATCGAGCAATGGCCTGCTTCAGCGCATCGATAGCAAGCTCACCGGGGAATTCGCTGTGAAGGACCTCAGTGATCTGCACTACTTCCTGGGCATCCGTGTGACGCGCACCTCGGTGGGCTTCTTACTCTCCCAGAGTCAGTACGCCGAAGACATTCTGGAGCGCTCACCAAGGGGAAGCTCCCCTCGCCATGGACAACTGCACTCCCTCGCCTACACTGGTCGACACCAAGGGGAAGCTCCCCTCAGCTGGCAGCTCCCCTATCGCTGACCCCAGTGCCTACCGCAGCCTCGCCGGTGCTCTCCAATACCCGACGATCACCAGGCCGGAGCTGGCGTACACGGTGCAGCAGATGTGCCTCCACATGCACGATCCCAGGGAGTCGCACAACTGCCTCATCAAGCGAGCCTTGCGCTACGTCCGTGGCTCCACTGATCTTGGGCTGTGGCTAACGGCATCCTCACCGCTCTTGTTGCGCGCCTTCATCGATGCCGATTAGGCAGGGTGCCCCGACACCCGCCACTCCACTTTCGGCTTCCGGCGTCTACTTGGGCGACGCGCTGGTGTCCTGGTTGTCCAAACGACAGGCTGTCATGTCCCGGTCGAGCGCTGAGGCAGAGTACCACGGCATCGCCAACGTTGTCGCAGAGTGCATTTGGCTATGACAACTCCCGGGCGAGCTCATGTCTCCCATCTCCAGCGCAACCCTGGTGTACTGCGACAACGTCTCCGCCATTTACATGTCGGCAAACCCTGTTCATCACCGACGGACCAAGCACGTCGAATTGGACATCCACTTCGTTCGCGAGCGTGTGGCCCTCGGTGACATTCGGGTTCTCCATGTTCCAACTCGACAACAGCTAGCCGATGTAATGACCAAGGGACTACCCACGAACAACTTCCAAGAGTTTCGCTCCAGTCTTTGCGTCTCCAGAGGCGACCTCACGACTGTGGGGGGTGTTAACCATAGTGACTAGACGTGCCTTTGTACATTCAGTAAGACATGGCACGACCTGGTCTTCCCCACGATGTGTAGCACGATCTACTGATCGCTAGTTGAGTTGTACACGTTCAGGTGCTAACTGCACATGTAAATCAGGTATTTAAGCCCATGATGAGATCAATGCAAAGTGTGTTGAATCCTACTCTCACCTTCACTTAGCATCAGTTGTTGCTGCACATAGGTGAACTCTAGTTTACATAGGTTTTGTGCTTGAGAAATTAAACGCTAGTTTTATTTTACAATTATTAAGGCCATCTCGTAAAAAAGTTTAAACGGCCTATTCAGAAAACCTATGTAAACTTAGGGTTCACTAACCATGTGCTTATAACACAAGATGTTTGGAGACCCCTCAAAGTGAAAAGACGGAAGACGAAGTGTTGATGTTTTTATTTATTTTGGCCGTTTGGGAAACCATACTACCAACTTACCAAGTGAAAAGCAGCATGCATGCGTTCAGGTGGGAAAGATGCAGATCTGACGGTTGTAGTTGACTCCATCCAACGACAAACGACGACTCTTTAGAAAACATGCACTACTATGTCACGAACACACCGTGTCACCACTTCTCCGTTTCTTTACTTGTCGAAGTGTACCACATTCATCACTTAAAGAGTTGCAGTTGCAGTATGCTGCATATAGTGTAATTCACCGATCGACCACTTGGTGGACGCAGCTTAGTTATCCTGTGATCAGCAGGCACCGGGGGCGAAGCCGACGGTCTTCTTGCCGAGGTCGTAGACGACGCCGTAGGTCTTCTGCTGCGTGTTCCCAAGGATGCCCGTGCTTTCGTCGTCGCCGATGGACGCGAACGCGAGGCACACCTGCGCCTGGCTGATCGCGTACAGGATGCCGGACTCGTCCACGTCCAGGCACGCGCCGCCCTTGAACACCAGCGAGACCGTCGGCACCGTCGCCTCGCTGATCCCCGTGAAGTCGTAGCAGGTTTCCAGGATAGAGTACCCCTGCACCTTCTTGAACCCTCGCGCCGCCATGCCCGCGGTGAACGCCGAGGACAGCGCGGAGTAGGCGGTCTCCGGGAGCCGCGTGATCACCGTGCCGGAGTCCACAATCGTGCCGCCCGTGGAGAAGACGGTCTCCGGGATGGACAGCTGCTTCCCGCCGACGCGGATGCCCGTGAGGCCCACGAAGTAGAACGTTGGCCCGTTGTCTGTCAGCATCGGCGTGACCCTTGCGTTGGCCGGCGACGCGCCGGGGCCGAAGTCCAGGTACCCCGTGGTATCCGTGGACAACGCCGGGAAGCAGTACGCGAACGCGCCGCCGTACCTGTACTGCGCCTGCACCGTCAGCGACGTCTTCCCGCGGCCGAGCCCCAGCAGCCCGGCCGTCTTCCCGAAGAGGCCGTCGTTCTTCTCCCCGCACCCGAACTGGAACCCCTTGATGGCGTCGTGGGCGATGGTGAGGGTGTCCCGGGCGAAGAAGCCGACGGTGTATGAGCCATCGCCGTACTGGACGGCGTAGAGGCAGTGCCCGCCGGTGCAGCCGCTCTCGTCGAGGTCGTCGCAGGCGGAGTCGGAGCAGGAGACGTTGGCGTAGGTGGAGGACTTGGCCGGGTCGAAGAGCGGATCTTTCTGCTTGTAGCACTTGACCACGCAAGGGCGGCACTGCACCCACGTCGTGTCGCTGCCGGTGTCGAACACCACCGTGTACTTGGACGCCGGCGTGCCCAGCCCCAGCGTCACCACGTAGTTGCCCGTGCCCAGCGCGCGCCCCGAACTAACCGGGAGCAGCGGGGCGGAGGAGAACGACGAGTGCCCCGGATGGATCCCGGCGGGGTTCTTCTTCGGGCCGGGCTGGACAGGTGCGGCGCGCTTCTTTAGTTTGCCGGCCGTCGCGGCCACACGGCGCTGGATCGACTCGACGCGGTTCTGGTCGGCGGCGAGGATCTCAGCGTGGGACGGCGGTTTCCCGTGCGCGTCGGCCAGAGGCGAGCATGGACCGTGCTGGTGGACTACTTGCATCCTCGCAGACGTCGCGCCGTTGGGTTTGTTCTCTGAATTTTCAGGGACATGTTAGGGTTGCTGTCACAGAATTCAGAAATTAAAATTCAGGATTACAGTAGGCTCATCTAGTAAAACGCCGCAGGGTTTTTTTCTCTGAATTTGCAGGGAAATGATCGTGTTGGTGTCAGAAAATTCTGAAATTTAAATACAGAAATTTAAATCGAGTAAATCGAACCATCCTTATCAGACATGATAGAAAAGTTGTAGCCAGTGGTCGTTTCTGGTCAGCCCGTCACTCTAGCTGCTTGGCCATGTTTGACCAGACAAAGAACGGGCAGTAAAAGACAGCACATGTAGTTTTGTCCACTTCAGCTGTTATGGGGTAAACAGCTTTGTGTTGCACCACTCATTATACCAACTTTAAGCTGTAAACGACTTAATTTCCTGAAGATGCACCTTCCCATCCCAGTTTTTAGCTGCTGCAAGAATTTCGCACATGTCTCGGGAGAAATTTTGCTTTCAAGATTTTTCACATGCAGTACTTCCTGAGTTTCTTTTTTTTGAAACAGGGACTTCCTGAGTTTCTTATTCAGAAGTTCTTAAACTCCAGATGGTTTGGAGAAAATCGTCACACTTATATATCTACCTAGCTATCCAAAACTAGAGGAACCAAATCAGAAGTGGCAAGGTTTTTGTTTAAAAGAATCACAAGTGGCAAAACAGACATGCATGGATTCAGTCAGGGAGAAATTCTTGGAAAGTAAGAAAGAACAAAAACAATTGAAGCATGGCCGGCTGCAGCTAGTTACCAGTCAACAGCTAACAGAACAAAAACAATAGGTAGCTACGTAGATGTGATCGATGATCGATGATCATGAGCTCGTTCGACCAGGAATTAACCTTGTGGAGCGGCGCACGACCGGCCAGGCAGCAGGGACTGGACGTTGAGGAGCACGGTTTCATCCCCCGAGCTCCCGGCGGCAGCACGAGCGAACCCGAATGCCGCGAGAACGGCGGCGGCAGCAAGCAGACGAAGGAAGCTATGGCTGGGGCAGCGGGAAGACGAAGCAGCAGTGGCCATGGCAGGACCGCACAAGTGGCCTTCAGGTAGTGGGCCGGTGAGTGGAGGGTACACACACGATCACACAGCTCCTATCCTGTCTTATATACAGTGAGTCAGGAGATGTTACGATAAGAGCCGTGCGCACTGGCCTACCACACTACTACCCTGTGGGGGGGTGCCTGGTCGTCAGCCCCCGCACTCTGACCAAAATTCAGCACTTGTTGCATTGCAGAAATGCAGTGGATCACAGGTGCTGGAAGGCAGATTCTGCTGACTGGCGTTTCTTTGCTGGATGGTATTGCAAGTTATATACACCCCTCGTACCAACCTTTAATTGAAGGTTGACCCATTAGAAATAATATCATAGCTGCTCAAGAAATTGCACTCTTTCTCTTTGTTTTCATGTGATAGCCACGGTTTCCTGATTAAACTGAGTTGGCAAAAGCTTTTGACATGTTAGAATGGTTCCTTGTCGATTCCGCCTTAACATGTAATCAAAGGGTTGTATGCTCATTTTATAAATCTTATTCATGCATTTGCTGACCTTTTCTATTATTATTAACGATTAATCTTATGGTCGCTCAAAAGTATCAGATGTATAAGACAAAGATGTTCCATGTCCCTTCATCTCTTTGTTGTTACAGCGAAGAAGCTTTCACTGTCCCTACATTAGCTACGTACAGGGCGAATATTATCTCTCAAGCAGCTACTTTCATGCAACTAGGCTTACGCTTATTAAGTTTGTGTTTGCTTCTACGCATGTCTACTATATGTCCAACATTTTTTTCTAAGAAGTTCCTCACAAGCTCATATCTATCATCACAAATTTTTGGTGGACAGGTGTAAAATATGAATCAACAACAAAGAGCTTATGCATGAGGCATGAGCTCACATTTGCATAATTTTTTTTGGTGGACTAGGAGTTAATTAGAAACTTGTAGGAAATGAACCAGGGGATCATTCTCTCGACAGCCTGGAGATTGGCAAAGTAACCTCAAAGTATGATCCAATAGAAAGAAAGGTCATGAGAATCCGTGACATTGTGTTTGTTGAAGATCAAAAAATTGAGGATATTGTGAAGACATAGGAGAAAGTTCCGGAGTCAATTCTGGTGGGTGTTCCTCCTCAAAGACAATAGCAAGATAGAAATGATTCTGGCCTAGGTCATGTAAATTCGGCTCAACAACAAGCTAAAGATGATGATGCAGAAGATTTGAAAGATGATTCACATAGTGATGTGGGCATTACCCTTCGGGTAACCAGTATTACGCTACCTCCTACGGCCCAACCAGGGGCCCATGAAGATCATCCACCGACCAAGGTGGACCGTTATGTCGGTTCCAAAGAAGGATTCTTGACGAACAAGGAAAGAAGACGAAGAGACAAGGAAAGTTCATATGTAGAACTCTTTGTAACTTAGTCGAACCCGGACAGAACTCTCGAGACCTGGCCTGCAATATAAGGGCCAGGAGAGGGTCTGCCGAGGGACACACAATCATAACAGCCAAAACCACCGCAAGTCTAGAGCTAGGTCATTAGAAATCTTAGCCTCTCGACGAGTTCATAGTCAGAGCCTTCGGCTACCCCATTATAACCCGATAATTTCGATAATCAAGATCAGACAAACATGAAGTAAGGGTTTTACCTCATCGAGGGCCCGAACCTGGGTAAATCTCTCTCCCCGTTTGTTTGGTATCCGATGTCTCGTGTCAGCCTGCAGGATTCCGTCAACCCTAAGCCCCAAAAGGTGGGCATTGCCGAGGAGCACCCTCGTCACATAGTGTTGCGGGTGATGAAGATGCTCCCCGACAACAAGAATATGACAATGCTGAAGAAGAACAACATTTCAACATGAAGCACTAGCACAAGATAGTCCATCAGAAGATCCACTCAGACGGTCTAGTAGTGGTCGTAGTGAAGCTTGCATGGACCACACCCGTGGTTTTTTCCTCGTCGTGTTGAGGAGATTTTCCATGTAAATTTTTGTGTCACTTGTGTGTGTGTGCTTGTGTTTGTTTTTCTCCTCGAAATTTACCTTTTTCACACAGGCTGGTAGGTTGTGAGGTCATGTATCTCCTCCTTTCCCTAACAAACAAATAACTTGGAATGTTGATTTAGTCATGTCTCCGTTACTCCTCACACTGCAAACGCCAACCTTCAAACTCCAATTATAAGCTCAATTGGATAGGACATGTTCGTGTGGAAGTTAACTCCTATGAACTCCAAGAGCACATACATGCAATCTTTCAGTAACCTCCCTTTGCGGGCGGATCAACAACCTAAGGTAGTTCCCTTTCAGGTTATCTCTTTACAATTAGATCCGGCAGGATTCGAACATGGCGCCTCGAGTTCACACCTTTGCATGTAGGCTAGTTCATAGATGCAATTACTATAGGTGCACATACAAGTAAATTCTCAAAGCATATTGAACATGATTGTTCTAGATGTGGATGTTTGGAAGAAGAATTTCATTTATTATTTCTTGACCCCTTTTCAAAAGAAGCTTGGTTTACTCATCCTTGGTATATCAAAACTGAAATTCTTGCTGGTGTGCACCATAATGTTCCTGATAAGCTAGAAGCTTTGCTTTCTTTTACAAAAAATTCTCTAGGCCTAGCCAGGTCTCTGTTGTTGGTAATGCCATCATGCAGGACTTGAAGCTTGAAGGCCAAGCGTCAACTGAAGACCTTGTTCAGGAAAGGGGGTGGACTTTCAAACCCTCTTCTGAGCCAAATGGAGATGCAGTTCTCTACGATGCTGATTGGAAATTAGGGCACAACACTACGACAACATGCTATATGTTGTTAGGTAGGATGAGACTCTCCCCGCGGATGGACGCTAGGATGATAACCCGGATGAGCTGGCTGCGCACTCCCTAGCCTTGCCACTGAGCTAGAACTCAGTTCTCACAACACTACGACAATTCTAGCAGAAATTGACATCTTCATCCGGTTGAAGCGCAACCCACATGCAAAGCAGTTACATGTCTCGGCCATGTCGCCTCCAACATCATCTCCCCTAGATGCAAAAGCTTAGACCCTTGAGCTAGCCACAAAGAAAGCAAAAGCCCTTCAAGGCTTCAACTACAGGTGCTTCACTTCTACTCTGACTATCTGGTTTATTTTTGTGTGTGGAAAAAATCCACTGATCTATATTACAAGTAATTATCATCAACAGTACAAAGAACCCCTTTGACAACTGCTACTGATAGGGCAATTGCGAACCATGCCGCTAACCTAGCGCTGCCTCCAAGGACCCCCTCCCCCCTCCCCCGCATCGCTGCCGCTGGAGGGGCGCCGGCGAAGCCGCGCACGCCTCAAGGATGGTGGCGGCGGGGCGGTTTCTTCTCCGCATCCAAGATCTTCCCCTCGCGTTTCCCGGCGCAGGGGCGCTGCAGGCGGCAGCGGCGGCCACGGGCGGGCGGGCGACGGCCTTGTTGGCTTGACCGGGCGGAGCTGCCTCGGGGGGCCGCGGCGGTGGAGACTGTCAGGGGCGCGGCGGCTGTCGGCGCCGGGGCGGATCCTGCCCTGCGCTTGTCAACTTGAGGGCCGCGGCCGCTGTTTGGCACTGGGCGGCGCACCATCTCTTGGCGCAGGGGCGCGCGGGGCTGGCCTTGGTGCTGGATACCGGCGGTTGGACGACGGTGGCACGACGAACTAGCGGCGGCACGGGTCCAATCTAGGTTCTATCTGGGCCTACAGGGCTGGTCGCTGCTTTGCCTTCTATGGCCTTCTGCGAGGACGGCCTTGGCCGTTTCGTTCGGGCGACCATGGGTAGCGCCGTCGGATTCCTGGCCGGGGTACGCAACTGCTATCGAGTCTTCTTCTCTACGGCCACCATGGGCTTGGCGGCGATGACTTAGCGAGGCGATGATCTGATTTCTGAACCTCCTTCGTCGTTGTCAGGCCGCGGATGGCGGCGTGGGGGCCGTTTCGTCCGCGTCGAAGAATAAAGGTGGTGGTTCTTGGATTCTTCTCGCACCAAGTTTGAAGATCTGTTGGATGCTTGTTCACTAGTCTAGGTGGATTGTCGGGTTCCGGAAGGCCCTGCCGGCGAAATTCATTGAGCGATAAATGCCTGAAGATTGTTGGATTGGGTGGTTTCGATCGTGCGCACCCATGTTTTTTATCTGACCGTTTGGTTTCAGAGGGAGCGCTTAGAAGCTCTGCTGGCTGTTAATATCATGGAGTTCGGTTTCTTGCCATGCTAGCGGAGAAGGTCATCAAGCCAAGATCGGTGGAATAGCTATGATGGTCGGATCTTGCTGGTGAGGTGGAATTGGCTTGGTGCTTCGTGACTTGAAACAACAACTAGTATGTGCGGTCGACTGCACAGGAGAAGTTCAGAGTCTTATCTTTCAGGGTGAAAGTCCAAGGTCTGGCCTTAATTAGTTGTGTCTGGCAATGTTCTTGTTGAAGGCATTGTTTTGAGAGAGATGACTTTCTTCAGGGTGAAAACCTAAGATCTATGATCATGCGACGACAGCGTTTGTGCACTGTTTTATTCTTGAAGGCGTCGCTTATGGCGAAGCTGATCTTCTGGTGTTGTCTTGGTGGTGTTAGTGTTGTTGTTTCAAGTTATGGATCTCTGTAGCGGGGTCTCTCTTTTTTTGGCTTTGTGCATCTTTTATGCCATTAGGGTATGATGTTGTTGCATAGGCTGGGTGTAATTGGTATCTCCGCGATATTAATATATGTTCTTTATCGAAAAGTAACGACATCACTGTTGCGCCGGGACACTGGTTGATCATGCCACACTCGTTGCAAGAATTTGCGCGAAACATCATGTTTCAGGCCAACATGTTTGCACATCTCCACAGAAGTTCCAATGTGAAAGCCCATCATCAAACTATACAAGCAACTAAGATTCTGTCATGCCACACTCGTTGCAAGAATTTACGTGAGTAGCACCTTTCAGGTCAACAAGTTTGCACATCTCCACGGAAGCTCCAATGTGAAAGCCCACTATCAAGCTAGACTAGCAACTAAGATTCATTTCAGGAACTTAATAGTCAGATGTGTAATTTCAGAGATGCGAACCAGGGTGTATCTTTAGATTACTAATTTGTAAGAAGACCCAGGGGCTCGCGACCATGCGCGCGACGGAGGACCTCCCGCCGCCGCCGCCTTGATCTCCCGCCTCCGTCGAGCTCCGTCGCCGCCGCGGCCGGATCCGGATCCTCCTCGGCATCCTCTCCCCGCCCATCCCGACATTCGTCGCGTCCGTCGCCGGGTCGCAGCGGACGCCCTGGCCGCCATGTCGCCGGCTCCGCCTGCTCAAGCTCGTCGCCGGGATCTCCCTCCACCGGCTGCCCCTCCTCGACCCCGGACATCCCTGCCTGCTGCTGCCCCTCGCCGGTCGTCGCGACTGCCCCCGGCTGGACGGTTTCGGGTGGAGAACTCCGGCGCGCTGGTCTCACCTGCGGACGTCCCCGCGCCTGCGGCGCCTTGTCGGCCTCTCGGCTCTTCTGCCGGCGTCGTCTCCGGCCTGCTGCCGCCGCCGTCGGCATCCCTGCCTCCTGGAGGTTTGCCTTCCGCGGCGCTGGCTAGCGCTGTTCCGGGTGTTGGAGAAGCTGTGAAGATGCTGGAGGCCGCGACGGCGACGGCCGCGTCAGCAGCTGTCCAACATCTCGACTCGGCTGCTCCTGCTACGCCTACCCTCCCCACCGTGCCAGCGCCTGCTCCGTCTTCGCCAGACCTCTCCGCCCCGCCGCGGCCTGCGCTGTGGGTCTCCTTTGCTGACGACGCTGAGGACAGCGATGTGGATAGTGATGAAGTACTGGCTCCACAGACGCCGCCGGATGTCACCAAGACCTTCTGCGGAGCTGATGTACCGTGTTCTGCTGATGGCGACGGCGTGGCGGGATTTGGGACGCTGCCCCTCGCTGCCATCCAGTGGCCTCCATCTTGGGTGTCCGGTGCGGACAGCATCGACGAGGACGGCGAAGAGGAGCTAGTCCCTCGGACGCCACCGGCCACCAAGACCTTCGACCTTGCTGATATCATGGAGGTGGATTGTGCTGCGGGCGAGCATGATGGATGGCACAAGGTGTTGCCGCGACGCGGCCCGCGCCGCCCGACTCTGTCAGCCTCGGCAATTGCTCGTCGTCCTGTCCCTGCTTGGCTCAAGGGTAGATGTTGCAGGTGCCTAGCTCCTGGGCACCGCGCTGCGGTTTGCTGCAACCCCTTCAGGTGCTCTCGATGCCTTGAGAATGGTCATCGGGCATGTGATTGCCGCAACGCTTGGCGTCCTCTTAGCTTCTTGGAAGGCCATGTTGGGTCGTCGCCCCGCCAGGAGAATGCTCCTCGCGGGGCCCAGGTTGAGGTCCCGCTTCCGCCCGTTGTGCATCGTCATCGATCCTGGGCGTCAGTTGCTGCTGCTCCTGTTAGCTCTTTGGCCTCAGTGGATATGCGATCTGCCTTGGAGGTGCAAGCTGGGTTGATTCAAGAGGCCGTCCGTCCTCTTCACGAGGCTGTTGACTCCTTGCACGGCTGGATGCTTGCGATTGGGGGATTTCTGGAGCGGGCGGAAGCTGTGTTGGATAGGCTCTCCCGATTGCCTGTCGATCCTTTGGTTCTACCTGTTGTTGGCAAAGTGGGTGCGACCGGAACGAGCCTTCATGGTTGTTTCTCTCCTCGTGCTAGGCCGAGCTCGGTGATCACGGCTCCGGTCATGAAGATCATGCCTGAGATCCTAGAGTTGTGTGGTGGTGGTGGTGTGCTTACGCCTCCCTCCGTCGAGGAAGTGAGGCCCGGCTCACACGTTTCCTCGGATGTGGCTTCTCCGACGTGCCTTGGCTTTGAGAAATGTGATGTTGTTGACGCTGTTGTCTCTCTCTCGCTTGACTCTGACAGGCAGATGGTTCCTATTGATGATGGGGTACCTAAGTCTGGATTGTCGGCTGCCGTGCCTGGAGCTATCGTCGCCAGGGAAGTTTGCGATTTTCTCGCCACCTTGGCTACTGCCTACCCTG
Organism: Lolium multiflorum; assembly: GCA_030979885.1. Lineage (NCBI taxonomy): Eukaryota > Viridiplantae > Streptophyta > Magnoliopsida > Poales > Poaceae > Lolium > Lolium multiflorum. Next base: position 272,702,039 of record CM061753.1, on the reverse strand, counting down.
CATCTGCGGTTGGCTGACGGGTGTCCCCAATGTCGTAGCATGTCCTTGACCGCTCAATGTTGGAGTGTCTTGTGTGAGTGTTTGTTAGTGTTGCGGTGTTGAAGTGTTGGAGTATCTTGTTTGTGGGCGTGTGTGGGTGTGTTCTTTGTGTGGGCTTGGCCCTATCGTTGTAGGTTTTCGCCCGGTTTTCTCCTAAAAACTGGGCACTCTCTTCTTAATTAATAGATGGGGCAAAGCTTTTGCCTCCATTTCAAAAAAAAAAATAATTTCAGAGATGCCCAGGAAGGAACATACTTGCTTGTATCTTGCTTGTGTGAATCCTTTCACGCTCTTCCCTGTTAAGTACGCCTAAGTTAAAAAAGAAAATTGACGTGACAAACTTTTAGTCAAGTGATGCCATCCCATAATTTTGTAATGTGAACCATATTTTCTGTTAGAGCTAACTTTCTATTTAAAATTTTAAGTTACAGTTCAATTTGCAATAGGAAAAATCACGACTCTGTAACTCGGCTTGCAACCGAGAAATTCTAGGTGCAACCCATTTGCAACAGAAAAAATTCGAGTTGCAGACCTTATTTATGGATGAAAATCTTAATTGCTACTTCACTTCTAACTAATGAAGCGTACGAATCGCGATACAAATCAGTTGGTTGTAAACTAGATTGAGCATTTGAGTTATTTTCCAGCTAGCTGAGAATTAGTAAATTCGTAAAAAAATATGTTCAATAAAAGAGCGAAAACATGTAGTCACCACTTCTCTGTCTCTTGGCTTTTTTTCGATAAAGTCTGTTTCTTTGCTTGTGTCGAAGTATACAAATTTCATCGCAGTGCCGCAGTATTTAATTATTTATGTGTAGTATAGTAATCACTGTCTACTTAGTGTTTTGGACGCAGCTTAGTTGTCCAATAATCAGCAGGAGCTCAAACCATTGATGAGTTAGCAGGCACCGGGCGCAAAGCCGACGGTCTTCTTGCCGAGGTCGAAGAGCACGGCGTGGGTCTTCTGCTGCGTGTTCCCGATGATGCCGACGCTGGTGTCGTCGCCGTTGGACGCAAACGCCAGGCACACCTGCGCCGGGGTGACCGCGAACATGATCCCGGACGCGTCCACGTCGAGGGTGGCGCCGCCCTGGAACACGAGCGACACCGCCGGCAGCGCCGCCTCGCTGATCCCCGTGAAGTCGTAGCACGTGTCGAGGATCGAGAACGCCGGCGCCTTCTTGTACCCTTTCGCCGCCATGGCCTTGTCGAACGCCGACGACAGCGCGGCGTTGGCGGTCGCCGGGAGCCGCGTGATCACCGTGCCGGAGTCCACAATCGTGCCGCCCGTGGAGAAGACGGACTCCGGGATGGACAGCTGCTCCCCGCCGACGCGGATGCCCGTGAGGCCGACGTAGTAGAACGTCTGCCCTTTGTCGGTCAGCATCGGCGTCAGCTTCGCGTTGGCCGGGGCCGCGCCGGGGCCGAAGTCGAGGTGCCCCGTCGTCCCCGACGACGACGCTGGGAGGCAGTACGCGAACGCGCCGCCGTACTTGGCGGTCGCCTGCACCGTCAGCGACGTGCTCCCGCGGCCGAGCCCCATGAGCCCGGCCGCCTTCCCGAAGAGGCCGCTGTTCTTCTCCCCGCACCCGAACCGGAACCCCTTGACGGCGTCGTGGGCGATGGTCAGGGTGTCCTGGGCGAAGAAGCCGACGGTAGAGGAGCCGTCGCCGTACTGGAGGCCGTACAGGCAGTGCCCGCCGGAGCAGCCGCTTTGGTCGAGGTCGGCGCAGGCGGGGTCTGTGCAGGAGATGTTGGCGTAGGTGGACGACTTGGCCGGGTCGAAGAGCGGCTGCTTCTGCTTGTAGCACTTGACCACGCAGGGGCGGCACTGCACCCACGTCGTGTCGCTGCCGGTGTCGAACACCACCGTGTACGGCGATGCCGGCGTGCCCAGCCCGATGGTCACCACGTAGTTGCCCGTGCCCAGCGCGCGCCCCGATGACGCCGGGAGCGACGGGGTGGAGGAGGACGTCGAGTGCCCAGCAGGTTTCTTCTTTAGGGCTGTCTCGACAGGTATGGCGCGCTTCGTCAGTTTGCCGGTCGTCGTTGCGGAAACACGGTGCTGGATCGAGTCTACGCGGTTCTGATCGGCGGCGAGGATCTCGGCGTGGGACGGCGGTTTCCCGTGCCCGTCGGCCAGAGGGGAGCATGGACCGTGCTGGTGGACGATCTTCATCCTCGCTGACGTCGCGGCGTTGGGTTTGTGCTCTGTATTTTCAGGGACATGTTCGGGCTAGTGTTAGAAAATTCTGAAAGAATCAGACTTTACCTTTTCTTGCGGGATGCTAGATAAAATTCAGGATGGCAGTTAACTTATTCTTCTAGAAAATGATATCTTGAATTAGAGTTGTAATAATCGATCATGAAATCGAACCATCTGTCATTGTCACACTCAGACTTGGTCATGTAGCTAGTGGTCTTGTATTGTCAGCTTGTGACTCTAACTACCTGGTCATGTTCGACCAGACAAAGAAAAATTGGTAGTAAAAGACAGAACAGGTATGTTTGCTCACTTTCAGACTAAACAGTTTTTTTTTTCAAGTAACCACTTTGAGGTGTGAATGACTTTTCGGAAGTTGCACTCCAGTTTTCACCAGCTGCCATACATGCTCAGAAACTTTGTGAATTTACTTGCATGGATTTTCTTGTATTTCATGAGTTCTTCATTCAGCAGTTCTTAAGACCGGTGTTGTCATGAGAAAAAAACACACTTCAGTAGCACTCTATTGTGTCATTATGTGTACCTAAAACTAGAGAATCAAACCACACTTCAGTAATCCAGATAACAAAGAATCAACAGAAGCTACTCTAGCATGGTCGGGTGCAAGAGCTAGCTAGTTCAGTAATCAACATCAGCTGACAGAAGAAAGCAAGCAGCCAACTTGATCATGGATCATGGATGTGGTGGAGCTGGACCCAAGGGAATTAACCTTGTGGAGTGGCGCAAGACGGGGCGGGGAAGAGGGACTCCACGTTGAGGAGCACGCGATCACCACCGGAGCTCCCCACCTCAGCACGAGCAGCCCCGACCACGAATGCTGCAACAACGGCGGCGGCAGCGACCAGGCGAACGAAGCAGGCATGGCCGCGGCGGCGAGAAAACGAGACAGCAGCGGCCATGGCAGGATCGTACAAGTGGCGCCGTCAGGTAGTGGGGCGGCTTGGTGAGTGGAGGGTGAACACAAACGATCACATATATATAGCCTGGGGCCGGCTGCTGATACGATAGGAGACGTGCGCACTGGCTGTTGCTTGGCGTTGCCTACCACACTACTCCGGTCTCCGGCAGACTCTGCTGACCGGCGTCTCTGTACGTGGACCTGGAGGAACAAGTGCAAGCTTAACATTGGAAGGACGAGGTCGCCACAGCCACTGATTAAAACTGAAATCGTGACGGCACGGCATCCTTGCATCTAGGGATGAGTTATTGGACACTGCAGGGTTGCTTTCAGATGGCTACCGATCTGTATGCTACAGTAATTGGAGAACACTGACTCTTCTCTACGGCGAGCGCTGTCCACATTAAGGTCTGATCTATGGTGCTGCGACCAACCTGCTTGATGCCCTCGCTTGCCGGTAGCCTCGCCACTGTACATTGGCTGTCGATTTCCCCGCGCCCCGCTGCCGCTGCATGTGTTTCATAAACCAGCCAAAAGATATGCTAGTAATTAAGATAGAATGGAAACATAGATTGATCTAGGGCACGTGCCCGAGGTTAGAGTTTTGTAGGCACGGATTTAATATGCCACCACATGTATGCAGCTCATTGCCACGGCGTATAATTTCTTTAGTTTTTCAAATTTTAAAATGTTTTATCTTGAATCGTAAGTTGAAATTCACATTCATTTTCACGATTAGCTTCTTAGCGACGAGATCTTCCAAATTAGATCCCATATTTATATATTTATGTATTTTAATTATAATTTTTCAACCTAGTTGACATATTACAGTCATTTGATCACCAGGTTAACCAAAATTGGTTGCCAGGTTAAAATCAAATGATTGACATGTTGTTTAACTTTGCTATCACCCATGTAAGCATTGCGTGATGATAATGCCATCTTTTAAGTGATTAGACTGAATCAAATATCCACTCTCTCAACATGTAGATCATTGCTATGAAAAAACATGTAAAAATTATTCGATAACTATGTACAATTTAAGTAGTAACAGTTAACTAGTAACCTGTTTGCTACAATATAATCTAGCAATTGACATTTTTTTCGTCAGAACCTATTAAGGTGTGATCTTGTTTTAAAGCCTTCGTCTATACAAACATAATAGTGAAGACGGATTGCTAATTGGTTTAACAGTATGAGAGAAAGTTTATTTTGAATTTCCAGATTGTGAAATGATTTCTTACAAGCATGCATGCATGTCGTTGGCATCTCCACTCCTTATAGAACCTAAGGCTAACACCATGCATCATAGAAAACGTGATCTAAGGCACGTTCTATAAGTAGAATTACCGTTAATTAAGATAGAGGGTCGAAGCCAAAAAAATATATATACGAATTCCAACACATAGTCGGGCTCATGAAAACATCGGTTTTGCTAGTTGATGTGGTCTAAGACCTAGTTTGTGGCCCGATCTCGCGATTGACCCAAATCCAAGAGGGGAAAAGAGAGAGAGGAGGAAGAACGCGAAGAACACGAAGAACAAACACACGCCAACCCGATACAATCGAATTCTTACTCTCGTGGCTCGATGGACCACGCCAATAGAATCAACCGGAAGAGACACGAGGTAGAATTCCGGATGAGAGATCGGGGTTGGAGACGAAGACCGGTAAGAGAGAGAGTGTGGAGCACACTAGAATCTCACTCACAAGTATCCAAATCCTCAACAAGAGTAGCCTTGATTACAAAGGAGATCTAACCCTAGGGAGACAAAGCTCAAAAGTAGTTTTAAGCTCAGATTATGTCTAAAGAGTAAAAGGGGGCGTCCTGGGTACTTATATAGGTCTACAGGGAGACATGGGTCGAAAAGGTACAAAGTGGTCCGACTCAGGCAGATCTGGTCGAGTCAAGTCGACGAATCCGGTCAGGGAGCCGGTCTGACCGGACCTGGGACCGGGGCGGCCGGTCCAAACCGGGTCCTAGACCGGAGGGCGACCGGAGTGAGCTCCGGAGGCTCAGTACTGCGCCCGGTTGCAGCCAGCGGGGAATCCGGTTTGGACCGGGGTGCCCGGTCAGGGATCCGGTCAGACCGGGTCCTGGACCGGCTGGTTCCCTTCCTCCCTTCGCGCTCTTCGGATGACGTCGGGTCCAGATCCATGACCATCTTCACGTCCAGTTGCTCCTCTCCTCCTCTTGACCATGGCGTGCCCTCCTCTCCGGGGTCTTGATGCACCTTGTACCTAAGAACACAAAGCATGTCGGCATGAGGTAGCACTCCATCCAATGGGGTACCGAGATCGAGGGTAGTGAGGAGCGAGTTAACCTCTTGGTGTATGGCTTTGGCCCGAGCTCGGGTCAATGGGCCACGAGGAGGGCTTGTCGGCCTTGAGGAGGAGGTGTCCAAAGGCCACCCCGCATCATCTCCCCCCCCCCTTGGGAGAGAGTCATCCTCGACTCTTGTTCCTCCTCATCTCCATGATAAGGTGAGAGGTCCGAGACGTTGAACGTGTTGCTCACCAAGTACTTGGAGGTTGGTATGTCGATGACGTAGGCGTTGTTGTTGATGCGCTTTAGGACCTTGAAAGGCCCATCTCCTCTTGGCTTTAGCTTGGAGTTGCGTTCATGAGAGAATCTTTCTTTCCGAAGGTGAATCCAAACAAGGTCTCCTTCTTCAAATACTCGTTCCTTCTTCTTGGCATTGAGGCGGTTAGCTTGGCGAAGTACATGGTCTTGTATGGTTGCTCTTGTGTCTTTATGTAGTTTCTTCATGGCGGTGGTGCGCTTGTCGAAATCCATGTTCGTCCTTTCATGAAGAGGTAGTGGAAGTAGGTCGAGTGCCGTGGGCGGGTCGAAGCCATAAACTATCATGAACGGACTCCGTGATGTTGTGGAGTGCTTGGCTCGATTGTAGGCGAACTCCGCGTGGGGTAGGCACTCTTCCCATGACTTCAAATTTTTCTTCACTAGTGTTCGTAGAAGAGTAGAGAGGCTTCGATTGACCACTTCCGTTTGTCCGTCCGTTTGCGGATGCGAGGATGATGAGAACAAGAGCTTCACTCCAAACTTTGCCATGAGCGACTTCCATAGATAACTCATAAACTTGACGTCTCGATCCGACACAATGCTTGCCGGTATTCCGTGTAGGCGAACAACTTCCCTGAAAAACAACGAAGCAATGTGTGAAGCATCATCGGTCTTATGGCAAGGTATGAAATGAGCCATTTTAGAGAACCTATCCACTACCACAAAGATAGAATCATGCCCATGTTTTATTCGTGGTAAGCCTAGGACGAAATCCATACTTATATCGGACCAAGGAGCATAAGGAATAGGCAACGGTGTATAAAGGCCATAAGGGTTGGAGGTGGACTTAGCTTGTAAGCATGTTGTACACCGGCGGCAAAGGCATTCCACGTCGCGGTACATTCTTGGCCAATAGTAGTGGGTTGAAAGCATTGCATATGTCTTCTCTCTTCCGAAGTGTCCCATAAGACCACCACCATGCGATTCTTGTAAGAGCAAAAGGCGAAGCGACGACATAGGAGTACAAAGTTTGTTGCGCTTGAACAAGAATCCTTGGTGCAAATAGAAATCATCGATGCCCTTTTCACTCGAACACTTTGCAAAAATTCGGACAAAGAAAGTATCAGAGGCATATAGGTCTTTGATTTCATGAAGACCCAACACATGGAAATCCAAACGAGTGAGTAAAAGGGTGAGCTTGCGGGAAAGAGCATCCGCAACTACATTGTCCTTGTCCTTCTTGTATTTGATTACATATGGGAAGGACTCAATGAACTCAACCCATTTTGCATGCCTTTTGTTCAAATTGTGTTGACTTTTCAAGTACTTCAAAGACTCATGGTCGGAATGAATGACAAACCCTTTCGGCCAAAGATAGTGTTGCCAAATTTCGAGAACACGAACTAAAGCATAAAGTTCCTTGTCATAAATAGGATAGTTGAGGCGTGCGCCATCCAACTTCTCACTATAGTATGCCACGGGTTTTCCATCTTGCATAAGGACTCCACCAATACCGAGTCCACTCGCATCACACTCAATCTCAAAAGTTTTTGCAAAGTTTGGAAGGACGAGAAGTGGTGCTTCGGTAAGGCGTTTCTTCAACTCATCAAAAGCATTTTGTTGGGCCTTGCCCCACACAAATGGAACATTCTTTTTGGTAAGCTCATTCAAAGGGCAAGCAATGGTGCTAAAATCTTTCACAAAGCGGCGGTAGAAACCGGCAAGTCCATGGAAATTTCGAACTTGACCAACGGTGGTAGGCGTGGGCCAATTATGTATTGCGTCAACCTTCGAAGAGTCCACTTCAATGCCTGATACGTCCATTTTGCATCACTATTTTATATCATAATTTACTGTTATTCATTGATATATTTCATATTTAGAGATGATACTTATGTTATTTCACCTATTTTGCATGTTTCATGATTATTGGAGAATCACTCACCGGAGTCATTCCCTGGAAAAAGCACCGTCAGGATACAATATTTCTGAAGATCAACAATTGATGGAAAATATACCGAAGCTCCTATTTTTCCAAATGACGGAGCCAGCCGGAAGGGGAGGAGGAGGCCACCATGGGCCCCCCATGGCGGCGCGACCACCAGGCCTAGCGCGCCGCCATGTGGGGACCCACGACCCCCTCCATCCCTTTCGCGTACTTCATCTCAGGAAAACCTAAGGTGCGGAGGAACATCGAGGAGAGTCACGCCTCTGGAGCGGAAAAGACCAGAGAGAAAAGAGCTCTCCCAGGCTGAAATCTGGGGAAATTCCCTCCCGGAGGGGGAAATCGCCATCGTCACCGTCATCGAGCTGGACTTCATTGGGATCATCATCATCATCATCTCCACCGCCGACACCATCATCTCCACCGCTGCACCTCGTCTCCGTTGTAACATCTAGGGTTGAATCTTGATTATTTCATAGGGGAAACTCTCCCGGTATTGATTACTCCTTGTTATTGATGCTATTGAGTGAAACCATTGAACCAAGGTTTATGTTCAGATTGTTATTCATCATCATATCACCTCTGATCATGTTCCATATGATGTCTTGTGAGTAGTTCGTTTAGTTCTTGAGGACATGGGTGAAGTCTAAATGTTAGTAGTGAACTATGTTGAGTAATATTTAATGGTTTGATATTTAAGTTGTGGTGTTATTCTTCTAGTGGTGTCATGTGAACGTCGACTACATGATACTTCACCTTTATGGGCCTAGGTGAATGCATCTTGTATTCGTTTGCTAATTGTGGGGTTGCCGGAGTGACAGCAACCTGAACCCCCGTTGGTATATCAATGCATGAGGGATAGCAGGATCTCGAGTTTAAGGCTGTGGTTAGATTTATCTTAATTACTTTCTTGTATTTGCGGATGCTTGAAAGGGTTTAATCACAAGTATGTATTAGTCCTAGGAAGGGCGGTGCATTAGCATAGGTTCACCCACACAACACTTATCAAAACAATGAAGATTAATCAACTATATGAAGCGAAAGCACTAGACTAAATTCCCGTGTGTCCTCAAGAACGTTTGGTCATCATAAGTAAACAAACCTTCTTGTCCTTTGTGCTAAAAAGGATTGGGCCACTTGCTGCAATTATTATTCCTGCATTTTACTTACTTGTATTCTATTTATCTGCTATATCAAAACCCCTGAAAACTTGTCTGTGAGCATTTACAGTGAATCCTTCATCGAAACTGCTTGTCAACACCTTCTCCTCGTTGGGTTCGACACTCTTATTTATCGAAAGTACTACGATACACCCCTATACTTGTGGGTCATCAAGACTATTTTCGGCGCGCCGTTGCCGGGATGAAGCGCTATTGGTAAGTGGAATTGGTAAGGAAAACTTTTACTGTGCTGTTTTTATTTCTGCCTGCTGCTATAATTCATTATGGAGAGATCTTCTCTTGAATTCCTATTTGGAAAATCTGCTACTACTGCAAAGGTAGTTGATGAGGCGCCAGGTGAGAAAGAGATTCCATATAAAATACCTATGAAAATTATTGAACGTGTTGTGGATAACCTATGAAGGGGATGGAACTGTCCATCCTGGAGATCATTTTGTTTTTACATGAATTATGCGAGTTATTCAAGTGTGCGTATTTCTATGGATGAAGTTAGGAAGAAACTATTCTCTATGTCGCTGTCTGGTAAAGCGGCGCATTAGTATAAATTGCTGAAGAATGGGAATTCTCTTGATTGGAAGGATATTGTGCCTCTATTTTATTCTAAATTTTATCCTCCAAGTGAAATTCATAAAGACCGAAACCGCATATATAATTTCTGGCCTCATGATGGAGAGAGCCAAGCATGGGGGAGGTGAAGTCTTTAATGCTCAAATGCCCCATTCATGAGCTTCTGGTAATATCATCATTGATAATTTCTATGCAAGACTTTTCAAGATAAAACCTTGATGGATACTACTTGTTCTGGATCATTCACACGCAACAAAGAAGAGTTTAAATGGGACCTTCTTTATCGGATTCAGGAGAATACTGAAGGATGGGAGAACGACAAAGGTAGAGAGTCAGGTATAAATTATGATTATGAATGCATTGAAACTTTTATGGATAACTGATAAATTTCGTAATATGAGTGCTACTTATGGTCTTGACTCTCAAGTTGTTGCAAATTTTTATAAAGCTTTTGCCTCTCATTTTGAATTGCCTAGGAAGAATTTTGATAAGTATCATGAACCTTACAAAGATAAAATTGATTCACCTATAGGTAAATGTATTGAAGTTAAAACTGTTGATCACATTCTTCAAAAGCTTATATTGAAAAATTCCTTTTCCTGCTAAAATGAAGGAGTATTCTGTTATAACTAGTGTGGTTAACAAAAGTGCAAAGAAACCTATAGAACCCGAGGAAATAAATGTTGAACCTGTTGTTTCAATAGTTAAAGACCTTGTGACTGAAAATGTAGAAGATGGTCACATCATTTTCTGTGAAGATGCTTCTAATATTGTTTCACATCCTAGTAAGTCTAGGAAAGCCAGTGTTCCTATGCTCTCTGTTAGAATTGGTGAACATTGTTATTATGGTTTATGCGATGTTGGTGCAAGTACTAGTGCCATTCCTTATGAGCTTTACAAGGAAATCATGCATGAAATTGGTTCTTGTGAACTTGAAGATATTGATGTGGTTATTCGGCTAGCTAATAGAGAAACTATCTCTCCTATTGGTATTGTTCGAGATGTGGAAGTTCTATGTGGTAAAATTAAATATCCTGCTGACTTTTTGGTACTTGGTTCTGCTAGTAAGACTTGTCCTATCATTTTTGGTAGACCTTTTCTAAATACTTGTGGAGCTATTATAGATTGCAAGAAAGAGAAAATTGTGACTAAATTTGCTGGTGAATCTTATGAGTTTAATTTCTCTAAATTTGCCAAAGTTCCTTATGAAGCTGAATTGCCTAATGATGATTTTAGAGTTGAACAGCTTGCATCTATTGCTCTTGCTCCTAATAATCCTTTGCAGCAACATCTGGAGGATCATGAGAGTGAAGTCTTTAGGGAAGAAAGGAATGAGCTTGATGAAATTTTCATTCGTCAACCTATTCCTAAACATGACTTACCGGTTGAAGATCTAGGTACAACACCACCACCAAAGGAAGATCCTGTTTTTGATTTGAAACCGTTGCTGATAATCTTAAGTATGCTTATATTGATGATAAGAAAACATATCCTGTTATTATTAGTGCTAAGCTTTCAGATTTTGAGGAAGAAAGATTATTGGAAATATTGAAGAAACACCGAGGAGCTATTGGCTACACTCTTGATGACTTGAAAGGGATTTCTCCCTCTATTTGCCAACATGCCATCAACATGGAAGATGATGCAAAGCATGTTGTTGAACATCAGCGTCGTTTAATTCCTAAGATGAAGGATGTGGTAAGGAATGAGGTATTGAAACTTCTTGAAGCTGGTATTATATATCCTATTGCTGATAGTAGATGGGTTAGTCCTATGCATTGTGTTCCTAAGAAAGGAGGAATAAGTGTTGTACCTAATGATAATGATGAGCTCATCCCTCAAAGAGTAGTTGTAGGGTATAGAATGTGCATTGATTTTTGAAAAGTTAATAAAGTTACTAAGAAAGATCATTACCCTTTACCTTTTATTCATCAAATGCTAGAAAGGTTATCTAAAAATACTCATTTGCTTTCTTGATGGTTATTCTGGGTTTTCACAAATTGCTGTTAGAACTAAAGATCAAGAGAAAACCACTTTCACTTGTCCCTATGGAACTTATGCTTATAGACGTACGCCTTTTGGTTTATGTAATGCTCCTGCTACTTTTCAAGGATGCATGTCTGCTATTTTTCATGGCTTTTGTGAAAAGATTGTAGAGGTATTCATGGACGATTTTTCTGTCTATGGGAATTCTTTTGATAATTGTTTGTGAAATCTTGATAAAGTTTTGCAGAGATGTGAAGAAACTAACCTTGTTCTTAATTGGGAGAAATGCCACTTTATGGTTAATGAAGGAATTGTATTGGGACATAAAATTTCCGAGAGAGGTATTGAAGTTGATAGAGCTAAAGTTGAAGCAATTGAGAAGATGCCCTATCCTAGGGATGATAAAGGTATTCGTAGTGTTCTTGGTCATGCTGGTTTTTATAGGAGATTTATTAAAGATTTCTCTAAAATTTCAAAGCCTCTTACTAATCTTCTTCAAAAAGATGTACCTTTTGTTTTTGATGATGATTGTAAGGAAGCTTTTGAAACTCTAAAGAAAACCTTAACATTTGCTCTTGTAGTTGAACCTCTGATTGGAATTTACCTTTTGAAATTATGTGTGATGCTAGTGATTTTGCTGTAGGTGTTGTTCTTGGACAGCGAGTAGATAAAAATTGAATGTTATTCATTATGCTAGTAAGACTCTTGATGCTGCTCAAAGAAATTATGCTACAACTGAAAAAGAATTATTAGCTGTAGTTTTTGCTTGTGACAAGTTTAGACCTTATATTGTTGATTCAAAAGTCACAGTTCATACTGATCATGCTGCAATTAGGTACCTTATGGAAAAGAAAGATGCTAAGCCAAGGCTTATTAGATGGGTGCTTCTTTTGCAAGAATTTGATTTGCATATTGTAGATAGGAAAGGTGCTGATAATCCTGTTGCTGATAATTTATCTAGATTGGAAAATATTGCTTATGATCCTGTTCCTGTTAATGATAGTTTTCCAAATGAACAATTGGCTGCAATAAAGGTGAGCTCACGAGATAGTCCTTGGTATGCTGATTATGCTAACTTTATTGTTTCGAAGTATTTGCCTCCAACCTTTTCAGCTCAGCAAAGGAGGAAATTCTTTTATGATTTGAGGCATTATTTTTGGGATGACCCATACTTATATAAAGAAGGAGTGGATGGTATTATGCGAAGATGTGTCCCGAATATGAACAAAAGGAGATATTGAGTAAGTGTCATGGTAGTGTTTATGGAGGACATCACGAGATAGAACCGCACAAAAGGTTCTACAGTCAGGTTTTTATTGGCCAACTCTCTTTAAAGATGCAAGGAAGTTTATTTTATCTTGTGATGAATGTCAAAGAGTTGGTAATATCTCTAGGCGCAATGAAATGCCTATGAATTATACTCTTGTTATTTAACCATTTGATTGTTGGGGATTTGACTTCATGGGTCTTTTCCCTTCTTTAGAAGGTAATACTCATATACTTGTTGCTGTTGATTATGTTACTAAATGGGTGGAAGCCATACCCACAAAAAGTGCTGATGGTGAGACCTCTTTAAGAATTCTTTTAGATGTTATTTTTCCTAGGTTTGGAGTACCTAGATATCTTATGACTGATGGAGGTTCTCATTTTATTCATGGTGGTTTTAGAAAAACTCTTGCTAAATATGGTATTAATCATAGGATTGCTTCCGCTTATCATCCTCAAACTAGTGGGCAAGTAGAATTATCAAATAGAGAAATTAAATCTATCTTGCAAAAGACTGTTAATAAATCTAGGAAAAATTGGGCTAGTAAGTTGAAGGAAGCGTTGTGGGCTTATAGAACTGCTTATAAAAATCCTATGGGTATGTCTCCTTATAAAATGGTTTATGGAAAAGCTTGTCATCTACCTTTAGAACTAGAGCACAAAGCTTATTGGGCTGTAAAAGAACTTAATAAAGATTTTAAACTTGCCGGTAAGAAAAGGTTGCTACAATTGAGTTCTCTAGATGAGTGGAGAAGTGAAGCTTATGAAAATGCTAAACTTTTTAAGGAGAAAGTTAAGAAATGACATGATAGAAGAATTATTAAAAGAGAATTTAATGTTGGAGATAAAGTCCTATTGTATCGGTCTCGTCTCAGATTTTTTGCAGGGAAATTACTCTCAAAATGGGAAGGACCATATGTCATTGTGGAGGTGTATCGTTCAGGGGCAATAAAAATTGCTTCGCTGAATAGTGATGCCACACAAGTGGTGAATGGACAAAGACTCAAGCATTATATTTCTGGAGATTCTTATAATGAAGATGTTGATGTTATTCGAGTGGTGACTCCGGAGACTTTCATCAAAGATCAAATTGATAGTTCTGCAGAGTTCGACTTTGAATAGGTAACAGTTTTGGTAGTAAAAAGTCCGCGTTTAACTTTCCGAACAATGTTTTTGCTGTTTTTAGAAAATATGAAAAATTACGAGGTCGAATCGGAGCGGAGGAGACGCACGAGGGCGCGTCCCCACCCTGGCCGCGCCGCCATATGGGGACGGCTCCTCGGAGTCCCTCTCCCACTCGGGTTCGACCTGGTGTTTTCCTTCTGTCGTGAAATTTTTTGCTATATAATCCCCCGGACCCCTGGTGTATATCGTCTTCTCGTCGTGTTTTGTTTCGAGCTGTTTTCTGCCAGGATCCGTTTTTGATCTAGAAGCACCATGGTCTCTAACAACAAGGACAAGGGGCCTTTTGAGGAAGATATTCAAGACCCCGAGTTGAAGGAAGAAGTCGAGAGTGAAGATGAAGGAGAAGTGAAGGAAGACCCGCGTGTATACCCGCGTGCCACCGTCGCAAGCATCGGGGTGGTGGCAAACCCGTTCAACCCCAAGAGAAGCGCACGAATTAGCACCGGAGGAAAAGTCCCACGTCGTTTCCTAGCTCCAAGGACATCTCCTCCAGGCATCGAAAACCCCTTCCACACTCTAATTCATAATAGTCAAATTGAAAGGATTCCCAAGGCAGTATTGCCTAGTAGTTGGGATATGGATCGTTCTAACACTTCAGGAAGGATGAAACTTGAAGCTGAGGAGTGGGGAAACAACTCTAAGAGTTGGGACTCTCGGTCTGACATACTCATTAACCACGTCGAGCAAAACTCGGAACTGATCCGCAACCTCACCTACGAGATTGATGAGCTAAAGGAGCTTGATAAGAAGCTTATCAAGAATTCACCACCATCACCACCGAAGGAGTAATTCATCATTGGTATTGGCATCCCCTTGGTTTGTTCCAAGCTTGGGGGGAGTGCCGCGGTATCACATCATCACTTTCTTTTACCTTTTTACTATCAAGTAGTGTCATATCATGAGTAGGGAAGTTATCATATAAGATGGTTTGCGGTGTGGAAGTATCTCTCTTTTAGTTGGTTATCTATGTATCCCTTGGTGTGAGTTATCGTTATGGAATATTAATGAGAAGTTTTATCATTTACATTTTGCACACCTTATTTTAGTTTGCAATTTCTGTTATATGATTGATCTTGTTGTTAGTATTGGCATCACTTTGGGAGCATCAAGTAAATCTATTTGGTTTTGGCAAACTTAGCATTGGTCAATAGCAACATTACTTTGAGGCTTAAGTAGAAAAGAGGGAAGTATATGTAAATATATTATTTCATTATCTATCTTTCTTGTTAGCTAATGAGCTTAGTATTCTGAAGTTAAAATTGTTTGTGCTTACAAGGAAGATGCATGATTGTTTCTATCACATGTATATTTGTTTGTTTCCCTCAACTCTTATGCTTGCTAACCAACCTTGCTAGCCAAAGACCTGTACTGAGAGGGAATGCTTCTCGTGCATCCAAAGCCTTAAACCAAACCCATGCCATTTGTGTCCACCATAACTACCTATTATGTGGTATTTAGCGCCACTCCAAGTAAATATTTCATGTGCTACCTTTAAACAATTCAACAGAAGTTATTACTTCATATTTGTGTCAATGTTTTATAGCTCATGAGGAAGTATGTGGTGTTTTATCTTTCAATCTTGTTGGGCAGACTTTCACCAATGGACTAGTGGCACATCCTCTTATCCAATAATTTTGCAAAAAGAGCTGGCAATGGGGTTCCCAGCCCCAATTAATTAACTTTCATTAATAATTCTCTTCACATGTTTTGCCCTGATTCATCAGTAAGCAACTTAATTTTGCAATAGACACTCCTCCATGGTATGTGAAATGTTGGAAGGCACCCGAGGATTCGGTTAGCCATGGCTTGTGAAAGCGAAGGTTGGGAGGAGTGTCGTCCATAAATAAAACTAAAGTACATGTGTAAAGAAAGGAGAAGAGGGATGATCTACCTTGCTGGTAGAGATAACGTCCTTCATGGGATCCTCTCTTTGAAAGTCTGTTTGGCAAGGGGGTTAGAGTGCCCACTACCATTCGTTGACAACAACAAACACCTCTCAAAACTTTACTTTTATGCTCTCTATATGATTTCAAAACTTGAAAAGCTCTAGCACATGATTTAATCCCTGCTTCCCTCTGCGAAGGGCCTATCTTTTACTTTTATGTTGAGTCAGTAAACCTATTTCCCTCTATCTCAAGCAAGCAATTGAGTTGTTGTGATCCAACCATTTATATTGTGATCTATTTAATCATGTCTTTTATTCTTCATTGTTTAGTACAAATTTTATCTGAATGAATATGACTTTGAAGGTTATCTATGCTCGAAAAATAAGTACAATCTGTTAATTGTTCTTTGACCAAGAACGAAGTTTGCCATCACCAATTATGATTTCCTATGTACCTTTATTTGTGATTTCCCTTTACTTGTTTCAAGTTGAGTTATATGAGGAAGTTGTTTACTAGAATGTCTTGTGTGAGTTAATAAATGTGATGCTTCTTGTCCGTATTTCATTTATCGACTTTTCACTCCATAAACATATGGACTTGTTTACTGAGTTCAGTTTCGCTTGGGGACAAGCGAGGTCTAAGCTTGCGGGGGGAGTTGATTCATCCATTTTGCATCACTATTTTATATCATAATTTACTGTTATTCATTGATATATTTCATATTTAGAGATGATACTTATGTTATTTCACCTATTTTGCATGTTTCATGATTATTGGAGAATCACTCACCAGGGTCAGGATTCTGGAAAAAGCACCGTAGGATACAATATTTCGAAGATCAACAATTGACGGAAAATATACAAGCTCCTATTTTTCCAAATGACGGAGCCAGCCGGAAGGGGAGGCCGAGGAGGGCCATGGGCCCCCATAGGCGGAGCGGCCACCAGGCCTGGCGCGCCGCCATGTGGGGAGGGGGCCCACGACCCCCCTCGGCCATCTCCCTTTCGCGTACTTCATCTCCAGAAAACCCTAAGGTGCGGAGGAACATCGAGGAGAGTCACAGCCGCCTCTGCGGGGCGGAAAAACACCAGAGAGAAAAGAGCTCTCCGGCAGGCTGAAATCTGGGAAATTCCCTCCCGGAGGGGGAAATCGTCGCCGTCGTCACCGTCATCGAGCTGGACTTCATTGGGATCATCATCATCATCTCCACCGCCGACACCATCATCTCCACCGCTACACCTCGTCTCCGCTGTAACATCTAGGGGTGAATCTTGATTATTTCATAGGGGAAACTCTCCCGGTATTGATTACTCCTTGTTATTGATGCTATTGAGTGAAACCATTGAACCAAGGTTTATGTTCAGATTGTTATTCATCATCATATCACCTCTGATCATGTTCCATATGATGTCTTGTGAGTAGTTCGTTTAGTTCTTGAGGACATGGGTGAAGTCTAAATGTTAGTAGTGAACTATGTTGAGTAATATTTAATGGTTTGATATTTAAGTTGTGGTGTTATTCTTCTAGTGGTGTCATGTGAACGTCGACTACATGATACTTCACCTTTATGGGCCTAGGGAATGCATCTTGTATTCGTTTGCTAATTGTGGGGTTGCCGGAGTGACACAACCTGAACCCCGTTGGTATATCGATGCATGAGGGATAGCAGGATCTCAGAGTTTAAGGTGTGGTTAGATTTATCTTAATTACTTTCTTGTATTTGCGGATGCTTGCAAGGGGTTTAATCACAAGTATGTATTAGTCCTAGGAAGGGCGGTGCATTAGCATAGGTTCACCCACACAACACTTATCAAAACAATGAAGATTAATCAACTATATGAAGCGAAAGCACTAGACTAAATTCCCATGTGTCCTCAAGAACGTTTGGTCATCATAAGTAAACAAACCGGCTTGTCCTTTGTGCTAAAAAGGATTGGGCCACTTGCTGCAATTATTATTCCTGCATTTTACTTACTTGTATTTTATTTATCTGCTATATCAAAACCCCCTAAAACTTGTTGTGAGCATTTACAGTGAATCCTTCATTGAAACTGCTTGTCAACACCTTCTGCTCCTCGTTGGGTTCGACACTCTTATTTATCGAAAGTACTACGATACACCCCCTATACTTGTGGGTCATCAATGCCATTGGCAGAAATCACAAATCCAAGGAAAACCAATTTGTTTTGGGCAAAGGTGCATTTAGGGAGGTTTGCATAAAGCTTCTCATGGCGCAAGATGCATAAGACTTCTCTCACATGTTGCACATGGTCCTCGAGATTTTTTGCTATAAATGAGAATATCATCGAAATAGACAATCACACTCTTGCCAATGATAGGTCGCAAGATGTGATTCATGAGACGCATGAAAGTTGATGGAGCATTTGAAAGACCAAATGGCATGACAAGCCATTCATAGAGACCAAGTTTGGTCTTGAATGTCGTCTTCCATTCATCACGAATTGCCATGCGGATTTGGTGGTAGCCACTACGCAAATCGACTTTAGAGAAAATCGTGCCACCACTTAACTCATCAAGCATGTCATCTAAACGCGGAATGGGATGGCGGTAACGAACGGTAATGGCATTTATGGGCGACAATCCATACACATTCGTTGCGTCTCATCCTGTTTAGGAACAAGGATCACGGGAACGGCACAAGGGCTAAGGCTTTCTCGAACGTACCCTTTAGCGAGGAGATCTTGTATTTGGCGTTGAATCTCCTTTGTGTCTTCGGGGTTGGTGCGGTAGGCGGCGCGGTTTGGAAGGGGAGCGCCGGGTATGAGGTCGATGCGGTGCTCGATGCCCCTAAGCGGTGGAAGGCCATGAGGTAGCTCGTCGGGGAAGACGTCTTGAAACTCCTTCAAAAGAGACAACAAAGACGAAGGAATGTTGGTTAAGTCGTTAGTCTCCGATGACGGTCCCTTGCAAATGAGCACATAGTGCAAGGTGGTGGATGGGTTTTCTTGCACTTCTCTCCACTCGCTTTTGGTGGCTAGGAGGATGCTCCTTCTCTCACTCATGTATGGCTTGTGGCGCTCACTCTCCTTTTGGTGGGTCGCTCCCTCTCCTCTCAACTCACTATGGTGGGTGTGTTGTTGTGCCCTCGCTAAAGCCTTCGCATTGTCCGCGATGATTTGGCTAGGAGTCATTGGGCGAAGATCAAACTTCTTATCCTTGACCGTGAAGGTGTATGCATTTGAGTATCCGTCATGTATAGCCTTCTTGTCAAATTGCCATGGGCGGCCAAGCAACAAGTGGCACACCGTCATGGGCACCACGTCACACTCAATAGTGTCTTCATAGGGGCCGATCTTGAAGTTGACGGTGACGGTATGTTGTATCTTGACATTGCCCTTGTCTCTTAACCATTGGACATGGTAAGGATGAGGATGCTTGCGAAGCGTGAGGTTGAGCTTCTCACACAACTCGGTGCTTGCTAGGTTGTGACAACTTCCTCCGTCGATGATGACCTTGATTGACTTGCCACCAATACCGGCACGGGTTTGGAAGATGTTGTACCGTTGGTCTTCCATAGCTTGAGGTTGAGTTGTTAGCACCCTTGTTACCACAAGCGAGGGGCTTGGGTCATGCACACATAAGAGAGGGTCTTCTCCACTTTCTTCATCGTAATCTTCTTCATTGGCGACGACGGCTTGTACAAGCGCTTCATATTCACCTGCACTTAGCGTCTCTATGTCGCCATTCTCCATGGTGATCATGACCTTGGTATTCTTGCACTCAAAGGATTTGTGACCTTGTGTGCCACACTTGAAGCAAGTGACATTAGAGGGTCCCGTAGAGGCCTTTGAGGAGGCGGTGGAGGACACCGTTTGCTTCATGCGACTTTGGATAGTCGGTTGCTTGGATGGTGTAGAGGACACGGCGGGCTTGACACTTGTTGTAGGAGTTGTTGTAGCGATCTTGGAGGCGAAGTATGACTTGGACTTGGAGTATTTGATGTCCTCATTCACTTGGCGCTCGGCTTTGGAGGCTTGGTGAACCAACTCAACCATGTTGGAATATTGTTGGAATTCCACAATTCGCTTGATGGGATAGTTGAGGCCATTGAAGAACCTAGCGATGGTTTGGTTCTCGGACTCTTGGATGTTGGCTCGCATCATAGTTAACTCTATCTCCTTGTAGAACTCCTCAACGGTCTTGGTGCCTTGCTTCAATTTTTGGAGTTTGTTGAAGAGGTCGGTCTTGTAGTGAGTTGGTACAAAGCGAGTTTGCATCTCTTCCTTCATTTCTTCCCAAGTGTCAATTGGCGGTTCACCCTTTTCTTCCCTTAGAGTGACTACTTGCTCCCACCAAGTGTTTGCATAATCCTCAAACTCAAGAGACGCCATGGCCACTTTCTTGGCACCGGAGTAGTTGTGGATGCGGAATATCTTGTCAACCTTGAGTGCCCATGAGAGGTAGGCCTCGGCATCGTCTTCACCCTTGAACTTGGGCATGTTGAACTTGAGCTTGCCGAACATGTTCTCTTCATCTTCCAAATTTCTTCGGCGAGGACGGATGCCTTCATCTCTTGCGGCTTGAGGTGGTAGAGGAGGTCTTCCACGGCCAACCATAGCATTGGGTTGGTGTTGAAGTTGAACACTAGCTTCACTTGGTTCACGATGATGATGTTGTTGAAGATCTTGACGAGGTTGTTGTGGTTGTTGACGACGTCCGAGGATGGCCCTCTCATCTTGATCATGTTGTTGTTCTCCTCTTCCACGTTGGTCATGGCGAGGGTGATTTCGGAGATCACGCCTCGGTGGATCTTGATGACCTTGGTCTTGAGCATCAACATGTGGTTCACGATGAGGTGCCGGTTCCATGTTGTGGATGACGTTGTTGTGGGGTTGGTCGTCACGCCCATGGTGGGCATGGCGATCCACTTGATGACGATCTTGGTGTAGAACTTGTTCTTGTGGAGGACGTTCATGAGGACGAGCATGGCGATGGAATTCTCCTCGCCTTGATTTGGAGCGGGAGTCTTCATGACGAGCATGTGGGCGACAAGGTCGATGATGGTCTCCATGCCTTGAGTCGGAGCTTGAGTCTTCATGACGAGCATGCGGGTGACGAGGTCGATGATGGTCTCCATGCCTTGAGTCGGAGCTTGAGGACGTATGGCGATCATGAGAATAGTACTCTTGCGCCGAGCTTGATGATGAAGAGGAAGTAGAGCGATGTCGATGTCGGCGGCCCAAGTTGTTGATGGCGCGCTCGAGACTATCCATGCGCCGCTCCATGTTCGCATCATTGGCCGCCACTTGGCCATTCAAGTTGTCCGTAGCTTCATGAAGTAGAGACATATCTTGGTTCACAACGGAGAAGTTGTGCGCCACTTCTTCATATTGCTCATTGATGCGTGTCTCAAATAAGGTGAGTTGCTCCTTGAACTCTTGGCGTTGTGCCCATAGATTGTGTTGGGTAGCCAACCTCTCGGTGTTGCGTAGGACTTCATCCTCCCTTGCTTCGTCTCCGTGCCTATCCATGATAGAAAGACAAGAACTATGTTGTGTATGTTAGTGGAAGAAGTCCACCTCGCACCTTTACCTTGTGATAGTATTGAGGCGATCAACCGAACCGAGAGCAAGACCAAATGTATCGGGTACACACGCAAAGCCACACGCAAAGGCTAGCCAATCTAGTGGTAGGTGAGAAAGGTGGAAAACCAAAAGATGAAATCCAAAATTAAGTATGTTGTTAAAAGTGGGTGAGGTCCAAAAATCAAGTGTCAAAGTGGAGATCACTATAAACACGGAAAAGTTGTGGAACGCACACACGGGATAAGCGAGGTTAGTGCAACCAAAAAGTGAGCGGAAAAAGGAAAAAAGCAATTAGCGAAGCCGATGCTCGATGTCACACTAACTCAAGGAGAGCCGATAGCTAGGTTGCATAGAGAGGAAACACCAAGATTCGCACGAGGTCTCTCTTCTCTATCTCTCTCGCTTGCTTAAAAGCTTATCAACTCCTTTTGTATCGGTGGCACTTGCACGTTTCTTTTTCTTCTCCTTTTTTTTTTCTAGCACACTATGCTCTTACACTTTTGCTTTCCACCCCGAGTTTTGCTTAAGAGCTTTACTCAACACAATGCACACCCTCACGGTCGGGACCTCGTGCAATGTTTCGCAACACTCGAAAAGCTTCGCTCGGTGGGATAGATCGCAAAAAGAAGAGGGCTACAAGGGGAAAGTGCAAGTTATACCTGCGATGGTGGTGGTGGTGGTGGTGGTGGTGTTAGACGAAAAGCAAACTCAGACGGTCCGGTCAGGAGGCCGGTCGGACCGGTTGCTGGGCCTGTGGGTCCGGTCTGGGGTCCGGTCAACCGGTTTCTGGGCTGGCCGGTCCGGTCTGGGGGCCGGTCAACCGGTTTCTCAACCGGCTGGTCGTGTTTCTCTCTCCTGTTCTTCCCCAAACCAAATCCAAAAGATCAAATCAAAGGGAAACGAAGGAATTGGAGGCTAAAAGGTGGGGCAATAGTAGATCAACACTAACAACACCAAATCCACGGATCAAAACCACTAAAAACTCAACAAAATCGTAGATCCATCCAAAGGCAATTTAGGGCTATTTTTTGGGGATTTTTTGGAAAAAAATTTAGAGATGAAATTGGGTGGGTGGGGGGTCAAAATCGCGGTAACCAATAGCTGCTGATACCATATGATGTGGTCTAAGACCTAGTTTGTGGCCCGATCTCGCGATTGACCCAAATCAAAGAGGGGAAAAGAGAGAGAGGAGGAAGAACGCGAAGAACACGAAGAACAAACACACACACGCCAACCCGATACAATCGAATTCTTACTCTCGTGGCTCGATGGACCACGCTAATAGAATCAACCGGAAGAGACACGAGGTAGAATTACGGATGAGAGATCGGGGTTGGAGACGAAGACCGGTAAGAGAGAGAGAGTGGATCACACTAGAATCTCACTCACAAGTATCCAAATCCTCAACAAGAGTAGTCTTGATTACAAAGGGGATCTAACCCTAGGGAGACAAAGCTCAAAAGCAGTTTTAAGCACAGATTATGTCTAAAGAGTAAAAGGGGGCGTCCTGGGTACTTATATAGGTCTACAGGGCGACATGGGTCGAAAAGGTACAAAGTGGTCCGACTCAGGCAGATCTGGTCAAGTCAAGTCGACGAATCCGGTCAGGGAGCCGATCTGACCGGACCTGGGACCGGGGCGGCCGGTCCAAACCGGGTCCTGGACCGGAGAGCGACCGGAGTGAGCTCCGGAGGCTCAGTACTGCGCCCGGTTGCAGCCAGCGGGGAATCCGGTTTGGACCGGGGTGCCCGGTCAGGGATCCGGTCAGACCGGGTCCTGGACCGGCTGGTTCCCTTCCTCCCTTCGCGCTCTTCGGATGACGTCGGGTCCAGCTCCATGACCATCTTCACGTCCAGCTGCTCCTCTCCTCCTCTTGACCATGGCGTGCCCTCCTCTCCGGGGTCTTGATGCACCTTGTACCTAAGAACACAAAGCATGTCGACATGAGGTAGCACTCCATCCAATGGGGTACCGAGATCGAGGGTAGTGAGGAGCGAGTTAACCTCTTGGTGTATGGCTTTGGCCCGAGCTCGGGTCATTGGGCCACGAGGAGGGCTTGTCGGCCTTGAGGAGGACGTGTTCAAAGGCCACCCCGCATCACTAGTTCTACGTTAGAAGGAGAATTAGGGAAAATAATTTTATGGAACATGTTGCATGATACGTCCAAAACGTATCTACTTTCCCGAACACTTTTGCTATTGTTTTGTCTCTAATTTGTGTATTTTGGATACAACTAACACGGACTAACGCTGTTTTTAGCAGAATTGCCCTGGTGTCTTGTTTTTGTAGAAACTCAACTTTCAGGAAAATCCACGGGATTAATTCCAATGGGCCTATTTTCACGAGAAGATGGACGGAGCCAGAAGACGAGAAGGAGGGGGCCACGAGGTGCCCACCCCACAAGGCGGCGCGGTGGGCCCCTGGGCGCCGGCCTATGGTGGCGGCGCCTTGGCCAGCCTCCGACGCCCCCTTTCGACTACTTAAGGGTTTCGACCTAAAAACGCACGGGGTTTGACGAAATTGCCAGAATCCAGAACTCGCCGCCATCGCGAAACTCCGTCTCGGGACCAGAAACTCCGTTCGGCACTCCGCCGGGACGGGGAATTGGAGGAGATCATCGCCATCATCACCACGCCTCTCCATCAACCAGCCATGCTTCCCCCATCCATGTGTGAGTAATTCCCCCGCTGTAGGCTGAAGGGGATGGTAGGGATTGGATGAGATTGATCATGTAATAGTCATAAGATTGTTAGGGCATAGTGCCTACTATCCGTTATTGGTACTTTTATGATATTGTTGCAACTTGTTATGCTTAATGCTTGTCACTAGGGCCCGAGTGCCATGATCTCAGATCTAAACATGTTATCAATTCATGATGATATTCATTGCTTTATGATCTTACCTGCAAGTTGTATACACATATTGCTGTCCGGAACCCGAGGCCCCAAAGTGACAGAAATTGGGACAACCGGAGGGGAAGCTGTGATATGAGGATCACATGTGTTCACGGAGTGTTAATGCTTTGCTCTGGTGCTCTATTAAAAGGATTACCTCAATTACCAGTAGATTCCCTACAGGCCCGGCTGCCACCGGCTGGTAGGACAAAAGATGTTGTGCAAGTTTCTCATTGCGAGCACGTACGACTATATATGGAACACATGTCTATGGTTGTTTAGTACTTGGATACTGTTTTATTACTATCTGAAATGCCCTACCTTGATTGTTACATGAGTTCTCTTATCCATGCAGCGCCCGTTCATCCATCCATGTGCCTACAGTATTTTAATCCTACTGTTTACTATAATCACTACTACTGTCTTTATTACTCTGCTGCCTATATTTCACTACTGCTACTGCTATAAAACTGTTGCGATAAACTCTTGCGAGCAAGTCTGTTTCCAGGTGCAGCTGAATTGACAACTCCGTTAAGGCTTACAAATATTCTTTGGCTCCCCTTGTATCGAATCAATAAATTGGGTTTTACTTCCCTCGAAGACTATTATCCTACTTGTGGGTCATCAAGACTATTTTCTGCGCCGTTGCCGGGGAGCATAGCTTTATTTGCAAGTTCACTTGGATTGATATTGTTCACTGCAAATTCTCCATCATGGGTAAACCTCGCGATACTAAAGTCGCCATATTACCATCCATTACAAGAAAAGGTACAACTCGAGTACCTCTGCTGCTCTTGATTCACCATCTGTGATAAGTCAACTTGTTTCACCACCACAAGCTTCACGTGTTGGTACTTCTGCTGAATCTAAAAAATTCTTCTTATAATCTTAATGATGCTTCTGCTGTGCTTGATGATAGTGGTTCGTTAGGATCTTTTCTAGATGCTACAATTGCTAGGTCTAGACAAATTGAAAATACTGAAATTCCTAATGAAAATATTGTTACACCTGTTAATTTACCTGAGTCTGTTGAATACTCTAGTGATGATCTTGATGAAGATTATGTGGAACTTGATGATGATTTTATTAATATATGCAATGCTACTACTGATGCAAGTAATATTAAAAAGCTTCTTGCACAACGTGCTATTAGATATAAACTGTCTCCTGATCCTAAATTTGCCACATCTCCTATAAACATTAAGGATAAGGATTATGATTTTTCTCTTGATTTATCTCATATATCTATTGTTGAGAAAACACCTTTTTGTGGGACTGAAAAAGAAAGTGTTGTAGAACACATGATTGAGCTGTCTACTCTGAGTAGCTTGTTTTCTGATGATACCAAGAAGCGTACTTATTTTGTTGCTAAATTTTTCCTTTCTCATTAAAGGATGATGCTAAAACTTGGTATAATAGTTTGCCTCCTGATTCTATTGATAGTCCAAGTGGTTTGCTTGATGTTTTCTTTCGGAAATACTTTCCTGCTAGTGCTCAACATATTGCTTTGCAGAAAATTTATAGTTTTGACCAGGAAGATGGAGAGAAATTGCCGAAGCTTGGGCAAGGTTTTGCTCTCTTATCGAGCTCGGCCTGGACATGATCGGAAAAGCATGATTTACTTGATATGTTTTATAGTGGACTAACCATTGAGTCGAGGGCATACCTGGATAGTTGTGCTGGTTGTGTTTTCAGGAAAAGAACTCCAGACGAAGCAAAAGAATTATTGGCTAAAATAGGCCGGAATCATGATGATTGGACTACACCTGAACCAACCCCAACGCCAATATTGAAGAAGAGGGGTATGATTAAATTAAATGATGAAGATATGAGGGAAGCCAAGAAATCTCTTAAGGAGAAAGGTATTAAATCTGAAGATGTGAAGAATTTACCTCCCATAGAAGATTTATGTAAGATAACTCCCCCTTCATCCATGATTGAGGTACATTCTCTTCAACGCTTTAGTAGGGAAGATATTCCGTACTCAAAACCTCCTGATCAATGTTTAGATGAGTTTGATAATTATATTGTTAAGCAAGATAATTTTAATATGAGAGTAGAGAATCATTTAATGGAAAATTCTCGAGCTATTAGTGAATTGCATGATATTGTGGAGAGAACCTCCAATGATGTTAAGATGCTTGTTAAACATTTTCATATGGTTCAAACTCAAATTGATCAACTCACTAAAGTCCAAAATGACTTGTTAAAAAATACTCATAAAGAAAAACATGCTAATGAAGTAACAACTAGAGGTGGTGTTTCTACTCAGGATCCTCTATATCCTGAGGGGCATCCCAAAATAATTGAACAAGATTCTCAATGAACTAAAGAAATTAGTGCTCCTTCTAAGAAAAAGAAGAAGAAACATAAAACTGTTGTAGAATCTTCTGAACCTGTTAATGATCCTAATAGTATTTCTATTTCTGATGCTGAAACTGAAATTGGTAATGAACATGATAAAGATAATGATAAGAATGATGTTTCTGATAAAGATGAGATTGAAAATGAACCTGAAAAGCATGCTAAAAATAAAAAGTACACTAAAGAAGATTTTATTGCTAAGAAACATGGTAATGAAAGAGAACCTTGGGTTCAAAAGCAAATGCCTTTTCCTACTAAGAAACTAAAATCAAAGGAGGAAGAACACTATAATAAATTTTGTGATTGGATGAAACCTTTGTTTTTGTAAATTCTTTTAACTGATGCTATTAAAGTGCCTCCTTATTCAAAGTATATGAAAGATATTGTCTCTAACAAAAGGAAAATTCCTAATGAGGAGATTTCCACTATGCTTGCTAATTATTCTTTCAATGGCAAGGTTCCAAAGAAGCTGGGAGACCCAGGTATACCAACTATCCCTTGTTCCATCAAGAATAATTATGTTAGAACTGCTCTATGTGATTTGGGAGCAGGAGTTAGTGTTATGCCTTTTTCCCTTTACAAGAGAATTGATCTAGATAAGTTGATACCAACTGATATATCTTTGCAAATGGCTGATAAATCTACTGCTGTTCCTGTTGGTATATGTGAGGATGTTCCTGTTCAAGTTACTCAAAATTGCTTAATATTAACTGATTTTTTTGTATTGGAAATGCCGAAGATGATAACATGTCTATTATTCTTGGAAGACCTTTTCTTAATACTGCAGGGGCTGTTATTGATTGCAATAAAGGAAAAGTCACTTTCAATGTTGATGACAAGGAACATACTGTTTATTTTCCCAAGAGGATTGATAAAGTATATGGAGTTAATACAATTTCTAATTTGAGATCTATCAAGGTGGGAGATATTGATTGTCCAATATATGAGCCTAAAGAAGAATATCAAACTATTGTGATTGGATCCATATCAATACAATATAAGGTAACATGATTGATTTGAGGTTTATTTCTTCTTATGTCATGTAAGATTTATTTGGTGGCAAGACTTGATCAACCTTGTTAACAAGTACATTTTATATGCATAGAAGAGCTAAACAACATTTCTTTCTTCCTCCACTTGTTTTACTTGCTGTAATACTACTTGTTTTGCAAGATGCTTTAGTTGTTTAGAAGTTTCAAAATCTTTTTGTGCCCTGAAATAGTAATTTTAACACCCAGAAATGTGCGTTTTTCGAAGTTCTCAAAAATTTACAAAAATTATACCGTTGGTCTTATTTTTCGAAGAGCAACCTGGGAGTGCCTGGGGCTGACCAGTGGGGCATCCCAGGGCTGCCCCCATGGGCCGGCGCGGCCAAGGAGGGGCGCGCCACCCTGTGGTGTGGGCCCCTCCTTGCCCCACTAAGTCATCTCTTCCTCCAATTCTACTCTCTCTCCCGAAAAAACTCGTACCAACTTTCTCTCACTCGCGTTTTTGCTCAAGAGCTCAGGATTCTTCGATCTCTTTGCTCAGCCCAGATTTCTGTCTGAAATTTGGCACATTTGCTCTCCGGTATGTGACTCCTCCGATTATCCAAATAGAATTTTGTATGGTTGAGTATATCTTGAGTATTTTGCTGCTATAGGTAACATGTTAAGTGAGCTTGCATGCTTGTTCTAAGTTGTAAAAATTAGTTTTGATGCATGTTTAGTACTCTACCAAGTTCCTATAGTAGTTTCCCTCATTTATATGTCTCCAAATCAACTTTTATAATGTTTGTTGAAAAATTTCAGAAAAAGAAGATGCATAATCATACCTTTGGAGAAGCGTTCGAAAGAGAGACGACAAGCACGGGGAGGCCCTCAAGGGCAGCCACTCGAATTAGACGATCCTATAATGAGGATATCATCGCACCGAGCTTCGAAGTTGAAAAGGATAATGGAGTTCCTAATGCTTCATCCTTTCCATGCTATGACTTTTTGCGTAATGCAGGGCTGCTTGATGACTTCTTGTTCCTCATCAATAATGTGGGCTTATCTACCTATATGGAAGATGAGAGGAGTCAATACTACATGCTAACTAAAATCTTTGTTGAAAGCTTTAAGTTCAACAACACACACTTCACACCATCAGTCACATTTAGGATTTATGATAGGCCTATTACTATGAAGTTGAAGTATTTTTGTGTTGCATTGGATATTACTCCTGTAGGTACAGCGAAGAAGATTGAGAAAAGCCCCAAAGCTTTGACGGTGCTCTATCGAGAAGTTACCAATGATGATAGCGCACCATTCAGCGCGGCAAGATAAGAAACATTCAACTCCCTGCCATTAGATATTTCGCTTACTATCTTGCTACTAGCATTCTTGGTAGGGAGAACACTAGCAACATTTCTAGTTATCATCTTGCTTTTCTAGTTGCTGCACTTACTGGAGATACACCTTATCATCTTGGTGCTCTTGTTGCTCGTCGTTTATCCAATAAGGGGCCTATTTTTGGAGGAATTGTTGCCTCACGTATTATGGCATATCTAGATCTTCCTCTTGATCCTACTGATGAGAAATTAACTCCTATAAGGCTTGATATTGCTGCTATGAAGAGTCACCAATTTGTCACAACTGGCTCTAGTTTAGAAAATATTGTCTATAAAATGTTGTTTATTGACGGGGATGAGAGGGAAATCCCTTTGCCGTAGACCGATTTGTTCAGTGTTCACAGGAGACCGTGGTCGCGCTCTAAGGAGGAGGTGGATGAGCAGCTGAGGATACATGGTTTCCACCAGCAGCATGACTCCGAGGACACCGAGCCCTCCTACGGGTACACCGTCACGTATCCTGGTGCGTCTTCCAGCACATACCCAGAACAGGATCCTTCTTCATCATACTATGGAGGTGCCACTTCATGGGCACCATGGGATTGATCTCCACTTAGGCCAAAAGCCTAAGCTTGGGGGAGGTATACCGGCATCACTCATTCATTGCATATTACAATTGCCGGATACTTGTACATACTTGTTTAGCTTCTTAAGGTGGTTTCTAATAAGAGGGAGATGATATTTGGGAAAGTGCTATTTGAAAACAGATTCTGGACTGATACCAAAAAAAATCCCAAAAACAGCCAGAACATTATTTTGCGAAGCCAATTTTTGTGCATGTTCCCCAGGTTATTATCTAACTTTCATTAGTTGAGCACTTTTCGAGTTGAGCAGCGGAAGATTTTCGTAAAAATAGATTACTGTACTGTTGTCAAGTTTTACGAATTTCTGCTACTTTGTGTTTATGTGACTCTTTTAGTTTTCATTTTCTTGTTTTGCTTTGTTTCTTTCCTAAAACACAAAAAGACCAAAAATATTTCTGTTGTTTCTCTTTACCATTTGTTTATTTTGGTTTCTTGTTCCTATTTTGCTTTATTTGCTATCGTTGGTTTGCTATAAGAAAATCCAAAAAGATTTTGCTTTGTTTGCTTGTTTCCTTTTGTTCTTGTTTCCAATTCGAAAACACCAAAAATATTTGCTGTTCTTCTTTGGTTTTGTAAAGTTCATTATGGAGTTCAGCGGTCTCCAGTGGTTGGAGCTTGGTTTTCAATTCATATTATTCAAGCTACACACGTGAAAGGCAATAATGACGATCTACGACAATCCGACTGTGGTGAGAGGCTGGTATGAACTCTATTTGTTTTCATTTTTGTACATATACTCATCCATGTGAGCATGCTTAGTTGGTTCATGTGAGGTATATGTCATTTAATGAAGTCTAGTAGTTCATGATCTCTCATGTTTAGCTCCAATTTATTAATATGAGTAGCATGTCATAAATATTTGCTTGCATTGTTTTATTCATAGATAGGTATGACATTGTGGTATCCTCCTCTGAATAATTCACTTGAATCGACTTGGCACATGCTCACGCATGCATATGACTGAACAAAAGTCAATTAAGCCTCGATGATTTACTTTGCCTCAGAGTTCTTGTATCACTTTTATGCCTCTGTTAATTTATTTTGTCGCAAGCATGATTATGACAGTTATTGCTCTCTTGATTGTCGCTTCCCAGTATATTGCTAGCCTTCACTTGTACTGAGCGGGAACGCTGCTCGTGCTTCCAAACACCTGAAAACCAAGTTGTTCCAAAGTGTCCACCATAAATACCTATGCATGGCATTTCAAACCATTCCAAGTAAATTCTCATGTGCTACCTTTAAACATTCAAAATACTTCTCAATTTGTGTCGATGTTTTATAGATCATGAGGAAGTATGTGGTGTTTTATCTTTCAACCTTGTCATTTACTCTGACAGACTTTCACCAATGGACTAGTGGCACATCCGCTTATCCAATAATTTTGCAAAAAGAGTGGCAGCGGGGTGCCCAGCCCCAATTAATCAACCTTCATAAATAAATCTCTTCACATGTTTTGCCCTGATTTATCAGTAAGCAACTTAATTTGCAAATAGACACTCCTCCACGGTATGAGAATGTTGGAAGGCACCCGAGGATTCGGTTAGCCATGGCTTGTGTAAGCAAAGGTTGGGGGAGTGTCATCCATAATGAAACTAAAATACATATGTAAACAAAAGAGAAGAGGGATGATCTGCCTTGCTGGTAGAGATAACGTCCTTCATGGGAGCCGCTCTTGAAAGTCTGGTTGACGAGGTAGTTAGAGTACCCACTATCATTCGTTGACAACAACAAACACTTCTCAAAACAATTTTACTTCTGTTTTAAAAGTGAAAAGCTCTAGCACATGTTAATCCCTGCTTCCCTCTACGAAGGGTCAATCTTTTACTTTTATGCTGAGTCACCATCCTTTCTTTGAGTACTTTCTTGAGAGCACAACTGTCATTCTTAGTATAATATGCTTGTCCCAAAATATGATCAACTGTGGTATAACTTTGATGCTTTTATCTTTGATAATCTCTACTTCCAGTCTTTCCATGAACTTCGAAGGTGCCCGGGCATTTATGTTTCTGTACAAATACGGGCAAGCGAGATACCACTTTATCATATCCTTTTATGAACATTGCAATCTTACTGATAGACATGATTCATGATGCTTATTATTAATTTGTTGGTACCTTTTCCATGATTGACATAGTTATTAGATGACTTTATTTGCATGTATCTTATTATGAATTGCCTAAGTACTTGTCCATATCATGAGAATATTTACATCATATGAACAAATGTGTTCGTGAAAGTTCTTTTATCGCACTCAGTTGTTAACTGAATTGCTTGAGGACAAGCAATAAGCTAAGCTTGGGGGAGTTGATACGTCCAAAACGTATCTACTTTCCCACTTTTGCTATTGTTTTGTCTCTAATTTGTGTATTTTGGATACAACTAACACGGACTAACGCTGTTTTTAGCAGAATTGCCCTGGTGTCTTGTTTTTGTGCAGAAACTCAACTTTCAGGAAAATCCACGGGATTAATTCCAATGGGCCTATTTTCACGAGAAGATACGGAGCCAGAAGACCAGAAGGAGGGGGCCACGAGGCGCTCACCCCACAAGGCGGCGCGGTGGGCCCCTGGGCCGGCCTATGGTGGCGGCGCCTCGGCCAGCCTGCCCCCTTTCGACTACTTAAGGGTTTCGACCTAAAAACGCACGGGGTTAGACGAAATTGCCAGAAGACATCCAGAACTCTGCCGCCATCGCGAAACTCCGTCTCGGGACCAGAAACTCCGTTTTGGCACTCCGCCGGGACGGGGAATTGGAGGAGATCATCGCCATCATCACCACCGACGCCTCTCCATCAACCAGCCATGCTTCCCCCATCCATGTGTGAGTAATTCCCCGCTGTAGGCTGAAGGGGATGATAGGGATTGGATGAGATTGATCATGTAATAGTCATAAGATTGTTAGGGCATAGTGCCTAGTATCCGTTATTGGTACTTTTATGATATTGTTGCAACTTGTTATGCTTAATGCTTGTCACTAGGGCCCGAGTGCCATGATCTCAGTGATGGGGTTCGTAGCATAGAAAACAAAAATTTTCCTACCGCAAGACGAATAAAACCAAGATCTAATCTATGGAACACCCAAGATCCAATCTACAAGATCGAAGCAACGAGATTGATGTGAGACTAACCCTCGAAGATTTCCAAAGCCTACGAGATTAGATCTCGTTGTTGGTGTAGACGATCATCCCCGCTGCAATCCGGCAGCACTTCCGTACTCGATCGCGCGTACGGTGTCGATGAAGCCCTTCCTCTCCCCGTTCCAACGGGAGGTGTGGTAGATCTCCACGGAATCCCAGCAGCACGACGGCGTGGTGGTGGTGGTGGAGAAGAATTCTGCAGGGCTTCGCCTAGCAGGAGGAACTGGGAGGAGGAGGTGGCAAATTAGGGTTGCGAACGGAGCAGCTTTGGCCGGCCAAACCTTCCCACTATTTATAGTCGGGAACTAGGGTTAGGTTTCACGAAACCCATCTAGTGGCGGCGCCTGGTGGGCCCACACCATACCCCGGCGCGGCCTGGGGGGGCCCGGCCTGTGGTTTGGCCCACCTGGCTCTTTTCCTCTCCCCTTCCGTCTGCGTGATGTAAGAACCTCCTTTATTTCGTCCATTCCGAATTCCGGAATTTTTTTGAAATACCAGCAGAATTCTTCCCAATTCCGGTCCTCTCGTGATGTCTTGGATCCTATCCGACTCCGAACAACATTCGGTCTCCATCTCATATTCCGAATCTACCTATGCGACATCGAACCTTAAGCGCGTCACCCTACGGTTCGTGAACTATGCATGGTCGAGACTCCTCTCCGAGCAATAACCAATAGCGGGATAGATCCATAATGGCTCCCACATATTCAACGATGACTTAGTGATCGATTGAACCAATTACATACGATGCCAATTCCCTTTGTCTCGCGATATTTTACTTGTCCGAGGTTCGATCATCGGTATCTCCATACCTTGTTCAACCTCGTTACGACAAGTACTCTTTACTCGTCCGTGGTATGTGATCTCTTATGAACCATTCATATGCTTGCAAGCTAATCAGATGACATTCCACCGAGAGGGCCCAGAGTATATCTATCCATCATCGGGATGGACAAATTCCACTATTGATCCATATGCCTCAACTCACACTTTCCGAATACTTAATCCCATCTTTATAACCACCCATTTACGCAATGGCGTTTGATGTAATCAAAGTACCCTTCCGGTGTAAGTGATTTACATGATCTCATGGTCGAAGGACTAAGACAACTATGTATCGAAAGCTTATAGCATTTTGAACTTAATGACTTGATCTTATGCTATGCTTATTTGGGTGTGTGTCCATTATATCATTCACCTAATGACATAACCTTGTTATTAATAACATCCAATGTTCATGATCATGAAACCATGATCATCCATTAATCAACAAGCTAGTTATACAAGAGGCTTACTAGGGACTCCTTGTTGTTTACATAACACACATGTACCAATGTTTCGGTTAATACAATTATAGCATGAAATGTAAACATTTATCATGAACAATAAGATATAACAATAACTAATTTATTATTGCCTCTTGGGCATATCTCCAACAGTCTCCCACTTGCACTAGAGTCAATAATCTAGTTAACATTTGTAAGGATATAACACCTTGGCCTTCTGGTGCTTATCATGTTTTGCTCACGGGAGAGGTTTTAGTCAACGGATCTGACATGCAGAAACGTATGTATTTTGCAATTCATTTGCGTCTCAACGCATCACTCATTTTCCAAATGAGTTGGCATTAATTGTATATGCTTAGTCCTCTGGTGGAACCTTAATTCCGCGGTCTGAAATAAGTCACTAATATTGTCATACACAATATAGCTTCAAAGTTCTGACACTATCGGAACTACACCAAGTTCTCAAAGATCTCTTCGACTTTACATCCTTAGTCATTGTCAAAACAAAGACATACTCTGCCTTCGTTTGTAGAATCCGTCACAATATTTAGAACTCTTCTAAATCTAGCAAAGACTTCTTTTAGCTCATTGCGCTACCTTTTAATCAACACTTATCCTAATTGAGATTGAAAATATATTTTTATATGTGACCAAACTAATATCGGTGCAACACCTTACAGCGATTTGTTTGTCATTACCCCATACAAAAAATATATATATATATCCTTGGTTCTTCTAAAGTACTCAGGGATATTCTTACTATTTTTCCAATGATCATCACATGAATCATTCTGGTATATGCTCGTAACACTTTAGAGCACAGGACATCTGACCTTGTACATATTATTCGTGATCTAAAATCACTCATGTGTTTTTACTCATCGAGTGAAATACACTCAAGTCTTGTTAAACCTTCACATGGAAAAGAACACCTTCTTAATGTTTTTATATTGAACTACTTCAATATTCATTCTATGTACTTTGACTTAAACTTATTATGTGTTTCAATCTATCTTCATAGATCTTGACACTAAATATATTTCAGTCCATATCCTTTCATTGAAGTTAATTCTCAATGAAACCTTTTTAATCAATTATATAATTACATTATTTATAATCAACGATATGTCATCTACATAAAGTATTATAAATATGTCTTAGCGCTCCCACTTAATTTCTTGCAAATGCAAGCATCTTCATCGTTTGATGAAATCAAAAACTCTTTGACTATTTCATCCGGTGAAGATTCCAACTCCGCGATACTCACTTCATCCAATTGAAGTTCGTATACCTATCTAGTATTCCACGGACCAGCAAAACTCTTGGTTTATATCTTGTATACACCTTTAATACACACTTCTGTTAAGTAATGTATTTTGCCATCCTACTAGCATATCTCATAAAAGAAATATGTAGCGATTACTAGAATAATCCACATAGACTATAAGCATTGCTACGGAAGATCCAATCTTTTCGCAGTCAACTCTTTGAACTTTGTCGTAAACAACTTTTTGACAAGTCAAGCTTCTTCAAGGATATTACATCCAAGTCCATCTATTTTATAGATCCATTTACTTTCAAAAGTATTTATCTATCTTGGATTTTATGGCGCATAACCATTTTAACGGAGTCAGGGCCCATCATAACTTCTTTGTTTGCAGTTGGTTTATCATTGTTCAAAATCAATCCTTTGTCCACAAATCATTTATTTGATCACAAAGTAAACCATACCTACAAGGTTCAATATGTACTTCGATCTCCATGGCTAAAACACTTTGTAGTCATGGGAGCCATGATTGTCGTAGCCTCTTCCGGAACCATTTCCGATGCTGCGCTACTCTGATCATTATGCTCAGGTTCATAAACCTTATCAAGTTCTATTGTCCTCCCACTCAAATACTTCGTTAGAAAACAATTTCTTGGAAATAAGCAAGTAACATTAACAAACACTTTTGTCTTTTACTTCATAGTGGAAAGAATGCCCAATCAATTCTTTGGGATAACCAACAAAGACATTCATCCAATTTTGGTTGTAAACTCATTTACTTATACCAAAATTTTAAGAAAGGACTATTAGGGTTTATACCCATGCCATAACTTGTATGGTGTCATTTCAACGGATCACGATGATGCTCTATTCAGTGTAAAAGCGGTAATCTCTAAAGCATAATCCACAAAAATATAATGGCGTTATTTTATATTATCTCATCATTAATCCAACAAGGTTTGGATACGTCTCTCGGATACTCCATCATCACTATGATACTCCAAGAAACGTGAGTTGTAGAACCATTTCATAACTCTCTTAGATGTTTGCTAAAACTCGTAATTCAAATATTTCCACCATGATCCAATCATAGATATTTGACTTTTCTATTACGATGATTTCTTACTTCATGCTGAAATTTATTTGAATCTATTCAAATGTCTCAAACTTCTTCCTTATCGAATATATCCACATATATATACTCAATTCATTGTCAGAAGTTTTCATGAAGTAGAAGAATCTCCCGCACACAACTATGCCCAGTGAACCATATACATCACTATGTATGTTTCCACTAAGTTAGTTGCCCGTTCTACTCTTGGCCTATGAACGGTATTTAAGTCATTTCCTTTTAGAAGAGATTTGCAAGCGCCAAATGATTCAAAAATCATATGACTTCAAAATTCCATTCAAATGGAGTTCCTTCATGCGTTCCTTTCTAACATGACCTAAATGGCGGTTCCACTAATGAGTAGAATTCAAATCATTTGCCTTATAGCATTTTAGCGTCAGTGTTATGTATGTGTGTTTCACCATCAAGATTTATAATAACTTATCCATCGTACATGGAGCAATGTCATAATTTGAACAACTCATTGTTTTCATTTGACCAGAGCAAAATAACAATTTATTAAGTTCTTTATTATAAACTCTAAGGGCTAGGTAGAATGCCAACGACAAACATAATAACACTTTATTATGTTCCAGGTGCATTATTACCATTATTCCAGTCACTTAGGCCATATATTTGTATTGCGTTGTATTGTATGACATCTCATACCAACCAATCTGGTACAAATACCCAAGAATTCTATTATGTGACCAAACAAGGAATACATCCATAACTTGTATATCATCTATATACATCTGAGCTAGACTTTCTAGTCTTTTTCCTTCTTTTTGCCAAAATATCTTTTGTGGTTTCTCTTTTAGCTTTCCCCATTCTCAGAAAATACTTCACCTTCAATAACTTCTAGGTCCATTGGTCAAATACCAATAACCTTGAGGTTCTAACCTTGAAGTTGATCATCAAATGACAAGTGTTCCAGACTTCACTATTAGCAACTTTGTAATATGATGAACAATTTCACTCATAATTTTTATCCATCATATCATCACGACTTTCCGAGACCATGTCTGTACATGCTAGGCTCGTAAAGTTTAACCTGATAGCATGTGCAAATCTGTTGCACCCGTTGTATGCACACGTAGAATCTATCACACCCGATCATCACGTGATGCTTCGAAACGACGAGTCTTAGCAACGGTGCATACTAAGGACGATTACTTCATGGATATGCGAATATCGTTAGTGCCCAACTTAGTTGGAGGATTGGGACGCCTGGCGTCTTCAACCTTCGTACATTCCCATAAAACTTATGAGTTTATGTAGTCTCACCAGATTGTATTCTATCATCTTGCAATAAGGTCTTAGATATCACATATATCTCATACCTTGCTTATTTCTGAAAACAAAATTTTCAGCTCCTTACTTTTCAAACGGATTTGAAACTTCAAGTTTCACGGAGACAAGATGATTTTGTACTAATTGAAACCATTGCTTCTTGAATCATCAATGTGAGGTTTACTAAAAGTTTGCATTAGGACTTAATCATATCTTGATTCTTTAACAATACGGTACCAGTCCGTAAAGTTACTTGTCAGACTTAACAGTATTTCTATCTCAATTACAAGACTAGCGCATGGTAGAAAACGGATGCCAATACTACAAACTTTAATTCAAAATACTATTCAGACTATGTTCATGATAATATAGTTCATGTTTTAATCTAATTACTAATGAACTCCCACTTAATACAACATCCCTCATGGTTGTTAAGTGGTACACGATCCAAATCCACTACACCAAAACCGATCATCACGTGAGATGATGTAGCTTCAATGGTGAACATCAACATGTTGATCATATCATCCATATGACTCGTGTTCAACCTTTCGGTTTCTGTGTCCCGAGGCCATGTCTGTACATGCTAGGCTCGCCAAGCAAACCCAAGTATTCCGCGTGTGCAAACATGGCTTACACCCGTTGTATGTGAACGTAGAATCTATCACATCCGATCATCACGAGATGCTTCAAACGACGAACTGTAGCAACGGTGCATACGAGGGGAGAACACTTTATTATCTTGATATTAATGTGAGGGATCATCTTATAATGCTACCGTCGCGATCTAAGCAAGATAAGATGCATAAAGGATTAACATCACATGCAATTCATAATATGTGATATGATATGGCCTTTCTTCTTGTGCTTTTGATCTCCATCTCCAAGCACACGAGCATGATCTCCATCATCACCAGCATTGCACCAAGGTCCATGGCACCGCTTCATGGTTGTCCATCACTTATAGCTACTATAACAACTACTTGAAATAAAGCTATTACATGATGAATAGACACGCAGGTCTTAACAAAAATTAAAGACAACCATTAGGCTCCTGCCGGTTGCCATAATACAACAATGAACATCTCATACATCAAATATAATCATCATCACATCATGGCCATATCACATCACCAAACCCTGCAAAAACAAGTTAGACGCCTCTAATTTGGTTTGCATATTTTACGTGGTTTAGGGTTTTCGAGTAAGATCCAATCTACCTACGAACATGAACCACAACGGTGATACTAGTGTTGACAATAGAAAGTGCAAATTGCAATCTTCACTATGGTGGGAGAGACAGACACCCGCAAAGCCACTTATGCAATACAAGTTGCATGTCAAGCGTGGAGCAAGTCTCATGAGACGCGGTCATGTAAAGTTAGCCCGGGCCGCTTCATCCCACCATCCCGCAAGATGCAAAGTACACAAACTAAAGCAACAAGAGCATCACCGCCCACAAAACATTGTGTTCTACTCGTGCAACAGATCTATGCATAGACATGGCTCTGATACCACTGATGGGGTTCGTAGCATAGAAAACAAAAATTTTCCTACCGCAAGACGAATAAAACCAAGATCTAATCTATGGAACACCCAAGATCCAATCTACAAGATCGAAGCAACGAGATTGATGTGAGACTAACCCTCGAAGATTTCCAAAGCCTACGAGATTAGATCTCGTTGTTGGTGTAGACGATCATCCCATCTTGTCCGCGGCACTTCCGTACTCGATGCGCGTACGGTGTCGATGAAGCCCCTTCCTCTCCCCGTTCCAGCGGGCAGCGGAGGTGGTAGATCTCCACGGAATCCCAGCAGCACGACGGCGTGGTGGTGGTGGTGGAGAAGAATTCTGCAGGGCTTCGCCTAAGCGGGCAGAGACGGGAGGGAGGAGAGGTGGCAAATTAGGGTTGCGAACGGAGCAGCTTTGGCCGGCCAAACCTTCCCACTATTTATAGTCGGGAACTAGGGTTAGGGTTTCACGAAACCCATCTAGTGGCGGCGCGTGGGCCCACACCATACCCCGGCGCGGCCGGGGGGCCGCGCCGGCGTGGTTTGGCCCACCCTGCTCTTTCCCTTCTCCCCTTTTGACTCCGTCTGTGGAAAAATAAGAACCTCTGTTTTTATTTCGTCCAATTCCGAGAATGTTTCCAGAACAACTTTTCTTGAAATACAAAACAGCAGAATTCTTCAGAACAATTCCGGTCCTCCTCGTGATGTCTTGGATCCTATCCGAGACTCCGAACAACATTCGGTCTCCATCTCATATTCGAATCTACCTATGCGACATCGAACCTTAAGCGCGTCACCCTACGGTTCGTGAACTATGCAGACATGGTCGAGACTCCTCTCCGAGCAATAACCAATAGCGGGATCTGGAGATCCATAATGGCTCCCACATATTCAACGATGACTTAGTGATCGATTGAACCAATTACATACGATGCCAATTCCCTTTGTCTCGCGATATTTTACTTGTCCGAGGTTCGATCATCGGTATCTCCATACCTTGTTCAACCTCGTTACCGACAAGTACTCTTTACTCGTGCCGTGGTATGTGATCTCTTATGAACCATTCATATGCTTGCAAGCTAATCGATGACATTCCACCGAGAGGGCCCAGAGTATATCTATCCGTCATCGGGATGGACAAATTCCACTATTGATCCATATGCCTCAACTCACACTTTCCGAATCTTAATCCCATCTTTATAACCACCCATTTACGCAATGGCGTTTGATGTAATCAAAGTACCCTTCCGGTGTAAGTGATTTACATGATCTCATGGTCGAAGGACTAAGACAACTATGTATCGAAAGCTTATAGCATTTTGAACTTAATGACTTGATCTTATGCTATGCTTATTTGGGTGTGTGTCCATTATATCATTCACCTAATGACATAACCTTGTTATTAATAACATCCAATGTTCATGATCATGAAACCATGATCATCCATTAATCAACAAGCTAGTTATACAAGAGGCTTACTAGGGACTCCTTGTTGTTTACATAACACACATGTACCAATGTTTCGGTTAATACAATTATAGCATGAAATGTAAACATTTATCATGAACAATAAGATATAACAATAACTAATTTATTATTGCCTCTTGGGCATATCTCCAACACTCAGATCTGAACATGTTATCAATTCATGATGATATTCATTGCTTTATGATCTTACCTGCAAGTTGTATACATATATTGCTGTCCGGAACCCGAGGCCCCAAAGTGACAGAATTGGGACAACCGGAGGGAAGGCGGTGATATGAGGATCACATGTGTTCACGGAGTGTTAATGCTTTGCTCCGATGCTCTATTAAAAGGAGTACCTTAATTACCAGTAGATTCCCTAGAGGCCCGGCTGCCACCGGCTGGTAGGACAAAAGATGTTGTGCAAGTTTCTCATTGCGAGCACGTACGACTATATATGGAACACATGCCTATGGTTGTTTAGTACTTGGATACTATTTTATTACTATCTGCAAATGCCCTGCCTTAATTGTTACATGAGTTCTCTTATCCATGCAGCGCCCGTTCATCCATCCCTGTGCGTACAGTATTTTAATCTGTTGTTTACTATAATCACTACGTTGTCTTTATTACTCTGCCTATATTTCACTACTCTGCTATAAAACTGTTATTGATAAACTCTTTCGAGCAAGTCTGTTTCAGTGCGGCTGAATTGACAACTCCACTGTTAAGGCTTACAAATATTCTTTGGCTCCCCTTGTGTCGAATCAATAAATTGGGTTTTACTTCCCTCGAAACTGTTGCGATCCCCTATACTTGTGGGTCATCATTGCACAACTTCACTTGCCTGGAACCAACTCCAACAGTTAACACGTGGCTAGAGACATGTGTCAACTGTTGGAGTTGGTCCACACAAGTGATTTTGTGACGAGGTCACACAAAATTATTTTTCA
This sequence comes from Lolium multiflorum, assembly GCA_030979885.1. NCBI lineage: Eukaryota > Viridiplantae > Streptophyta > Magnoliopsida > Poales > Poaceae > Lolium > Lolium multiflorum. The sequence goes on along the minus strand of CM061753.1, from coordinate 272,660,554 downwards.
AGAATTAGGTTAGAGCACGGTTACATATAGAGCAGATTTACATCATGATTCGTGCATTATGCGAGTTACAAGTGGATAAAAAATGAGCATTTTTACCATTGCAAGTGGATCGCAATTGAGCAAAAAAAATATAACTGTTGATTTGCCTTCGGTTTCAGTGATGTTTTTGTAACATATATTTATGCGGCTGTGTGCCTCTTAGCTATGCAGAGGCCGGGTCTATTGCTCAAAGTAATAAAGTGCCTATTATCAAAAAAACTGTTGATTTGCATCCTGGTTCGCGTTAGCCGCGAGCTGCAAGTGACCGAGAATTAAGATTAAAAAGTAGATTGATTAAGATGGGAGGAAAACATAGTTGCGGGACGAAAGCAAATAACGCAAATAAATCCAACAGGTAATTGACTCATGAAAAAATGCGGTTATGCTAGTTCTCGGTTGCCGAGAATTAGCCTAGAGCTTGGTCATTTCCAGAGCTACTAGATTTATATCGTGATCTATAAGTGGGTTAGAAATGAGATTTTTAACCGTTGCAAGTAGATTGCAACTTAGCAAAAGATATTTGTGACTACTGATTTGCATCCTGGTTCTTGTTAGCGGTGAGTTGCATTTGACTGGGAATTCAGCTAATTCTTGATCGATCAAGAACTAGCTGCTTCTGAAAACATGAGCGTTAGCAATACCACAAGAGTGGATTTCTCTCTCCGAGATGAAATTCGGCAAACACTTGTCGCCCTCGATGATGTGTAACTTTGCCTCCTCTTTGGTACCATAATAATGCGAGAGGGCATAAGTAAAGTGTGCTTAAAGCCTCGAGCATTCCCTGCTTCCCAATCTTCCAAGCAACAATAAAGGTGATGGAGGCACACTAGCCTCACGAGGGCCGACGATTGTTTCCGCACCTCGCAAGCTAGTAACTAAGTCATTACATGTGGCACACTAGTTACAGTCGAGTCCATCCTTATGGCTAATCCAAATAATCTATGCATTACCTTGCATATATACTCCTCTTACATTCTTCAATCTTGTTTTTAACCTTGCGAAGTCGGAATGCGCATCACAAGTGTTAGATATTGTTTAGGCTAGCGAGGCCGGTTTGATCGTGTACGTGTACCATACAACGTATTGTGTATGGACACGATTCCTAAACCTTGTACAACTCGTGCGTGTCCTTAGTGACCGCCTATATTAACACGCAACCGTACCAAGGCCATGCACACTTAACTCAGTCTTATCTAACTCACACCTTTTGTTTCTGAAGGTGTTGTTTGATATGCGGCGCTTAGGGGTGGTAAGAGCATTGCGAGAATTCACTAGAGGCCGGGAATCATCATCATTTCTGTCAATCCGATGCGGTTAACATTAGTTTCTCTCCTGTTTCATTTTGGTTTGCTTTGTTGAGACTCAAGCAGTTATATCGTGTGGCTGCTATATTAGTATAGTGGGTCTAAACCCTGTTTTGAGGAAATGCGCTCCAGAAACCCACTCAACTCAGCCTTATCTGACCGTTCTATCGGCGTTGCTGTTGGTGTCCCAATCACTCATATTTGCCCCCACACTGTTTATAAATCTCGTCATGAATTCGTGCTAAGTTCAGCTAGCGTGCGGGCTCTAGGATGCATAAACTTCACTGTCCACGCATGTCCCTCTCGCGCCAACGGCCGTACTTGACGTCGTTGTGCCGGGTCCAGCGCAACCAACATCATCCTAATTTCCTCTGCATCCTGATCGAGTGGTTCCATCCCTGCCAGCTGCATGATTGCTGCCTATGCTTACCAGTTCGCCGCATGAACAGTTTCTTCTCTGTAGCATTTTCCAGAGGGTAAAGTCTATTTTAAACCTTAGATTTATAGAGGGTGTCTAAATTAAACCCTTAACTCTTAATCCCGGAAATTAGCACCCCAAACTCACCAATCCCGGTCTACAACGACATTTAGCTTGTTCCCAAACAAGGGATTGCTGACGTGGCCATGGTTTCCTCATCTCTCTCACACAGACACTGATGGCCCACACCTTACAGTTTTTTTCCAATCTTTCCTCCGACGGTCCGACCCTTCTCTCTGTGCCGGCGTACGTTAGGCGACCGAGACCAAGGGCCGCGTTCGCAACGCCCAGCACCGAGGGCGAAGTGGTGGCGGCGGCGGAGGTGTCGCAGCGCACCGTGTTACCCACTTCTGCAATCACTCCAAGTACAGGAAACACAGCTCAATCGCCATTGATGCCCGAGGTGGTGGAAAGCAGAGCACCGCGCTGTCGTCGATTGCGTGCTGATGATGAAGGTCCAGCCGCGAGCTGTATCCAGGTCGCCCATCTCCGCCATATCCCACACGCTCCTGGCCTTGGCGAGCGCAGTTCCTGTCGGAGTTGCGGAGGTGCCTCCCGCAAGAGCTGGATTAGGAATTTTGTTTGCGACAGATGGTGTGGTGGACGCCGAAGACCGTCGCCGCGCTGGAAAGGGAGGCTTTCGGCGACCCCAAGGCAGAGCTGCTCTTGCTCACGCTGAAGATGGCTGCGTGCGGTGGGGCGCGCGAGCCCGCCGTGCAGTTCATGTCGGCGAGGGATTTCCTCGCGGGCAGATCGGAGGAGCTCGCCGAGCTTACGACAGAGGCGGAGGTCGCCGAGTACCGACGCCCAGTTGTGGCCCAAGGCGAGGAAGAGGTGCCCTGAGAAGCGCGTGTTCTCATCCAACAGAGGTGCGTGCTCCCGATTCAGTAGTGCGGTTAGCGGATGGTGGGCATCAGTGCATCACGCCGGCGAGCCGATGCCCCTACGGCTCGGGACGATGCACTCCAGCACGGTGCATGGCTACCTACCAGGCATGGGCGTGTACGCAGAGGTGAACCAAAAAATGTTACAGTACTAAAGTTATCAGTCAACGTTCCCAACGCTGACCATAGCCACGTCAGCAAACCTGTCCAAAATTAAGTGTCACGCGAGAACAGGCCGGGAATTGTAAGTTCGGGGTGCCAGTTCCTGGGATTGAGAATTCAGGGTTCAATCACAACATCATCTATGATTTCAAGGTTTATTTTAGACTTCACTCTTTTCCAGATAATAAGGCAGCATGCATGGCCGAGGCACACCAGGTTTGAAGTCCTACATTCTGTAGTCTGACCACGGAACGACAATGATCAGCGCGCATGCATAACCGCATATCTGCATTCGGTCATCGGCGCCTTTTTTCTCGAGAATATTGGCCGCCAAGCCGTTGCTACATCAGGAACACCACTAGCAGAAGCGTCTACGCATGCATCTTCTCCCCACGCCATGCAAGTAGCTCTACGCATTTGGTTCGACCGCATCACGGATTAGTGGAACGATGACGCAGCTGTCTGTCAACGTAGCTTGCTCGTCTTTCCAAGCCGGCCGGTTCCTTCCATTGGGATGCAACGGTCGGCGTTGCGGCCGGAATGGAACCTTCGCTCTTTCAGCTTGGCTACAACGCACTTGCTCACACTTGCTCCGTCGCTTGTCTTTGCAGGTTTCCTCCGCTCAGTCTGGACCGTAGCACCAGAGCTCGTTAGGCTCCATGCCACCACGGCGGCTCATCCTTGGCCGGCCAATCTCGGCCAGAAGACACGCGCCAATAGGCAATATCAGTCGCTGGAGTACGCGAGTGCGCAACAACGACCTGGCGCATGCAATCTTCAGGACATCACGGATAATAGCATGCACGATCATGGTGGCGAGACTCGCCTTTTTTTCTAAGCGAATGCTCTTTTAGAGCGGTTGTCAATGCTTGAACTGTCGTCAATGCCTGAATAAAAACTTTCCGTTTTTAGCCAGGTGGTGTGTTCTAGCAAATGTACCACATAATTGTAATGGTATCTGACAAAGAAACAATCGAGCGGTGTGTTTCATTTTCCGTTTTTTATAATTTCTGTTTTATATTCCTTTCTTTCTGTTTATTTTTTCTTTTGTTCAAATTGGAAAAGTCTATATTCAAAAAATGTTTAAATTCGAAAAACGTTCAAATTTGAGAATTACTAAAATTCGAAAATTGTTCAAATATGAAAACAGTTCAAATTCAAAAATTGTTCAAATATGAAAATCGTTCATATTCGAAATTTGTTCAAATATGAAATTTGTTCAAATTTGAAAATTGTTCTAATATGAAAATCGTTCAGATTCGAAAATTGTTCAAATATAAAATTTGTTCAAATTCGTAAATTGTTCATAGAAAAAAATACATTTTTGTTCAAATTAAAAATGTTAAAATCTGAAAATGTTCAAATTTTTAACAAGTGATTTCTTTTTAATTTGAAAAATATTTAAATTTGACAAATGTTCAGATTTTTAAAAAGATTCTTAAAAAACAAATAATAGAAAAAAAAACGAAAAAGAAAAAACCGGCTTACCTGATGTTGGGCTGCGGCTCAGTTAGTAATCCGGGGCGCGCGGGGACCGCTTCCGCACCGGTGCATAGCACCTCCCGCGTATAGCCCATCCCAGGGCGGCCGCCCCATTGCCCTCCTCCTATGGGCCGGGTCACATCGCGTAGCAGGCCGCCGGAAGGTCGTCCATCCTTCTGCCGCCGGAAGGGATAGACCGTTGGCGCAATGGCGCGGTGGCGCCGCGAGGAAACCGGCGGCCGAAGCAAAGCACCCTCAGGCCCTGAGCCTCCCCTTCCCCACGCGCGCGCATCGTGCAAGGAGCAAGCACTAGCTACTAAGCTAGCAACTAGAGCGCACGAGGCGGAGATGGAATCCAGCCGGTGGCCGCGGTCGGCAAGGCAGCGCCGCGACAGCCCCGATTCCTTCCGTGTGTCTGCCGCTGCCGCCGCCGCTCGACTCCCCCTTAACCGCACGCCACCTCGCCCAGACCTCGCAGCCATGGTCGCCGAGCCGCCGCACCACCACCAGCAGCAGATCGAGGAGGCGGAGGAGGCATGGAGGACGCGTCGCTCGAGCACACGCCCACCTGGGTCGTCGCCGCCGTCTGCTTCACCATCGTCTCCGTCTCCCTCGCCGCCGAGCGCTTCCTCCACTACCTCGGCAAGGCACGCACCCCCTTCCAACCTCCTGCTGCGCATCTGTTCCGTTTATTAGCACAGCTTGTTCTGCAGATTAAATTCAGTATACGCTCTTGCGCATGCGTTGGTTATGTTAACTCAATCGTGGACAAGCGAATGTACTGAGTAGTATATCTGCTGGTTTCTGGTGAATTATGTGGGAGTGCCTAGGAAGTTTTCTTTTGGCGAGACAGTTTCATTGTCAGCTTCTGCTGACTACTACCGACTGACGCAGATTGGCTTCACTCAGTTAGTATTCCCCTGTTGTGATCCCAAACTGTGTTATTGGCGTCTCCTCTTACTTGACTTCCCAGGATGCTGTTTTGGGTCAGAGGACTTCTAAGGAAGCTAACATTTTGTATTATTCCATTGAATCATTAACAGTGATGAAAAAAGTTGTGCGGAACAATGATATAGTTTGATGTTGCCCATTTCAGAAAAGCATGTAATCCGTTATTAAATCCTCATGAAAGTTATAATACTCAATTGATTCACTGAATCTTTTAGTTAGTAGCCAGCAGTGCTAAAAAGAGAATGGTTTCCACCGCCTACTTATGCTTTCTTCTACAATCATGCAGGCATTAAAACATAAGAAGCAGAAAACGCTGTTTTCAGCTCTACAGAGACTAAAAGAAGGTAACTTTCATGAATATATCAACAACTGCGGGAACACTTATCAATGTAGAAATATCAGTGTGCCTGAGAATTATGTCATTTAGTTTGATTCCTCATTAGTAACTGTACATTAGCTATTGCCTCTTGGGAATATCTGTTGTAGAACTTAATTTGTTGATCATAATTTTTTTTTTTGAAAAAGGTTACATAGCTTAAGGAGCCCTTTGACTTTAGGAAATGGTAAAAGGAAACCAGATAAAGGGTTGGAAAATATTTTGTAACAGTTAGTTTATGATTTTGGATTTTTCTTCTTCTGTGTCTTATCTAGTTCAATGGCTACATATGCAGAGTTAATGCTTCTTGGATTTATTTCCTTCGTCCTGAGTCTCTCTCAGGGTTTTATTGTTCACATTTGCATTCCGGAAACTGCTACGCGTTTCATGCTTCCATGCAAGAGAGAGAATCACAAAGTTGCAGAAAAAGGTGGCATAGTTTGCAAGAAAAAGGTTAGGAGAACTATATTTGCAAAGATGTATAACCTTTCTTTCTTTCTTAGAATTGAATAACTGATTGTTGCTTGGAAGTAGATACATATACTTTTATGCTGGGTAGCGAAACCTTTTGTCATTTATATGTGGTAGGAAGAAATGTTAAGTGGTGTCCTTCAAAAACAAAGCAGTTTAAGTTGTGCTGTGCAGAAATGTGCTCTATAATGATCATTATCAAATATAGGCTTTCTCTGTTTCAGGGTGATGTTCCCTTGTTATCACTGGAGGCATTGCATCAGCTGCACATATTTATATTTGTACTTGGCTTTGTCCATGTTGTTTTCTGCGCGACAACAATATTGCTTGGTGGAGCAAAGGTTTGTTTGCAAATATGATGTTATGCTACTTATGACCATGTTTGTGGATCACAAACTTACTGTGGCTAAAATTTTCTAGATAAGAAAATGGAAGCATTGGGAGACCAGAATTCACAGAGAAATACAACAGAAATGTGCGTATTGCCCTATCTTTTGTTTCCTTGATTCATTTAAATAAGTACATAATACGGGCTCCATTCCTTATGTTCTGCTATTACCCTACTTTTTGTTTCCTTGATTGATTTTAAGAAGTACATGCTGCAGGCTTCCCGCCTTATGTTATGTTACATTATATTCCATAGCGGAAATCCAATTTGGCTCCCGGGTGCATATGAACCCATTGTTTGAAAACACATTTCAAAATGTTAAAAAAATCCGCATGTATCTCTGGACATTCTATGTTCGTCCACAAGTTTTTGAAAAAAAAACATTTTATTTGTGTCCCATGTAAAAAAAGACAAATTTAGATGGTACAACATGACTTATTCACAGTACATTTTTTTTGTCTTTTTACACAGGCCACATAAAATGTTCTTTCTTCCCGAAAACTTGTGTGAGAACATAGAATGTCCGGATGTACACGCCAAATATTTCTTCAGAATTTTTTGAGATTTTTAAATTTGTTTTTATGATAGTATAGTTACAAACTTACAGTGGATGGTGATATATATTTAACTTTGACCATGTACAACAACAGAGTACAAAGAGTCAGTTCTTACTAGCGACTATTTCCACATTCACTGTTAAATTCAATTTTAAATTGTATGCTACAAGGTTCTTCAAGCTGTTTGTATTGGTTCTTTCCTGCCTTCATTTTGGGCTTTAAGATGTGTTAAGAAAGAAAGATACGTTGGTGCATGATTTGGATGCAATAAAACACCTTTTGATTGGTCTTAAACCATTGTTCTTCAAACTCACCTTCATTGTATTAGAAAATTTTGAAAAATGGGTCTAGCTTCAACTTACAAGAACAACTTACACAATTTCACAGGTCCCAAGCAAATGTGTTTGGAATACATGGACATAAGAGTACACAATTGCAATACAACTCACAATTTCACATGTTGCATGTTTGTTCCCCGGAAACATTCAACTTGGTCTTAGCAAGATTCAATGCACAAAATTAATATTTCCACACCCTCTAGCCACTGTTTAGAGCAATACCAATTTGCAAAGCAAGTCCAACAATTTGTAAGTCTCATATTTTGTGTTCCTAAATGTTCAATAGAAAGCTCACCTAGATTCCTTAGGTTCTTAAACACTCATCATTTTGCATTTTGGTAGTAATAAATTGGGAAGGAAGTGTCACCAAGATACATGAAATGCGAGCGCTATGTTGGTAGCTGGTGGACTGGGCTAGTGAGGGGAGAGAGAGCATAGAGGTGGGGTGAGCTGGCAACCTGGGCCCGAATATTTGGTTCATCTTACACATTGAGCCATATACCTCATAATCAATCCTTGAAAAAGTATCAAACTTTTTTGTGATGCTGGCGCACCCCATCGGCTATACTAGATGTGTCCCTGGTCTCTTCCTCACGCCATTCCCATGTGTCCATATTCTGACCGTTTGTCATATTCAGCAAGAATATGCAGCTTCACTTGCTGTCTATTCTGTTAGTCTCTTTGTAATTGCTCATGATTCCTCATCGACAAAACAAGGGGAAACCACATCATGAACAAACCACTGATATGTTAGAGCAAGTGGAACTTCACGATTTGAGGGCAATTGAGTGTCCAATTTTGTACGGAATCCTATTATTGCCAATACAATATTGCTTCCTTTTTCTATTAGTGTGTGTTTTATTTTATACGTGTTAGTAAGTTCTGTATGAAATAGATATGTGTGTCTTCTTAATTGGTTAATAATACTGGTCTTAAAAAGTTACCTCATCGCCTAAAAGGTTTTGTTTTTTACCGGAAAAATAGTTGCAGTACAGCAAACAGAGAATCCAGGGAAAGTTACACCACCGCATGTTTTGCTACATCGTGAATACCAGGGAGAATTTGTTACTGATCGAACAAAGGGATTTTGGACGAAGCTGGCTGTTGTAAGCTGGATTGTAAGTCATCTGCCCATCCTGTCATATTGCTGAATTCAGTTATTTAGAATGTTCTGTCTGCAAGATTGATTATGTGCATGGATTTATCCAAATTATTAACTGTGTAAAGTAAGATCATTTTAGTTATCTACCCATAGATGGTAGACAGTTTTGTGATTTGGAGAAAGTAAATCAGGTCAATCAACCAATAGGTTGCTGGTTGCTAAGATAATTGGCTTGAACACACTGTCCTCAAAGTATGGAAACCATTTGCAGAAAACTGCATTACTACATCATCACTCAAGGTGCTTGTATATCATATTTGTAATGGATCAATCAATATCTCACAAAACTTTAATTTATACTTTTCCATAATGAACTGCTTTCTGGAAGACACATCTTCCAAATCTCAAAGTATGGCATATACCTTTATTGCAATAGTTTGCTATTTGAGGTGTCTTCATTTCGTGTGCCATTGTGTGTCTAGTAGTCTGTATCTAGAAACTCACACTGAAGGTTCAATTCATACATTGCAGATTGCATTCTTGAAGCAGTTTCATGATTCTGTGAGTAAATCAGATTATGTAGCCCTTAGATCAGCATTTGTATTGGTAAGATATTTCGTTTGGCTTAAGCCTTGCATATTGTTTATATATATTCCTCTGTACTGCTAATGAAGAAGCTAATAGGTATTCCTTCTGTCTTCCATTTCATTTCATTCAGATACACTACCCACGGCGCCCAGACTTTGATTTCCACAAGTACATGACCCGTGCCCTTGAACATGATTTTAAGAGGGTTGTTGGTATCAGGTTTGTATCATTGTAGAGAAGTTTTAACTTTGACTTGAGTATTACGTGGCCTTAAGAAATTAACTTTCATGCAGCTGGTTCCTGTGGCTGTTCGTCATCCTTTTCCTTTTGCTGAATATAAATGGTAAGTCTAGGTGAAGCTATCGCTCAACATACGTCCTTTTTAGGTGGCTGATTTGCCGTGCAATAGTTTGCAATGAACTAGTGATCTTACTTGATGTTCTACAATACATGCTGCATTTGAACTCGAATCAATCGAATATGATGAATAACCTGAACCAAACACTTGTCTGTTAAATGAAAATAATTCTTGTTATCTTTCAGTGCTATATATCAGTATCAATCCTCTTGTTGATCAGGGTATGCGTCCATCTAAGAGTTTTTATGATGTGTACACTCTTGTCTTACTTCTTGTTGCCAAAATGCAGGATGGCATACATACTTCTGGTTAGCTTTCCTGCCTCTGTTTGTAAGTATTTCAGTGCTAAGCTAGATCTATTTAGTCAAAATATCCTATTTTGCATTTTCAATTCTAACTCACTTTATCTATCGTAACGAAAAGAATTCTTAATGATGGTGTAAATTGCAGCTCCTGCTTGTTGTTGGCGCAAAGCTACAGCACATCATTACTCGGTTAGCTCAAGAGGCAGCAGCATCGCTAGCAGACGAAACGAACCAAGTCCCGAAAATAAAGCCATCCAAGGAGCACTTCTGGTTTGGCAAGCCTTCGATTGTCCTTCATCTGATCCATTTCATCCTGTTCCAGAACGCCTTCGAGATTGGTTTTTTCTTCTGGGTCTTGGTATGTCACTCCCTTGAGCATTTTGTTTCCTTTTTTTTCATTAATCAGACCCTGGAGCTAACAAAGTTGTGATCTCTAGGTAACATACGGGTTCAACTCATGCATTATGGAGCAGAAGGCTTACGCCATTTCCAGACTTGTTATTGGGTCAGTAAAATTCTGATCACCTACAGATTTATGTAGCTTATCGCATCCACGGGTTCACATGGCCTGAAAGAGCTTTGTTAGCACAATAATAACTCCTGGTATATATCACCTGCAAAAAACAAGTTGTTGCATATACAGAATACAGATGCAGATGCATATATCGCATATACAGATGCAGATATATCGTGGCTTTCGCATACTTTGGTTATAGTTGCTTGTTACTCCATCAGTCCATCTTAAGAGTGATTTGTGTGCTCCGTTTGCAGTTTGATCATCCAAGTTGTGTGCAGCTACATCACCCTGCCCTTGTACGCCATTGTCACTCACGTAAGCTCCCTCCCTGAAATATTCCTTCCCATTTGCTCATACAGTTGTTTTAGGGCGATAGTGAGATGCTAAAACTGTTTGGCCAGATGGGCGGAGACATCAAGCTGGAAGCGCTCGGGTCGGGCCTGCACGAGTCCGTGACGAACTGGGCCACAGGCGCCCGGAAGAAGGGCCGCTCGGACACGAGCCTCCGGAACTCGCTCACCGCTAAGAAGACTGACCCCGCCGCTGTCCCGGGTGCTGGTGGCAACGAGGTTGCCGTTGCACGGCCGCCCAACGAGCAGTTCGGGAGCTCCCGCAACATGCTGGCGCCGGCGGCAGTCTCCGACGGCGACGAGATCGTGTCCGTTGTCGTCCACGGCGACGCCGACACCCCGAGGTGACCCTGCCGAGCGGCCGGGCGCGTGTAACGCGCCGCACCGGCAACCCGTGCCGTGGTAAGGGGAAACGTGGGCACGCCGAAAAATTTCTGGTACCCGCCATCACGGCATCCTTGTAAATCGGTAACGGCGGTCGGTCGGCGGGACGCTCTCCGGCCGGCGGGCATGCAGGCGCGCGTACGTCGCGACATATTGTGTGAGATGCTACGTACAATCTGTGTTGGCCTCAGATCACCCACCGTACCTGCTCGTCTTCCGACGAATCAGATGACATGCTGCACGCAGGTCTGAACATGGCGATGCTTGTATACATCTCGCCGGCGCCGCACGCGCATCAGACATTCTCTCCCAATTATTGCCGACTCGACGTGGCGGGCGGCGTTGGCGTGGCTAGGGCAGGCCGGCGTACGTTTGCGTGCGCATGTAGAGAAGGTATCTCGTCTCATGCATCCCGTCCATCTCGAGCACGCACGCACGTCGGCCGCGCCTGCCCTGCGCATGCATCGATCGTGTCAGGGACATGCATGCGTACGTGCGCAGCCAGCCTGCACCCTGCACCCTGCACCCTGCAGTGAGCGAGAGAGATGCCTAGCTAGCTAGCGACAGACCTGATCAGTGAGTGAGCCAGTGAGGCCTCTCTTTCATGGGTTAGTACGTGGCTAGCCTAGCGCCCTAGCTAAGCTACCTGGTTAATGATGCCGCTTCCTGAATAGACGTGCGTGTTGCAAGAATATTCTACACGACTTTCCGTCTACGATGGCAACAATATCCACGGATCTGGATATTGGCCGCCCGATAAGAGTATGAAGGACTGATGAAGCCATCTCGGTGGTCAGCCCATCGATGGCGCAGCAGCGTGACCCATTCGGTTTGGGTTGGCCATTTGGCCCGATGACCGTAGTCAAACAATTTTAAATAAAGTTTAAAAAATATGTGAAAATTTGATAGAAATTTAATTCATTTAAATATAATTTACATAGAAAAAATTAAACCATAGTTTCTATCGCCATCGTATTCTGCATCGTCGGAGACGAGGTTGACGAAGGGTGGAGGCGCCCATGGCTGCTCCTTCGACGGTTGTGGCACGTACTGCGGCGGATGCGCGTACAGAGTGGCTGGCGGCGCGTACTGCGGAGGAGGCGGCACCACCTGTCCATCCCACGCGACCTACGGTGGCGGTGATATAGAGGCGACATGCTCCGCCACCATCGTCGTGAGCTGGACAACTTGCTCCAGCCCGGGCTAGGACCACTTAGGCTCCAAAGCGGCGGGGCCGACATCCATGTCCGATACCTTCGTGGGCGGGCCACTATGAAGCTGAATAGCTGATGAACATGGTCACATGGATATGGATCTGATTCGTGTCTACCCGCCCAAACCCGCCCCGTTGCCATCCCTCTCACACACACCGTCACAGCCTCCAATTGATTTGGGTAAGATTGTGGCGTGATTGATGGAACGAGGGCGTACCGTACGTGTAGGCTGCGCGTGCATGTACACATGAGAGATCGATCTGTGCTGCACAAAGTTCGCACTGTACGCGCGCATATCCTTTTTCCTTGGCATCTGTAAAGCCTGCATCTTTTCACACACACTCTCTCCCAAGCTAAAATATGGCTCGTTACAAGTGTACCCTCCAAGCTATTTATCGCACGGCCATATCCCTTCTTCTAGAAACTACACATGCCTTTATCATATCTCACGCGGAGCACAGACATGCATGTAGTTCCTCCGTTTTTTGTTGTTGAATATAACACGTTTTCACTGCTCAAATTGAACTGCAGAAGCAATTTATATTTAGAAATGGAGAGAGTATCTATGTACTCACGAACACGCGCAAGCAGAACCCGCAGATCGTTAAGCCTGTTTAGTGAAATACCTCTTAAATCTCGCTGAAAGTTCATTTTAGCTTTTCGGGTGCAAATTTTAAGATCAAATTTTACACTCAAAACGCAAAAATAAACTATAAGTAAAATTTTGGCGTGGTCTCACTAACATCTCTACCTTTTTCTAGAATGCACTTTGGAAGATGTATCAATCTCATAAAAGAAGAAGATAAGACGTCCGCTACAAGGCCCAAAGGGCAACCCGATACAAACACATCGTCACCAGGTTAATAACAGTACTACCCACAATAGCCAACCGGCAAGTGTTGCCTTGCACTGTCACCCGCCAAGAGTGGCGAGGAGGCGATGCACTAAGCTTTCTAGGCCGCGTCACACTTCAAGAGGCTGACTCCAACTCTAGAATCACCTAAGCCAGCGCCACCGTCCGCCCATAAGCACATATAAGGGTATGTGAGAGAAAGGCAAGAACGAACCAGACCGGAGGTGGCGACGACCAAGAAGTGCCGACGATGATTTACATAACGCCTTGGAACTTGGAAGCCAATGCTCTAGGCGGCGGCTGACATGACTCCAACGGGCGAACCGAGAACCCCACTAACCACTTAAGCGACGCTGTCAAGGAGGGCACCTGCAAGCTGTGCTCCAACTTACATGCTTATTAGTGTAGTATGTATGGATCTATTTGGTAAAGAGCTGTACCGGCCTATGCTGATCACACAAGCAGATCGGCGTAGCTGCATGCATGGCCAAATGTTGGATCTTGCATCCATGACAGGAGAGGCCATGGCCGAACTGGCTGCCATGGTAACGGCTACGTACATCTTTTGTTCGAGGAATGATGCAAAGGCACATGGTCGATCACGTACATATGGGAGCGCAAGAGGGAGACGTGATCGATGCTGCATGGCGTGGCGTGGGCAGGCCGGATGGGCTCCGCCTTGCGTGGGTATCTCTTCCTGCCTGCCTGTCCTTGGGATCCAGACTCCGTGGGCCTAACGCTGCATGTGGGCCCCCGACATCTCAACCTCCGTCGGCTGCACGCAATCATCTGAACGCGCGCGAGTACTTGTCTCCAAAAACAATTGGAGGAAGTTCAAAAATAAAAATTTGGAGGAGGGACGATGAACTGATGAAGAGAGGTATGTACGTTTATGTGGCGACGTCAACTTCATCATAGGTTCCAAGTGAGTGTTGTATTCGCCTAGCTTTTAGTTTGTTCTTCCATTTCCCTAGACACCTACCTGTTGCTTGAAATCGGTGGCAGAGCTTTGTTAAATTTTGTTCACATCAATTCACATAATTGCAGGCTCCCTTTCAAACTTGTCCCCGGCTTGCTTCCTTAACTCAGCAAAAAACCATACACCGGTGGAACCACTATAGAATCCGGGATGTGGGTATTTATCCGTTGTTACAAGTTCGAAATGGTGTAATTCAATATTTCATAGTTCGGCGGTTAGGTGAGAGCACCAGCATTATCATGTACACGAACATTACAAGTGGATGTTTGGCCTAATATAATGGCGTGAAGGAGTGAAACGAGATAACGAACATTGCGTATAACCTCAACTACGGAATGACAACTCCCCGTATACACTATGCAATCAGGGACATCATATCACTACTTACTATGGGAAATAGTACTACCTTGGAATTTTCCTTCACATGATTTTTTAATAATTGAAAGACATAGCTTCCCCCCGCCTCCTCGATCGGCTGTGCATGCATCTATCTGCTAACCATTGAACATCCATTTCTCTTGGTCACTGCCGACACTACCTTCTCCATCTGTTTTTGCGTCATTATATTTCCGCAAATCGGACATATCCAAATTCGAACCATGTATGCCTGAAAAGGTTCACCTTAAAAACCTCGGTTGGATAATGGAGAGTTGCAAATAATGAAACTAGAGAAATATCATTTCATGGGGTCTCTAATATGCTAAAATAACACCACAAACCAATACTAGTATTTATAATGGAATCCATACATATGATGCTAGAACAATGTTGGCACAAGTAAGGAGCACATAATTAAACAAGGTGGTAGGGCGGATATATGTCCGTGACAAGAGAGACCCCAATATCGATGGTGTGCGTTTCTTGTTGCAATGATAGGATAGTATTGGTAGCTTCCTGCAGCAGGAGGGGAGGTCAGTGACACCAGTGGATAAAATAGTGACCATGCAAGGGTAAGGCTGCAATGGGATCGCTGGAGGATCTGCCAAGTCAGGCAGTTTGCAGACGTTCGAACGTGCAACTGTGCAAGTGATTCTCCTTGTTTGCTTTTACCCATTTCTCTTTTCTAAAACACTAATGTTACTTGTTTTCAAGAGTTTTTTTTTGTCTTTGTTCATCTATGCTAAATTTCGTTGCTCAGTTCTTGCTATATGTTCAAAAATGGTACCTACACATTGCAAAAAAAAAAAAAACTACGCACGGGGTTTTGTTGGAGATGTCAAGTCATGCCTGGCCCGTAGCGACTATACACGACACCTCATAAGGCATTAAATATAATACCTGATCCTGGTAGGTGCTATCCAGGCCATCTCTTCCAGCTACATCAAGTCATGTCTGCTAATGTTCGATCAAAGGTGGCGTGACACTTGCTAGAGGCGCGGCGGTATGTGGCGCCATTGACCTCTAGTTTCTTGTCCAGCGGCATCCAGATAACGATGAGTCATTAGCAAGACAAGTGATGACGGTAGGAGCGGCTTCAACATCAAGTTTGCACACTTCTGCGGAAACACTTGATTACAATCGCGCATCTGCGTCATGCCCTTTTTAAAGGCGGTGGCTCAAAACATGACTTTGAGGATGGAAATCCCGAGATCTATCTACGGTTGGACTCACCATCATCAGTGTATGGTGGCGTTTCCTTCTTGAAGCCTTTGCCTAGTTAGCACCTGTGTACTTCCTTTTTGTTTCCACCTTTTACCAAAGGATTGGTGTAAATTGGTGGAGACACTTTTGCAAGGCACGAGGCTTCGAGCTTGTTTTTTTTTTTACTTTATGTATGATTACGTTTGCCGGGCTTGCATGACTCCTAACAAAGAACCCTATATGCATCAATTGATGCAGAGTTGCAGACTCGGGTTATCCTCCTTTAAAAAACTATTAACTATATAAGTGAATACATATCTTTTACATGTTAACGGTCAAGTTAGAAAATTTTGATTCCATACTTTATAACTAATACCACTATACATTTTCTAAACAGACGTATTTCCTCCGTTTTGAATTACAAGATGTTTTAGATATTTCAATATGGACTACATAGGAAGTGAAATGAGTGAAGTACAGATAACTGAATTGCAAATGTATCTAGATACATACGATTTAGGAAAAACTAGAATACCCGGCCAAGGGAGCATTAGATACATATTTATTGAGACATGGCCTCATTAGTGTTCTTTGTTCCTTTTGTTTTCTATCTTTCGTCATGAAGGTGTCTTGTTTGGTGTCAACTTCGAGTCAGCAGTGAGGGTGGGTTTATGACAGTTTTTTCGATCAGATCTCGCGGGTTTGTGTGCTCTTCTGCAATCTTCAGCGACGTACATCACACCAACCAAGCTTGAGGTTCATTGGGCCGATGTGTGTACGGTAAAAGCCTTAGCCTCACGCCCTCACCGTTGAAGAGAATTTTTATTGCAGTGTTTAAAACCTCTTGGAGGTGATACCGGCTTGTGCAAGTTTCCTGGCAAAAATAAAAATGGTACCTAGGTTCTTATTGTTTTTTGTTTGTATCTTGTCGTTATGAATGTACAATTTTGAACTAAAGTTGAATTAAATCACCGACATTTATTATTGATCGGATGGTGTATATGTTCCTAACGAGAAACTAACTCCTTGCAGGCACACCAACCATGCCTTGAGCACTTTGAGCAGCACTACCACGGTTAAATAAATCCACACATGAGTTGTGTGGTGCAAAGCAGCCAATCAGGAATATATGCATGACATTCAAGGTAGAGTGAAGAAAGACACTAGACATCACAAACAGAGATGCCCCCAATCATCAAATATCACCAGGTAGCATTGTTTGCACGGATGAGATGCCCCTGCTAGCTCTTCCATATCATGTCTGCATACATATCAGCATATGCGTCCTATATATCCACCTCCTATCATGGCAATGAATGCTGCGATCGAGTACATCGATCGATCAAACATGTTGCATCCTGGCCACCCAGGCCAGTCACTTCATCCCTTTCCTTGCACTCATTCATTCATTAACTTGTGCTGAAAGAGAGAAATTAACGGATGCCTGCTATCTCTGGTATATGCTGAGACTCTAACAGCCCCAGCCTTTCCCAGCCTTTGCATCCAGCCTTCCCATCATCGACTGATGCATGTGGCCTTTTATCAGCCTCTTGTGCTGACAAACTAAACCAAATCAAGATCGAATGGCCCTTTCCTTGTCCTGTCCTCCATGAGGAAGAGATAGATCGATGCAGACACCCTCTCCGTGTACGTACGCCGGATTCCGTTGGTCTGCTGGCCTGTACAGGCAGCTACCTCCGGTGGCATCGATTATGCTTCTTGGGCTGCACACATTCTACTTCTCTGTTTCCAGAATCAAGCATGGCTTGGGTGGCTAAAGTAGTTGTACGTATCTCTAGCTAAAATTCCGCATGGTCTGTTTCTCACACCAAGACAGGCTTTAGTCATTGATAGGACACCGACCGTCAATTGTGAGACGTGCCTGAGGCGACTTCATTGATCTTCGGACCCTGCGAATTGCGTTTCCCACAAAAAAAACCCTGTGAACTCCCCGCAGAAAAAACCCTGCAAATTCACTTTCAGTAGATATTGTGTGAGTACATGTGTGCTTCTTACTGTTGTACTCAGTGTTTCGAAAACAATATCGTTTTTTTAGAAAAAGGGAAATCCCAATACTCATAGGGAAACTCCCATTCTATCATGAGATCATGATAAGCAATTATCTCGATAACAGATCATAGAACTTTGTGGCACATTTGATATATACAAAGCTGCCGTGTGTATAGTGAGATTAGCGGTTCGTGACATAGACGGAGCCGAGAGAAGAGACCGGGCATGACTGGTTAGGGTTGCAAGACGGAGCAGCTGGCAACAATATATTCTATGGTGATCGAGAAAATAGACTTGCTAAGAGATATATGGAAATGTAAGGGTTATCGTGCACTGCAGTGTATTCGCTTCACGTAAATAGGCATGAAGCTTATACAAAAAGCTTGATGTGGCGGTGGCACTGTGGTAGTCGCTGAACATAAGAAGCGAGGAGGAAGATTCAGTTGATGACAAAACATAAATGTATCACAAAGTTTTGCCGGAAAAGATAGATAGAAGAATATAGTCCGTTCAATTATATCTAATGGCTCACACTAATTGTCTGTTTTTTGAAACACCAACTATTTTTTTTGTATGCAAACCGATTATTTAATATCATGCACGTTGATGGTGATGTACTCCCTCCATTTCAATATAATTGAAGTTCTAGTTTTTTCCCAATTCAAACTACTTCAAGTAATTTAGAGAAAAATACATTAAAATTTAGAACACCAATCTAGTTTAACTAGTTTTCTCATATATTGAATTGTCATACCATATAGATTGAATGTTGTTAATATTGACACTATTTTAAAAATATGGTCAAATTTAGAAAAGTTTGGTTTAAGACAAACCTAGAACTTCAATTATTTTTAAAAGAAGGGTGTAACTCACATACTCACACTCTCACACTCTCACAATGGATGACATCAATATATGACAAAAGATGGTGTGCAATCTCGGTCGTGCTAGCAAACCTACCTATGCTAGTTCTAGTTAAAAGACATCATTATTTAAGAAGCTCACGAAGCTACATGTTGAAAAAAACTTCCGGGCCATACATAGATATTCATTGGACGTTGACAAGAAGCGGATCAAATGCTCCTGAACCATCGGTCTCTCCGAAAAGTCCAATTGAAGATTCCCCAACTAACTCTTAGAAATCCATTGAGTAATCGTGACCGATGGTTTCTAACAAACTTCCATTTAACGCGACACACGACCTGGCTTGATGCATTGTTAAGGGCATGTACAATGATTGATAAGACCGCTTTTATCTTAATCCGGCCACGTTCTAGATATGTCAATAAAATATGATGTACAATAAGTTATTTCTTAGTATTTTCTTTAATAACTAGACATCCCTAAATATATGGTCAGAGGGATAGTTGTTAAAAGATCATCTCTTAATTAAGAGAATGCCAACCATTTTTCAACTTTCTCTTTTTCTTCACGTCAACGTTTATTCTACGTGACACTTCTAAGATATCACCATTGTACATTATCACGCTCGAAACAAACTTTTCAACAAGGGTAAACACGTGTTTTTTTCAACCATTCCTTTTCCCACATACGCGCTGTATTTTTTTGCTCAGTTTGTAAGCAAGCTAGGCATGCATCATGCATGCATAGATAGCTAGTTTGGACTTTGGGAACGATGTGATCTTACATGGTCCCTTACCCTTAGGATGATATCCCTACCATGCATAGCTTGGACAGATCTGTACTATTGGAATAAGAGATGGAGATGCCATATGGCCATGCAAGCCAAATGCATGGTGCATATATGTGTGATCATTAGAAGGGTAGATAGTGTATATTCATATTTTTCTGCAAAAGAAAGTGTCACATGCATGCACTTTGGTTGGAAGACAAATAAAGACAGGCTTAACTACAGGCATATCAACCTTGTCACTCTTTGAGAGGGAAACATGCATGGATGGTTGGGGTAACCAGTGTCCAGTGCACATTGCTTAGACACAAATAAGCAAAGTCAAAAATGACGTGGCCATGTATTTACTTGTATTGTATGGGATCACTTATTCACAAGGTCAGAAAATCTTGTTTTTTTTTGCGAGGCTAGAAAATCTTGTTAGTTAGATTTTGTTAGTTAGGTTTACGTCCAGCAGTTATCTTTTAAGTATGTAGCCGCAGAAAAAAGCTTGTGGACAAAAAAAATGCTTTCTTTGCTACAGTTTCAATCGAGAGGATTTTCCTAAGTGTCAACTGATACACACAAGTGCAACCTCATTCTAATGAAAAAGGTGAAAGTTGTACTTTCCACCAAACTGGAGTTGCACCTTTCTAGGTGATAGAGATCTAAGAAATTATCAATTGATCGAGACATAAACATACCCAAATCGCATATCTAATATAACCTCAGAACCAAAAATGAGTATATTTTAAAAGTATGCCATTATTAAACAATGTGCAAACACGCATGACTCTTGTTTAAGTCAAAACTAGATATTTGGAAATAGCACATATGGTAAGAGAATTGACGGATAGAAAGTTAAGGTGCAAACATGCAAAAGGAAAAATGACACACGTGCTAATGCATTATGCATGCTAACGTTTCCTGGACCAATTTAAATGGTTGCTCCCGTAGTCTTACAGAATTAAGTTGATGCATCCAAGTGCGCCATGCATCATGGGCAAGGCTTGCAGTGTAGGAGCTAGCTTTGCTCACTCAGGTTCAGTTTGGTCAGAAACTCAGAATGTCATACCACAGTTTGTTTCCTCGAAAAGGGGAACATACCACACAGATTATTGTAAAGCATAAGTTAAATCGTACGTAGATTCATCAGAGCTATCTGACGCTAGGAGTTGTAATGAATCGTGCGAATGAAACCTGGTGATCAGGTGTATAGGTGAGCACGCGGTAACTGACTGACACGTGTCCAACGGCGTTTGTTGTCCGTGAAATGATAACTCAATCCTCCTCTAACCACACGCACTCGCCCAACCCAGAGCATATATTCCTTCTCTCTTCAGTAATCATTTGCTTGCTCTTCACCGCATTCGCCGAACCGCCGCAGCCGAGCAGGGAGCTCGATGTTGACTTGGAGAATGAGCGGGTTCCTCAGCTAGAGGTGCCCCGGTCGACCATGCGAGGGTGGAGATCAATCATGGGAAAAGACGGCCAGAGATGCAGGGTGCCAAGAGGACGGCCGCCTAAATCCAGTCAAAGAGGGACCTCGGGGCAGCCATGGCGGCCCAAATCGCACCCGTCCTCTGCTCAGCCTCGACGCGGACCACCGTGCCGTCCCTGGCCTCCATGCAGCCCGTCGATCCCCTTTTCCCCGCCTCTATCGCCACCTCCTGTCCGCGAGCTCCTCTGGTGGAGGTCAGGGCGTTTCTTGTCCGTGAGGTGATAAACTATTAAAAACGATTTCTTCCGATTCCTTTTACCGGTCCCCAATCCCATCGTCTCCTCCCCTCCACCAATTTCTTCCCCAACGTCACCATGAATGCCAGCCCAGATCTCCGTTACGAGTGGAAACAAGTTGCCGCACAGAATCTAACCAGCACTTTGGCACCATCGAGCAGTTCTATCATGAGTGGAATTAGAGAGAGAAAGAAATTTGGCAGAGGAGGTGCGGAGCTGAGGGTCCGGTAGCGGTCGTGCAGCTTGGCATGAGCACCTGTCCTGCTCGTTCTCCGCCGCGGGCGAGGTAACGCCGGCCAATCCCGTGCACATTGCGGCCCCTGCCGCCCGCGCGCCCGTGAGCCCCGGCCATGCGCTGCCTCAAGCAAGCGACCGACCCCGACCCTGCGCCACCTCGACCATCCCTTTGTTCCTTGGCCCTCTCCATCCCAGCTCGAGCTGCCTCGACCGACCCCGACCCCGACCCAGACAGCTTCCTTCAACTGAATTGCTGGCAGCCCAGCGCGCCAGTTCTCCTCCAAACCAGGATCGGCGGCAGTCCGGGTCAACCGAATCGGCAGTCACTGAGACGGACCTGCTCCAGCCACCAACCACCCAATCTTTGGATGGAGCTGCTGATGGTGCAGGGCCCGGGATACAACAGCTGATGGCGCAGTTCGCCGCAGCGGCGAAACACGGTGGCGCGGCGGCGTAGGTGGACTACGGCGACGGTGTTGGGGGCGGGTCCGGCGAGCAGTTGCTATCGGTCCTTTCCAAACTCCAAACCACCAGCTCGGCCCGCGTGGTCCAGAAGGGTCACATCAGCCAGAAAAAGTAGATACACGCCGTCTGTCGCTGTGAGCATCTTCGCGCATGCAGTACGAATCTGAAAGCAAATCCAATGATGGCTAGTGCGTGCTCACCTATACACCTGGTTACCAAATCCACTCTCATGAATCGTGTGTGGTGCACGCGTCCTTATTATAGAAAATAATTAGTTTGATGCAAAATACTGAAAAAGTGATGATTTTTTTAGGGGTTGAAAAAGTGATGATGTGACAAGAGAAATTATCAAAACAAATTTCCTAGTACAGTGCATGCACGGCCCGTTGGCCCATCCATCTGTAACTGATGTATGGACCGACATATATTTAATTAGCTATCCGGCCGTTTTCATCTGAATGTTGTACAATGAGCCAAGTGCAAATATCATATGAAATCATGAAAGAAGATTGCTGACCACGCTAGTAAAAGCAACGAAATATGATGCTCCCCAATGCTAATGCTTAGAATGATATCAAAAAGAATGTGATGGGCATACAAGCAATCAGATTTCGCACTACCAGAAACGCGACTAACCCTGTGTGCCTGGTTTTTTTCTGTCGGTCCCGAAGCTGGAACACAGAAAAACGTAGTTCCCTGTCGTGCACGCTCGAACGCACAGGAATATCCGTTCTTCTCCCGTGGGTTAGAAAAGAACTCACAGGCAAACTATATTCCCGTGCGTTTTGGCCCACAGGAATTTTTTTAGCCTTGCCGGCTCAACATCCCGCGAAAAAGGCCTCCGCGCGGTAAACTTTTTGGTCGCGCGCGCTCTAAAATTTGGCGTCCCGCTTAAGGCCCGGTAGAAACCCTCGATCCCCAAATCAGAACTGCAGACCTCTTCTCCACCCGTCCCTACGCCGCCCACACGCTCGAACCCTCGCCGGTGTCCTGGCAGCATCGGTCGCCGCCTCCGAGGTCCTACCTGCCGCTCCATCATCCGGCCGCCGCGTACAACCTAGCTTGATTCCGCGCTTCCTATCATGCCTGCTTCCTTCCTTCGGAGTACCGTTGCAGATCCAGCACCACCTCCCCTCAATATCCGACGCCTCCCAAAGAAGCCGCAGGCTATGGCGGGCTGGCGACAGGTTCCAAGTTGGAACTCCACCAAAGCTATAGAGGGACCAGGGGATACGATGGTGCCTTGGGCATCCAATACTATCAGGATGAAGAACACTCAAGGAGCTCACCAGAGTAAAAACAATCTGCTTCTCTCCTATTATTTTACTGCTTCTTTTATTCTTGCTGGTCTAGAAAGCGCACTACTTCAATTAAATGCTTGCATGAGTAAAATTGTTTTTTGTGCCAAACATTTACCCATGTTGTTCTGAACTTGTGTATATATCTTCTACCAGGTAATTATGCTTAAGCACAAGCACACAGAGAGAGATAGAGAGATATGCATGTATATTTGGAGTATCAATTCTGGATTGCTTTTATGCATGTACGTATTCATTTTCATAATGTTTTTTCAATAGTAATCAGAAATGTTGCCTAGTGTAAGGAGGGTATTTGATTGATTTCTCAAGCCAATCAGAACACATACAGCTATTGTTTATGCATTCCTTTGGAGTTGGAGAACATTCTAACTGATAAGCCTAGTTAGAGCTAAGTATGAAATTTGTGTTTGTTGCCCTTTATCTTAATATGACATTCAACACCATAGCTCTTTCATTTATGCAGTAATAATGGCCTTCAGATATAGAGCAGCATGGTGTTGTGAGATGTCCGTGTTCGCGACACAATTTGGTTATAGTAGTAAGCACCATCTACTTCTCTTTATATTGTTCCGAGCCCTTTTCACATTGTTATGTAATGCATAACTGTCACACTACTTGTAATGATCTATTTCTAGCCAGTAACTATGTTGTTTCATTCTTAGTGTTACTATTATTTATATTTTCTTTGTTTTTTTGTCTTACTATCTAATATCCTAAATATTTATTCTTTATTTTTGTTTGTCCATAACTTCTGATTTCATTCTTTTTTTCATTATGTTTGAATTTACGAAACAATGGTCAGATGTATTGCAAGCAAGGAACATAATATGTGCAATAGAGAGGTTGTACCAAGAAGTTGAGCTTACCTCACAATGGCAGCAACTTTATCCTATTCTTCCAAATAAAGAGGTAGTGAGGTACCATTCCTAGTGCTACAATATGACATTGTTAAATGATATTTGATTTGTTACCATTATCTCTTCCAGTGCATGGCAATGATGAAAGGTCTTCCAAATTTTTTTTGCAAATCTGAAATGCATTCACGTAACTGCTTGTTATTGCTATTTTACAATGAGGAATGAGCCTCGATTTGCCCATAATATGGTGAAATAAATAATTCTACATTGTCATGTAGATTTAGATAGGTTGTCTCCCAGTATATATGCTCAAGAAAAACTGAATCTTCCTAGACTTGATATCTCAGAGTACTGAAGTGGAAGCTCTACTAGGAAAATCCATTGTATTCTTACTTTTTGTAACTTCCTATTTTATTTTCCTTATGTTAGGATTGGAGAAGCATTGAGAAATTTTAAGCCAAGGGCAGGGAATATCATCAGTACAAAAATCTGGTTATCCCTTAACAGGAAGAGGTACAGTTTCCTACTGCCACATAACTAGTCAATTTTCTCCCTCAGCAATATCTCAGTCATTTTGAGAAAATAAAATGCAGATACTTAACTCTATTATTGCTCCCTCATAAAAAATATCTATGTTATTGTTGAGTTGGTTGTTGATTAGGTTCAGATATATTGTCTCATATCATCAACTAATCCACTCTAACGCCATTTGGCAGACTTTTGTAATGCAGATTAGCTTAGGTTCAGCTATGTGCTTATGTCATATCATTTGTCTGCCCGTATTGATATCTCATGTCATATCATTTTTCTGTCAATATCTTGGAACAAATCACTCAATTATTATGTCTAAATGATCCTCGAAGTTGGTAACTTTGCTGTGATGAAAACAAGATACGTGTATATGCCAAAGTTGATGTGAGAAATTGAGGTGCCAAATAGATTTCGTTGATTATATCTTATAGATACTTTTTCATCTTCCTGCTATCTTTTTGTAGCAACCAAGTTAGCATGTTTTTACAAGTTCAATTATGTACAATGCAGGACCATCATAAAAAGAAGCTTACAACCCAAGCTGAAGCAGAAGCATCATATAACATATGGTCTCCGGTGCTGAATATTTTACTTGATGCACCTCTGCATTTTGAAAATGGTTGAACTTGTGCTTATGTTGACAGTTGATGCATGTGCGGAAATTCTGTGGAATTGTATGACAATAGATGTGGTTTCATAACTGTACTATTCATGTATGTGATTGATTTTGATCTGTATATACCGAGCAATAGAATAGTTATGTAGAAAACCAATTCTATACTGCCTATTTTTTTTTTGTTTATTCATTCCTTATATTTCCTGACGGTTATGTCCTGACAGGATATATATGTTCCTGCTTTGCCAAACCTGACATGAACATTTTACTGTTAGCTACAAAAGACCTTCAGGAAAACATGGAAACCTACAGGAAATAGTTTCCTGTAGGCCAACCGTCAGGCATTTAGAAATTTCCCTGTCGATTTTCTCCTGACGGTGTTTTCCTGTCGGCCCACTGACAGGAACTATTATCCTGACGGTTCTTTGGAATTTCCTGTAGGTTTTTAGCCGTGGGGGAAATGCCGGTTTCTGGTAGTGTCGGATCTTTTGTGAGCACAAACTAGATTTTGCTCCAGCAAAAGGCATGCTAAAGAGATCCGGTATTATACATATATAGGATCTACATAGAGCTGGTATCCAATTCATGAAAAAGTCACCCTAAAAGAAGAATAAGGAAGGATGCATGCAAATCTTATAAAATGAATCCATTAATAAAATAAATACATATCTTAATAACCAAAATACAAATGTCCACAGGTCTCTTAGACAAATCAACATTTTTAAACATGCCAGACAAGCAGCTAGCCGTGGAATCATGTAGGGCATGGCATGACTCCCTTTCGGACCCAATTAAGAAGGCATGCATGCAAAGATCCCAAGGCAAAGGAGAGAGAGGAACATGGGTCCTTCCAAAAGGGAATGATCTTTTCTTGGAGAAAGAGGCAACTAACACAGCAAGTAGAGAGATGGAGAGGGGCAAGGAAAGAGAAAGAGAGAGATTAAGGGAGCAAGTTGGCCACCAAAAGTGGTGGCCTGGTTTTGAGAAATCCCATGATTTTGTTTGAGGGGACAGGGGGCAGGGTTTAGGGTGGCATTGATGCATGGGATCATGCCATGCCTTCCCAAAGACAGCTTACCAGCATATATGGGGATGAGACACAGAAAACAAGAACACAAACCCCCTTCTCCTTGGGCAGGAGATGAGACACACCATTTTATTTTTGCCAAGGCATGTTAGAAAAATACTAGGTTGGTTAGCATCTTATAAAAATTTGCCTATATAATTTGTTAACCCGTTGCAAGTTGCAACACACAGCACGGGAGTGATCATTACTCCCACACAAACAACCTACCAGAACTACGGGACACTAGTTTATAGTTAGTGCTGGCCAAAGCACGCATGATTAGTTATAAATACAAACAACGGCATCAAGCACCAACATTCAAGTCAAATGTACGATTATAGTATGAGTCCGTGCAAGTGAGCTATAGAGAGCTAGAAGATCCTCCTAACCTCCTTGACCGAGAAATTAACTATATGGATGAATATAAGATTTTTTTTTGTAGATAGAATAAAAGAATTTGATTCTAAAAGAATTGATGGCCGTGCAAGATCACACATCTCACCTAAATAGCACAGTAATGTTGAGAACAAAAAGCAATACTAGCAACAAATCCTCATATGAAAAAATAACAAATACTAGTGCATTAGGTCCAACAATCATATAGAAAAAATCTCCCTAAAACTATATATAATCCAACAAGAACTACTGAGATAGATTAACAAGCTAGCAAGAGGAAAAATAGAGAAAACCAGATGGAGTTGATGCCGCCTTGATGGTACTATTCAGTTGTAGTAGCAACAGCAGCAGCTCTTCACTTCATCCAATGTGATCCCCAGCAAGCCTCACTCAAGCAACATCAATTAACCAACTAGATCCGCAGGTGCAGGAAATGAAAGACTGACATCATGGATATATCTAGGGTTAGGGTTTCTTCCTCCTTGAGCACCACAACTATTTCATCCTCCAAAATCAACACGAGATGTTATACTAATTAAGCAGCGAATATTATTGCACCAATGCACATCATGTTCATATATAAGCTCTATATATATATGGCGGTGAGCAAGCAAACCCTAGGCCACCGGAGAATGTCGTTGCCGGCCGGCATGCATGCACAGAGAGTAGGAGGCGTCAGCGCCAATTGCAGCTAGTGCCACGACGACACGGACAGCAGAGGCCGCGTCTGCCACCCGAGGAAGCACGCGCCGCGCGCCTCCTGCACGAGGTAGCCCTCCGACGGGTAGTGCAACCGCAGCAGCAGCCGCGCCTGCGACACGGCAAACGCGCTGAGAGGCCGCGCGGCGAACCCGGCGACGCGTGCGGCGGTGGCCCACCTTTCGAGTCCTCGCCACCACCTCCCGCCGGTGCTCCCCACTGCGGCCTCGATCTCCCTGCCCAGCACCTCCTGCTCCACCGCCAACCTCTCCCGGCTCCCTGGCGGCACCGTCGCCTCCAGGGCCTCAAACACCGCCGAGTAGTGATCCATGGCCACCCCGACCCGGCGCGGGAGCTCCTCCATGGGGTCGATCCCTCCGCCGCTCGCCTCCCTCTCGGAGACGGTCACCACGGCGGGGGCCATGGCCTTGACCCACTTCAAGAAAGCCGCGAGCTCGTCCTGCCCGCCGAGCTTGTGCAGGAACAGCACGCAGTTCACAGCCAGTGTCTCGTCGGCGTGTAGTTCCAGGCTCGTTACGGTGGCGCTCGGAGTGGTGCTGGAGCCGGCGACGTGGTGCGTGCTGCTTGCGCAGGAGAGGAGTAGCGGAGTGAAGTGGAAAGGTAGTCGGATGGAGCGGGCAAAGGCACGGAGCCGGTTGCCGGTGCGGAGGAGCGTGTCGTGGTCGGCGCCGGCGCCGGTGATGCGGACCTCGGGCGGGCCCAGCGCCGGGTCTGCGTTCTCGGCGATCGCCTGGAGGAGCGGTGGCCACTGCACGCCGTGCGCGGCGTCGAGGTCGAGGATGTGGACGCGGCGCGCGCCGTCGACGGCCTCCAGGATGGCCTGGTTGGCCGTCAGGTGCGCGAACCGCAGGAACGGCGCGATCTGGTTGAACGCCAGGTAAGCACCGGACGGCGCCGGCGCCGCCCCTGTAGGCGACCTCGGAGAGAACGGCAGCCCAGCCTTGGCGTCCACGCGGAGCACGAGCGCGCGCGCGAAGTGGTAGGCGAGGCGGTCGGTGGCGTCGCCGCGCGGGGACGCAGCGGAGAGGAGAATCTCCGCGGCACGGCGCGCGGCGGCGAGATCCCCTCGCTGCATCAGGTCGGCGCAGGCTAGCACGAGGTCCCGCGTGGATGGCACCGCCGCGGCGACCGTGCGCCCGAAGCCACCATGCAAAGAAGCCTCCCCCTCGCCGCCGCTGTTGTTCCTGGCGTCGGCGCGGCTGTTGCTGTCGGTGTCGGAGGACGAGGAGGAGTGGAGTGAGCCGATCATTTCTTTTTCTTCGTCGGCCGCCGCGTACTAGGAGCGGCCGGAGGTGGAGGAGAAGACGGATACGGAGGAGCAGGAGGGCGCGCATCGCTGGGTGGGTTTAATAGGGATGATGAGGGCGCACGTCCAGCGGCAGCATCTGGGCTCGCAGCTTCCTTGACAGGACATCATCTGCCAAAAATACACAAGTATGCCGCTGCTGCTAGCTAGGTTGTGTGAGTGAGTGAGAGACGAGAGAACACAGCAGCACCATCACCAGCAACCAGCTACGCTACTACAGTACTAATGTCAGCCATAGCCTACTAGATGCACTATGCAAACTCACAGATGAGATAGAGAGAAAGAGAGAGTAGGTATTTTCTCTCTCCTCGCAATTCTTCTCTCTCTAACTATGTAGAAGGGGAAAGGTGGCGGCAAGGGTGGCGTTGTCTTTTCTCGCGTGGACTGTGGCGGGAGTGACTTTTTTTTGGGTGGGCTAAGCAGCATGAGAGGGATCGAATCTGAAACATTCCAAGGATTGGTGGGCTCATAAACGAGGTTCATACGCCACAGCTTTAGATTCTACTCCTAGCTAGTTGCTGCATACAAATATATTTATTTGTAGCTTTAGATAGGCTAGATCGATGAATGGACACCTGCGTGTAGTAGGGATCATCGAGCTGTTGTTGCTAATGCTATTGCTAGCTAGGGGGAATTGTGTGGTGGGATGGTGATCATTGGATATATGTGTGTTGTCTCAAGTGTTTTGAGGTGATTCCCTGAGTTCTCCACGAATCGGCTATAGATCTTTCTAGTATAGAGATGAACTAAGTGTTTCCAAGAAAATGTGCTTTCTCAGTTTTGTCTAGTTCTAAAGATTTTTTTAACCAGACCCCATTGATTTTAGGAAGTGCGAGGGACATTAAGTATCACTAAAATGCAACAAATGTGAGTCATTACTACTACGAGTAACCGATCAACAGGAAAAACCAAGCGCAGGTAAACATAGAGGAAAGAAAAACCCGTAGAGAGGCACACACGATGAGGCGATGATGCATCCCAAGGTTTTAATCATTGGACAATCCTAAAGATTTTTACTACTTTCT
Organism: Lolium multiflorum; assembly: GCA_030979885.1. Taxonomy (NCBI): domain Eukaryota; kingdom Viridiplantae; phylum Streptophyta; class Magnoliopsida; order Poales; family Poaceae; genus Lolium; species Lolium multiflorum. The sequence continues at coordinate 272,630,978 of CM061753.1, read as the reverse complement.
CCATCCCAACATGTAAGGCGCTTTATTTTGCGCAATCTTTGATACGGGCCTTTGATCTTAATAAACTCCCTCTATTTTTATATATAGGCCACCACAAATTTCGAGGTAAAACTTTGATTAATAATTTGATCAACATAATATGAGTTATATGTCACGAAAAGTATATCATTGGCTTCGTATTTGAAAGATGTCTCCAATGATATGTTTTTAATATCATATAACTTCTTGATCAAATTTTTAGTTAAAGTTTTGGCTTAGAATACTTAGTGACCTTCTATATAAAAACGGAGAGGAGTATACCTAATTAAAAAGATTAGGATGTATAAATGATATCGTTGCATTTCTCTTGCAAAATCTTACATTTAATACTAATTTTGTGGACATACTATAGGTAAATGGTTATAACTTGCTACATCTAATTGTTTAGTGGTTTGAGATTAAGGAGCTGGAAGGTTTCATCACCCATGGACAAGGGAAATGGCCTCATTAGTGGGATAAGGTCAAGGAGAAACTCAAAAGTCTTCATCAACCTTGATGATGAACAACAGTGGGAGGATGATATGGTTTGCAAAGCATAATGCTTAGACGACAAACCACAAGATGGCAAGATCCAAGCATGTTAAGTCTGCTGGATGTAAAGGGAGATTTCAATCACTTCTTGAATCAAACAATGTTGGGAGGCTTCGCAAGCTGCCCCCAAAAAACTTATGATGAGATAAGTCGAGACTTCCTCGTCACCTTCAGGTTTGTGCACACATAAGAAAAGGTAGACATGAAAGGTAAAAGCACTCCTAGCTCCTTTGATGTTAAATTGTTATGATGCAACAAATATTTCTCATGTATTTGGATGAATTTTGCAAAGCTATATGTGTCCCCAATATTGGGAATTGGGAAGATATCCCAAGTGATATTGATGCTAGCCTCCAGGATTTCTGGAGGAGCATAAGTGTAGATGTGCCCATGGACATCCGTAGAGGAAAATTTACTCATATTCAACATCCTAGGCTTAGATATTTTGCTTTGTTCCTAGTTAGGGGATTCGTGGCTAGGAAGAACACCACTGCTCGCACCGGTCCTGTTATTTATTTGTTGAGATGTGCCAAGGAGGGAACATTTCTGATTATAATTTGGGTGCAATTCTTTCTAGAACATTGTCATATGCTGTAGCCCATAATGATTCTAAACCTCTCTATGTTGGAGCTATTGGCACCATGATTTATGAACATATTGAAACTGAGAGGAAGTTTAAAAATAAAGGAACTAAAATCCTAGAATCTAACCTATTTGATTCCACTTTGCTGCTTAAATAATAAGGATGTGAAATAATGATATTGTGACATATAGATTCATGGTTAGGCATGGTAGCTTTGAGTGCATTGTGCTCGCTCATCTTGAATATTTTGACAGGTTATCAAACATATGGATTATTGTGGTGGAAGAGCCTGAATGGGAATAAGCTCCTGCAACACCAATAAATGATGCATGGGAGGAGGTTCCCAAACCTCCCAACCAGGATGCATTGGAGGAGGTTCCTGCACCACCAGCCCAGGACACATGGCAGGATGTGCCTGCATCACCTGAGTATCACCCTGGGGAAGGATCTTCTTCCGAGTGGGGGAATGAGGGTGCTTATTTAGAGTGGACACAGTGGGGGCAGCAAGGACCCTACTATGACGATGGATCATATGGTTGGGGAACAAACCCGGCAACCCTGGCTACTAGCTTCCACCCAAGCTTGGGGGGTATGTTTTATTCCCCTCATTTCCATTGTATATTGCCATGCTAGCTTTTCTTAAGTTGATTAAATTATAGTTTTTATTAGTTTTTATTTTAGCCTTTGCATGATATTTTCTTTTAGCAAAAAACCAAAAATATTTTCGTTTTTAAAGCACTTAAAAAGGAGTAAAAGAATCTGCATGACGCTGCCACCGTTTTATTTAATTCTTCACTAGTAACTCTGATTTGGCTCAATTTTTTGCATAAACTATAATTTTTAATCCTCCACACTCACAAAAATTGGAAAAAATTCCTGGGATGTTTAAGTATGCCAAAACTTGGATACATAGCTGCTAGAATTTGTTGGCAGATTTTGATTTCCATCGCTAAAAGTGGCTAGTGGAACTTGCAAATGATCAAAAATGAATGCTATGAATGATAAGGGGATCCAGCAGATCCTCCTAAGGTGTTGCCCGATCTTTCACAACGAGAACCCGGGTAGATAGATACCTCCAATTACGCGCGGAACGCAACCTAAAGTAGGGGATAAATCCAACAAGCAACGTGATGAAGATCACCACGCCTCAAGACCAAAGCACGACAATCCTTGATGAACACAAGAACCTCCGCAGCAACTATAATAGATAAACGGCAGCGCCGTCCCCGGAGGGATTCTTCACCAAGCACACACGCGATAGCGTCTAAACTTAACTCAAACTAGTTCTAACCCTAATCCTAGCCGCACCAGCCCTTATATGAGGGGGCCAAGCCCCTAGTGGTCCTCCCTAGTTCGACTCGGACAGGCCCAAGTCGAAACACACAACTTATTAAAAACCCTAATTGGCCCACATATGACCATAGATATAAAATACATAAAATAAGATAACTAGCTAGGTGGAGTCCTGAAATTGGGCTTCACCTCAGCCTTCATGCCCGTATCATCCCCCCCCTTCAAGAAGCGTTGTCCCCAACGCGTGAGGGTCTTCTGGAAAAGGAGACGTGATATGAACATCACACGTCCGTGCCGTCTACAAGTCTTGCTTGCCTAGCACACCACATCCTCCCTCTTGGCGTGCTTGACTTGATACAACACTTGGCGCCTCCTTTCTTCTCCACATGAGCCTGGACTTCGGCGCCAATACCTTCTTCTTGTGAGGTCTTGATGGAACCCTGTGTTGCTGAATATGAACTTTCTTTGTGCAACCCTGCAAACGAGTAATGCCTGGGCCATAAAGTTGTCGAACACGACCATCATTGCCTCTATGCATCTGCGGTGTCGCTGAAAACTGGACTGCAATACTCCTAGCACGGTAGTGCCGCTGCCCACTGTGTCTACTGACGCGCTTGCCTTCCCCTCCTCCCACGCGCATCTTTGCCATATTACTGAAATACCATCAGCACAAACATCATCAGTCTGTATACTGACATCAATACAAACTGGAACTATCGCACATGCTGCAACATCTTCATCAACAATAGTATTAGCTTCATCCGGCTTGTTACCAACAAGAACTGGCTTGTCATCTACAGGCATGGCTGAAACATCACCAACATCGACGCTTGGAACATCATGCACCTCATGCTGCACTTTAGTCTTGTGCAACTTCTCCTTACGTAACACCAACTCCACATCGGACTTGATATGATCATCACCCATAGGCTTCAAAGTCCGCTGTTGACGTGGGCATTACCCTTCGGTTAACCAATATTGCTCTACCCTATACGGTCCAGATGGAGGCCCATGAAGGTACCCGAAGGGAAGTTGGCGCTGCAGAAGATTACTTGAAGTACAAGACACGGAAGAAGCCGAACAAGGAAAGATTAGAGATAGATCTATTATAAGTCTACTCGTACTCGATTAGACCTCTCGGGACCTGGCCACCTATATAAAGGCCAGGAGAGGGGCTATCGAGGACACAATCAATCTTAGCGATCTTAGCCAACGAAGCTTAGAACTAGGTTACCCTAGCGATTAGCTATCTCGACGAGATCACAGCCGAACTATTCGGCACCCCATTGTAACACTGTTTTCATCATAATCAAGGACAGACAGGCAGGTCGTAAGGGTTTTATCTCATCGAGGGCCCCGAACCTGGGTAAAACGCTCTCCCCGCTTGTCTGCATACCGATGTATCGTGTCAGCTTGCAGGATTCCATCAACCCTAAGCCCCTATCGGAGGGCATTGCCGAGGAGCACCCTCGACAATTGGCGCCATCTGTGGGAACCCTGCAGGCACCAGATCGGACATCGGCAGATCTAATCATGTCATCGACATCTTCATCGACACCGCCATCACCAACTCTGGGAGGTCCGGTCCGATTCGGCTCCTACGAGTTCACCCCGCATAGCGATTCCTCTCGCTCAAACTTCTCAATCTACAAGGAAACATGGAGATGACCATCGGCGTCCACTACAACGTCAACGCGGAAGGAATCCTCCAGCTGCTAGAGTCGCCCACCTCCGGATCAATGAGTCCTAGCGCGTCGTCATCGCTCGATCTATTGGCTGGCCTGACAGAGTCGATAAGCTCGCCCGCGCCTTCGACTCCCCGTTCAGCGTCCTCGATGTCGGTGGGGTCCGACGAACCCACGTCTTCGGAATTAACCTCCTACTACTGTTCGAACTGCGACGCCAGGCACGGTTTGGGATCAAGTGACACATCGTTCATCTGCAATGCCCGATACTCGTCGGGAGAAGACAGTGTCGGCAGCATCGCCCGAGAACCACCCGAAGAACAGCACACCATCAGGTCTACGTCGCCAACAACACAGGAAATACAAGGCACGGAGGACGGAGACCGCACGCCTCGTTCTAGCAGAAGAGCGAGCTTCGAAAATAGCGCTAGCAATCGCGACAGCGACTATACCATCGCGGACGAGGAGTGGGCTGCGGCCAGGACAGCCGTACTTAACAACACCCCGCTCCCCGTAGGAACCTCGGTTGGAACCCTAAACGCATACCGCTCTATACTAAAGAAAAACCGGGAGCACCTGTCGAGAGAGCAAGCTACCCTCGAGAGACGACTATCTGCGGCAGAACGATCCAGCGAGCGGCGGAGAGCTTCACAAGGAAGCGCTCCCCGAAGTGCTCTTGGGGCGGGAAAACATCGATCAAGGATATCCAGGCTCTCAGAAGACGACGCCAGAGAAATAACGTCGAATCTAACCAAGTCTTTCATGACCACGGATACCGCAGGCATGCCACGGCCGAAGAACGTTGCGGGAGCAATGGCCAATCTCGCCGCGTACCTCATCAACCAACGCCCCGAAGGATCCATGGCGCAAGCTCATCGCGGTGCCCTAGAAAGTCTCGCCATATTGGGAAACAATCTAGTCCCGCAGAAGGAGAAAACCACGGCGCAGGCCAGTGGTTCGAAACATCGGGCGAGAGATGCTCGGGATGAAATCACCCAGAGCCGAATCGATAAAGCAAGGCGACGACGCGCCGCAAGGAAGGATGACGACAGTGACTCCTCGACGAGGATCAAGAGTACGATGGTGAACTAAGGGGAGCCGATTGTTTGAGTTACAAAATCCGCGAGTCGATGCCACCCAAAAAGTTCAAACCTACTCCCACCGACGCTGCCAAGTATGATGGGCAGCGGAACCAAGATCTTGGATAGACGATTACAGATGTGATTCTGCATAAAGGGAACCAGATAGCGTAATGCAAGCTTTACTTAAAGGACTCGGCACGGGCTTGGTTAAGAGGACTGCCGAAAGGTTCCATCAAATCATGGGACGACCTAGTGGATGCCTTCGTCGCTAACTTCCAGGCAACATATAAAAGACCCGTCGGAATTGAGGAGTTACGCCAACAGTTGGGCTGATGGCGAGGACAACGTGCGAAGACCACGCCAGTGCAGCGATGACGAAGACGATGACCAGCCAAAGCACGATTCGGGTAGCCGAAGGGATCGGAACAAAAGGAGGAAAAATCGCAACTACGACGACAACAATCTGGTAGCTGCAGGATACTCCGATCGACATGATGATCGGTATGATGAAAGAAGAGATGATCGACAGGATGGCAACCGGAACAACTCTGGAAACCGCGGCAATTATAAACCACGACACAGAGGGCTCCCGAGCTACCCTATGCTGAGCAGATCAACGCCCCTGTTACTTGCACTCGTATGTCGACTCCAAGGACGGCAAAACGAAGTCAAGTCACCTTCTCAGGGATTGTCGACAGTTCATTGACATGCATAAACTCATCCAGCAGGACAGCAACCGTTACCACCTCCACCTCCACCTCCACCACAGCACCAAGTCCAGCAGGCCCAACCTCATCAACCCAACGAGGCGTTCCCACCACCACGTGGGCAGATGAGTATGATCCAAAGACAGGTGTCTCGAGAAGAGAGATGAAGAAGCTCACCCGAGAAATTAATCTGGCCAAAAGCATCATGGCAAACATCCCTGAGTATGTCGAGTGGTCCTCTCAGAACATTACGTTCAGCCGAGCAGACCACCCGATGACCATACCAAAACCAGGACATGCTGCCCTAGTCGAGGCACAGATAGGGGATTCAAGATGAGCAAAGTATTTATGGATGGTGGGAGTTAAACCTGATTTTCGTCGACACAATCAAGAGTATGGGGATCACCATGGGAATGCTGGAAGAGACAGACACCTGCTTCCACGGGTTTTTCCAACCGAACCAGGTTTCTCTCTTGGAAGAATTTACCTGAACGTTGTCTTCGGCAGATCCGACAATTTCAGGAAGGAGAAGATCGAGTTTGAGGTAGTGAACTGGGAGTCACAGTATCATGCTATACTCGGGAGACCAGCCTATGCCAAGTTCATGGCCGTACCGCACTATGCATATCTCAAAAAATGCCTGGCAACAAAGGGACAAACATCACAGTCCATGGAAGTTTTTCGCGCTCAGATCGCGATTTCCAGAGGATCGCTGCGAAGTTTGGGAGCAAGCAAGAAATTATTAAGCCTCCACCCAAGTTATTGTTGCGTGAAATCAAGGAAGAGAAGGACGACAGGGGAAGCAAAAAGAAGCTAGCCAACCTCGCCCTTAAAGCCTCGACAAGCTCGCAGGAGCTTCGGCAGAAAAGCTTCGGCAGAAAAGGGCCGGCAGATGACGCAGAAGGCATAGAAAACAAGCTGTTGGCACACAGCTCAAACCCCTGGTGAAATCAGCAACGCTGCGGCTACCCCTAACGTGGTGAAGAAGCCAGACGAAGAGAAGAACCCCTTCCTTGATTAAGAATTTTTTCAGCATTTTCCTTTTTTTTTCATCTACTCTATACATGGCCTTCCTTTTTCGCCCTTCAGCCCCGTGCTTACTTTATTAATAAGAATTTAAGCTTCCATCTTTTGATAAAGCATTGCAGTGATCATGAACTTCTATGCCCCACCACTACGAAAATGTAGTACAAGGATCGTGTTCCAAAAAGCCTCTACGAGTGCTAAAAAGACGATCACCTTTCCCTCTGCTATAGATGCCTCTACGAGTGCCGTGAGTAGCAAGAGTTTGGAAATACACATAAACAACAACCTATGTTCGATATTTTACTTATGGAAATATCAAAGAACAACGGGCTCATCGACAGAATCACTACACCCGAAATATTCGGGAGTGCCTGTCGAAATTTAAAACGGTTGAAAGCAAAGTTGCGCATACAACAGGTTTAGCAAGACCTGCAACACAAGCTGATCACTCACATGATTTGCTAAACAGCCAATATACATACATTTAAAAACAAGCAACTAAGATTCGCTCAAAATTGAAACCTGCCAACGGCAATAACATGGTAAAAATACATATGCATGTATCTACCGAATGAAAAGGCGTCATCCAAACGCTCAGATAAAGTAGTCAAACTATTTATTTACAAACAGTCATTAAAACCATGAGATCATCCTTGCGGAGTTCCTTTTTCTTCAGGTACCTTTGAATCTTTCTCGAGCCTGTCGACAATTATGTTTGCAGGCAACAACACCTTCGGATACAGCGCCTCCAAGTCTCCAGTAACGTTGGCAATCGACAGTAAACCTGCCGAAGGATAACGGGCAAGTACAAGAGCAAGCGTAAACCTGGCTCCTGCAAAAACTTGCGCGCGCACCAAGTCCCGGATCTTCCTGGCGTTACCAAACTCCGACATTAATGCAAGGAGCGTAGGGGGAACTGCGTTCAAAGGAAACATCGTCTTCCAAACCACCCTCATGGCTCTATAGCACTTGTCGAAGAAGTGGTGGACCTGTTGAACTCGATCCTGAAATTGTGCGACAGCCGATGCCTTCGAGTGCTCCCGCCAGAAAATTTCCTCGGCTGAGGATAACTCGATCAAAGCATTCACACGCTCGTGAATCCGTTTGCTCTCTTCCGCACGATTCAGAGCTATGACTGACAAGGAAGCAAAAGAGGATCAGATAAAACGCTACCGACCAAAGGGTGAAGAGATTAAAGGAATCACAGTTCAAGCTCTCGGTAGCTTTATGCAGCTCAAGAGCGTATCGCTCTACGTCGGCTGCAGTCTCGCTCTTCTTGTTGATAATCGCGGCCAAGGCATAAGTGCTGCGCAGATCCTTCTCCATCTGGGCGATCCGATCCTTCATCCGTTGGATCCGATCACTTTCGGGAAGAACACCAGAGGAGTCATCAACAAACGAGGGCACTGGGAAAACCTGCAGGCAACAACGTTAAAGAGGATGATTTGGTCAAGTTAAACATCCAACAAAACACCCATCGGGAGAGGTATAAGCAATCCCTATCAGGAGAAGCACAAGTAAAGATATTATGATAAAAACAGGCTGGCAACATTGCCGGCATAGCGTTCATTACAAACTTAGAGTTCTCGCAGCAAAATAATGTTTCTTACTAGCCCAAGGGTAAAATTGTTACAACAATCAAGGAGCCTGAGTCTGGGTCGACAGGCTAGGGCCAACCGATGTTTTTCTCGAGACTAAATCAAGGAGCTGGCGAGCACAAGTACGGGCGACGCCGTAAAGGTGCTTAAATCAATAGATCGCCCATCTTTTCCTTTCGGCAGCTCCTTATTCATTTCTTCAATGTCAGCCTTAAAGCCGTAACCCGTCATAAGTTGGAAGGCAAGAAGGGCGCCATAGGTATGCGAGGTACGCTTGAATACCTCAATGACCTCCTTGGTGTCGACTGCGAAAGCATCAATCAGTTGCCCCAGAGTCTTCTCCTGCGTGGCCTTGGGGAATATCATCGAGTGCATCCGCACCAGAGCACCATTTCCCTTGTCAAGGAGCCCCCGGGTGAGTTGGTGAGCGGTGAGAACCGTCGACACACCGTTTGCCGGGGAGTTGCTCGGAATTTTATCCAAGGCAGTAGCAGGGATGTTGGCGTCTTCTGCAAGTAGTCAAAGGAAATCGTTGACAAAGAAGCAGATTCATAAAAAAGTAATAATCTACAAGGGATATAGGAACTTACCAAGCAGGGCCAAAGCAGATTGACGGAGGAGTTCATCATTTTCTGCCGCCCGAGCTTCCTCCTCCTTCAGCCGCTCCTTCAGCCTGTTTAGCTCTTCTTTCAGGGAGTCTACCTCCTGGCGAGCTACGGCGGCCTTTTTGATGGCGCCTTCCAACTTTGAAGAGGAAGACTTAGCCTCCTCCTGCAGCCGAATCTTGTCCACTTCTAGAGAGGTGAATTGAGAGGCGAAGGCCTCTAAAGAGGATATCACACTCGCAGATCCTTGAAAAAAGGGGATATTTGACAAGGATCGTTAAGCAAAGACACATTCTGAAAAGTTCTTGTTAGACTCAGCAAGGACTTACAGAAGGAGGAGCGGCAGCAGCAGGAGCATCTTTCCCTTTGGAAAGGGAGGAGGCTGTCGATGCTTGCGCCACAGGAGCCACCTTAAGAGCCGAAGCTTCGGAAGCATCAGCAGCTGGTGAGACAGCGTCAGATCTGGCCCTCTTAGGTGGAGGCTCAATAAAAGCATCATCACTACAAGAAAGGTTCGATTAATCAAGTAATCAGAAGAATTTGAAAAAGTCAAGAAAGTTGGAAATAGTAAGAAGAAGAAAAGCACTTACAAATCAAGGAGGTCATCTTCGTCGGCAAAACCGCCGATTGATCTCTTCATAGGAGAAGCCCTGGTCTCCTCCGCAGCTGCATTAACAAAGGTACTGTGATCAGCGTCATCATTGCGCACTGATCCCTCTGTGTCGCAAGTATCACCGGCTGATGGGGGAGATTGGCATGGGCAGTTTCAGAATCTATCGGGTCATCATGCTCGCTTGATGGGCTTGTATGCTCAACAGTACGAGAGTCAACAGGTTCTGAAGAGCCTCTTCCTTCGGAAGCATCATTTGGCAAGTTATGTAAATCCTCGGAGGCTGCGAAGGTCTGTCGAGGGAAAAGTAAATGAGAATAACAGTAATATATGTCAATAGCAGCATAACACGAGTTTGAGGAGGAAAATTACCTCTGGTGGTGGATGATCGGCATCAAAAGGAATATACGGAGATGTCAGTGGAATCGAATCCTCTTGACTGAAGAAAGTGAGGCGACGGACTTCATCGAGCAGTTCTTTTTCGATAATTCGGCAGCATTAATTCTAGTCTCATCTTTTGGACCTGAGTACAACCACATTGGGCGAACCCTAGCCATGACTGGTTGGACTTGACGTTTCAGAAACACTGTCGTTACTTCTGTGCCGACCATGGTTTGCCCGTCACCCTCCTTGATCCGAAGGAATCTGGCAAATAAATCATCTGTTGCTATTTTTTCGTCGGGAGAAAGAGCATTCTTCCAGGAATTCTTAGGCTTGGCCTCAAGGACGTCGACGAAGCAAGGGAGCTGGCATTCGGGTGACGAAGAATCCTTGATATAGAACCACTTCAATCTCCACCCTTGCACGGACTCTCTCATCGGGAAATTGAAGTAATTGACATCCGAACGAGCTACGAAGCCTACTCCTCCGGTGACAAAGGATCCATTGCTACTGCTGTATCTCTTCACATAGAAGATCTTCTTCCACAGACCAAAATGGGGCTCAACGCCCAGATATGCTTCGCAGAGGGTAATGAACACAGCAACGTGAAGGATCGAGTTGGGAGTGAGTTGCCACAGTTGGATTTCGTAAGTTCGCAGGAGATGGAGGAGGAATTCGTGAACAGGAAGTGAAAGGCCTCGGTACAAGAACGACAGAACATCACGGTAAAGCCGGCAGGAGGGTTAGGTCAAGAAATCGCACCTGGAAAGATTACGTTCCCCTCATCGGAGGAGATCAGTCCCAGGCTTCGGGATCTCTTTTCGTCACGCTTGGTGACGGTCGAGGCTGTCCAATCACGGCTTGCTGAGCTCGGTGGCGCCGGCGGCGCCGGAGCTGGGGGAGGAGCGCTGGGGGCGCCCTCTTTCGGAAGAATCGAAGAAGGTTTGGCGGCGGCACCGCCGCTCGTGGAGCTGGCGGCGGCACTAGGGTTTTTCTTCTTCACCATTGCGAGATCTGGAGAAATTGGAAGACAGTGGTGGCGGCGCGAGCAGTTGCGAACACGAGAGGAACAAGAACGGCGAAGAAGACGAATGAAGGAGAATGAAAAGGATTTTTTATCTCTTGGGGAACTTAAGGAAGGTTTCGGGCTTTTCTCCAGTTAATGATTGCGGAAATCAAGGAGGTGCCTCGTTAACCGTGTAAAGAGGAGCAGAAATCGCTTGAAAACAGGGCTGGCAGGTCGTGTCTTATCAGTCAAAATCAAGGGGACAGAAAAACGTCATCAATGACGTCATGAAGAATGATTGTATACGAAGAGATAAGAAAGGACCGGGTGATCGATTTGAGCCTATGCGCGGATTGCAAGCATCCGCACTTAGGCTCGGGGGCTACTCCCATCGGGAGCGCTGCCGCGCACCCGACAGAATGAGGATTCGAAGGAAATATTTGATTCAAGTCTGCGCTCAGGCATAAAACGCCCGTGCACAGACTCGGGGGCTACTCCCATCGGGAGCGCCGGACGCGCACCCGACAGAACTTTTTCGCACTCCAGGATCATGCCCGGGGACTTGATTCTGTGTAGGTAATTGTTTTTCCATCGTTAACCAACAAAAGTTGGGCACGTTATTCGGTATCCCTTGCATAAAGAAAATGTATCGGATGGTCTACAAAGACTTGCAGGAAAAATTTCGGCAGAAGAAGATGTTCGAGTGGTACAACTTGAGTCTACGCACGGAGTGCAAGAATCCGTACCTAGACTCGGGAGCGCTGCCGCGCACCCGATAGAAGACAGAAGGAAAGCAAAAATGATCAAGGAGAAGAACTTCGAAAGAAAATATGCTTCAGTCTCTACCCGAACTATGTTCGGCTAGACACTCGGGGGCGACGTGGGCATTACCCTTCGGTTAACCAATATTGCTCTACCCTATACGGTCCAGATGGAGGCCCATGAAGGTACCCGAAGGGAAGTTGGGCCACTAAGGCGCTGCAGCGGAAGATTACTTGAAGTACAAGACACGGAAGAAGCCGGACAAGGCACTACAAGAAAAGTTCTGATAGACAACGTCCCAAAATCGTCAACTAAGTGGCATTTTTCGTCGCCTATGGGCCTAACCCGACGATATGGGTTCCGTTGTCGAAACCGTCAGGCAAAGTCCAACGACGATTTTTCGCGCTTGGGCGCCCTTCCGCCACGGAAAATCGACCGTTGCGGAAGTGTTTTCGAGCCCGTTGATCGCGACGTCATGCAACCGACACGTGGCACGCCGTTAATCGCGCTAACGGCGTTAACCGGAAACCCCGTGGTAGATGGTAGGCCCACACGAGGCCTGCCACGTCTTAGGGCGGGCCAGATGACATAGTTTGACCGGTCAACTATATAGCTGGGCTGGTCCATTAGTTACGTGGGCCGGCCTAACCTCTAAGGTTTGGTCAAAACTTAAATGGGCCGCCCATTTAACATGTGGGGTCCACCTTAAAGAATCGGGCCCCAAAAGCAAGTGGGCCAAAAACACGGTGGGTCCCACTTTCCTGTTAAAAGGCCGGCCCATTTAGTGTGTGGGGTCCACCGTATAGCAAGTGGGCCGCCCAACAAGCTAGTGGGCCGGGCCAAAACACAGTGGGTCCCACTTTCCAGCTAAAGGGTCGGCCCATTTAGTTTGTGGGGTCCACCATATAGCAAGTGGGCCGGCCCAACAAAATAGTGGGCCGGCCAAAAACAGTGGTCCCACTTTCCGTTAAAGGGCCGGCCCATTTAGTGTGTGGGGCCCACCATATAGCAAGTGGGCTGGCCCACCAAGATAGTGGGGGAAAAACACAGGTGGGTCCCACATTCCTGTTAATGGGCCGGCCCATTTGGTATGTGGGGTCCACCATATAGAAAGTGGGCCGGCCCAACAAGATAGTGGGGGCCAAAACACAGGTGGGTCCCACCTTCCTATTAAAGGGCCCCCATTTGGTGTGTGGGGTCCACCATATAGAAAGTGGGCCGGCCCAACAAGATAGTGGGCGGCCAAAAAACAGTGGGTCCCACCTTCCTATTAAAGGACCGGCCCATTTACCATGTGGGACCACCATAGAGCAAGTGGGCCGGCCCAATAAGCATGTGGAGCCCATTATCGTGTAACCGGGCCGGCCTACTAAAGAAGGGCCGGCCAAATGAAAGTGGGTCCCACACTACGTAAGTGGGCCGGCCCAATCTGTTGTGCCCTACTTGTTTGACTAGTCAACTTGCATTAAATTTCATGAGCCTAAAATCTGATTTCAATGATACACACAAGTACATACACAAATAAAACAAATAGGAAAATTACAAGGCAATTAATGTGCCCAAATAAAAAAATTACATAGAATCATTGAGGACTTCTATTAGCATCATCAATAACACGTTGACATTTGGCAATCGCCTTGATTGAATCTTGTGTACTCTTTGTCAACATATCGGCTACAGATCTTAAAGCAGCAATACCATGTCTTTTATAAAGTACAGCCTTGAGATATTTACTGTTGATGAAAGAAATGGTCTAGGTTGACGGCTATGAGAAGATGCATCAGAAGAAAGATCAGAACTTTTTGTGGGCCTCACTTTAATGAAGATTGCTTCATCACAACTGCATTCTGATAATAATGCAAAAAGAGTTAAACGATGAACTATGCAAACATGTATTATGCAATGTAGATATAAGATAATAACAAGTTGCATAAATAAGACATGTATGGAACTTGTACTAAGCACAAACTTACATCATAATGTTGCACAGGGTCGCTACAGATCCTTTTTTGGCGACTATCTTCTAATGATGACTGCTTCATTAAAACTGCATTCTAGTAACATTGTAAACATAGTTACAACAATTAACTATTCAAACATGTATTACGCAATGTAGAGATCAGATAACAGCATGTAGCAGAAATAAGCACAAGATAAGATAAGATGCATGTACTAAGCACATACTGGCTCACTGCAGGTCCTTCTCTTGCGTGTACTAGTCGTGGTCAACATGCCTATCATTTTAGGTTCAGCCATCAAGTGAAATGCTAATCCTCCCGCTCCATTGTCCTTAATCTGTGTTTAGATATCACATTTAAGACCAAGTCAGCTGGTTTCAAATAACAAAAAACTTGAGCTGCCAAATGAATAAGCCAATAGTTACCAGATATCAGATTAAAACCAACTAGATGTTGCTTTGCATGAGATACGAATTTCAGACATTCAGATTTAGAGTAGGGTAATGCCAAGGTTTTACACATAAAGTAAACCGGCATTAAGAATGACCAAATGTCAGGTTCAAATCACCCTCGAAGTTTCTCCAAGACAAGCATATCAAATAGGCGAAACATAGTAAAGCATGAATGGCATTGCTATGGCAGGGTTCCAAGTGTTAATCTCTTGCATAAGGAACAATGCATATAGGTTATAGATAATAACGGAAGTAAACTGCCAAAATTACCAACCACGAACTCAGATTCCAACCTTACCTAGCGTCCCCGCTGTTAATGTTGGATGTTCTAATAAGTGGTTCGCATGATCAATCCCAAGGAAAAATAACATTGACAAGTCAGTCTACGATAATACAAAGACCAGACATGCACGCAGCAATAACTATATAAGCTAAAGACGAGGTATAAGAGCAAGCAGATTGGAAATGCACATAGCATGATTATAAAAGCAGTGTGAGAATAGCAGACACGAGAAAACAGCTAGCGGTGAGCTAATGACGTGGTATAAGAACAAGCAGATTGGAAATGCCCATAGCACGACTATAAAAGCAGTGCGACAATAGCATGCAGTACAAAAACAGTTGGCAGCAAATGAATGGGTACAAGGCTATAAATATGTGGATGCACACAGGTGTCAGTAGAATGAACAGGATGGTAGCGACCGGATAATGCTTTTGTACTGTACAACATTTAAACAAACTTCATGCGAAGCAACACATCAAGAAAGTTAACGACATATGAGATCTGCAAATAACTACACAAAACATGGCTAAAGAAACACCGCGATCTAACGGGCCAGCGTACTAACCAAGCTGCGGCGGGGTGGACGGGGGCGGCAACTTGCATTCCAGCGCGGCGAACGCGGAGACGATGAATCGACCCTGTTTCGAGAAGCGGGCGTTAGTGAAGCGATCTGGTTGGCGGCAAGGTATTCGGTGAAGTTGATACAGCCGCGGCGAGGTAGTCGGTGGCGAGGTCGGCGGAAGCATCCGTCGGTGGCGAGGTCGGCGGTGAAGCAGATCCGTCGGTGGCGAGGTCGGCGGTGAAGCGATCCGTCGGTGACGAGGGCGGCGGGGAGCGGATCGGTGGGTGGACAGCCAACACGATCAAGGCTACGCTGTGGAGGAGTATGCCGGCGGCGAAGCAGATCTAGTACTGTAGAGAGTCAGAGCTTTGGCGTGTGAGAGTATTTTTGAGCTAATGGGGCGAATGGTTGGTGGGTGGGTGGGATCTAGGCAAGATATTTCATTGTTACCGAATGAGCCCTCCATGGTCGGTGGGTTGTAGCTTCCGGACCAGGGTTAAAAGGGTAAAACTGGTCACGGAATTTTCGAATGGATGCGGCGGGATGATTTGGCGCGTGGCCGAAATTTTCAGTTTCAAGCTACGAGCAGAACGACAAAAATAATGTTCTTCCCCAGGAGCTCTCATTTCTTCCTCTTCTCTTTCTCTCTCGAGTCTCTCCCACTCCCCCGGCTCCTCTCCCCCTTCTCTCCGGCGGCCTCGCCGGCCGGAGACGAGGCCGACTTCTCTCTGTATATTGTACACCCTCCGAACTAAATTAATTGATTCAACTTTCTTAGACGTGTATGTATCTAGAGTAAAAACATGTGTGGATACATCCATATTTAGATAAGCAAAGTTGAGTCAGCTAATTTGGATCCGAGGGAGTTAGTGTTGTTGTAAGCTTAGATCCAGTGTTTCCCATGAGCAGAATGGCGCAATGGAGTCGGGGATCTCGTCATCGGCTTCAGATCGGCCTATGGTGAATCTGGCGGATCTTGCCGGCCAAACCCCGATCTGGTGCCATCAATGTGATGGCGCTAACGGTGAGGCTTGCTTTGGTCAGTGCTTCAGATCTGGCCAATGGGGAAGTCAAGCTGCTAAAGTTCACAAGCTCGGGGCATACGACGGCGTCATCCGTCTTGCCCGTGCACATCTTGGACTTTCAGCGACCCTTCTCAGAGCCAATATGCCGTTGCCGAGGCCCTTCTTCTCCTTCGTCTGGCGACTACCGGCGACACCGTCCCAAGTGGTGCGTCCCGGCGACGGAGTTGCTGGAAAGGATGCGGAGCAGAGATCTGATGTGCGGTCGAGAAGGACTCGATTGATTTTCTTCTATATGTTTTGGGGTCCTTTTTGTAAAGTTGCAGGTTCTATTAGTTATTGTCTAGTACTTTTGGTCCTCTATGTAATTTTTTGGACTAGTTTCCATTGGCACTGATAAACTTGAATTTTGACAAGTTCACGAGGAAAAAATTCCTTTGCACATATGGCCTATCATGTATAAACATTCTTGAGATTTAAACTATATGTAATGTGCCATGCATTAACCCTAAACCATATATATGTAACTAACCCTAGCTGATCAAACCCTACTTAATTAAAACAAATAACCCTAAACTATACGCATGCACTTTATGCGCAAAGGCGCGGGTGCCTCTAATAATGTGTGTGCGCACTCGATCGATGATCCCTAAACCTTATACAACCCTGAAACCCTAATCCCTAATCCCTAAACCCTAAACACCCTAAACACTAAACCCTAGACCCTAAACCCTAACCCTAACCCTAAACCCTAATTAAACCCTATATATAGGCCAACGACACTTAATTGTGCATCAAGCAGGCCAGGGGTGCCTCGCGGTCCTCTAATTAAATTAAATGTGCCATGCATTAACCCTAAACCATATATATGTAACTAACCATAGCTAATCAACCCTACTTAATGAAAACACATAACCCTAAACTATACTAGCTATAACCCGATCTAATAAAAACATGCTCTATATATAGCAGCTAGCTAGCAAACCGTAGATTAACACCAATTAATATATACATGGCCTATATCGATCATGTTGTATAACATATCCCGAGATTCATTAATTAATTATATAATTATCGTGATAAATTAATTAACTTTAATTTTGACAAGTTCTCTCGAATGAAAACACATTTGATTAAGTTGCCTCATAATATATATATATATAATTAGTGTGCATGCATGGCCTACCATGCATTCGTGCATATATTTTAATGTATATTTGAACATATTCTTGGGGATTTCAATCTCTCTCTCTCGATCATCTATATATCGTTGGTGGCCAAAAAACACACACATATATATATGCATGCAATTTATGCGTAAAGGCGCGGGTGCCTCTAATAATGTGTGTGCGCACTCGATCGATGATCCCTAAACCTTAAACAACCCTAAAACCCCTAAATCCCTAATCCCTAAACCCTAAACACCCTAAACACTAAACCCTAAACCCTAGAACCTAAACGTACCCTAACCCTAACCCTAACCCTAAACCCTAAACCCTAGCTAATCCTAAACCCCAATTAAACCCTATGTATAGGCCAACGACACTTAATTGTGCATCGATCGAGCGGGTCATGGGTGCCTCGCGATCCTCTAATAAAATTAAATGTGCCATGCATTAACCCTAAACCATATATATGTAACTAACCCTAGCTAATCAACCCTACTTAATTAAAACACATAACCCTAAACTATACTAGATATAACCCGATCTAATAAAAACATACTCTATATATAGCAGCTAGCTAGCAAACCGTAGATTAACACCAATTAAAATATACATGGCCTATATCGATCATGTTGTATAACATATCCCCGAGATTCATTAATTAATTATATAATTATCGTGATAAATTAATTAACTTGAACTTTGACAAGTTCTCTCGAATGAAAACACATTTGATTAAGTTGCCTCATAATATATATATAATTAGTGTGCATGCATGGCCTACAATGCATTCGTGCATATATTTTAATGTATATTTGAACATATTCTTGGGGATTTCAATCTCTCTCTCTCTCGATCATCTATATATCGTTGGTGGCCCAAAAACACACATATATATGCATGCAATTTATGCGTAAAGGCGCGGGTGCCTCTAATAATGTGTGTGCGCACTCGATCGATGATCCCTAAACCTTAAACAACCCTAAAACCTTAAATCCCTAATCCCTAAACCCTAAACACCCTAAACACTAAACCCTAAACCCTAGACCCTAAACGTACCCTAACCCTAACCCTAACCCTAACCCTAACCCTAAACCCTAGCTAATCCTAAACCCCAATTAAACCCTATGTATAGGCCAACGACACTTAATTGTGCATCGATCGAGCGGGTCATGGGTGCCTCGTGATCCTCTAATAAAATTAAATGTGCCATGCATTAACCCTAAACCATATATATGTAACTAACCCTAGCTAATCAACCCTACTTAATTAAAACACATAACCCTAAACTATACTAGCTAGCTATAACCCGATCTAATAAAAACATGCTCTATATATATAGCAGCTAGCTAGCAAACCGTAGATTAACACCAATTAAAATATACATGGCCTATATCGATCATGTTGCATAACATATCCCTGAGATTCATTAATTAATTATATAATTATCGTGATAAATTAATTAACTTGAACTTTAACAAGTTCTCTCGAATGAAAACACATTTGATTAAGTTTCCTCATAATATATATATAATTAGTGTGCATGCATGGCCTATACAATGCATTCGTGCATATATTTTAATGTATATTTGAACATATTCTTGGGGATTTCAATCTCTCTCTCTCTCTCGATCATCTATATATCGTTGGTGGCCCAAAAAACACACATATATGCATGCAATTTATGCGTAAAGGCGCGGGTGCCTCTAATAATGTGTGTGCGCACTCGATCGATGATCCCTAAACCTTAAACAACCCTAAAACCTTAAATCCCTAATCCCTAAACCCTAAACACCCTAAACACTAAACCCTAAACCCTAGACCCTAAACGTACCCTAACCCTAACCCTAAACCCTAGCTAATCCTAAACCCCAATTAAACCCTATGTATAGGCCAACGACACTTAATTGTGCATCGATCGAGCGGGTCATGGGTGCCTCGTGATCCTCTAATAAAATTAAATGTGCCATGCATTAACCCTAAACCATATATATGTAACTAACCCTAGCTAATCAACCCTACTTAATTAAAACACATAACCCTAAACTATACTAGCTAGCTATAACCCGATCTAATAAAAACATGCTCTATATATAGCGCTAGCAAACCGTAGATTAACACCAATTAAAATATACATGGCCTATATCGATCATGTTGTATAACATATCCCTGAGAATCATTAATTAATTATATAATTATCGTGATAAATTAATTAACTTGAACTTTGACAAGTTCTCTCGAATGAAAACACATTTGATTAAGTTGCCTCATAATATATATATAATTAGTGTGCATGCATGGCCTACAATGCATTCGTGCATATATTTTAATGTATATTTGAACATATTCTTGGGGATTTCAATCTCTCTCTCTCTCGATCATCTATATATCGTTGGTGGCCCAAAAACACACATATATACGCATGCACTTGATGCGTAAAGGCGCGGGTGCCTCTAATAATGTGTGTGCGCACTCGATCGATGATCCCTAAACCTTAAACAACCCTAAAACCCTAATCCCTAATCCCCTAAACCCTAAACACCCTAAACACACTAAACCCTAGACCCTAAACACCCTAAACACTAAACCCTAAACCCTAGACCCTAAACACCGTAAACCCTAAACCCTAAACCCTAAACCCTAAAACCCTAAACCCTAAACCCTAAACCCTAAACCCTAAACCCTATAAACACCCTAAACACTAATTAAACCCTAAACCCTAGACCCTAAACACTAAACCCTAAACCCTAGACCCTAAACACCGTAAACACTAAACCCTAAACCCTAAACACCCTAAACACTAATTAAACCCTAAACCATAGACCCTAAACACTAGACCCTAAACCCTAGACCCTAAACACCCTAAACACTAAACCCTAGACCCTCTAAACACCGTAAACACTAAACCCTAAACCCTAGACCCTAGCTAAACACCCAAAACACTAAACCCTAAACCCAGCTAGCTAACCCTAAACCCTAATTAAACCCTATATATATAGGCCAACGACACTTAATTGTGCATCAAGCAGGCCAGGGGTGCCTCGTGGTCCTCTAGCTAGTTAAATTAAATGTGACATGCATTAACCCTAAACGTACCCTAACCCTAACCCTAACCCTAAACCCTAGCTAATCCTAAACCCCAATTAAAACCTATGTATAGGCCAACGACACTTAATTGTGCATCGATCGAGCGGGTCATGGGTGCCTCGCGATCCTCTAATAAAATTAAATGTGCCATGCATTAACCCTTAACCATATATATGTAACTAACCCTAGCTAATCAACCCTACTTAATTAAAACACATAACCCTAAACTATACTAGATATAACCCGATCTAATAAAAACATGCTCTATATATAGCAGCTAGCTAGCAAACCGTAGATTAACACCAATTAAAATATACATGGCCTATATCGATCATGTTGTATAACATATCCCCGAGATTCATTAATTAATTATATAATTATCGTGATAAATTAATTAACTTGAACTTTGACAAGTTCTCTCGAATGAAAACACATTTGATTAAGTTGCCTCATAATATATATATAATTAGTGTGCATGCATGGCCTACAATGCATTCGTGCATATATTTTAATGTATATTTGAACATATTCTTGGGGATTTCAATCTCTCTCTCTCGATCATCTATATATCGTTGGTGGCCCAAAAAACACACATATATATGCATGCAATTTATGCGTAAAGGCGCGGGTGCCTCTAATAATGTGTGTGCGCACTCGATCGATGATCCCTAAACATTAAACAACCCTAAAACCTTAAATCCCTAATCCCTAAAACCTAAACACCCTAAACACTAAACCCTAAACCCTAAACGTACCCTAACCCTAACCCTAACCCTAAGCCTAAACCCTAGCTAATCCTAAATCCCAATTAAACCCTCTGTATAGGCCAACGACACTTAATTGTGCATCGATCGAGCGGGTCATGGGTGCCTCGTGATCCTCTAATAAAATTAAATGTGCCATGCATTAACCCTAAACCATATATATGTAACTAACCCTAGCTAATCAACCCTACTTAATTAAAACACATAACCCTAAACTATACTAGCTAGCTATAACCCGATCTAATAAAAACATGCTCTATATATAGCAGCTAGCTAGCAAACCGTAGATTAACACCAATTAAAATATACATGGCCTATATCGATCATGTTGCATAACATATCCCTGAGATTCATTAATTAATTATATAATTATCGTGATAAATTAATTAACTTGAACTTTGACAAGTTCTCTCGAATGAAAACACATTTGATTAAGTTGCCTCATAATATATATATAATTAGTGTGCATGCATGGCCTACAATGCATTCGCGCATATATTTTAATGTATATTTGAACATATTCTTGGGGATTTCAATCTCTCTCTCTCTCTCGATCATCTATATATCGTTGGTGGCCCAAAAAACACATATATACGCATGCACTTGATGCGTAAAGGCGCGGGTGCCTCTAATAATGTGTGTGCGCACTCGATCGATGATCCCTAAACCTTAAACAACCCTAAAACCCTAATCCCTAATCCCTAAACCCTAAACACCCTAAACACACTAAACCCTAGACCCTAAACACCCTAAACACTAAACCCTAAACCCTAGACCCTAAACACCGTAAACCCTAAACCCTAAACCCTAAACCCTAAACCCTAAACCCTAAAACCCTAAACCCTAAACCCTAAACCCTAAACCCTAAACCCTAAACCCTATAAACACCCTAAACACTAATTAAACCCTAAACCCTAGACCCTAAACACTAAACCCTAAACCCTAGACCCTAAACACCGTAAACACTAAACCCTAAACCCTAAACACCCTAAACACTAATTAAACCCTAAACCATAGACCCTAAACACTAGACCCTAAACCCTAGACCCTAAACACCCTAAACACTAAACCCTAGACCCTCTAAACACAGTAAACACTAAACCCTAAACCCTAGACCCTAGCTAAACACCCAAAACACTAAACCCTAAACCCAGCTAGCTAACCCTAAACCCTAATTAAACCCTATATATATAGGCCAACGACACTTAATTGTGCATCAAGCAGGCCAGGGGTGCCTCGCGGTCCTCTAGTTAAATTAAATGTGACATGCATTAACCCTAAACCATATATATATATAACTAACCCCTAGCTAATCAAACCCTAGTTAATTAAAACACATAACCCTAAACTATAATAGCTATAACCCGATCTAATAAAAACATGCTCTATATATAGCATGCAGCTAGCTAGCAAAAACGGTAGATTAAAACCAATTAATATATACATGGCCTATATATCGATCATATGTTGTATAACATCTCCCTGAGTTTCATTAATTAATTATATAATTATCGATGATAAATTAATTAACTTGAATTTTGACAAGTTCTCTCGAATGAAAACACATTTGATTAAGTTTCCTCATAATATATATATAATTAGTGTGCATGCATGGCCTACCATGCATGCATTAATTCGTGCATATATTTTAATATATATTTGAACATATTCTTGGGGGATTTCAATCTCTATCTCTCGATCATCTATATGTCGTTGGTGGCCAAAAACACACACACATACGCATGCACTTTATGCGCAAAGGCGCGTGTGCCTCTAATAATGTGTGTGTGCGCACTCGATCGATGATCCCTAAACCTTAAACCCTAAATAAACCCTAATCCCTAATCCCTAAACCCTAAACACCATAAACATTAAACCCTAAACCCTAACCTCCTAACCCTAAACCCTAAACCCTAATTAAACCCTATATATAGGCCAATGACACTTAATTATGCATCAAGCAGGCCAGGGGTGCCTCGCGGTCCTCTAATTAAATTAAATGTGCCATGCATATATATGTGTTTAATTTGGGGATTTCAATCGCTCTCTCGTATGTAGCTCTCTCTACCTCTATCTCTCTCTCTCTCTCTCTCTCTCTCTCTCGTTGGTGGCCAACAACACACACATGCACTTTGTGCGCAAAGGCATGCGCCTCTAATAATGTGTGCGCAGTCGATCGATCTAGTTTTGATTAATCATAGCACACAAATAAAGAAGTTGTATTTGAATCCACACAACCTAATCTAAAACACATAACCCCTAACATGGCCTAATTAATTAACCCTTCTCTATCTCTACCTAATTAGTGGAAATTGCACAAAATCAAAAGGGGTCCCTCACTAATTATGCATATCTGCTAGATTGTGATAAACTTTTGCCACATATATATTTGGTGGATGGGTGCATCTTGGCATGTAAACAATTAGTGTTTGCAAATGGCGTTGTCAAAATTTATGTACAAATGATTTCTTTCCATCCAAAGTGCATAAAATGGGAGTTTTAATGAAGAAAGTACAAATAAAACAGCTCAACATGCTTCCACACCCCTATTTTCACACGAAGTAGAGCATATTTAAAGGATAATTCCAGAGTTTTACTATTTTTCAAGCAACTTTGCTAATTTTCCCCCACTCACATGACTTTATGTCGATTTAACGAAAATATGGCGAATTTAAACTACATGGGCGGGATAGTTTGAATTGTGCGCGCGGCAAAGGGAACCGCCTATTCCTCAACCTTGTGCACGGCAAATTACACACGCAACTCCATTAAACGCCACCTACCGACCTTAATTATCACCCCGGCGGCCCGGCCGCATGACCCCCACCCACCCGTACACAACTTATCCCCGTCCGTGCGAAGAGCTTCCCCTCCCCGTCCCGTCCGTGCAAAGAAGAAGCTTCCTCCCCGTCGTTCTTATCGAGACGCACCGGCGGTCAAGTTGATCCACGGTAGGGCTGCTATCTCTAGCTCAATCATGTATCGGGCAAGACAGCCTAACGATCTATATTTTCTTGATGCTGCTAAAAAAATTCGTCAGTATGCTCGAACTAATTGGCACTTTATAGTTTTCCGCTCGATTTGTCATCGATCAATTTGTTCATTTGCGTGGGCATATAGAGTCAGTTCTGCACTCGATCCGTTAATTTGCTGAAATGCCATGGCAGAGTTTTGTACACGATCTGTTTGCTAAAATGTCGATGGGCATTTTTTGTTTTGTACTCGACATGATTGCTGAAATGCATAATCATGTAGTATAGTTTTGTACTCGATGGATATACATTTCCTACTTCGCCTTAAATTAATCACCAACCATTGTATCTCATAATTAAACAGATGGACAGAACTTGGAAACTGCATGGACACTTATGTTCCCCTTCATATATAAATGGTGTTCAACCCTTTATGGGGTTTATTAGAGCTCATGATGGTCACAACCTAGACGTGTATTGCCCGCGCTGCACATGTATGAATGGTGAGAAGAGGCCTCACCCTGTAGTGGCAGATCATTTACACATTTTTGGGATGGACCGCACATATGTTAGGCGGGTTTAGCATGGTGAACCATATAATGATCCTTTAGCAGGAGAAGCAGATCTTGCTCACACTGTATGTGTGCTGCATATGTAGTTAATTATTTATATTGATGTTGCCGCTGTTTCAATCAATAGTTTGCATTGCTGTGCAAGGTTCTGTACTCAAATTTAACTTGTTGCAGATGGATGGACGGGAAGGAGAGAAAAAGCGCATGCTTCAGGAAACGGGTTTCAGCTCTGGGACATGTGATGTGCCAGATGAGAAGGTAAATATGTAAAACGGCATTTGTTCAGGTTGCATCCCTTAGATGTTTGTCTAATCGGTTGATGTACTAATTGCAGAAGCATAGAGTTAAAGAGGTCTCTCAGTTTGATGGGAGATTTGAAGATGAATCTCGGTTTGATGCACCTGTGGATGGTACTGATGACGAGCCTTTCATAGACGAAGGTCCTGCACCGAGATTATCCAGCCTACAGAAGGAGGCCGTGGACCGAGTACACAGCTTTGCGTTGAAGTGGATGCCCCGAGATCATCACGGGCGTCCGGTAGTCTCAAGACCACCCAGCCCTGATGCACCTGTGGATGGTACTGATGACGAGCCTCTCATAGACGAAGGTCCTGCACCTGAGATTATCCAGCCTACAGAAGGAGGCCGTGGACCGAGTACACAGCTTTGCGTTGAAGAGGATGCACACCCGGAGATCATCAGGGCGTCAGTCTCAGGACCACCCAGCCCTGATGCAAAATGTTGAGCTACTTTATGATTCGTACTCTTATGTTCTGGTGCTGTAGTATGTTATGATTTGTACGCCTTTGGCGCTAGATTAAGCATTCAGTGGATGATCGCGTTGCAAAATTCGACACCCACACAATCAGTTCATCGTACGAGTAGTAGCACAATTACTTCTACAGCGATTCCTGCCAGCGCATTAGTTGGTAGCATGAAACACTTTCAGGTACTCCTCCGATTCATATTAATTGACTCAATTCTGTCTAGATATGGATGTATCTAGATGCATTTGTTAACTAGACTAACAAACTTGAGTCGGTTAATATGAATCCGTGTAAACCGCCCAAGTCCTCGAGCAGCTAGTTTATTGACTCTGGACTCCAAGCCTCTCGCGGCAAGCCATCGACGAAGCTTTGACCAGATCTTGGCCCGCAATTTTTTTGTGTGGCGAATAGCAAAGCTTTGACCAGTTCCTCTCGGGATACAGCACGCCGGTAAGCTTGCACGGTTGCCATGAGCACTTTCCGGCGAACTTCTTCGCGCCCTCAAGCCGCTGCTGCGAGACAGCACGCAGTGCCTCGAGGTGGACGGAATTCTGATCTCAGGGCGGGTGGTCCGCATCGTCCGGGAACGATCTCCGCGGGTTAACGAGGACATGCATGCCGGGGATTTGTTTTTTGTTTTTTTTGGTTTGAGCTTGGGATTTGGGGTTTTTTCGGATAGGGGAGGAGGAACCGAGGAAGAGGAAGGAACAGCCGCGTGCTTGGCGCGTGGCGGTGTGCTTGAATTTCGAATTTTGTGAAATGTTTCATTTCCCCGCTACAATTCGGGGGTTTCTTGACGCGCCAATGCGTCCCGCCGGGCAGCTTCAAGTAAATTTGGGGTGCCACACTATGGGCCCTAGTTTCAGTGAGACATGTAATGACTAGTCACATCAGTAAGTTCACTGTGTAATAAAATATGTTACCCCTCCCCTTTATGTAGCACCCCTTCTCTCCCGATCGAGTGCCGATTGCCGACGGATGCAAGCCGCTAGCTCGATCCCCTCCTTTCGCCTCCACCGTCCAGGCATCCAGCTTGGAGGGGCAAGCTGCATCTAGCCCAAGCGGATTAGGTAGGACTAGTAATGTTCTCTCCTTTCTCGAGATCGGTTCTTTTTCCTCTCCTCGATATCTTGCGCATCTCTTTCCTATTCTGGGCAAAGGGGTGTCTTTCTGGTCACCCTCGAGCTGGGAGTGATTGATGGGGGTGGGGGGCGGGGGCTACCTTTGCTTGGATTGGGGTGTTCTTCCTTTATTTGTCGACATTTGCAACCTTTGTAGTTTCTGCTGATCCTCACTGTATCTTTTGTCAGCTTGTACAGGAAAGGTAAGAACTCGGCGGTGGGCAATGGAGCGTAAGGCCACCACGCATGTGGGCAGTTGGCTGAGCCTGAGCTGTCCCAGCCCCGAAGCAGGTACTCCGTTTGCTTATCCACTCTTTACCTTTTAAGTGTCTCTCTGGTCTCTGCATCCTCAATCTGTTCCTGTTCTGGAATATGCTTAAAGTAGCACATGTCTTCAGCTGTTTGTGCGTAAAGCCTCTGTGACACCATGCTCTATATTCTCTGTATCAGGTTGGTACCTCCAGGTTCCGTGCTGAGGCTATGGGGAACGAGAATAGCGCCCCACCTGCAGGAGCATGGCCCGATCTGCAGCACAAGAAGCGAAATGCCACTGCTGAGCTGGGCAGGGACCGCCTGGGTAATTTTTTTTAACCAACTTACCATGATGTAGTCTGAATCTGATACTCCTCAGATCCAAATTAATTGACTCAACTATCTGTAGATACGGATGTATCTAGATGTGTTTTAGCTCTAGATACTACTGCTCGCATCCCAAAGCTTTGGGCTTATATTATTTTTAGAAAGTCAAACTATACCATGTTTGACTAAGCTTTTACCAAAATCAGTAACATGCAAAATACAAAATTAATATCATTAAATAGATAATAAAATATATTTTCCTACGGTATCTACACAGTATTATATTTGTTGATAGAATGTTCTAAAATTTTGGTCAAACTTTGCTTGTTTTGATTTCTCAAAAATAAATAAGGCTTAAGCTTTTGGATGGTGGTAGTACATTCATATCTAGACAAAGCTGAGTTAACTAGTTTTTTTGTCTGTCCATAGCTAGTGTTCACGCTGCAAAAGGCTAAGAGCATCCACTATATGCATCAGTCTATCTCATACAGTAATTCAATATCACTGCTGAGGTCTGCCTTTTGTTTTGCTATTCATATGCAGACTGAAACTTTAGGGCCTTTACTCAAAAGGAAGATCAAAACTGCGGCTGATCAGGCTGCCAGTATGTTGATGCCGCCCCATCTTCTAAATGCCTCTACAAGCACAAGGCCACGCACCAGCTGGGTGGTGATCTTTTAATGAATATGGTATATTTTCTTAATCCACAAAACATGCCTTGATTTTTCTCTGTTTATTGTCGGTTTTTCTATGCTTGCCAAAAGTTTACAACAACAACAACAACAACCAAGCCTTTCAGTCCCAAACAAGTTGGGGTAGGCTAGAGTTGAAACCCATAAGATCTCGAAGCCAAAAGTTTAGAAACACCAAATTCGTTTGCTTACAATCATCATACAGTAATGTTCATCTACTCCAGTTCCCCTAACCCAACATAAAATGATGTTAATTTCGATTTTTAGATTAAAAGAGCACCATTAGGCGCTGTTAATTACGACTTTGAGATTAAAATGTCATTTGCAATTGTTAATTACAATTTTGAGACAATTGGTTAGTTTAACCTCGATCTCTTCTGCTCTCCATTTTTCCCAACCGAACAAAAATGTAACCATTCCATTCCTCTGAAATGGAACCATTCCATTCCATTCCACGCTGTTTCAGAACCGAACACACCCTTGCATTGTTGTGAACTGTTGTCCATACACGGCCATACCCTTCCACTTACATCTAGCACTATATGCATCAGTCTGTCTCAGAGTCATTCAATATCACTGCTGAGATCTGTTCCCATTCTTATGCAGCTGAAACTGCTACGCCTTTACTCAAGTGGATGCAAAATGGGGCTAATGAGGCTGCTGTGAGGACGATGGTGCCGGCACCATCTTCCGAAAACCTCTACAAGCACGAGGCCATGGGCCAGCTGGGTGGTGACCTTTTAATGAATCTGGTATATTTTCTTAATCCACATACATGATTTCATTATTATCTGTTTAATTACTATTGGCTTTGTCTAATGCTTACCAAAAGTTCAGAAACACTGCGTTTGCTTACAATCATCATACACTAATTTTTCACTTTTCAGTCTGTCTCATCCAGTATATAAACTGTTGATTTCCATTGGCTTCTTTTGTAATCATTTGCATTGTTGTCAACTGTTCTCTATGCACAACCCTATTCTTCCACTTACACCCCGCACTATTTGCATCAGTCTATCTCATAGATTTATTAAATATCAATGATGAGTTCTGTTGCTATTCATATGCAGGATGAAACTTCTGTTCCTCTACTCAAATGGATAAAAAATGATCCTGATGAGGCTGCTGTGAAGACGATGGTGCTGCCACCATCTTCTGAAAACCTCCTCAAGCACAAGGCCACGGGCCAGCTGGGTGGTACCCTTTTCAGTAAGCAGGTATATTTTCTTAATCCTCATACATGATTTGATTTTTGTCTGTTTATTGCCGGCTTTGTCTAATGCTTACCAATAGTTCAGAAACACACACACCTATTCTTCCACTTACATCCAGCACTATATGCATCAGTGTCTCATAGATTCATTTTATATATCACTGCTGATGTCTGTTGCTCTTCAATTTTTATATGCAGACTGAAACTGCTAAGCCTTCATTGGTCAAAAGGATTGCAACTGCTGCTGAGGCATCTGCAGAGGCTGCCACCAAGTTACTGTCAGCCCCACCTTCTGGATGCTTATATAAGCTCAAGTCCAAGGATCAGCCGGGCCGTAACCATCCAAGGGTTCGGGTATATTTTCTTAAGCCACATATACATGCCATGATTTATGTCTGATATTATCACCGGCTCTGTCTAATGCTTTTTGGAATTCGGAAACACCAAATTAGCATGCTTATATTCATCATACACTAATTTTTCACTGTTCAGTTTGTAACATAGTGTTATGCACTTGCTTGTCAACATTTTCATTGCTCTGAACTATGCACTTTACACAACCTAATTCTTCCACTTACGTTCAGCGCTACGCACCAGTAGTACCTCCCATGTTTCCTTCACCATCCCGATGCCGAGCTTGCGGGAATATGGCGGGCCCATGTACATACCCCGCATATAACACCTCCTATGGCTCTATCTACCTTTCTAGTAGCTCCTTCACAGAGTTACAGGTATGTATTCTCAGTGGTTTAGCATGAATTGGCATATAGTAAAGTCTTGTTTTTAGTCTTCCTGCTTCTTACATTTGTATCAATTTTCACATGCAGACTGTACCTTGTGAACTTCGTCCAATGATTAACCAGATGTGTCCGCATGAAGGATCTTTCACTATGCATGGCAATGGCAAATTGATGAACACCTACACGGTCTATGAGGTGTATGTCTACAAGACGCAGGCCATCACATATTTGTATGGACATGATTGGAGAAAGTTTGCTTTTGACTACGGTCTGAAGAAGGGCGACGAGCTGAGGATCAGAAACTCAAACGGGCAGATATACGTAACTGCTTACAGAGTTGGAGACACTTCCAAATATATAATATGTAACTTTTTTCTACTCATATCTTTTGATAACTGCATTTTGAGCAGTTGTTCTAAACCATTCCCTCTGTTCTAGCTTGCTGGGTTTAACATGATCAAAGCTGCAGATCCCCTGACGGAACAGGAGCGGATGTCACAAAGGGCAACCACACCAGCACCGGCACCGGCTTCCCACTCTCCTGCATCGCACCGGTTCCTGTACCACGTTTCGCATCTACTGCAGTCCCCTACATCAGCATTGGTTCCTGTAGAGGCCCCATATACTACACATGCCCAGCAGGCTCCTGCATCAGCACTGGTTCCTCTAGTTGCACCGTTTACGCACCTGCCCAACAGTCTCGCATCAGCACCGGTTCCTCTAGAGGCACCGTTTATCGCACCTGCCCGCAGTCTCCCGCATCGCACCAGCTCGTGTACCACCCAGCTCATGCACCTGCCCCAGCCAGATCACCGAGGTCTCAGCTCATTGCTGTGGCCACCCTTGTGGTGACCAGGACGCATCTGAAGGCTATGTTCGTGAGTATATGACAGCATAACTGCTCTTATCTTGATGTCTTCTCTGCTCAAAGTCTCACATGGTTCAGTGCATTGGTGCCATTGACTAATTTTTGGTGGTATCTCTTGCTTTGAATCAGAAATTGCCTAAAAGTATCTCCAAGGATCTCAATGCTGGCCGAAGGGGCAAGATATCCCTCGTCATGGAGAGTGAAGGTCTCACCGTGGAGGGACGGTCAGTCCCACAGATGGCCGCTTGGCTGTTACTTCCAGGTGGAAAAAGTTCATTGACGGTGCCAAACTTCGCATTGGATCAAAGTTGAAGGTCAAGATCTTTCGATGCCGCTGTGACATGCTGGTCATAAAGTTCGCGGTTGTCTAGTTCTGTTGTCCCATGAGCCCTTAGCAAATGCATTTGTAGTTATACTTATATAAGGTTATCTTATCTGAACTGCTAATTAATTGTATGGGTGGTAAAACTCTGGCAAGCTTTTGCTCTTAGCAAGTATGTATGTATGATCAGCTATTATGATAACTAATGTTTGTGTTCATCTTAATTTGCATTTCCCTTTTAGAAAAAAACTTAATTTCTATTTTGGCTGACCTGTTAGAGAACTATCAGATTGAACCCACAACATGATTCATATAGATTCATTACACCGAGCCACATGTCTTGACCTTGCGATACACTACTTCCATTAATTAGTGCAAGAAGGCTTACCTGAGCTGCCTGAACCATGGCAGATTCGAATCCACCTTATCTATCTAGAAATACAACCTTTGCAGAAAGAGGATTTGCAGTATGGGGAGGCTGACATTGGGGACCCATGAGCCAGCAGCGTCGTCAACGTTTTAAAGGTGGCAGGAGATCGAAAGAAAAAATAAGCCAAAAATCAGTTGGTAAACAAATTCAAGAAAAGAAACATTTACCTTTGAGAGGATGACATGCGGGACCCATGAGGCAGCAGCATCCTCAACTATTTCAAGGCGGGGGATCAAAATAAAAAAGGAAATAGCCAGAAATTAATTAGGGTAAAAATAAATCCATCAAAGGAAACTTTTATTGTTCATAGAGGATGACATGTGGGACCGACTTGCCACCTGCGTCGTCATCGTTTCAAAGGGGGCAGGGAAAAAGACAAATAGCCAGAAATTAGGGGAAAAATAAATCCAACAAAGAAAACTTTTATTGTTCATAGAGGATGACATGCGGGACCCATGAGCCAGCAGCTTCCTCAATGTTTCAAAGTCGGCATGAGATTGAAAGAAAAAGTCAAGTGACATAATATCAGGAGCCAAAAATAATCCAAGAAAAGAAACTTTATTGTACATAGAGGATGACATGCGGGTCCCATTTTGTAGCAGCGGTCTCAACGCTTCCAAGGCGGCACATGACCGAAAGAAAAATGAAGTAGCCAGAAAGGGTGAAAAAATCCAAGAAAAGAAAGATTTCAATTGGGCTGTATCTGGACATCTGGGCCTTCGAACTATACTGCTGGGCCTTTTGACTCGTACAATTTCAGCCCACTCCAAAACAGGAAAGGATTTTTCTCAAAAAAAAAAACAGGAAAGTCCTATGCTTCGGAAAAACAAAAAACAAGGAGATTCAACATATAAGTTTGTTTATGTAGATATAAAGATTTAATTTATCCGTTTGCAATAGCTCAGAGCGAAATACAACGTTTATTGTCTGCAAAATAAAATATCACATGTTTCTTGTACGGGGAGGCTGACATCGGGGACCCATGAGCCAGCAGCGGAGTCAACGTTTCAAAGGCGGCAGGGGATCGAAAATAAAAAAAGCCAAAAATCAGTTGGTAAAAAAATACAAGAAAAGAAAACATTTATCGTTCTGAGAGGATGACATGCGGGACCCATGAGGCAGCAGCATCCTCAACGTTTCAAAGTCGGCATGAGATCGAAAGAAAAAGGCAAGTGACATAATATCAGAGCCAAAAATAATCCAAGAAAAGAAACTTTATTGTACATAGAGGATGACATGCGGGTCCCATTTTGTAGCAGCGGTCTCAACGTTTCCAAGGCGGCACAGGACCAAAAGAAAAATGAGGCAGCAGCATTCTCAACAATTCCAAGGCGGCAGGGGATCAAAAGAAAAATAAAGGAAATAGCCAGAAATTAATTAGGGGTCAAAAATAAATCCACCAAAGGAAACTTTTATTGTTCATAGAGGATGACATGTGGGACCGACCTGCCAACAGCGTCCTCATCGTTTCAACGGGGCAGGGGATCAAAAGAAAAAGGCAAATAGCCAGAAATTAGGGGTAAAAAATAACTCCAAGAAAGGAAACTTTTATTGTTCGTAGAGGATGACATGCGGGACCCATGAGCCAGCAGCTTACTCAACGTTTCAAAGGCGGCATGAGATCGAAAGAAAAAGGCAAGTGACCAAATATCGGAGCCAAAAATAATCCAAGATTTATTGTACATAGAGGATGACATGTGGGTCCCATTTTGCAGCAGCGGTCTCAATGTTTGTAATGCGGCTTGAGATCAAAAGAAAAAGAAAGTAGCTAGTAATTAGGGGGTGAAAAAAATCCAAGAAAAGAAAGTTGATGGACATAGAGGATGACATGCGGGTCCCTTGAACCAACAACTTACTCAACGTTTCAAAGGGGGCAGGGGATCAAAAGAAAAAGCAAGCCAAAAATCAGAGGGTGAAAAAATCCAACAAAGGAAACTTTTATAGCACACAGAGGATGACATGCGGGTCCATGAGCCAGCAGGTACCTCAACGTTTCAAATGTGGCATGAGATCGAAAGAAAAAGTCAAGTTACCAAATATGAGGTGCCAAAAAAAAACTCCAAGAAAAGAAAGTTGATTGCTCATAGAGGATGACATGTGGGTCCCATTTAGCTGCAGCGGTCTCACCGTTTGAGAGGCGGCAGGGGATCGAAAAAAAAAGTCAAGTGACCAAATATGAGGTGCCAAAAATAATCCAAAAAATGAAAGTTTTATAGTACATAGAGGATGACATGCGGGTCCCATTTAGCAGCAGCGGTATCACCGTTTGAGAGGCAGCAGGGGATCGAAAGAAAAAGTCAAGTTACCAAATATGAGGTGCCAAAAAATCCAAGAAAAGAAAGTTTTAAGTACATAGTGGATGACATGCGGGTCCCATTTAGCAGGTATCACCGTTTGAGAGGCAGAGGGGATCGAAAGAAAAGTCAAGTGACCAAATATGAGGTGCCAAAAAAAATCCAAGAAAAGAAAGTTTTATAGTACATAGAGGATGACATGCGGGTCCCATTTAGCAGCAGCGATATCACTGTTTGAGAGGCAGCAGGTGATCGAAAGAAAAAGTCAAGTGACCAAATATGAGGTGCCAAAAAAATCCAAGAAAAGAAAGTTTTATAGTACATAGAGGATGACATGCGGGTCCCATTTAGCAGCAGCGGTATCACCGTTTGAGAGGCGGCAGGGGATCGAAAGAAAAAGGTAAGTGACCAAATATGAGGTGCCAAAAATAATTCAAGAAAAGAAAGTTTTATAGTACATAGAGGATGACATGCGGGTCCCATTAGCAGCCGTTTGAGAGGCGGCAGGGGATCGAAAGAAAAAGGCAAGTGACCAAATTTGAGGTGCCAAAAAAAACTCCAAGAAAAGAAAGTTGATTGCACACATAGGATGACATGCGGGTCCCATTTAGCAGCAGCGGTCTCAACGTTTCCAAGGCGGCAAGGGATCAAAAGAAAAAGGAAGTAGCCAGAAATCAGGGGGTCAAAAATCCAAGAATAGAAAGAATTTTGGTTCATAGAGGATGACATGCGGGACCCATGATCCTGCATCGTAAACGGCTCGATCGGAGAACATTGAACGAGATGGCGCGATCTAGAAAAAACAATGCCGAGAGGCTGCCATCTGGGCCCTACATCCCTCGGTGGTGCGGATTTGCGTTGACTCGGCCGGCGAACCCGAGATTTCGAGATGCACCACGTCCCGGCCACCATACGCCACGTTTTGGCCGCTTTCGTCGGGCTAGGTGGCCTCAAAAACGAGAAAAAAAAAGTTTTGACATGCACCACGGAGGGACCAAAATCGTCGGCCATGGTACACCAGCAACCACGGCGCGACTTCAACTTCGTCGGCCATGGCAACTTTTCTTGTAGTGAGGAAAGATTAGAGATAGATCTATTGTAAGTCTACTCGTACTCGATTAGACCTCTCGGGACCTGGCCACCTATATAAAGGCCAGGAGAGGGGCTATCGAGGGACACAATCAATCTTAGCGATCTTAGCCAACGGAAGCTTAGAACTAGGTTACCCTAGCGATTAGCTATCTCGACGAAATCACAGCCGAACTATTCGGCACCCCATTGTAACACTGTTTTCATCATAATCAAGCAGACAGGCAGACGTAAGGGTTTTACCTCATCGAGGGCCCCGAACCTGGGTAAAACGCTCTCCCCGCTTGTCTGCGTACCGATGTCTCGTGTCAGCTTGCAGGATTCCATCAACCCTAAGCCCCTATCGGAGGGCATTGCCGAGGAGCACCCTCGACAGCTGTTTATCACCATGCATAAAAGAATATGTATTTGCTCTCCCAGCATGTGTCACACTACGATCATACTGTCATGGACGCCCAAGTAACAATCCACACACCTCTAATGGCAACACATCGCACTCTATCTCATCAACATAATCATCAACTGTAAATGGCACACGCACGTTGTGAGTAATCTTCAGCATACCAAAGCTATTCAACCACTCAAGACGTTTAGGTTCAGGAAGACACCATGTAGACAACCCCGACGCTGTCACCATCGCCTTGCTTATGCCATTAGTACAGCTACCACCATCAATCATCAACTTGCAAGCCTTGCCCTTTACAATGCACTGAGTCCGAAACAAACTCAACCGCTGAACTTTGTCAACTGTCTTGCAAGCATCATCGTGTACCTTCATGAGCTGCATATTCAGCCCACTCAATGGCACGTCCTCCGCCATAGTCACAGTAGTGCCCATGGTATCAGAGCCAGGTTCCTTCTCCTATGAAGATATGACCTCGCCCTCAGTAACTGTCGGTACTAGACCAACCTCCTGAATAGGAACTATGCACTTGCCAACTTCCTCTATTGCATGCACAACTCCGGACGGCTGCTCACTTGCCTCCATGTATGGTAACACGAAACTATCACGAAGAAAAGTTTTGAAGTCCTCCCAAGTAAAAGCAAATTCTTCTCTTTCAACCGCATCACACCACCAATTGTCTAACTCCTCGTCCACACGCCGATGAGCAAGGACATACGCATCATACCCACTGAAATTTCCATTGTATCTGCGACATCGATTGAAACCCAGTTCCATGTTCTTTTCCCAATCTTCATACTCCTCAACTATCGCCAAATGGTGTAGATACCAACAAAGCTTGGATGCATGACGTTGTATTCCCAGCCTAATGTCAAGATAGTCATTGAAAATAACACTGGAATTCTTGCCACGTGAACACCGTATGCCAAAAACATCACCTGGAAACGAATCCGTCACGGAAGACTGCTTAATTGGCCAGCCTGGATATCTGAGTCGCCGGTCTAGAAGCTGGTTGCGCCGGCCTGGGAACCGGATGGTCCGGCCTGGGAGCCGGTTGGGCCAGCATGGGCACCGGCTGGTCCGGCCTGGGGGCCAGGTGGATGGGCGAAACCCCCTGGACATCGCCCCGGTGGGCACCGGCGTACATGCCGGTTTTTGCCAGGCCGGTCGGTGGTGGGGCCGGTCTGGCTAGGCCTGGGGCCGGGTGAGCCGGTGGTGGGGCTGGTGTGCCGACCCGGGCATCGGATGTTGTCCGAAACTGCATCTTCTTCCCGATTCCAAACCTCGAAATTCGCGATTCTGCTAGCAAAAATAGCCCGAGACGGTGGAAAAACTGCGCCCCAATAGGACAAAACTTCCTCCACCTCAACCTCCTTCAACCTTGAGCCAATCTCCTCCGGTGCAAACCGATCCGATGAGATCGATCAACACAACCTCGCTATGAGCAACCCAGAAATCTGATACCACATGATAAGGTGATCCCAACAAATCCTCCTAAGGTGTTGCCCGATCTTTCACAGCGAGAACCCGGGTAGATAGATACCTCCAATTACGCACGAAACGCAACCTGAAGTAGGGGATAAATCCAGCAAGCAACATGATGTAGATCACCATGCCTCAAGACCAAAGCACGACAATCCTTTATGAACACAAGAACCTCCGCAACAACTATAATAGATAAAGGCGGCGCCGTCCCCGGAGGGATGCTTCACCAAGCACACACGCGATAGCGTCTAACCTTAACTCAAACTAGTTCTAACCCTAATCCTAGCCGCACCAGCCCTTATATGAGGGGAGGGTGGCCAGCCAAGCCCCTAGTGGGCCTCCCTAGTTCGACTCGGATAGGCCCAAGTCGAAACACACAACTTATTAAAAGCCCTAATTGGCCCACATATGATCATAGATATAAAATACATAAAATAAGATAACTAGTTAAGTGGAGTCCTGAAATTGGGCTTCACCTCGGCCTTCATGCCCGTATCAATGAATATATATGGATCACAGCCACCATGAACCACCATATTAACACCATTCTATTAAGATTTCTACTATGAGAAATGATGTCTTGAGTGAACCAAGTTAAATTCTCTTAACTCTATATGTGAGCATATTGTGTAGTTCAAGTTGGGAGAGGAAGAACAACAATAATAAATCAATATGTGAGGATTGATGAAAGAGCTATGACACATTTTCTATATTTATATATGGAATTTAATAGTAGCAAGTACTTGTGCATAGTTTTATCAATACTTGGTGAAGGATATTAGATATTTACTATCTTTGTGTGTTCTCCTTGCTATATATGATGCAAATGAGATATTATTGAGGAACATTACTTATAATTGATTGAGAGATAGTAGCTTTGAATAAAAGTATATGCATCCCATTATGCTTGTTATTGCAGACTTGGCACATATTCAATGATGAATAATTATATTCATATGTGTATTTAAAATATGAAGGTTGATGCTTGTGTGACGGTCCAGTATTTTAAATGGTGAACCTCATCGTTGAATCATATGTAAGTTGGTACATAGTATCTTTAGTTGACCAACCAACCTCTTGCTATCCTTTGAACCAATGAGCCACTATCTAGAAAAAAAAGAAACAAAATAAATAAAAAGAAGGAAAGAAAACAAAAAGGAAGAAAAAGAGAATGAACCCAATGAGTTGGCCATTATGATGACACCAAAGAAAGGGCTAAAACTAAGAAGTGCCCAAAGGCAAATCAAATAAATGCCTATACATTCCAAGGGGAAAGACCCCAACCACTCATATAAGGTGTTAAAGCTAAGAAGCAAGCAGCTATCCCACTTCCACTCTACCCTTTTGTGAACTAAAGATACTATCTAGTTAATCATGTATGAGTCTTCTATGAGTGTTTAAATGTTAAATGATTGGAAGGATACAACATCCTCCAAATATTTGGTTTGCGATGCAAGCATGATGAAATACTAGTAAACAATTGAAGGAATCAAAGGTCTCAAAAACCTTACTCATGATTCATTCAAACGCGATGTGAGAATTTCGCTTGTTGCCACTATCAATTAATCATGTCCAAGTTGTGTTGCCATATATTATCTCTTTTACACCATGTATATATAGCAGCACACAAACATAGTGGATATTTATTAACACTTTTCTATTCATTGATGAAGCTATATATCAAATACTTGCCATGTTAAATTGATTATGCATGCATAGAGAAAAGTTCTTGTCAAAGTCTTTTATCGCCTGAACACTACGTTCGTTAAAGAATTCCCAAATGAGAGTGATGTGGAGTATGTTATTCATCCGCGCTTTATTGCTATTATGAACGAGAATAGTTTTACAGGAGATGATCCCGATGAGGGTCCTTATAGTCATTTACATTCTTTTACTGAGTTGTGTTGGACAATTAAATTGACAAACTACACTGATGATGAACTAAAACTTAAATTGTTTAGTCAATCTCTAACCAACACTACATTATCTTGGTATAGAACTTGCCCTGCAAAAAAGATTGATATTTAGGAGAATCTTATGAATAAATTTATATTTTGGTTCTATCCCAAAGTCAAGTCCGCTCAAGCAAGAAGGTTTATAACAAATTTCAAGAATCGGCGCCGGCGAAAGCTTAATGAGAGCCTACCTTTGGTTTAAAGGTACGGTTCAAAAATGTACCCATCATCATTTACCACCTTGGTATGTTTTACATGTCTTTTATGGAGGACTTGAACAAGATAATAAAATAGAACTATATTTGCTATCTGGTGGATCTTTTATGGGACTCACAGCTGAGCAAGCTTGTGTACGCCTAGAGAAAGTTCATAGAAATAGAATATCATGGGGCTTTAATCTTGGAAGTGAGGGAGAAATAGTAATTGAATATGATTGTTTAAATTCTTATAAAAACACCAGCAATTAAAATAAATAGCTAATGAGCTTAATCTTGATGATGTTATGGTATTAGATGTTCTTCAAGCTTTTACAGAATTCATTGAAGCACCAAAGAAAGAATGGCTTCATTACACTTCGCCACCTCCAATCATTGAAGCAATGCAAGTTGAAGCTGAAGTACCCAAAGTGATACCCATTGAAAGGATGCCTTACAATTATCCGCTCCCTTTCCCAATGACAACGACAAGGCATATATATTAGAGCATAACTCCTTGCAGAACAAAAGGAAGAGGAGGTAAGAGAGGTAAGAGCATCAGAGTTAAAATTTAGTAATGAGGAACCTACTTATGAAGTTGCAAATGAAGAGAGTGATGTGACTAAGGAAGGTATTTTAGCTATGCTTGCACACTTCAACCTAGTCGAGATCGATTCCGAACCCTCACAGTTTGTAGAAGGTATGGTTAAAGAAAACTATGTGGGAAAACATGTTTTACCTTGCACTTTTGGTGGATCCTCTTATTATGGACTCTACAATATTGGAACAACCATTACTGTTATTTCCTCTAGATTTTATTTTGGTATCCAAGATGAACTTCAACATTCAATATTAGAAGACACAGATATGGCAATAATGCTAGCTGATAAGACTCTTAGAGTTCCTATGGGAGTAATAACAAATGTACCTATTACAATAGAACCTTACACTTATCCCATTGATTTGGTCGTCATTGATATGCCAATTGATTCTCGTTGTCCAATCATTTTTGGAAGAACTTTCCTAAACACTGTAGGAGCTAATATTGATTGTACGAAGGAAACTATCTCTCTTAAGTTTGGGGAGGAAGTGATGAGTTTCCATTTCTCGAAGTTCACTCATAAACCAATTATTGAAGAGGAAGACTTCGAGGAGGAAGTTAATCTTGCTAATCTTTCCGCGATACTTTATAATACTCCTGCAGATGATTTAGAGGTAAGTTTTCTTGGAAATGAAAATACTATGATAGGAATAGATAAAACTGATATCAAAAAATGTTTGGAATCTCTCCCTATAGCTGATAATTCAACTAATGAGAAGTATGAAGTACCCGAAAGAAAGGGAGATGAAGATTTACCACGACAAGAACTGAAACATCTCCCTTCAGATTTAAAATATAAGTTTTTAGATGAAACAAATAGATATCCAGTTATTGTAAGTACAAACCTTTCAGAAAAGGAGGAAGACCAGTTAATAAAGGTACTTAAAATGCATCGTAAGGCTTTTGGGTATTCTTTGGATGACTTGAAGGGGATCAGTCCCTCAATAGCCACTCATCAAATATTCATGGAAGGCGGAGCCCAATCAGTTGCTGATTTTCAGAGGAAACTTAAGCCTGAAATGAAGGTAATGGTAAGAAAAGAAATCATCCGCCTCCTCGATGCAGGTATCATCTATCATGTTAAAGAAAGTGACTGGGTGAGTACTATTCATTGTGTCCGTAAGAAAGGATGATTTATTGATGTACCAAATAAACACAATGAAATGGTCCCAACTAGAACTGTTGTAGGACATAGGATGTGCATTGATTTTAGAAAATTTAATAAGGAAACTAGGAAAGATCATTACCCATTGCCTTTTATAGATCAAACTCTGGAAAGACTTGCTAGACATTTGCATTTTTGTTATCTTGATGGATATTCTGGGTTCTCCCAAATAGATGTTCATCCGGAAGATCAATTGAAAACAACTTTCACTTGTCCTTTTGGATTATATGCTTATCGTAGAATGCCTTTTGGATTATGCAATTTACCAGCTACTTTTCAAAGATGCGTGACCGCTATATTTGCCGATTATATTGGGCATATAATGGAAGTGTTCATGGATGACTTTTCCATCTATGGAACTTCGTTTAACCATTGCTTGCGTAATTTGCATAAAGTGTTGCAAAGATGTGAAGATACTAATCTAGTCTTGAACTCGGAAAAATTCCACTTCATGGTTCAAGAATACTTGGACACAAGATCTCAAGAAGAGGCATAGAAGTTGACAAGTCACAAGTGGAGGCCATAGAAAAAATATCACCTCCACGAGATATCAAAGGTATAAGAAGTTTCCTTGGTCATGCTGGATTTTACAGAAGATTCATTAGGAATTTTTCTAAAATAGCAAGACCACTTACTAATCTATTACAAAAATATGTTCGGCTTAAATTTGATGAAAAAGTCTCAAGGCTTTCAACATTCTTAAGCAATCTCTACTTAAAGCTTACATGATACAACCACCTAATTGGAAGAAACCTTCCGATCTAATTTGTGAGGTAAACCATGAATCTATCGGAATCACTTTGTGCCAGCTTGATGGTGATGAACTTAATATCATCCATCATGCTAGCCGTACTCTAAATGATGCACAAATAAATTATCCTTTGATAGAAAAAGAATTCTTTGCGGCTGTGTTTGCCTGTGAGAAGTTTAGATCGTATATCACTGACTCGAAAGTTAGAGTCTACACTGATCGAATGGTCTTGAAAGAAATCCTTGAAAGGACTGATGTTAAGCCTAGAATGATCCGGTGGATTTTGCTTTTGCAAGAATTTGATTTGCAGATTATACAAAGAAGTGAAGAACGACTCGAAGATCGAGAATCTGTGGACAAAGAAGCATTACCATGCAGCATATCTACAGTCTTTGTTCCACCAGGTACACTTCGTTTTTGTGAAGAAGTTTCTCCTATTCTTTGTGATGGTGCGAGCAAGCATTTGCTACCCACCATCTACGGAAGAAGGGGAAGAACAATATGATGGTCAAGAAAGTACGGTACCTTTTACTCCTAACTATTGCAAGAGACTT
This sequence comes from Lolium multiflorum, assembly GCA_030979885.1. Lineage (NCBI taxonomy): Eukaryota > Viridiplantae > Streptophyta > Magnoliopsida > Poales > Poaceae > Lolium > Lolium multiflorum. Next base: position 272,589,009 of record CM061753.1, on the reverse strand, counting down.
TTATTTAGTTTTAGAAATTCGAAGTTTCTAGTGTTCCGTTCTTTTGTATGCATTTTCGAGCTCCTTATAGTTTTCTGAGCCGAAAGGAGTTTTTGCGACCTCGGTACGGGCGGGCGATGCGACCGGCTCCGCCCGTACCAGTGGTCGCTAAACTTACTGGAAATCTTCATCGAACCAAGTTTCTACCCCGGTTTCCGTATGAGCGGGCGGTACGGACATTTATGCCCGGATGGCCGGCTGCTAAAGTTACATAGGCTTTCTCTTCATTTTGACCTTAAGTATGATGAAAAAACAATTTCCACCGCCTCTCTTATGTCGGTAAGTCAGGTACGGGCGGACGGTACGGTGCAAACCCGCCCGTACCAAACTCTCAGACCGACTTTGTCTGTTTTGATTTTTGGTAGGACGTTGGGTACGGGCGGACGGTACGGTCTGCGCCCATATCGAGAACCGCCGTGCTGCCCAGAATTTCCTTTTTAAGTTTATATCTTTCCATTTTTTGGGGATTCTTTTTCTGTGGGACCATAAACTCCAAACTCACGAGATTTCTTTCTGCTTCACCCCTAATAAGACTTCCCAAAGCTTCTCTTTCTTCATCCTTTTAGATCTTCACCACCAGATGCATTACCTAGCTCCGGGAAAAGGGAAACCTTTCGGCCTCATGCCTCCATCGTGGGATAGCTTCCAGACCTCGTCCCAAAAGGATGACAAGTGTGAAGCTCAAGGTCTAGCCCAAGGAAGCACGAGCCATCTTACGACTCGTACGATGAAGACTACCAGCCATTCATGACTCTAGCTCCATGTGGCTGGAAACAGCCGGGGTACATGGCTATGATGACGCTAGAAGACGGGGAAGAAGCAAAGAATCCTCACGGGAAGGGGAGCGTGGAATCCCTGAAGCTCATCGCCACTCACTATGCATCGCCAAACCCGTAAGCATAATGGTGTTGATGCAGGAACTTATGAGGAGACTACCGCCCATACTTCCACAACAAAGAAGATGACGCTGAACGCTTGCATCTGCGTGAAGCCCACAGTGGGGCTTCGTACTTAAAGATGAACCTGCTTCAGTCAAGCTGCCTATGAGGACTAAGCTGCACATTAGCCTACTGGAAAAGCATCAAATCATGAGCTTATCCATTGGGAGGTGGTGCGCCGGTGCCTCCTAGAGTTGGCAGAGAAGATGGAGCTCAATGAAGTGGTGGAGGCAATGAATGAAGCAGTGAACTCCACGCGCTCTGAATTGCAGAGGGATATCCATCACATATCTGCTCTAGAGGAGTCCAACAGGAAGCTCCGTGCAGCCGTCTCCAACACCATCCCAATAACTTGAAGCTGCAATGGTATCAAATAATAACAAGGATTATTTGACCATACCTGCCTTGATTCCAAGCTTGGGGAGATCTATAACACCTTGTAATCTATCCCTTTTAGTTTGAATATTTACTTTCCATCATGTATTTAGTTCGAATTTCGATAAGGATTGCATTAGCACTTGTTTAGTTTCCCTTGGAGAGTGAAGCATTTTTTATCCAACGAATCTTGAGCCGTTATTTTATCTGAAGTGTAATTGAATTATGATTATTACATTATATGTATGAATTAGGATGAGTATAATTGTATTTGCATCATGATAATGATTTTATGGTCCTCCACACCAGAAAGCTTTGATAGGATATAAGAAAATTATTTACAAAGTATTTTATGATCATTGGTTCCTTCATGTGAGAAAAGAAAACAAAGAAAGAGAAAAATTGAAAATTAAAAGAAGGGAAGAAAGAAGTAGTGCAAAAAGAAAAAGAGTTGCTAGTAAAATTCATGAAGAAAATCTAACATCATGATTTTATGATATTTAGATAAATTAGTATTCTTCTCGAAAGGTATGGAGGCCTTTAAGTCATTTGAGTTTGAGAATAGTATGGTGTCATTCATGCACAATTTTATATCCGATGTTGTAATCCTTGTTCTTGAAATGCCTCATTTGTTTTAATGACTCCCGCTTCATGAACAAAGATGACTTTGTCCATTAAGCTTCTATCTTGCTCGGGGACGAGCAAGATTCTAGCTTGGGGAAGTTGATGAGTGCATTTTTAGCATGTATTTGCATCTTTAATTCATCAAGTTATCATTGAGTAGTAGTAGGATTTTTGTATTTCACCGCGCTACAACGCCCTTTTATGCTTGTCTACACAGGATCTCAAAATAATAAGTCAATGATGAAATATCAATGAAAACCGTCATTTTCTAGCATTTTGACGTGATAGAAATGATTTTTGCACTTAATTATACACCTGGGCAAAAGGACAATGCGAGGAAACCTTCCAGTAGCTTTAACGGGCATCAGTACGGGCAAGGCCCACCCATACAGTCTGCCCGTACCAACCTCCAGAAGAACAACGTTGTCAAATACTTTCACCTCCCGTAGATGGATCAGAGATCAGACACACACAGCTCCGTGAAATAGAAAAACACTGCCCCAGATCAGATCTCAAGAAGGAACTTTGGAGAAGACAAGGGCTGCTACGTTGATCCTCGGAGGACAAGGCATCATCCCCTTCATCATCATCATCAACTTCATCACCATCACCATCATCATCCTCCAACCATAGTTGTAATCTTGATTGCTATTGTGGGTTTGTATTCGAATTAGTTCCATTCCTTTAATCCCCTCCATAATATTATGATGATGTTCTTGATTGTCTCCATGTGTGAGTAGTCATATTAGTTCTTGGGGAGATGGAGAAACCCTAGCATGAATATGAGATGAATCTAATATGATCTATGGTTTTAAGTATAAATGTGTATTAGTTCTCTCTCTTTATATTATGTGTTGTGCACAATGTAATATTTGTCTTATGGTCTCAAGAGGGAACTACCCTTTGAAGTGTGGTAAAGTGAATGGCTGGAAGTAAAATTACCATATCAGCCCTTTGACACCTGAATAAGTGAGACAAGAGGGATTCACAAAGCTCATATCAATAACCACGGGGTAAACCCCTTAATAGCAATAGTCAATATGTGGCTTGCAGAAGATTAGCTGCTATGGTTATTTAGAGATGCAATGAACGATGTCTTTCTGGCGCATCTTATTATGGAGCTCTCCCACACACAACATGGTTAAAAGCATACTTTATCTGGATTAACATGAATACTAGTGCTAGAGGTCGATCCAATAATCTCTGAGAACACTTTGTCTTATTAAGTTTCAACCTTTTTCTTATAATATTTTTACTGCTTTATTTACTTTATTTGCAACCATTTACAACACCCCCTTAAAACATTTTGAGATTGAAAAATAATTATTAAGTAATCTCTAGTAGAAAGTAGCAAGGGGCATTAAGACCCTAACCAGTAGCTCCTCGTGGTTCGATACTCTTATTTCGAAACTAGCTACAACTAATCTGTGTTCTTGCAATTATCATGCCCACTAAACAACAAGAAATGGGGGTGTGTTCATCCCAGGTGTATGCGTAGGCGAGACGCGACATCTCACGCGCCAGGTAGGGGGCGCTTGTGTTTCGACATCAACGATCTTTATCTTCTTCAGCAGCGTTCGTGAAGACTGCCGAGTTTGCCGTTGAGATCCTCTTTGGTTGCCTCAACATCAACCATGGCACTAGGGAGGAACACCACGGTGGGGGCCGGTACCGCTGCGGCGGCCACGCTCGCGACTGGGACTCGATCTCATGGCCCTGCCACAGTAGTCGGTCTGGGAGTTGAGACCCGCGCGTGGCGCGCTAACACCGCAGGGGCTGCCGACCGACACGCCGGACCAAGTGATGCGGCTCCACCTCCACCTCCGCCGCATCCCGAGGTCGAGGCCAGTGCTCAGGCCGAAGGAGGCGCTGCCAAGCACGAGGTCCCTCCACCAACGATGCAGGAGGCGTCGCTGATACGTCCATTTTGCATCACTATTTTGCATCATAATTTGCTGTTATTCATTGATATATTTCATGTTTGGACATAATACTTATGTTATTTCATCTATTTTGCATGTTTCATCATTATTGGAGGATCGAGCACCGGAGCCAGGATTCTGCTGGAAAAAGCACCGTCGAACGCAATATTTCGGAAGATCAACCGTGGAAGGAAATTATACCAAAAATCCTATTTTTCCGATGACGAAGGAAGCCGAAGGGGGAGCTAGCTGGACCCAAGGTGGGCCCAGACCATAGGGCGGCGCGGCCCATGGCCTGGCCGCGCCACCTGGTGGTGAGGGGGCCCCACAGCCCCTTTGGCCTCCTTTTCTTCGCGAAACACTTCGTCCCGAAAACCTAAGCCACAGAGGGTACCTCGCGAAGAGTTACCGCCTCTCGTGGGGCGGAGAACACCGAGAGAAAAGAGCTTTTGGCAGGAATCCGGGGAAATTCCCTCCCGAGGGGGAAATCGACGCCATCGTCATCGTCATCGAGCTGGACATCATCTCCATCACCATTGTCATCCTCATCATCATCATCACCGCCATCTCCACCGCTGCACCTCGTCACCACTGTAACGATTTGGGTTGGATCTTGATTGTTTGATAGGGGAAACTCTCTCGGTGTTGATTTCTACTTGTTATTGATGCTATTGAGTGAAACCATTGAACCAAGGTTTATGTTCAGATTGTTATTCATCATCATATCACCTCTGATCATATTCCATATGATGTCTCGTGAGTAGTTCGTTTAGTTCTTGAGGACATGGGTGAAGTCTAAATGTTAGTAGTGAACTATGGTTGAGTAATATTCAATGTTATGATATTTAAGTTGTGGTGTCATTCTTCTAGTGGTATCGTGTGAACGTCGACTACACGATACTTCACCATTTATGGGCCTAGGGGAGTGCATCTTGTATTCGGTTGCTAATTGCGGGGTTGCCGGAGTGACAAAACCGAGCCCCCGTTGGTATATCGATGCAAGAGGGATCGCAGGATCTCAGAGTTTAAGGCGTGGTTAGATTTATCTTAATTACTTTCTTGTAGTTGCGGATGTTTGCAAGGGGTATAATCACAAGTATGTATTAGTCCTAGGAAGGGCGGTGCATTAGCATAGGTTCACCCACACAACACTTATCAAAACAATGAAGATTAATTAGCTGTATGAAGCGAAAGCACTAGACTAAATTCCTGTGTCCTCAAGAACGTTTGGTCATTATAAGTAAACAAACCGGCTTGTCCTTTGTGCTAAAAAGGATTGGGCCACTCGCTGCAATTATTTCTCTCGCACTTTACTTACTCGTACTTTATTCATCTGTTACATCAAAACCCCTTGAATACTTGTCTGTGAGCATTTACAGTGAATCTTCATCGAAACCGCTTGTCAACATCTTCTGCTCCTCGTTGGGATCGACATTCTTACTTATCGAAGATACTACGATACACCCTATACTTGTGGGTCATCAAGACTATTTTCTGGCGCCGTTGCCGGGGAGTGAAGCGCTATTGGTAAGTGGAATTGGTAAGGAAACTTTTACTGTACGTGCTGATTTTGTTTTTGCTTGCTACTATAAGTCATTATGGAGAGATCCTCCCTTGAATTTCTATTTGGGAAATCTACTACTACTGCAACGGTAGTGGATGAGGCGCCAGGTGAGGAAGTAATACCATATAAAATACCTATGAAAATTATTGAACGTGTTGTGGATAGCCGCTATGAAGGGGATGGAACTGTTCATCCTGGAGATCATTTACTGTTTTTACATGAATTATGCGGGTTATTCAAATGTGCAGGTATTTCAATGGATGAAGTTAGGAAGAAATTATTTGTTATGTCGCTATCTGGTAAAGCGGCGCATTGGTATAAACTGCTGAAGGATGGGCATTCTCTTGATTGGAAGGATATTGTGCCTGTATTTTACTCTAAATTCTATCCTCCAAGTGAAATTCACAAAGACCGCAACCGTATATATAATTTTTGGCCTCATGATGGAGAGAGTATTGCCCAAGCGTGGGGGAGATTGAAGTCTTTAATGCTCAAATGCCCCATTCATGAGCTTCCTGGTAATATTATTATTGATAATTTCTATGCAAGACTTTCATTTCAAGATAAAACCTTGCTGGATACTTCTTGTTCTGGATCATTCATGCGCAATAAAGAAGAGTTTAAATGGGACCTTCTTGATCGAATCCAAGAAAATACTGAAGGATGGGAGAACGACAAAGGTAGAGTGTCGTATAAATTATAATTATGAATGCATTGAAACTTTTATGGATACCGATGAATATCGTAATATGAGTGCTACATATGGTCTTGACTCTCAAGTTGTTGCAAATATTTATAAAGCCTTTGCCTCTCATTTTGAATTGCCTAGGAAGAATTTTGATAAGTATCATGAACCATATAAAGATAAAGTTGATTCGCCTAAAGGCAAATGTATTGAAATTAAAACTGTTGATCATGTTCTTCCTCAAGCTTATATTGAAAAAACTCCTTTCCCTGCTAAAATGAAGGAGTATTCTGTTATAACTAGTGTAGTTAATAAAAGTGCAAAGAAACCTATAGAACCCGAAGAACAAATAAAAGTTGAACCTGCTGTTGCAATAGTTAAAGATCTTGTTACTGAAAATGTGGAAGATGGTCATATTATTTTTTGTGAAGATGCTTCTAATATTGTTTCGCATCCTAATAAGTCTATGAAAGCCAGTGTTCCTGTGCTCTCTGTTCAAATTGGTGATCATTGCTATTATGGTTTATGCGACATTGGTGCAAGTATTAGTGCCATTCCTTATGAGCTCTACACGGAAATTATGCATGAAATTGGTTCTTGTGAACTTGAAGATATTGATGTGGTTATTCGGCTTGCTAATAGAGAAACTATCTCTCCAATTGTTATTGTTCGAGATGTGGAAGTTTTATGTGGTAAGATTAAATATCCTGCTGACTTTCTGGTACTTGGTTCTGCTGCTAGTAAATATTGTCCTATTATTTTTGGTAGACCATTTCTAAATACTTGTGGAGCTGTTATAGATTGCAAGAAGGAAAAGATTGTTACTAAATTTGCTGGTGAATCTTATGAGTTTAATTTCTCTAAATTTGCCAAAACTCCTTATAAAGTTGATTTGCCTAATAATGATTTTAGAGTTGAACAGTGTGCGTCTATTGCTCTTGCTCCTACTAATCCTTTGCAGCAACATTTGGAGAATAGTGAGAGTGAAGTCTTTAGGGAAGAAAGAAATGAACTTGATGAAATTTTCCTTCGTCAACCTATCCTTAAACATGACTTGCCAGTTGAAGATTTAGGTACAACACCACCACCAAAGGAAGATCCTGTTTTCGATTTAAAACCATTGCCTGATAATCTTAAATATGCTCATATTGATGATAAGAAAATATATCCTGTTATTATTAGTTCTAAGCTTTCAGAGATTGAGGAAGAAAGGTTATTGGAAATATTGAAGAAACACCGAGGAGCTATTGGCTACACTCTTGATGATTTGAAGGGGATTTCTCCCTCTATTTGCCAACATGCTATCAATATGGAAGATGATGCAAAGCCTGTTGTTGAACATCAACATCGTCTAATTCCGAAAATGAAGGAGGTGGTAAGGAATGAGGTATTAAAACTTCTTGAAGCTGGTATTATATATCCTATTGCTGATAGTAGATGGGTTAGTCCTGTGCATTGTGTTCCTAAGAAAGGAGGAATGACTGTTGTGCCTAATGATAATGATGAGCTCATCCCTCAAAGAGTAGTTGTAGGGTATAGGATGTGCATTGATTTTCGAAAAGTTAATGAAGTTACTAAGAAAGATCATTACCCTTTACCCTTTATTGATCAAATGCTAGAAAGGTTGTCTAAAAATACTCACTTTTGCTTTCTTGATGGTTATTCTGGGTTTTCACAAATTGCTGTTAAAACTAAAGATCAAGAGAAAACCACTTTCACTTGTCCTTATGGAACTTATGCTTATAGGCGTATGCCTTTTGGTTTATGTAATGCTCCTGCTACTTTTCAAAGATGCATGTTTGCTATTTTTCATGGCTTTTGCGAGAGTATTGTAGAGGTGTTCATGGATGATTTTTCTGTCTATGGGAATTCTTTTGATAATTGCTTGCGAAACCTCGATAAAGTTTTGCAGAGATGTGAAGAAACTAACCTTGTTCTTAATTGGGAGAAATGCCACTTTATGGTTAATGAAGGAATTGTATTGGGACATAAAATTTCCAAGAGAGGTATTGAAGTTGATAGAGCTAAAGTTGAAGCAATTGAGAAGATGCCCTATCCGAGGGATGTTAAAGGTATTCGTAGTGTTCTTGGTCATGCTGGGTTTTATAGGAGATTTATTAAAGATTTCTCCAAGATTTCAAAGCCTCTTACTAATCTTCTTCAAAAAGATGTACCTTTTGTTTTTGATGATGATTGTAAGGAAGCTTTTGAAACTCTAAAGAAAGCCTTAACAACTGCTCCTGTAGTTGAACCTCCTGATTGGAATTTGCCTTTTGAAATTATGTGTGATGTTAGTGATTTTGCTATAGGCGCTGTTCTTGGACAGCGAGTAGATAAAAAATTAAATGTTATTCATTATGCTAGTAAGACTCTTGATGCTGCTCAAAGAAATTATGCTACAACTGAAAAGAAATTGTTAGCTGTAGTCTTTGCTTGTGACAAGTTTACATCCTATATTGTTGATTCAAAAGTCACGATTCATACTGATCATGCTGCAATTAGATACCTTATGACAAAGAAAGATGCTAAGCCAAGGCTTATTAGATGGGTACTTCTTTTGCAAGAATTTGATTTACATATTATAGATAGGAAAGGTGCTGATAATCCTGTTGCTGATAATTTGTCTAGATTGGAAAATATTGCTTATGATCCTGTTCCTATTAATGATAGTTTTCCAAATGAACAATTGGCTGTAATAAAGGTGAACTCGTGAGATAGCCCTTGGTATGCCGATTATGCTAACTTTATTGTATCCAAGTACTTGCCTCCAACCTTTTCAGCTCAGCAAAGGAGGAAATTCTTTTACGACTTGATGCATTATTTTTGGGATGACCCACACTTATATAAAGAAGGAGTAGATGGTATTATGCGAAGATGTGTTCCTGAATAAGAACAACAGGAGATATTGAGTAAATGTCATGGTAGTGCTTATGGAGGACATCACGCGGAGATAGAACCGCGCAAAAGGTTCTACAATCAGGTTTTTATTGGCCAACTCTCTTCAAAGATGCAAGGAAGTTTATTTTATCTTGTGATAAATGTCAAAGGGTTGGTAACATCTCCAGACGCAATGAAATGCCTATGAATTATACTCTTTTTATTGAACCATTCGATTGTTGGGGATTCGACTTCATGGGTCCTTTCCCTTCTTCAGAAGGTAACACTCATATACTTGTCGCTGTTGATTATGTTACTAAATGGGTAGAAGCTATACCCACGAAAAGTGCTGATGGTGAGACCTCTTTAAAAATGCTTTTAGATATTATTTTTCCTAGATTTGGAGTACCTAGATATATTATGACTGATGGAGGTTCTCATTTTATTCATGGAGGTTTTAGAAAAACTTTTGCTAAGTATGGTATTAATCATAGAATTGCTTCCGCTTATCACCCTCAAACTAGTGGTCAAGTAGAATTATCAAATAGAGAAATTAAAGCTATCTTGGGAAAGACTGTTAATAAATCTAGAAAGAATTGGGCTAGTAAGTTAAAGGAAGCATTGTGGGCTTATAGAACTGCTTATAAAAATCCTATGGGAATGTCTCCTTATAAAATGGTTTATGGAAAAGCTTGTCATTTACCTTTAGAACTAGAGCACAAAGCTTATTGGGCTGTAAGAGAACTTAATAAAGATTTTAAACTTGCCGGTAAGAAGAGGTTGCTACAATTGAGTTCTTTAGATGAATGGAGAAGTGGAGCTTATGAAAATGCTAAACTTTTTAAGGAGAAAGTTAAGAAATGGCATGATAGAAGAATTATCAAAAGAGAATTTAATGTTGGGGACAAAGTCCTATTGTATCGGTCTCGTCTTAGATTCTTTGTAGGGAAATTACTCTCAAAATGGGAAGGACCATATGTTATTGAGGAAGTATACCGTTCAGGAGCAATAAAAATTAGCTCTTTGGAAGGTAACGCCACACAAGTAGTGAATGGACAAAGACTCAAGCATTATATTTCTGGAGATTCTTATAATGAAGATATTGATATTATCCAAGTGATAACTCCGGAAGCTTTCATCAAAGATCAAATTGACAGTCTGCAGTCCGACTTTGAATAGGTAACAGTTTTAGTAATAAATAGTCCGTGTTTAGCTTTCCGAACAATATTTCTGCTGTTTTTGGAAAATATGAAAAATTACGGGATCGAAACGGATTGGAAGAGACGCGCGAGGGCCCATCACCATAGGCCGGCGCGGGCCCACCCTGGCCGCGCCGCCCCATGGGGACAGCCCCTCGGCGTCCCGTTTCCACTCGTTTTCGGCCCGGAACCTTCCTTTTGTTGTAAAAATATTTGCTATATAATCCCCCGGACCCCGGGAGGTCCGTATATCGTTTTCTCGTCGTGTTTTGTTTCGAGCTGTTTTCTGCCAGATCTGCTTCGATCTAGATCCACCATGTCTTCGTCGGGAACTCGAAGGACAGCTTCTTCGAGGACGTCGTCAACCCGTACATGAACGAGCTGAAGATGCACCCCAAAGAATTGCTGCTCAGATGGAGAGTTGCAGATCAAAGATGTCCAGGGTCCTAAAGGAGAAGGGAGCTTGGAAGACAGGATGGAGAAACTGGAACAGGAGGTCTTCAACTACAAGAAGATGGCTGAGCGTGAAGTGGACATCTTTCACAAGATTGTGTCTGAACTCATTGATGGACACAAGAGGGAGACTGCAAAGTTGTGGGACGATATCTTCTCACTTCACGACACCACCAACAAACTCCAAGCTCAACTCTATGATGTTCATAATCAAAACTGTGAGTATGAAAACAGGTTTAAACGCATAAGTCATGCTGCTAGTTTCAGGTTTCCGGAGACCAAGATGTCTTTTGTTGATGGAGAGCCTCTTCCTTGGAAGTCTGATGATGGCAAGGATTCGCCATCATCACCGAAGGAGTAATTCATCATCGGTATTGGCATCCCCTTGGTTTGTTCCAAGCTTGGGGAGTGCCGCGGTATCACATCATCACTACCTTTATCTTTTACTATCAAGTAGTGTCATATCATGAGTAGGGAAGTTATCATATGGAATAGTTTGCAATGTGGAAGTATCTCTCTTAGTTGGTTATCTATGTATCCGTTGGTGTGAGGTATCGTTATGGAATATTAATGAGAAGTCTTGTCATTTACTTTTTGCACACCTTATTTCAGTTTGCAATCTCTATTATATGATCACTCTTGACATTAGTATTGATATCACTTTGGGAGCATCAAGTAAATCTATTTGGTTTTGGCAAACTTAGCATTGGTCAATAGCAACAACATCTAGATGTTTAAATAGAAGAGAGAAATATATGTAGATATATTACTCTATTATCTTTATGTTAGTGAGTTTAGTATTCTGAAGTTAAAATTGTTTGTGCTTATGAGAAAGATGCATGATTGTTTCTATCATATGTATATTTGTTTGTTTCCCTCAACCTTTATGCTTGCTATCAAACCTTGCTAGCCAAAGACCTGTATTGAGAGGGAATGCTTCTCATACATCCATAATCCTAGACCAAACCCATGCCATTTGTGTCCACCATATCTACCTACTATGTGGTATTTTGCGCCACTCCAAGTAAATACTTCATGTGCTACCTTTAAATAATTCAAACTATATTATCTTTATTTGTGTCAATGTTTTATAGCTCATGAGGAAGTATGTGGTGTTTTATCTTTCAATCTTGTTGGGCGAACTTTCACCAATGGACTAGTGGCACATCCGCTTATCCAATAATTTTGCAATAAGAGCTGGCAACGGGGTTCCCAGCACCAATTAATAACTTTCATTAATAATTCTCTTCACATGTTTTGCCCTGATTTATCAGTAAGCAACTTAATTTTGCAATAGACACTCCTCCATGGTATGTGAATGTTGGAAGGCACCCGAGGATTCGGTTAGCCATGGATTGAGAAAGCCAAGGTTGGGGGAGTGTCATCCATAATAAAACTAAAATACATGTGTAAACAAAAGAGAAGGGGGATGATCTACCTTGCTGGTAGAGATGCCGTCCCTCATGGGAGCCGCTCTTGGAAGGTTTGTTTGGCAAGGGGGTTAGAGTGCCCGCTACCATTCGTTGACAACAACAAACACCACCCAAAATCTTACTTTTATGCTCTTTATATGATTTCAAAACTTGAAAAGCTCTAGCACATGATTTAATCCCTGCTTCCCTCTGTGAAGGGCCTATCTTTTACTTTTATGTTGAGTCAGTAAACCTATTTCCCTCTATCTCAAGCAAGCAATTGAGTTGTTGTGAATCAACCATTTATGCTATGATTCGGTTAATCATGTCTTCTATACTTTCTTGTTTAGTACAAATTTTATCTGAATGAATATGACTTTGAAAGTTATCAATGATTATGAGGAGATTGTTATGATTGAGAATGAAAGCCCTGCTATATAAATTCTAATATGAAAGCCTTGCTTATAAAATAAGAGCAATCCGTTAGTAGTTCTCTGACCAAGAACAAAGTTTGCCATAACCATTTATGATTTCCTATGCACCTTTACTTGTGATTTCTCCTTACTTATTTCAAGTTGAGTTATATGAAGAGAATGTGTACTAGAATATCTTGTGTGAATTAATATGATGCTTCTTGTCCGTATTTTATTTATCGCCTCTTCACTCCATAAACATGTGGTCTTGTTCATCGAGCTCAGTTTCGCTTGGGGATAAGTGAGGTCTAAGCTTGGGGGGAGTTGATACGTCCAATTTGCATCACTATTTTGCATCATAATTTGCTGTTATTCATTGATATATTTCATGTTTGGACATAATACTTATGTTATTTCATCTATTTTGCATGTTTCATCATTATTGGAGGATCGAGCACCGAGCCAGGATTCTGCTGGAAAAAGCACCGTCGAACGCAATATTTCGGAAGATCAACTGTGGAAGGAACCAAAAATCCTATTTTTCCCGATGACGAAGGAAGCCGAAGGGGAGCCAGCTGGACCCAAGGTGGGCCCAGACCATAGGGCGACGCGGCCCATGGCCTGGCCGCGCCACCTGGTGGTGAGGGGGCCCCACAGCCCCTTTGGCCTCCTTTTCTTCGCGAAACCCTTCGTCCCGAAAACCTAAGCCAGAGGGTACCTCGCGAAGAGTTATAGCCGCCTCTGCGGGGCGGAGAACACCAGAGAGAGAAAGAGCTCCGGCGGGCAGGAATCCGCCGGGGAAATTCCCTCCCGGAGGGGGAAATCGACGCCATCGTCATCGTCATCGAGCTGGACATCATCTCCATCACCATTGCCATCATCATCATCACCGCCATCTCCACCGCTGCACCTCGTCACCGCTGTAACGATTTGGGTTGGATCTTGATTGTTTGATAGGGGAAACTCTCCCGGTGTTGATTTCTACTTGTTATTGATGCTATTGAGTGAAACCATTGAACCAAGGTTTATGTTCAGATTGTTATTCATCATCATATCACCTCTGATCATATTCCATATGATGTCTCGTGAGTAGTTCGTTTAGTTCTTGAGGACATGGGTGAAGTCTAAATGTTAGTAGTGAACTATGGTTGAGTAATATTCAATGTTATGATATTTAAGTTGTGGTGTCATTCTTCTAGTGGTATCGTGTGAACGTCGACTACACGATACTTCACCATTTATGGGCCTAGGGGAGTGCATCTTGTATTCGGTTGCTAATTGCGGGGTTGCCGGAGTGACAGAAACCTGAGCCCCCGTTGGTATATCGATGCAAGAGGGATCGCAGGATCTCAGAGTTTAAGGCTGTGGTTAGATTTATCTTAATTACTTTCTTGTAGTTGCGGATGCTTGCAAGGGGTATAATCACAAGTATGTATTAGTCCTAGGAAGGGCGGTGCATTAGCATAGGTTCACCCACACAACACTTATCAAAAAATGAAGATTAATTAGCCGTATGAAGCGAAAGCACTAGACTAAATTCCCGTGTGTCCTCAAGAACGTTTGGTCATTATAAGTAAACAAACCGGCTTGTCCTTTGTGCTAAAAAGGATTGGGCCACTCGCTGCAATTATTTCTCTCGCACTTTACTTACTCGTACTTTATTCATCTGTTACATCAAAACCCCTTGAATACTTGTCTGTGAGCATTTACAGTGAATCCTTCATCGAAACCGCTTGTCAACACCTTCTGCTCCTCGTTGGGATCGACATTCTTACTTATCGAAGATACTACGATACACCCCCTATACTTGTGGGTCATCAGTCGCTGATGATGATCAACTTCCTGGTGGAGTAGGAGGCGCCGCCAACCCTGATGCTCCAGCCAGTGGAGCAGGAGGCGCCACCAGTGGGGACGTCCTATCTGGATCTGTACCTTCTGGGGCAGCGGGAGGAGGTCCCGTGTCGGGGTCTCGGGCCCACGCACAACCATCAGCTACCCCGGATCGGCAGGCCGCACCTAGTGCCGACCACTCTTCCTAGCCCCACTGTTCATGGAACCGTACCATGGCGAAGGCCTTGGCTGCCGCCCGTGCCATAACGTGTTACCCGCCGTCGAGGACCCCGGAGTACGACGCTTGGAGGGATGAGCTACACACTCACTTGGAGTTCGCCAGACTTCACCAAGACTCGGCTCGCGCCCGCTCCTAGACGCAGTAGGGACCTAGGTGCAGGGCCGAGCACACTCATACCATCGTTTCTGGGCGCGTACCAGACCCCGCTCCTCAGCCTCGCCCCCGGGGCTGCGCTAAAGAGCTGGGGGCTGCCGGGCCTAGGAGGGAAGGCCGGGGTGAGCGCCCAGCTGCGGGGCCCTTGGGGGCTAGAGCCCCAAGACCCTTGGATCTGGACCGCACATCAGTCGGGTCGTATTCCGAACCCTCACGTCGGTGCGCGGAAGACCGCCGCGGCAACTCTACAGTGGCCAACGAAGCTCTCGTCCGAGAGTACCTGCAGTAGCTACGCCCGCAAGTTGCGGGAGGAGCTGAGCCCAACACAGAAGGCATGGCTTAGGCGGGAGCTGCTACTCTGGAGTACGGGGGGTGGATGCCTCGCCTACACTCCTGCCCCAAGGAGTTCCTGGCCATGTACACCACCGCCATGATTGCGGCCGGGGCCAACCAGAAGATCATTGCCAACTGGTTCCCCATGGCTTTGAAGGGCATGGCCTTGTCATGGCTGATGCACTTTCCTAAAGACTCTCTTGGTACGAGGGGCGAGCTCTGCGTTCGCTTCGTCAGTGCATTTGAGGGAGGGTTCAAACACCCTGCAGGGACGCTCATCCAACTGCACTCCATCATCCAGAAGGAGGGCGAGAGATTGCCCGACTTTATGGTGAATTTCTCGCAGATCGCTCACACCATTCCGGGAACTGAAGATGCTGCCCTCATCGGTGCGTTCATGATGAACGTGCGCGACAAGAAGATGAGCGACGAACTCAACATGCGCCCCATCCGGAACACCCACAAGCTCAGGGCCATGGCCAACCTCTACTCTTTGGCGGACGAAGGACGCCTCGGGCCGGAGGACATGGCGCGCGAGGCGGCTACTGGGGTCAGCCCTAGTGCCACGCACACGAAGAAGGGAGGGTCGCGCAAGCGCGGACCTCTGCAGATCCTGGCCGTCGAGCCTAGCGCTCCGGCCATGGTCGCCCAGAAGAGTCAGGGTGCCAAGGAGGTGGCGGTCGTCAAGCCCGCCTCTAAGAAATGGTGCCCCATACACGAGTCCAAGACCACGACGCACGCGACTGTCGCACCGTCATCAACTACACCGAGGGATGGAAGAAGCATTGTGCTGAGCAAGTAGCAAGCGGGGCCTTCACGAACTGATTCAGCTCTAATCAGCCCGGGCATCACGCCAAGAACTGCACCGCGCAATTCGGCCCTGGAGCCCCCGCAGCAGATCGCGGGAGCGGCGGACGAGGAGGCGCTGCTCAAGCCGTGCGACCGGGGCATGGGCGGGGCCGCGGAAATGCAGCCCCTCATCCGCGTAATGATCGGCGCCCTGAGGCGGACCGTGACGAAGATGATGATGAGTGTGGGGCTTACCCGCAGGTCAACGAATGCGCCTGTGCACACGAAGGAGCTTACGCCATAACTTCCCACGGAGAGTTTAAGCATTTCTCCCATGATCTGTGCGTTGGGCAGCCCAGCCCGGAGGAGCAACGGCGGCTTGGGTGGTCGCATGTGCCATCACCTTTGATGCAAGTGATCATCCCGATCGCATCATAGTTGTTGGCATGCTTCATATGGTGGTCTCGCCCATTATCAACAACGTCAGGGTGCGGTGACCTAGCATACCACTGCATGTTGTAGTATACAAGTCGTTGATATGATCTTCATGAAGGGACTTCTTCGCAAATATCACATCCCTCAGAGTGGTAGAACAGAAACATTGCAGGTCATAACACTCCAGATTATATTACAAACATGGTCTTAACAAGTTGGTATTCTCACAGATCCGATGATAACACCCTACGATATTACTTAAGTACTCTTACAACTCAACTAAAGAGACATAATGAGCTCAGCAACTTATTTAAGTATGCCACTATGCTGCTCAGCTCTGATATAACTAAGGTGAGACTCTATTCCCCCGCGTCGGTGTTTTCAACTCCGTGGACTATCCCATAGTCCACGCCTCCTGCTCCTCCTGTTAGGTCAGGCTCTTCGTAGACCAACTCGTAGTCCCCTTCCGGTGCTCCGGTGTAGGCCTCTGATATGTCTCCAATGTATCTATAATTTCTTATGTTCCATGCTAGTTTTATGACAATACCTACATGTTTTGTTCACACTTTATAATGTTTTTATGCATTTTCCGGGACTAACCTATTAACAAGATGCCGAAGTGCCTTTCTGCTATTTTTGGTTCCAGAAAAGCTGTTCGGGCAATATTCTCGGAATTCGACGAAACAAAAGCCAAACCTCCTATTTTTCCAAGGGACACACGGAGCCGAAGGGCAAGCTGTGGGGAGGCCCACGGCCTACTACAGGCCGGCGCGGCCAAGAGGGGCGGCGCCGCCATATGGGTTGGGCCCCTCGGGCACCCCCGCGCCGCCCTTTCGCCTATATATTCCTTCCGTCGCGAAAACCCTACGATATCGATCATACTCCGTAAAGACTCCCGAGCGCCGCGCCATCGCGAAACCTAGTTTCGGGGTCGAAGTTCCGTTTCACTCGGACGGGGATCGACCCCCGAGCCTTCTCCATCGACGCCACCGCCTCCATCATGCTCCGTGAGTAGTTCCCCCATGGACTACGGGTTCTAGCAGTAGCTAGTCGGTACTCTCTCTCCCATGTACTTCAATACAATGATCTCATGAACTGCCTTACATGATTGAGATTCATCTGATGTAATCGGTGTTGTGTTTGTTGGGATCCGATGAATTGTTACATTATGATCAGTCTATCTATAAAGTTTGTGAATTATTGTTGCTGCAATCTTGTTGTGTTTAATGCTTGTCACTAGTGCACGAGTGGCATGATCTTAGATTTAAGCTCTATAATTATTGCTTAGATTGTATCTACAAGTTGTTTGCACATGTCTATGTCCGGAACCCGAGGCCCCAGAGTGACAGCAACTGGGATAACTGGAGGGGATGGCTTAGATATGAGGATCACATGTTTTCACCAAGTGTTAATGCTTTGCTCCTGCTCTATTAAAAGGAGTACCTTAATTACCAGATTCCCTTGAGGCCCGGCTGCCACCGGCTGGTAGGACAAAAGATGTTATGCAAGTTTCTCATTGCGAGCACTGATACGTCTCTAACGTATCTATAATTTCTTATGTTCCATGCTACTTTTATGACAATACTCACATGTTTTATACATACTTTACATCATTATTATGCATTTTCCGGCACTAACCTATTAATAAGACTAGTTGAATGCCCGTGCGTTGCTACGGATTTTTTAGTTAATGTGTCCATGGCGCATGTAAATATTTGATGGCAACTCGACCGCAAAATATTTTCTTGTTCTATCATCACTTCTCCTTTTCCACCTTCTCTCCTCCCTCCCCTTTGGTCATCTGGCAATGGATTCTATATCTGGCAAAGCTATCACTCTCTGGCACTATAGTAATTTTATACATCCATATAGACGAGGAACAACATGCTTATGTTATTTTCATCTTCATAGCATTTCAATTAGGTCCATATTTCTATTAAATACAA
The DNA here is from genome assembly GCA_030979885.1 of Lolium multiflorum. NCBI lineage: Eukaryota > Viridiplantae > Streptophyta > Magnoliopsida > Poales > Poaceae > Lolium > Lolium multiflorum. The sequence goes on along the minus strand of CM061753.1, from coordinate 272,570,781 downwards.
ATGCCACATAATTGCGTATGTGACCTTTTGCATCCAGGGATAGAGAAGTGCAACAAAGATACAACATAACACGATTTTCTTTTCTCTCTTTACATCAGCGTGGTATTGTGATCATCAGTATGTAAATTTGAAGAAAATGTAGCAATAAATAATTTGATACTAAAAATCTATCAACCAATATTATTCTGCCATGGTTTTCTAATTAAGATGCTACCAGGAGAAGAAAGGGACTGCTTGAATGTCTTTTGATATACATAGATAAAAAGATTTCTACAAAATAAATGTAAAGAGAGAAAACATAGGGACACATGTCGAAGACATCTCCAGTGTCTTTTTACATACCAAATTCAGCAATTATTTCTTGTTTGTGTTGCACCCTTCTTCACTGGCAGGTGCTTGCTCACATGGGAGCAGTACCTTTTTGGAATTTTAGATCCCTTCTCCAAGTGACGCTCCATTGCTCCTTATAATTGGCCTTAGTATCTACCTTGGAGAAATATTTTATTTCAAAACGAAGCCATATGTTTGTCCTCTCCTCCACTCAACCCAAGTAATTTGCAAAGACCATTTATGAAGAGGCTAATCAAGCAGAAAAATCATTGACATGCCGACAACTCATATCGACTAATTGACTATACTATTAACAATTTTATTAACCATAAAATATTATGTAGATTTCTCTTCTTCACAATTTAGCAGCGTAAATTCAAGCTGCAAATAGAACAATCTACTCCTATGGCCCTAAATGCTTGTCGCAAATTTAGGAAAAATATAGGCTAAAATATGTCTAGATTTGTTGAACCTACGACAAGTGTTTAGAGCTAGAGGGAGTAATTAAATATGATAGGAGATAAGCTTACTCAAATGGATCCATGCAGTCCATCGGTGCCCTTGCAGCCATGTGGTTGTTGTGATAGGTTATTTTACTCACCTGTTAGGAGACAACAAATAAAGAGCAAAACCCTGGACATATCAACTACAAAATTACTAATCCATCATACAAGAGATAAGCAATGAATGGAGGTGACAAAGGATCATTTACACAAGGATCACTCACGTCAAAGTAGAAAACGCTTTACAGGTGCTTCATGGAATAATTATAATTATGAAAATGATAGGGTACAATGGGTTATAGATTTACATTGTTGATCCAAGAAACTAATATCTTTTCTTCCATTCTATTGTTGTCACAATGAAGACTTCTGCATATGGTTGTTATTAGTTGGCGTAACCAAAATAGAAGTGACACATGCTTAACACTCACATACCATAAGAAGTAGTCTGAGTGTATAGAACATTTTTTTGCAACAAAGATAAGCAATAGAATATTGCAACTACAAACATCACTATCATTCCATGTTTAGGCCCTTGCTGGCCTCTGCAATGATTAAATTTTCTGAAGACCAGGTATTGGTGTATCAAAAACTATAATCATATAGTAAAACAGAGCAATATAAGTGCATGTGTACTGAAGACCATAAAATGGCATATAAGAAACTATAATCATATTGGAAACAAAGAAATATAAGTGCACGTAATGTTTATATAGTCTAGGGTCCCACTTTCTCCAATGAAATTCATGAGTCGTTTCCATTATTCTGCAGAAAAGATAATGGTAACTGTAAACACTGAAATGTTCATATGCTCATAATGAATAGATGGTTGCACCATGTCGTGCACAACTCACGGGCTTGAACAATGTAAATCTATAACCCAAAAATCCATCCTCCTCATCCAGGATTACAGGAGATCTGCGTATCATTGTATTAAGCTTAGAGACGGACCAAGATGTCCAAGATTACAACGCCGGTTACAAACCAAACCTGCGGAAACCACCAGCGCCGACGTTGCTTAGAAACGCCGGGCTACAACGGGCTACAACCTCTCCGAACTATCCTAATCCTCTAGCAGGCCTACCTCTACTGCCAAGCCATAGCTGCCATTCCGCTGCAATAAGATCTTAACTGGACATGTACTTAATTGGCATTTCTACAACCAAATCCAAGTTCTTTCTTCGAAACTGTGAGCACTCCTAATTCCTTTGAAAATAAAATGATTCTTACCTTTTTGAACTCAGAGTGAACATGAAGTAGTGTTAAAGCATTAACACAGAGAAGCCCGCCACATAATTCTGCAAGACAAACAACAAAACCGATCAGCCTAAGTAAATGAAAATAAAATATTCTAATACAATGACTGCAAAAAATGTGACTGAAAAAACTGTAGCAGAGTAGCAATAGCAATTCTACCTTGGAAAATGCGACATTGAACCGAGCATAGTACGAACAGCCAAGTCACTGTATAAATGGCAGAAAACAGTGAGTTTTACCATGGATGTCTTTTTAAGGACTCGTGAGACCCCAACGCGTAGTTCTTGCACTCAAACTTTGCTTCTCGACCACTGCCCCACGCTGTGCCCAACCAGGATCAGTACTCTCGCAAAAAAAAAAACCAAGATCAGTAGAACACCATTGATCTGCTGCAAAACCCAGCAGGCCAAGCTTTCTCTTCCAGCCCTTCGGTGCCAATACATCGCAGGCATGTCGTAGTCTTCGTCAAGATCTCTCCGTGCTTCGCAATAATATAGCGTATGGCCGACACGACACTCTCAATGTATATCATTTCATTGCGTGAGCTTGATTTGGTATATCAGTTCTAGATAAAACGCGTGTTGTCGTCATCTACGTGCAGCCTAAACAACGGAGGACTTGATTTTCAGCTAGTGCAACAAAAAACAAACGAATCAAAATCCCATTATCAGGTCGCTAATACATCTGAGATCCCAATGTATGTGTTACATATGCCCATGGCCGACCGCCGACGACGAACTACTCGATCGATCGATCAGCCGTTGACGCTTGAATAGAGCCGCCGCATCTCGCCGTTCGAGCAAGTCTTGATGTCGTTGTCTACTTAAGATGTGCTTGAGCGATTTTGTACCTGATAGGGTGACGAGGTCGTCCAGGGTGAGCCCATTGGAGGTGAAGCTGGGCGCGACGCCGTGGGCGGAGAACGAGAGAAGCCGTGCACATGATGTTTTTCTGATGTTTTTACGCAAGAAAAGATATCTCTCCTAATTAATTCGTATTAATTAGCGTGATGGATAATTGATACTACTGCTACCATGATTCACGCTAATAAAGGAAAATACGGATGGATTTTGATACTGCCATGATTCACGCTAACAAAGGAAAAGATCTGGTTTTTTGCTTTGATTGATTGTGTGGAAAAGTGATCGGACAATCACAGACATGAGATTAGATCAGACGGACCAGATGCTCCCAATGACGACCATCAAACGCGTTGAGTGTCAAACGACCAACTCCCATTTAATAGTAAAGATGCCGGCGCCGCTGTCTTCGTTTTTGGTTTCGTAAATCCTACAAAGAAATATTCTCAATTGGATGAAATCAACGCCCAGTCTTATTTTTCCACGGAGCTTCCAAGACCGGAGGAGTGGGGGGCCACGAGGTGGCCACACCACAAGGCGGCGCGGCCAAGGAGGGGCCCGCGCCGCCCTATGGTGTGGGAGCCTCGGGCGCCCCTCGCGTTGCCCTTCCGCCTACTTATACCCTCCGTCGCGAAACCCTATTACTGAGAGCAACGATACGGAAAAAGTTCCGAGACGCCGCCGCCGCCAATCCCATCTCGGGGATTCAGGAGATCGCCTCCAGCCTGCCGGAGAGGGAATCATCACCGGAGGGCTCTACATCACCATGCCCACCTCCGGATTGATGCGTGAGTAATTCATCCTTGGACTATGGGTCCATAGAGCTAGATGGTTGTCTTCTCCTCTTGTGCTATCATGTTTAGATCTTTTGAGCCGCCTAACATGATCAAGATCATCTATTTGTAATGCTACATGTTGTGTTTGGTGTGATCCGATGAATATAGAATACTATGTCAAGTTGATTATCAATCTATCATATATGTGTTGTTTATGTTCTTGCATGCTCTCCGTTGCTAGTAGAGGCTCTGGCCAAGTTGATACTTGTAACTCCAAGAGGGAGTATTTATGCTCGATAGTGGGTTCATGCCTCCATTGAATCTGGGACAGTGACAGAAAGTTCTAAGGTTGTGGATGTGATGTTGCTACTAGGGATAAAACATCAATGCTTTGTCTAAGGATATTTGTGTTGATTACTTTACGCACCATACTTAATGCAATTGTCTGTTGTTTGCAACTTAATACCGGAAGGTGCGGATGCTAACCCGAAGGTGGACTATTTAGGCATAGATGCATGATGGCGGTCTATGTTGTTTGTCGTAATGCCCTGATTAAATCTCATAGTGATCATCATGATATGTATTGAATCTTTATTTGTCAATTGCCCACATGTAATTTGTTCACCCAACATGCTATTTATCTTATTGGAGAGACACCACTAGTGAACTGTGGACCCCGGTCCATTCTTTTACATCTGAAATACAATCTACTGCAATCTTTGTTCTTTGTTGTTCTTCCCAAACAAACATCATTTTCCACACCATACGTTTAATCCTTTGTTTTCAGCAAGCCGGTGAGATTGACAACCTCATCACATGCTAAAGTATTCGATTGTGTTGTGCAGGTTCCACGTTGGCGCCGAAATCCCTGGTGTTGCGCCGCACTACACTCCTTCACCAACAACCTTCATGTGGCCCTTGACTCCTTCTGGTTCGATAAACCTTGGTTTCATATTGAGGGAAACTGGCTTCTATACGCATCACAACTTCCACTTGGGGTTCCCAACGGACGTGTGCTTCACGCGTTATCAAGCTAAATTTCTGGCGCCGTTGCCGGGGAGATCAAGACACGCTGCAAGGGGAGTCTTCCACATCCAATCTCTTTACTTTGTTTTTGTCTTGCTTTACTTTATTTTATTTACTGTCTTGTTTGCTTTATATTAAAAACACAAAAATTAGTTGCTTTACTTTCTGTCTTGTTTAATTGTTCTATATCAAAAACACAAAAAAATTAGTTACTTGCATTTACTTCATTTACCTTTTGTTTATTTCATCATGCTTCCTCCTAAGTTCACTCTGAAAGATATAGCGGTAGGGCAAGGGTCTATCATTGGAAGAGATAATATAGAAGAATTTTTCACTCATGTTAGTATAGTTGAAGATTTTGAAGATAGATCCTTGGTAGAACTTGCTCCTAATTATGAAATAGCTACTGCCTCTTTAATACACATGTTGGAGGCTAGATTTGTTAATCTTAATCCAATAATGCAACATATGTTTCTTACACTCTCTGATATGGAAATGGGAGAAAAGAGGGATTTTGTTTTAGAGGTCCTTCTTAGAGAATTTGGTGATATAGCTAAAGAAGCTAGAAAAGTTTTTATTAAGCATAAGAGGCTTGGCTTTTATACTGATTTTGCAAAAACACTTGAAAAGAAGGACATGGATAGATTAAAGTACACTAATAATGTCAATGGTGAGGGGGAGATTAAAGTACCAATACCTAGTAAACTTCTAGGGATGCATGAAGCTCTAGAAAATAACTATGCTTGGCTTGTTCCTGAAAATTTGTTTGATGAGAATAGTAAGCCTAAGAGCAATGAAAGAGGAGTTACTTACATAGACCAGATACAATGCATTGTTGAGAAAACTCCCAACTCCCGAGGTAATGATGTTGATGCTTCTTCTCTTGATATTACTTGATTTGCACTTTCTGCGCCTAGCTAAAAGGCGTTAAAGAAAAGCACTTCTTGGGAGATAACCCATATTTTTATTTATTTTACTACAGTATTTTTGAGTCTTGGAAGTTGTTACTACTGTAGTAACCTCTCCTTATCATGTTTTTGTGCCAAGTAAAGTCTCTATGGTAAAGTTGATACTAGATTTGGATTACTGCACAGAAACAGAATTGTTGTCTGTCACGAATTTGCGTAGATCTCTCTGTAGAAAATCAAAAAAATCTGCCAATTTACGTGCGTGATCCTCAGATATGTACGCAACTTTCATTAGTTTTGAGTTTTTCCGTCTGAGCAAGTTAAGTGCCTCTAAAAAATTCGTCTTTACGGACTGTTCTGTTTTGACAGATTCTGCCTTTTATTTCGCATTGCCTCTTTTGATATGTTGAATGGATTTCTTTGTTCTATTAACTTTCAGTAGTTTTGTGCAATGTCCAGAAGTGTTAAGAATGATTATGTCACCTCTGAATATATGAATTTTTGATTATGCACTAACCCTCTAATGAGTTTGCTTTAAGTTTGGTGTGGAGGAAGTTTTCAAGGGTCAAGAGAAGAGGATGATACAATATGATCAAGAAGAGTTAAAAGTCTAAGCTTGGGGATGCCCCCGTGGTTCATCCCTGCATATTTTAAGAAGACTCAAGCATCTAATCTTGGGGATGCCCAAGGCATCCCCTTCTTCATCGACAACTTATCGTGTCACTTCTAGTGAAACTATATTTTTATTCCATCACATCTTATGTTCTTTACTTGGAGCGTCTCTTTGCTTTTGTTTTTGCTTTGGTTTGAATAAAGTTGGATCCCACCATCCTTGTATTGGAGATATTACGCTCCGCTTTTTCATTTGAACACTTGTGTTCTTAGTTGTGCTTTAATGTTCATGGCGAAGGCTGAAAATTGCTTCGTTGATTGCTATTTGGTTGGAATCAGAAAATGCTTCATATGGTTTTGAATAACTTGATAGTTGGCAATTGTTTTGAGCTCTCATAGATCATGTTTAAGCTCTTGCATCATGTAGTTTAAATCTATTAGTGGAGAACTACCGTAGAGCTTGTTGAAATTTGGTTTGCATGATTGGTCTCTCTAAGGTTTAGATATTTTCTGGTAAAAGTGTTTGAACAAGGAAGACAGTGTAGAGTCTTATAATGCTTGCAATACGTTCTTGTGTAAGTTTTGTTGTACCTGTTCATACTTGTGTTTGCTTCAAACAACCTTGCTAGCCCAAAGCCTTGTACTGAGAGGAAATGCTTCTCGTGCATCCAAACACCTTGAGCCAAAACCCATGCCATTTGTGTCCACCATATCTACCTACTATGTGGTATTTTTCTGCCATTCCAAAGTAAATTACTTGAGTGCTACCTTTAAAATTTCATTCCTTTGTCTTTGCAATATATAGCTCATGGGAAAATAGCTTAAAAACTATTGTGGTGATGAATATGTAGCTATGTGTTCTAGTTCTTATAAGTTGCTTGTTGAGCGGTAACCATGTTTCTGGGGACGCCATCAACTTTTTACACCTTTGTTGAATATCATGTGAGTTGCTATGTGTAACAACCCAACTTTTTGTGCATTGGTTTAATCTTTGAAGTGCAAAATTTTGGGCCAACAAAAACTTTTTCTGTTTCTCAAAATTGCATGCATGTAGTTCATCATGCTCTTGCATTGTAGAATTTGTGTGTTGTTTGCTTGTGAATGTTTGTTTTGTGTGTGGATCCTTAAAACCCTAACCTCCCTATTAATCTTGTGAATCTCTTTTCTTTTAGTAAGCAATTAAAATTTTCCAAAAACCCTTGAGCTTGTGATCATGCTCACATGTGATCTTCTTAGATCAAGTCCTTCTCAAACTTCCCTCTTCCATATTTTCTGTTTCTTTCCTCAATTTTCAAATCTGAAACCTTTCCAAGGAAGAGGACCATTAACTCATCACCTTGTGTACCTTGAGTTGGCTTGGATCATCTCTATGTGGCCACTTCAGTATTTTCGAAATTTGAAATAAATGAGAAGGGTCATGCCGGCCATGATCCTTCCCTCTCCCTTGATCATTTCCTTCACACCTCCTCCACACCATCACACCCCCTTGTGCATGTGATCATGCATGCTCGCATATGGTCTTCCCAGATCATATTCCTTGCAAAAATTCCCTCCCCATATCTATCTCTTTTCTTCTCATTTTTCATCTCTGAAAATTCTCCAAATTAGTGCATCACTTGGCTCATCATATTTATGCTCTGAAATTGTTTTGAATCGCATCCTTGTGGCTTGTTCCAATTTCCACAAATGGAAAAAATGGAGGATGGTCATGCCGACCATGATCTTTCCCTCTCTCTTTCTCTTCCCTTGATCACCACCTCGGGAACCCACACAAAATCATGGAGATCTCTCTCCCTCCTCCCTTTTTGGCAGCACCTGGGTGTCCTGCACGACTCCCAGCAACCTCTCTCCCTCTCTGACCCCGCGTGCACGCCCTCCCTTCGCCCTTCCTCTCCTTACCCGCGTGGCAACCCCCAATGTCCGGCAGGCACGTCTGCCCCGACACGGCCCCGTCACCCACTCCACCACCCCTCTCCGGTGCCTCTAGTTTTGTCATCTGGACGCGCGCGACGCCACAGCGCCTCGGAGACATGCTCGCAGCCCCCGCCCTTGACCCACTTTCGCTGCACGCCGACGCCCCGTTGCCATGTCATTTCGTCGAGCGCCTGGCAGGCCGCCCGCCCCGTCGCATCCCTCCTCTCTGCCTCGCTGTCCGACGCGCGCAACCCTCCAAAGCCGTGGCACCACCTCTCAGAGCTGCAGCGACGCCGCCCAGCTCGACCAACCATCACTGCCGCCCTTCTTCTCCGTCGGTGCACGAACCGGGTGCACGGTGCACCGTCCAGTTTCCTTTAAATCGGGCACGACCCCTCCTTTCTCAGCTTCCCCTCGCCACAACCTCCACAGAACCCCACCCTCTCACCTCCTTGAGCAGAGAGGAGCTCTGCTCCTCCCTGCTGCCGAGTTCGCCGCGCCACCCGTAACCTTGCGGTGAAGGTTGCGTCACCGCAGGACCCCTGCGCTGCTCCCTCTCTTCCCTCCTCGACGCACCTCCTCCTGCTGCATCTGACCCGCCATTTTTCTCGCCGTAGGTCGCCCAGGATCCGCCGTTCACCGTTCGTTGCCGTCGCCGTCAACTCCGCCCGCAACATCGTCAGGAGCCGCCGCTGCCAGAGACGACGCTGCCGCCGCATCGCCCGACGTCCCTCGCCTGCCTCGACCCGCCAAACCTGCGCCGAGCCTTCCCCGAGCACGCACGGTGAGCACCGCCCGTCTCCAGTAGCTAGGGTTTGATCGCTAGAGCGCGCCGCGGCGAGAGCTGCACGAAGGCATGTGCACCGTCGGATCTTGATCCGACGCATGCATGCAGGATGGCGTGGGCTCCGCGCGCCAGCGTGGCCGCCAGCTCCTCCCCCCGTTCAAATCCCCTCTCCCGAGCTGCGCCGCTGCTCCTGGGCCAAATTTGGCCGAGCCCAGCGAGCCCCGGCCCATTTCCCTTTATCCCTTTTCTCTCTTTTAACCAGCCAGTAAATACCTGCTAAGGTTTTAAATCGCTAAAAATCCATCGTTTGACCAAATTAGTTGATTCAAGTTCCTGGATGCTCCCTAATGTTTTCTCTACCACTAGGCGTTGCATGCACATGATTTAGTGTTACAGAAGTGTGCCAGCAAATTAAACCCTAAAAAGTTGCAGATTCGGCATTTTAATTCGTGTGATGTTTGTACTAGCTCTTTTCGAATGAGGTCAAATTGTTAGTGCTGTGCATGTTAATACCTATCTTTTGGCAATGGTCCCTCTTGCAAAAGCCTCCTAGTTTTTGTTTGCTAATTAAATTAAAATCTGACCAGAGAGCTCTTCTCTGATTTTTAATTCAAAAACTACACATGTCCTGGAAGCAAATCCAAATGCTACCAGTAGATATAGTGATAGGGTACTTCTTTACCAGAGGAAATGATTTTTAGGTTTATATATTAGGCCTGGTGGATTTATATCCGAAACAGGACACCTTATCAGTATTTTATTTTTTTAAATTCTTTTACAAATCAGAAAAATACAAATCCAGTGGGGTTAGTTCACAATTGCTCCTAGCTTTCCAGAGGTGTGCTTGGGTTTTGTTGGAAATGCTCTGGTTAGTGCTGGTATAAGTTTTGGAGTGCTCTGGACTCTGTCTTAATTAAATTGCCTAGGTCAGTAGAGATTTTATTTGTATATGATTCTTGTGCAGGTGTGTTATGCATGTCATTATCTTTCTGTAGATATGCTGCATGCATTTTTGTGACTTCCAGAAAGATTTAGGTCATTTAAATGGTTCATAAGTCAATTCTGGAATTGCAAAAATCTTATCTTTTGTTTTAAAAATCATAAATGGGTGAAACCACTTTCAGTAGTTTGCATTTGTGAACCTCTACATACTGTGATTTTATCAAATTTTTGTGTGCATTATTCTGGAAATGGTTTGTTGATTGGTATGGCATGTTTCTTTTATTTTTGCGACGATAGATTCGAACGCCGCCGGAGACGAAGGAGGAGGTGACTTTGGGGGATTTGAAGAGGACGACCAGGGACACTTTGCTGAGCAAGGCAAGCCACCTCTTGATGCATCTCTGATCCTATATATCTTATTCTTGCATTATTACAATTTTTATAAAAGTGCATGTCTTCTATTTATTTGCCGGTGGTTAGTGCCACCCGGAGTTTTATTATTCCACCCTTAGGGTGCAGCCCTCGTCGGTACCTACTGAACACATATCTATTTGCGATATGGTGCTTATCACCATGTCATCCTTGTCGCCCTTTTTAGAAGAAGGACTGGACTATAGGTTGGGAGCCCTGGAAAAATGATTATAAAAAAATGTTTTTCTGAAATGAAGTTTTCGAAAACCTTGGAATGGGGTAGCCGGTAGCCCTGCCCAAGTGTGGGTTTTTGGGAAAAGAAAAACTATTTATGGAAGGAAGTTTGCTGGAGGCAAGTGGAGAAAATAAAATGTTTTCGAAAACTTTAGCGCCTAAGTACTCACCCGGACTGAAAAACAGTGCAACCACATTACCCCAAAGTGGGCACGGGGCGTAGCGTAGTAGTTTGTCTCGCCTTAGTTTGGGTCCTGCAAGTGTAGTGGCAGTCCGACCATGGACGCTTCGACCGGGGTTCTTCCCATGAGAAGGGACGCAACCCATTTGCCTTTTCAGGTACACGGGGTACAACTTATGAGCTCCCATTGAAAGATGCCTAACTAGTTGAGTGGCATTCCGGAGGGTCGGGTGTCGGGGACTTTGCAACTCCTGGGTAAACGGCATCCCAGACTCTGGTGTTGGGAGGTACAACTCATTCGGCATGTCTTAGGCTAAGGCGAGCAGGCGAAAAACTACGATCGGGTACTTGTCGTGGCATATGTTGTTATGCAGGGATGATGCCCATACGATAAGTATCCGGATCTTGTGGGGAAAGTGTACAACCTCTGCAGAGTGAAAACTATTCGAATAGCCGTGTCCGCGGTTATGGACGGTCGGAAAGGCTGTTGCTTAGCCTGAAGAGTTTGGTGTTACAAAAGCGTTTTCTCAACTATTGCTTTGGGAAAGTGATGCCAGTGGGACTGGTAGAAAGTGTACCTGAGAGGTATGGTGGAAATGTGGGAAGGATTTGACGGCCAATTGAGATGGCCGGAAAGGAAATTGGGTCACCCGTACCTATTAGTCCGCAAACCAAAGTGGTTTACGAAAAGGTTTTTAACAAAAATGTAGAGATGTCATTACTCTCGAGAGGAACCACCTCTCGCTCCTTGTCGCCTTAGTTTAGTGCCTGTTCCTTGCTACTGCCATATTGCATATCCTTTATTTCTCTCTAAGGTGGTTTGCGAGTACATTCAAAAGTACTCACTGGCATTGTTGTCCTGGCTATTTACTTGGCCAGACTTTGAGGAGTAGAAGAGGAGTACGACGCCGAAGACGCGAACTAGGACGCTCTCCCAGTCAGCCGCCTGTAGGGTAAAGGCCTGACTTGGGTTCCACCGCTTTTGGAGTCAAGTTGTTTCCGCTACTGTTTGGTGAACTACGGCCTTGATGGCCTATGATGTAAGACTTCGTAATACATAAATTCGGTACTGTAATGGATGATGTAATCTGGTATCAGTTCGGTTATGTATTCACGATGGAATGATCTTGGGATCGTGAAATTGTATGCATAAACAGGAGTTCTCGACTGGTAAGTCCGGGGCCCCACACTATGCATGTTCGTCTTGTCTGAAGTAAGGGTGATTTATCATGATCAAATGGTTTGAGTATGCATATGTTAGAGAAGAACATTGGGCCGCTAACCAAAGCCATGTATCATGGTGGAAGTTTTCAGTTTGGACATTCATCCTCAATCTCTTATGAGAATATTATTTGTTGTTGAATGCTTATGCATTAAAGAGGAGTCCATTATCTGTTTTCTATGTTGTCCCGGTATGGATGTCCTAAGTTAAGATTATTCAAAAACGAGAAATCAAATGCGATTTATCTCCTTGGACCTTTGTACAGGCGGCATAGAGGTACCCCTTTGAGACACTTGGTTGAAACATATGTTATGCAATGATAATCCATGTAAATCCAAGCTAATTAGGACAAGGTGCGGGCACTATTGGTATTCTATGCATGAGGCTTGCAACTTGTAGGAAGTATTATGCATAACACATATGAATTATTACTACCATTGACAAAATTGTTTCTATGTTTTCAAAATAAAAGCTCTAGCACAAAAATAGTAATCCATGCTTCCCTCTGCGAAGGGCCATTCTTTTACTTTATGTTTAGTCAGTTTACCTACTTCTTTCTATCTTAGAAGCAAATACTTGTGTTAACTGTGTGCATTGATTCTTACATGATTACTTATTGCACTTGTTATATTACTCTATATTGACAAATATCCATGAGATATACATGTTACAAGTTGAAAGCAATTGCTGAAACTTAATCATCCTTTGTGTTGCTTCAATGCCTTCTACTTTGAATCTATTGCTTATGAGTTAGCTCTTATGCAAGTCTTGTTGATACTTGTCTTGAAAGTACTATTCATGAAAAGTTTTGCTATATGATTCAGTTGTTTAGTCATTATCTCTTTGTTAGCAATCTATTGCTTTGAATCACTCCATTCACTTCATATGCTTTACAATAATGTTGATCAAGATTATGTTGGTAGCATGTCACTTCAGAAATTATTGTTTTTATCGTTTACCTACTCGAGGGCGAGTAGGAACTAAGCTTGGGGATGCTTGATACGTCTCAAACGTATCTATAATTTCTTATGTTCCATGCTAATTTTATGACAATACTCACATGTTTTATACATACTTTACATCATTATTATGCATTTTCCGGCACTAACCTATTAACAAGATGCCGAAGCGCCGGTTGCTGTTTTCTGCTGTTTTTGGTTTCAGAAATCCTACAAAGGAAATATTCTTGGAATTGGACGAAATCAACGCCTGGGTCTTATTTTTCCACGGAGCTTCCGAAGACCGGAGGAGATATGAAGTGGGGCCACGGCCACACCACAAGGCGGCGCGGCCAAGGAGGGGCCCGCGCCGCCTATGGTGTGGGCCCCCGGGCGCCCTTGCCCTTCCGCCTACTTATACCCTCCATCGCGAAACCCTATTACCGAGAGCCACGATACGGAAAAGTTCCAGAGACGCCGCCGCCGCCAATCCCATCTCGGGGATTCAGGAGATCGCCTCCACCCTGCCGGAGAGGGAATCATCACCGGAGGGCTCTACATCACCATGCTGATGTCTACTCACGCTTCTTTTCCTGTAGACGGTTGGGCCTCCAAGAGCGAGGTTTGTAGAACGGCAAGTTTTCCCTTAAGTGGATCACCCAAGGTTTATCGAACTCAGGAGGAAGAGGTCAAAGATATCCCTCTCAAGCAACCCCGCAATCACGATACAAGAAGTCTCTTGTGTCCCCAACACACCTAATACACTTGCCAGATGTATAGGTGCACTAGTTCGGTGAAGAGATAGTGAAATACAAGTAGTATGGATGTATATGAGTGGTAATAGCAATCTGAATAAAATATGGCAGCGAGTAAACATGCAACAGAACAGTAAGTAAGCGGTGATTCGATGTTCGGAAACAAGGCCTAGGGATCATACTTTCACTAGTGGCCACTCTCAACATTGATCGCATAATAAATAATAACTTCTCTCATTTGTGCTACATACACTCTTTTGTTGGATGACAAACACCATTCGTTGCGTAGGGCTACAAGAGCTCCCTCAAGCCGGAGTTAACAAGCGCCACAACATTCAGCATTCATATTTAAGTAACCTTAGAGAATAATAGATCTTTGCAAAATAAACCGAGTACTAACATAGCATACACACTGTCACCATTACACTATGAAGGGGGGATAGATCACATCAATACTATCATAGCGATAATTAACTCCATAACCTACAAGAGATTATGATCATAATCTACGACAAGAACCACACGATGCACACACTGTCACCATTACACCATGCAGGAGGAATAGACTACTTTAATAACATCACATGAGTAGCACATAGACTAGTAGCGATACAAAGCTCATCATATGGATCTCAATCATGCAAAGCAATTCACGAGATCATTGTATTGGAGTACAGAGAGAGATTAACCACATAGCTACCGGTACAGCCCTTAGCCTCGAGGGAGAACTACTCCTCCTCATCATGGAGACAACGATGGCGGTGAAGATGGCGGTGGTGTCGATGGAGAATCCTTCCGGGGCACTTCACCGTCGCGGCGGCGTGCGAACAGACCCTGTCCCCCGATCTTGGCGCGATGGCGGCGGCTCGGGATGGTTTCTCGTACCGTGGCTTTTTCGTATCGAAGATTTAGGTCGAGGGGCCTCTTATAGGCGAAGAGGCGGAGTCGGAAGGGCTACGGGGGCCCACACAGGCCGCGCCCTCGGCCGCGCCGCCTTATTGTGTGGGGCCCCGTGGCCCCCTCCGGTTCCTCTCGTGTTCTGAAGCTTCGTGGAATTCTAAGATGTCACGTTGATTTCGTCCAATTCGAGAATATTTCCTTACTAGGATTTCTGAAACCAAAACAGCAGAAAACAGAACTTCGCATCTCGTCAATAGGTTAGTTCCGGAAAATGCATCAAAACGATATAAAGTGTGAACAAAACATGTAGGTATTGTCATAAAACAAGCATGGAACATCAGAAATATAGATACGTTTGAGACGTATCAGCATCCCCACCTCCGGATTGATGTGTGAGTAGTTCATCCTTGGACTATGGGTCCATAGCAGTAGCTAGATGGTTGTTTTCTCCTCTTGTGCTATCATGTTTAGATCTTGTGAGCTGCCTAACATGATCAGGATCATCTATTTGTAATGCTACATGTTGTGTTTGGTGGGATCCGATGAATATAGAATACTATGTCAAGTTGATTATCAATCTATCATATATGTGTTGTTTATGTTCTTGCATGCTCTCCGTTGCTAGTAGAGGCTCTGGCCAAGTTGATACTTGTAACTCCAAGAGGGAGTATTTATGCTCGATAGTGGGTTCATGCCTCCATTGAATCTAGGACAGTGACAGAAAGTTCTAAGGTTGTGGATGTGCTGTTGCTACTAGATAAAACATCAATGCTTTGTCTAAGGATATTTGTGTTGATTACATTACGCACCATACTTAATGCAATTGTCTGTTGTTTGCAACTTAATACTGGAAGGGGTGCGGATGCTAACCTGAAGGTGGACTATTTAGGCATAGATGCATGCTGGATGGCGGTCTATGTTCTTTGTCGTAATGCCCCGATTAAATCTCATAGTGATCATCATGATATGTATTGAATCTTTATTTGTCAATTGCCCACCTGTTCACCCAACATGCTATTTATCTTATTGGAGAGACACCACTAGTGAACCGTGGACCCCGGTCCATTCTTTTACATCTGAAATACAATCTACTGCAATCTTTGTTCTTTGTTGTTCTTCGCAAACAAACATCATTTTCCACACCATACGTTTAATCTTTGTTTTCAGCAAGTCGGTGAGATTGACAACCTCACTGTTACGTTGGGGCAAAGTATTTTGATTGTGTTGTGCAGGTTCCACGTTGGCGCTAAATCCCTGGTGTTGCGCCGCACTACACTCCTTCACCAACAACCTTCACGTGGCCCTTGACTCCTACGGGTTCGATAAACCTTGGTTTCATACTGAGGGAAACTTGCTTCTATACGCATCACACCTTCCACTTGGGGTTCCCAACGGACGTGTGCTTCACCATTGCGAGCACGTATGACTATATATGGAAAACATGCTACATGATTAATAAACTGGATGTTCTGTCTTAATGCTATAATAATTATGTCAATTGCCCAACTGTAATTTGTTCACCCAACACTTGTTATTGGAGAGTAACCACTAGTGTAGATAGCTGGAACCCCGGTCCATCTTTCATCATCAAATACTCACTCGGTCCTATATGCCATTAGAAGTAGTATCAACTATTTTATGGTGCCATTGCCTCTATGTTACTGCTACCGCGTTGTATCACATTATTGCTCATATTGCCGCTCGCTTTCACATCACCACTTAGTGCTTTTGCAGGTGCAGCTGAATTGAAAACTCAGTTGTTAAGGCTTATAAGTATTCTTTGTCTCCCCTTGTGTCGAATCAATAAATTTGGGTTTTACTTACCTCGAAGACTGTTGCGATCCCCTATACTTGTGGGTCATCAAGACTATTTTCTGCCGTTGCCAGGGAGCATAGCTCTACTCATAAGTTCACCTGGGGAGTACACTCTCCTCTCTCTCGTTTTATTTTATTTTGTTTTGCTTAGTTTACTTTTGTCTAGTTTATTTGTGCTTAGTTTATTTCTGTCTACTATTATTTTGCTTAGTTTACTTTTGTCTAGTTTGTTTTTGTCTTGTTTTATTTTTCTTATATACCCGAAAATCCATAAAAATTTGAAAAACCGAAAAATTAAAAACTGTTGTTATGGAAGAACCCACAACCTGTATGGAGCTTATAGAATTATATATGAATTATAGAGAATCAAGAAAGGGTAAAGTCATGAGTGCCGTGTTAGAAAAATTGAATACAATTGCTAAAATCTTGCTTAAACGCCATGATATAAACTGTTGCTCTAAACAGGATACTAAACATCTTAAATTCCAATGTGGCTTTAGTGAAGAAGTTTTAATTGTGAACTATCATTGGAATAACTATATTCATCTTGGGTTCGAAGAAGTAGAACAATTTGTTTTATTTATGGGAGCTTCTGAAATAGAATCCTTCATGTCTAAAAATTATGAAACTGTGTTGTTTGTAAGGACCTTAAAGATTATGTCTCTTCTATCCTTGATTATTGCATAGAACATTACAGCAATAATCCTTATATCATTGATTATAAAGAGAGACTCATTCATGCACAAGAATGCACTCACAATTTGCAGGAACCTGTGGAGAAGAAATTGTTGAACTTGAAAGCTCATTGGATGAAAAATAGGAGGAGAGTGATGAACAAAAGGAGGAAGAATGGATTAGCTACCCATGCCAACCTTCTAATGAGAGTAACTCTTTATCTCTTACACTATTTGATTGTCCTCCATGCTTACCAATGGAGGATGAATGTTATGTTCCTGTGGATTCTCTTGAAATATTCCCTATGAGTAAAACTTGTGAGAATAATTATGCTACTGTTATCTATGATAATCCATGCTATTTTGATAAATCTTATGATAATGCTTTGTTTGTGCCTGATATCGAAATGCATGGTACTAAAGAGTTTTGCTTAGCAAATGTTTATGATAAAGCTCTAGATGATGGTCCTATGTTACTTGATAATATTAATTGTACTACTAATGAAAATGGGATTGGAGAGGTCTTGACTTTATCTAGGAGTCCCATATCTCTTGAGAATGATCAATCATCTTGTTATATTATTGATAAAAGTGGGTTTGAAAGTTTTAATCCCATTATTTTTGAGCTTGATAAAAATTATGTGTTTGTGGATCATGAAAAACATGCTTTATGTGATAGTTATATTGTTGAGTTTATTCATGAAGCTACTGAAAATTATTATGGGAGAGGAAAATATGGTTGTAGAAATTTTCATGGTACTAAAACACCTCTCTATATGCTGAAACTTTTGAAGTTACTCTTGTTTTATCTTACTATGCTTGTCATTTTGTTATTTTTAAATTTATTTGTGTACAAGATTCCTATGCATAAGAAGTGGGTTAGGCTTAAATGTGTTTTGAATTTGCTTCTTGATGCTCATTTTGCTTCATTTTCTATTTTCATGTGAGCATCATTAAAATCTTCTGCGCCTAGCTGAAAGACGTTAAAGAAAGCGCTTATGGAGACAACCCATTATTTTATTTCTGCAATTTTTCTTTTATTTTTGAGTCAAGGTGTTGTTTACTTCTGTAGAAATGCATTTGTATCTTTATTTTATCGCATTGTTGTGCCAAGTAAAGTCTCTAATGGAAAGTTGATACTAGATTTGGATTTCTGCGCAGAAACAGATTTTTAGCTGTCACGAATTTGAGATTTTCTCTCTGTAGAAAAATCTAAAACTTTTGAAAAAATTGATGAGTAATCCTCAGATATGTACGCAACTTTCATTAGTTTTGAGTTTTCTGATTTGAGCAACAGAAGTACCTCGAAAAAATTCATGTTTACTGGCTGTTCTGTTTTGACAGATTCTGTCTCTGTTTTTGCATTGTCTCTTGTGGACTTTAAGTAAGGCTTTAGACGTCGAGAGCTGTAGCTAATGTTTTATTGAGTTCTTGCAATGTGTCACTTCAACTAAAGTGGATTAAAGTTTTTGAGTACTAACCCCTCTAATGAAGTTTATGAGAAGTTTGATGTGCGAAGTTTTCAAGGGTCAAGAAAGAAGTGATATAATGAGATCAAGAAGAGTGAAGAGCCTAAGCTTAGGGATGCCCCTTGGTCACCCAAGCATATTTCAAGAAGACTCAAGCGTTTAAGCTTGGGGATGCCCAAGGCATCCCCTTCTTCATCAACAACTTATCAGGTCATCTCTAGTGAAACCATTTTAATTCTTCCACATCATATGTGCTTTACTTGCCGCCTGTGCTTTTATTTTTGTTTGTGTTTGAATAAATTCGGATCCTAGCAATCCTTGTGTGGGAGAGAGACACGCTCCACTTTTTCATTTGAACACTTGTGTTCTTCATTTTACTTTCATGTTCATGGCGAAAGCAGAAAGCCTCAGCATTGATTGTTATTTGGTTGGAATTAAAATGCTTCATGTGGTAGTTGGTATATTGTCTTGAATAATTTGATACTTGGCAATTGTTTTGAGCTCAAGTAGATCATGTTTAAGCTCTTGCATCATGTAGTTTAAACCTATTAGTGGAGAACTACCGAGAGCTTGTTGAAATTTGGTTTGCATGATTGGTCTCTCTAAGGTCTAGATATTTTCTGGTAAAAGTGTTTGAGCAACAAGGAAGACAATGTAGAGTCTTATAATGCTTGCAATATGTTCTTGTGTAAGTTTTGCTGTACCGGTTTATACTTGTGTTTGCTTCAAACAACCTTGCTAGCCAAAGCCTTGTACCGAGAGGGAATGCTTCTCGTGCATCCAAAACCTTGAGCCAAACCTATGCCATTTGTGTCCACCATAACTATCTACTATGTGGTATTTTTTCCATTCCAAGTAAATACTTCATGTGCTACCTTTAAACAATTCAAAACTTTATTACTCCTTGTTTGTGTCAATGTTTTATAGCTCATGAGGAAATATGTGGTGTTTTATCTTTCAATCTTGTTGCGATTTCACCAATGGACTAGTGGCATATACATCCGCTTATCCAATAATTTTGCAAAAAGAGTCGGCAACGGGGTGCCCAGCCCAATTAATTTATTTTCATTAATAATTCTCCTTCACATGTTTTGCCCTGATTTATCGAAGCAACTTAATTTTGCAATAGACACTCCTCCATGGTATGTGAAATGTTGGAAGGCACCCGAGGATTCGGTTAGCCATGGCTTGTGAAAGCAAAGGATGGGAGGAGTGTCATCTATAAATAAAACTAAAATACATGTGTAAACAAAAGAGAAGAGGGTGATCTACCTTGCTGGTAGATAACGTCCTTCATGGGAGCCGCTCTTTGAAAGTCTGTTTGACAAGGGGGTTAGAGTGCCCACTATCATTCGTTGACAACAACAAACATCTCTCAAAACTTTATTTTTATGCTCACTATATGATTTCAAAACTTAAAAGCTCTAGCACATGATTTAATCCCTGCTTCCCTCTGCGAAGGGCCTTTCTTTTACTTTACGTTGAGTCAGTTTACCTACTTCTTTCTATCTTAGAAGCAAACACTTGTGTCAACTGTGTGCATTGATTCTTACATGCTTACTTATTGCACTTATTATATTATTTTGTGTTGACAATTATCCATGAGATATACATGTTAAAAGTTGAAAGCAATTGCTGAAACTTGAATCTTCCTTTGTGTTACTTCAAAACCTTTTATTAAGAATCTATTGCTTTATGAGTTAACTCTTATGCAAGACTTTTTGATGCTTGTCTTGAAAGTACTATTCATGAAAAGTTTTTCTATATGATTCAGTTGTTTAGTCATTATCTTTTTGTTAGCAAACTATAGACCATTGCTTGGAGTCACTTCATTCATCTCATATGCTTTACAATAGTAGTGATCAAGATTATGTTGGTAGCATGTCACTTCAGAAATTATTTTGTTATCGTTTACCTACTCGAGGGCGAGTAGGAACTAAGCTTGGGGATGCTTGATATGTCTCCAACGTATCTATAATTTCTTATGTTCCATGCTAGTTTTATGACAATACCTACATGTTTTGTTCACACTTTATAATGTTTCTATGCATTTTCCGGGACTAACTATTAACAAGATGCTGAAGTGCTGGCCTGTTTTGTTTTTTTCTAGAAAAGCTGTTCGGGCAATATTCTCGGAATTCGACGAAACAAAAGCCAAACCTCCTATTTTTCCGAGGGACACACGGAGCCAGAAGGGCAAGCCAGGGGGAGGCCCACGGCCTCCAGACCATAGGCCGGCGCGGCCAAGAGGGGGGCGGCGCCGCCATATGGGGTGGGCCCCTTGGGCACCCCCTCGCGCCGCCCTTTCTCCTATATATTCCTTCCGTCGCGAAAACCCTACAGATATCGATCATACTCCAGAAAGACTCCCGGAGCGCCGCGCCATCGCGAAACCTAGTTTCGGGGTCGAAGTTCTGTTCGCACCCGGGACGGGATCGACCCCCGAGCCTTCTCCATCGACGCCGCCGCCTCCATCATGCTCCGTGAGTAGTTCCCCCATGGACTACGGGTTCTAGCGTAGCTAGTTGGTACTCTCTCTCCCATGTACTTCAATACAATGATCTCATGAGCTGCCTTACATGATTGAGATCCATCCGATGTAATCGGTGTTGTGTTTGTTGGGATCCGATGAATTGTTACATTATGATCAGTCTATCTATAAAGTTTGTGAAGTTATTGTTGCTGCAATCTTGTTGTGTTTAATGCTTGTCACTAGTGCACGAGTGGCATGATCTTAGATTTAAGCTCTATAATTATTGCTTAGATTGTATCTACAAGTTGTTTGCACATGTCTATGTCCGGAACCCGAGGCCCCGAGTGACAACAACTGGGATAACTGGAGGGGATGGCTTAGATATGAGGATCACATGTTTTCACCAAGTGTTAATGCTTTGCTCCGGTGCTCTATTAAAAGGAGTACCTTAATTACCGTAGATTCCCTTGAGGCCCGGCCACCGGCTGGTAGGATAAAAAGATTTTATGCAAGTTTCTCATTGCGAGCACGTATGACTATATATGGAAAACATGCCTACATGATTAATAAACTGGATGTTCTGTCTTAATGCTATAATAATCATGTCAATTGCCCAACTGTAATTTGTTCACCCAACACTTGTTATTGGAGAGTTACCAGTAGTGTAGATAGCTGGGAACCCCGGTCCATCTTTCATCATCAAATACTCACTCGGTCCTATATGCCATTAGAAGTAGTATCAACTATTTTCGGTGCCATTGCCTCTGTGTTACAATTACTGCTCTGTTATTATTACTATTGCTCTCATATTATGCTGCTTTCACATCACCCCCGTTACTAGTGCTTTTCAGTGCACTGAATTGACTACTCAGTTGTTAAGGCTTATAAGTATTCTTTGTCTCCCCTTGTGTCGAATCAATAAATTTGGGTTTTACTTCCCTCGAAGACTGTTGCGATCCCCTATACTTGTGGGTCATCAGCCTCCTCTTCATTGTCACAGTCTAGCAAGAGTGTCGAAAGAAAGTGAGTACAGAGGTACTCAACAAGTTCAAAAGAGAAAAGATGTTTGACGCACTAGCTACGACCATTGATCAGAAAATCTCAGGTCAATGCATGTTTCGCAAACATTTCTTCAAAAGGTTTATTTTATTTTGAAAACTATGCCCGCCAGTCTTCATAGGTTGACCAGAACTTCACGGCGTTCCTTTCCTTCCGCGTTCGTAGTTCCCTTCCCGGAACTAGGAATGACAAGCCACAATTTGATACACTCTGCAGAGGTGTGTTACTTTTCCCATAAGAGAAATTATCCTTGTTGCCAACTGGGCGTACTTTCCCGTCCACACTTCCTGGGTGTGAGGCCCAGCATAAGAACCAAGCCAATCACTGCCTTCTCCGCGACCCCGCAGACCCACCCTTTTGTAAGTCTGTCATGTCCTTTATCTATAGGTAGACTGACCTAGGCATTCGTTCTCACCTATACCATTAAGGTAGATTGTTCCGAATAATTCTTATGCCTTATCCTATACACTATAGATAGACTAACCCGGACAACCCTTACAATCCATCATAGACCTTTAATAAGTCTGCCCTCTCCTATACCTATTGGTAGACTGTTTAGGACCACTGTCCTCACCTTTACCAATAGATAGACTGATACAGGCAACCCTTCTCACTAGTCCGTTGATATGCGAGGGGAAAAAGATACATCTGACTTCCCCAGAGCAATTATAGATCTCATGGTTAACGCGAAACGTACGACGCTAGAATCACTAGACGACATTGGTGATTAGTCCAAGATGAGTAGAACCCTTGCAATGGAACCTCCACAATCAACACATACCATGGTTCCATTGCCAACCACATAGTCATATTCATAATTGGAAAAGTAACATTTTATTTTCAATGCAGGAGTGATAAGTATATTGATTTGCGAGTAAATTGATAGAAAATAATCAATATGGCATGAACAAGAGTGAACTTGCCTGGTGACTATGAGATAATGCAGTTCGATGGGTTGGATGGAACCTGGATCTCAGGTTCTGAAAAGAAGCATCATTGTCCGATAAGGCCAATGTTATAAAATCCAAATGATGCATGAATGGGTGCATTATTTTATGTTGAATCCCTTTCCCCGGAGTACTTATTAAATTTGGATGGTTTGGGTTTAACTGGAAAATTTATGCCTTATGTCGTAATTTATAATCCTTTTATATTATATTCTTGTAAAAGAAAAGGTTTAGGATTAATAGAATTTTCCTTTGGAAAATAACTACCATAAATGAAAAGGTTTAGAATAATAGAATATTTCTCTTTTTGGAAATATTGACTTTGGAAAATATTAAAGTTATTTGGAATTTTCCTTGATTTTATATATCCAAGGAAAATTGCAAATTTGAATTTTCACTTTAAAATCCACATCAAAATTCTTAAATTTTCATTTTCATTTTTTGTTGCATTTCCTATTTTATTTTGGTTAAGGAATATTTTCTGTGAGTTATTCATATTTTTCTTGAATTTTTGCAGTTTTTTTGGATTTATTTGCAATTTTTATAGTGTAGGTTTTAAATTCAAATTTGAATTGAATTAAAACCTAAGTCAAATGACCAAAATAACCCCTAGGTCCCACTTGTCAGCCCACTAGGTCGAACCGGACCAGCTCGGCCCGAAACGACCGCGTGGGCCCACTCACTCGCTCTCTCACTCGTGACTCAACCGTAACTCTAACGCTCTAGCGATCTCGTGGTGGTGACGCCGCCACCACCATCGCCGCCACGCTCCGGCTCACTCCAGCCACCCCCGGCCACGCCACCAGTCGCGTTTGAACCCCCGCGCAATGATCTATCGATCCATCCACGTGGATTCGACGGTTACTTCCTCCTTCTCCAGATCGCCACCATGCTGGATCTGGAGACGAATCGCCTCCGGCGATTTGATGCCTCCGGCGAGCTGCGGTTGCCATCGTCGATGCTCACGTGATCCTGGGACTGTCCTGGCGCGGGTGATGTTGTGGTATCGCATGTGCGGTCGTTCCCAGGGTGTTGTGCTGGTGGTTGAGTTCGTCGGTGTAATGCCGGCGTCCACCCTGGACTTGTAGGTGCTGCGGCTGCGCGGGCACCGCCTCGCAATGTTGTATCCTCTGCTTCCAGGCGCAGGTATGTCCTCCATGTCCTTCTCCATCTCTTCTTTTTTTCTATGCGCCTCCATGTCTCTGCTGCTCTTCTTCTTCTCTCCTTGCTTCATGATGATCCTAAGATCATGCAAGAACATTGCTACTGATGCCCATTGCATCCAATCCCTCCTCTCTGCAAGCCCTTGCCAGCCAAACCATTACTGGTCACTGGCCAATTGTAAGCTGTTGTTGTGTTGTTCATTGCCATGGCAGTTCTGCTCCATTGCTACTGCTATGCTATGCTAGCTTGATGTTATGCCTATGCTTACTGGTGCCATACTTATGCATGTCTAGGTCTGCTGCTATTCAATTGCTTGTTGGTAATGCTTGCTGTTAGTGTTGGCAATTATCCTGACACTTGTGATGCTTGTGGTGCTCTCATGTGTCTTGCACATGATCCAATTGATCCATTTGATCAATAGATGCTATTGGCTAGGCTCTATGTCTTGTTTGGCTGTTGCTCTAGCCATTGGCTAAGCTTTCCAGTCTTTGCTGGTTGCCATCTGGTTAACCTGTGATGCCTATTGATGGTTGTCTATCTCTCTGAATGACTTGTGATGCTACTGGTGCTTTACCAGTGGCTTAAGTGCATGTTAGTGGATAATTAAGCTACTTATGCTTGCAGTAATGCTTGGTTAAATGGTTTTGGTAGCCTGGTGGGCTTTACTGAAGCAATTGCTTCAGTAAACCTTCTGTGCGTGTCATGTTGTTTCCATGTGTTGATTTCTGGCAGTTATATTTGATGAACCATGTGTTGTTAGTGATTCAATTACATAAACAGTTGCTTATATGAATTCCAATATGCTTTTGGAATGAATCTGCTTGTCTGAACCTACATGGTAATGAAGACAAACTTGCCTGTGTGGCTAGTTTGCTTGCTAGGCTAGTGATGTAACCTCAGTAGCTGACTAGTGCATCTTGTTGCATCTTATCTGGCTATTTAGTGGATTTTATGAAAAGATAAACAAGATCCACAGTTGGGAATCAGCTGTATGAA
The DNA here is from genome assembly GCA_030979885.1 of Lolium multiflorum. Classification (NCBI taxonomy): domain Eukaryota; kingdom Viridiplantae; phylum Streptophyta; class Magnoliopsida; order Poales; family Poaceae; genus Lolium; species Lolium multiflorum. The sequence continues at coordinate 272,545,628 of CM061753.1, read as the reverse complement.
TGCCCTATGGATGCTTTTGATGAAAATTGGGTTGATCTGATGGTTTAACACACCATATGGTGGTAGGTTAATTTGTTGGCTACTATTCTAGGGTTCTAGTGACTTGGATGGCTAGTACTAGATATACCTATGCATATCCAGTGACTAGCTCTCTAGTTCTTGGTCTGGCCTCTTCTTTCCTAGCCTCACTTGGTAAATACCAAGTGATGATATACCCTGTGGAGCATCTGCTCCACACCAAGTGTGTATATGAGCATGCTTATGATGGATTTGATCATGAGATCAATCCAGGTATGATGTATACCTTGTTCCAGCTCCTAGATAGATATTTTGTGTTGGTGCAGTGCTTCTGGATGATTGATTTGATCCGCAGCCCTTCACCTCCTAGCTCCTGGATGATCTAGCCTTAGGTCACCATGATCTATGGATGGTTGGGTTTGGTTTTTGGGATTGATTGTCTGGTTAATCTATGGAAATGCTCTACAGGTGGTTCTAGAGCTGTTCTTGCTGGCTATGCTGATGAATCCAACCCTATCTCTAAGCACTGTTCTATTTATAGCACAAGGTGCTGTGCTCCTTGGTTGATAGCACTTGTGTGTGTGTGTGTGTGTGTGTGTGTGTGTGTGTGTGTGTTGTGTTGTTTAGCCCTTCTCCCCTTGCTCATGATGGAGAAAAGCTCTGGGCTCCCCTTTGGCTTTGGTTGGGACTTGATCCCTCCCTACCGAGGCTTATCACTTGTATTTCTGGTTTTTTTTACTGCCAAGTGTCAATGACACTTGTTACTGGACAAATTCTTCCATTTTCTCTCATTCTATAGGTTTCCAAGATATACCAAGCTTTGGAGAAGATCAAAATGAAGAATTGATGAAGACTTCAGTTTAGAAATAATCCAATTGATGTACCTTCATTTTCTTTACATTATTATTCACTTGTATATTGAATATTGTAAAGACAATGTAATTATGTGTGTATGATCAATAAAGCTCAAAGTTTTACTTATGAGCTTTTGTAAATATTTGATATTCACTTTTGAGTATTTGTATAAATGTGATATGCTTTTGAATTATTTGTATAAGCGTGATGTGTTTTTGAATTATGAATTCATAATTCATTTGTATATTGTTTACTTTATACTTCATTTGTTTGAAATCAAATTTGAAATGCCAACTCAAATATTCTCCCAGAACTCTAAGTTTCAAAAGAGGTCATGTAGAAATTCATAGCACTCACATTGCTCTAACCCTAATAGCAACGAGAGAGAAACCTTGATCCCTCTTAGGTTTTATACAATAAAGCGCGAAAATTTCCCCCATTTTGCGATGAAATGCACATCCCATTTCTAAATCTACCCTTCGTTGGTCCTATGTTTTGGAATATTACACAGGGTCTCCAAGATGCTGGTGGATGGAGGGGCTGGCCTCAACATCCTCTGAGCTAAGCTGGTGGACAAGCTGCTGATCACGGAGGATCAATTGTCCCCCACCAAGTCCTTCCTAGGTGTGAATCCGGGTGTGATTCAGCCGTGGGGTAAGATTGAGCTTCCTGTGACCTTCGGCTCCAAAGATAATTACCGCACTGAGAACATCATCTTTGATGTTGCAGACATTGCCCTACCGTAAAACGGCATCATAGGGCTGCCAACATTGGCAAAGTTCATGGTGGTTACCTACCATGCTTATCATGTGCTCATGCTTCCATCCCCGTGGGGGACCTTGACCGTTAAAGCTTATACCAGGGATGACATACTCTATGTTGAACAGATGTTCAAAACAGTTGCTACCGCCTTTCCCTCCCCCTCGTCCGATTCGAACCACCCTTGCGCCCCGATTCCCGACTCATCCGGGAAGAGGCTGCGCCCTTTTCCGGAACTCAGTTCCGATGGTATGTGACATACTAGGCTGAGGTGATGTTCCGAGCGGACTGTGGTTCCTTCGGATTAAACCATGCCGCCATCAAAAGCCTGAGAGCGTGTTAGAGTCTCCTGGTACCCCCAAAGTCCGGGAGCGTGTTAGAGTCTCCCGGCAACCCCCCAAAAGTCCTGGAGCGTGTTAGACTCTCCCAAGACCCCCCAAAGCCCGCGAGAGAGATGTGCTCGCAGCAAAGATGATGTAAACAGACGTATCTAGCCTAACCAGCCTATGAGTAATCCGCATGTGTTGGAACGGAAATCCCGCTGCTCATGCTTCTTCTGCATGATTTATTTGTCGAGCCTTTTGGGGGTATTGCGTTCCTTTTGATCTTTCTCGGGTCAGGGCAGCAGTGCAGGAGTCTGTCCACGGCGGGAACGTCATACTCTCATGATTCGCTCTGAGGTATGAGCGTTGTGCGACTGGCGTAGCCAGAAGCACTAAATCGCATCGACATGTCTCTCACGTCCGACCTTATGTGGGTAAAGAATCCTCATTGCCAAGAACAACATCAGGCCTACGGAGTGATGGGGCCGAACTCATCCTCGAGTGGAGTGTAGGAGCTCCGGCGGTACAGGGTTTCGTCGAAGATCTTCACCGATAGACGGCCATGGCAGCGGTACCAGAGCTTCAAGGTGTAGCCAACTTGCATCTCGTAATGAGCCGCAAAGTCTTGCCACCCTCGTTCAGGAACATGTTCCCGTGGTCGTCCTGCCACACCTCCAGGTCCTAGCTTGGCTGGTCACCGCCCTACTCCCTTATCCACAATTTGCAGGAGGGATACTTGTGGAGTTCGCGGACAAACTTGCACGACAGCTTGAGCCATGCGCTGCCGAACCCCCTGCTCCACGAGCTCCACCACGACTATCGCGGCGGGCTGGGGCCCTGACGTCCCGGACCGGAGGATCTTCATCGGCCAGATGCCTCCACCTGCGTCGTGGTCCCTCCCCCAAAGGATGAACCGGGTCGTCCCCAGGGACGTTGTCAACACCCGGATTTTTAAGTCCGGATGCCTATTATGTCATTCATCGCAATCCCAGGAATATTGTTGTTGCGAGACATAACAGTTGATACCATAAGTCATCATTCATTACAAACCGTCATTGTCTTAAAAAGGGGATCACATGATCCAATATTACACAAATAGTTGATCTATTGATCAACGAACAACATAGTAGCGGAAGCGTAATAGAAGTGGACTATCTAGTTCCACAGGCCAACGCTTGACGTTAGGCGACTCCTAGTTGTTGTAGACGTCCTGTTGACCGTCATCCTCATATTGCTGCTCCTCTTCATATTCTGGCCATTTGAATAGCCAGGAACACAGCCGTGAGTACTTCAAAGTACAAACTAATACTAAGATAACTATGATCAACTTGAATAAGGGGTGCTAAGCTCTAGTTTTATTTGCATAAAGCCAGTTTTAAGTTCATAAGTATTTCATAAAGACTAAGCATAAGTTAACTAGCTCAAGTGGGAACATTAGGGTCATTCCCACAACTTAGTTGTGTTTCAAATTCAAGTCACCACTTCAAATTCAACCATCCTTTTCAAATAAATTTCTAATGACGGAACAGTATGGCCTTTCCAATTGTCCGTAACCGTGGACACGGCTATTCGAATAGTTTTACACTCGGCAGAGGTTGCACACTTGTGCCACAACATTTGATTACATCCGTCAGAGATAACTCTGAATAATCGTAACTCAGTACGCGGATCATCAACTCTAACCTTTCACTTACACATCCTAGTATAGGCACCTCTCCCCATGAGCTTGGCCTCCCGGTGAAAACAAACCGTCAACCCGGGAACTGCACAGGGCTTGGGCCGGAAAATTCACCTCATTCACGTCATTTCACATTTCTCGGAGGCAGCCTCGGCATAACCCCTATGATGCTTGTTTAGAGGGAACCCATACTAAGACATATAAACTTCTAGTTAGACCCTACCCATAATCAGGTATTGTGGGGGTACTTGTATATTGGAAAGGTATCGCATCCGAACCCAACCATTAGTTTTTAACCAAGTCACCAAGTCATTTATTTCATTCAAGTCATATTCACCTTCAATCCTTCAAAGTTATTTCATATCACAATGTTCCCATCTAGAGTAGTCAATTTTTAGTTATTTAGCACTAGCCACTAGTCATGAGGGGTGCTAACTAGCTTGATTGCCATAGACTAACTTTGATGATATTGTTATACTCTAGACCAAGTGAATCATGAATCAAAAAGTACTTTGATAAATTAAAGCAATAAAACTTGAAAGCAAAAGCTTGTAATAAAAACTGGGATAGGCTTAGTAAACATAGAGTAAATTGTGGGGTGCTTTGCTCTTGGAGAGCTTTGCACTTTGCAAGAGTATTAGCTTGCCTTGGGTGGTGTACTGATCAAAGTGGTCTTCCTCTCCTGGAAGTAGACCTCCTCCTCCTCGGCGTACTCCTCGGTACTAGCGTCTAAATACGAGTATAATACACACAATCACCACACAAAGCTTAAGTACTAGACTAAGCACACACATGAATCACTCCCACTAAGCTATCATCACAACATGCTTATCATTTGAGTTGAATTGGTTTTATTCTTAAGAAAAATAATTTCCTCTCATTATAAATATTAATTAGAGTTTCTTTTTATTTCTTGAGAGAAAATAATTTCCTCTCATTGAATCTTATTAAGATTTAATTTCCTCAATTAATATCATATGACCTAGGTTGACCAAGATCAACCCCTTCATAAGTATTATTTGGGAAAATGATTTAAATGAGGTAAATCACCTCATGCCTTTTAATAACTCATGATTAATGATTTAATATCATCAACTGATTTAATATGAGTTTCAATTGACCATGGTGTCTACCTCATATTAACTTAGTTGAGACAAGATTTAAATGAGAGGGAAGCTCCCATACATATTAATAAATGATGGCTTTATTTAAAAAGAACTAGAAATAGCCATAGGGCCAATTTTTAGACAAAGCCATGATCATACAAACAACTATGCAATATTTTTACATATTTAGATAGATATGGTGAAATATGAGTTTTGAGAGTTGGTTTCAACTTAAAAGCATTTTTATTTAATTTTTAATAATTAATTGAAGTGGAAAAAGTCCCTGCCTTGTTTATTTTGTCACATTTATTCTACAAAGAATCTAGGGTTGGGACCAGTGTAGTTTTGTAGATATTTTCACAAGGTTTCCAAATATATAAAATTTGTCAAATTTGGTTTAGTGGATTTTATTCTATTTAATTTTGAAAACAGCATCAGGGAATAATTAACTAAATTCGAAAATTCACATTTGAATCAGTGGGCTTAGGCGGGAAACTAAACGGGCTGCACCGAGAGAGAGGGAAGTGGGCCGGCCCAGTAGCGCGTCCACGCAACAGGCCAGCTGACAAGGTGGGAGCCACCTGTCAGTGTGTTTAAAACACCGAATCGGTACGAGGAAAGGGAGCCGTAGGATTAGAGCGAGATCGAACGGACGACGATCATCGTCGTCTCCGGCGAGAGGGGAAGGCACCGGCGGCGCAGGTAGGGGGTCGACGGGCTCACCGAGGCTCCAGCGAGGGTGGGCAGTATGCGTGGGGAGGTTGTCGACGACGGCGAGGCGCCTGGTAGCAGTAGCGTCGCCTGAGGTGCTCTGCAACGGCGGCGCCCTTCTCAGCACCTCCGCGAGCTCCGATGGTCAAATTGGACAGCGGCGGTGGCTAATCGAGTAGGGCGAGTGGACGAGGAGCTTGAGAAGAGGGAGGTGAGCAAGATTTGTGTGGAGCGTTGGGCGCGGGGAGGTCTCCTTTTATAGTGGCGAGAGGTGGCCGGGGCGCTCGGATGAAGTCGTCGTCGACGATGATGCTACAGGGGAGCTGGTGGCCTGGCGATGACGCGCGCGGGTAGGCGAGGCTCTGGCGATGACGCAGGGCGTGATTGCGGTGAAAAAGAGGCCCTGGCGCGTGCGTGAGCTTGACGGGAGCTTGCAGGGCCGTGGCGGACGTCGTCGACGAGCTCGTCGTCTACAGCGTTCCCACGGGCCAGTGGGCGTGTCCTGGTGATTGCTGGTGTCGTCATGAAGCCGTGGGCGCAGAGAGCAAGGGCAGGGGTCAACGGAGCTGGTGGCGCGACGACGTGGCCGGGCGCGTTCTGGAGCGTGTCAGTGCACGCTCTGGCGTGCGCGTGCATGTCTGGGCGTGTCTGGACGCGCATGGTCTGGTGCGTGCGATGCACCGATCGGTCGAGGCTCGTGTCCAGGAGACTCAGGAGAGCGTGGTGCACACGAATGACAAGGTTGGGCGTGTTGGAATTCAGCAGAGAGAGAGGTGACATGGAGAGGCCATGCCATGCCACAACATGACATGCTCTGGTACAAATGGTGATGATCTAGTGTACCACTGCTTGTCTCTTCTACTTGGCAAGGCTCAGAGAGGTCAATGAGGTACTGGAGGTGACCTAGGGTTGATGGTGGAGGCCAAGAACTGCTGGACATTGCACTGTCCAGAGTTGCCAGATTGGTGCTGGCAAGGTGTTTGACGAAATACCCGCAAGAAGTTTATTTTCGAATTTTTGAATGAATTTTGGTGGGTTTGAATCATATATTATTTGCAGTAGAATGGTGGTTGTGGTGGTCAAATTTGAATGGTTTTGCAAAAATCCAAAATGCACATGATCTTCACTTTTGTTTCTGGTTCCAACTTTGCTTGATGAAATCTTTGAACCTAGAAGGAATTTGTATGGGGTTGCTTGAGCAAAGTTGTTCACTTTTATGTTGTCTTGGATGAGGTGCAAAGAGTTGTCCATGTTTTGTTTAGAAAATTTCAAAACAGAGGCTCAAAGAGGGTATTAGGTTAACTTTTGTCAAAATGACCATTAGTGCATGTGAGCTCATATTTCATTCAAATTTGATTTGATTTGAGTTTCTTTGATTCCATAAGTGTTAATAAGTGTGTAGTAACCATTTACAACCAATGGTGCAAGCCAAAGTGGTCTTGGTTAGGGATTTGTAAAAATGGCCTAAACCATATGTGAGTGTTGATTCTATTTTCCCATTTCTTTTGTTCTTTTATTTTTCCTTCTATTTGGTTGATCAAGTGATCATAGGTTAGGGTTTTAGCATCATGGTTCACTCACAAGCAATCATCATGGCAAAATGCACATTCAAAGAATTAACAAGGTGATCTAGATGCATATCACTTGTGTTGTGAAAAAGTTTTTGTTAGTTCTCAAATTTAGGTTTTGGAATCTCTCTCTTTATCTCTTTATTGAATTTTTGGGATGTTACAAACCCTTCCCCCTTACAAAAGATATCGTCCCGAGATCTTAAAGAAAACTAGGTACTAAAGAGATTTGGGTATTCCTTCTTCATGTCCTCTTCTCGCTCCCAGGTGGCTTCCTCTTCGGTGTGATTGCTCCATTGAATCTTCAGGAACTTGATACTCCTGGTGCGGGTGGTTCTGTATGCTTCTTCCAGATGCGAATAGGCACTTCGCGATACGTCAAATCTGAGTTGATGTCCACCGATCTGTGATCAATATTCTTGAACACTTCAGTCTTCTCCGGTACTTTCAGGCATTTCTGGAGCAGTGAGATGTGAAACACATTGTGCACAGCCGCCATTTCTTCCGGTAGTTCCAGTTGATGGGATACTTCTCCTTGGCGACTCAGAACTTTGAAGGGTCCGACATATCGGGGTGCGAGCTTTCCTTTCAGCTGGAATCTTTGCATTCCTTTGAGGGGTGACACCTTGAGATAAACAAAATCTCCAATCTCGAAGGTCATTTCTCGGCGTCTCTTGTCGGCGTAGCTCTTTTGTCTTGATTGCGCAGTCTTGAGGTACTCGCGGATCTTGTGCACCTTCTCTTCGGCTTCTCGAAGAACATCCGGTCCAAAGACTTGGCTTTCTCTGACTTCCGACCAATTCAGGGGGTACGTCACTTCCTTCGTACGGCTTCAAAGGGGGCCATCTCGTAAGCTGGCTTGGTAACTATTGTTGTACGAGAATTCTGCGTAAGGCAAGCGTCTCCCACTTGGATCCGTATTCCAGACACACGTGCTCTCGCATGTCCTCGAGTATCTGGTTGACTCTTTCGGTTGTCCGTCAGTCTGAGGGTGATAAGCGGTGCTAAAATTCAGCCGGGTTCCAAGTCCTTCATGTACCTTCTTCCAGAATCTTTGAGGTGAACTGTGATCCTCTATCTGACACTATGGACTTCGGGGTTCCGTGCAGGGCGACTATTCTTGAGATGTACAATTCTGCTAGCTTCGGGCCTTGACAGGGATAAAATGGGCTACCTTGGTTAATCTGTCTACCACTACCCAAATAGAATCATTTCCTTTGCTAGATTTGGGCAGTCCGGTGATAAAGTCCATTCCGACTGAGTCCCACTTCCATTCCGGAATCTGTAAGGGTTGCAACAGTCCGGCGGGTCGTTGATCTTCTGCCTTCACTCTCGACATATCACACTTGGCGATGTAGATCCCGATTTCTCGTTTCATTCCATGCCACCAAAATTGTTCCTTCAAATCTTGGTACATCTTGGTACCTCCGGGGTGGATAGAGTATAGGGTGTCGTGGGCCTCCTTCAGTATGACTTGCTTCAATTCTGAGTCTGACGGCACACATAGGCGACCGTTGTTCCAATCATTTTGTTCCCAGAACAATCAAGTTTGCATAAAAAACTATTTCTTGAATTCTGATGGGTACTTCTTTGCAAAATTTTCTAGCTTTAGTTGTTGATCCAGGTATTTGAACTATCATGACATGTTTCAAGCTGATTGGTTGAATCTTAAGTGCACACAAAATCTTCCGTAACAAATGAATGCGATGCTCCTGAATCAAACAACACTCTTGCTGGTATTGAGTTAACAGAACATACCCAGCACCACATCTGGTGCTTCCTGGGCTTCCTCGGTGTTCATGTGGTAGAGGCGACCTCCACGGTTGTTCGGGTTGTTGGGGGCGAACTTCTTGCCGGTGGACACGGCGCTGCTGCTGAGCTGGTGCAGAGGTGTTGCCGGCGAGCTTGGCCAGCCTTTTGGGGCACTCATTGGAGTAGTGTCCCACTATGCCGCATTCATAACAGGTGATAGTGGCCTTGTCCTTGGGAGTGACGGGGATAACATTGCTCCCGGTCCTCGGGGCTGTGTTGGAGTTATTGGGGTTGTTGTTGGCAGGGGCTCTCTGCGGAGCGCGGTTGTGGTTGCTGTTGTGGTGCACATACTTGTTGTTGTTGTTTTGTGGGGGCCTCCGGGCCTTGGGTTTCCTCCACTCCGGTTCTGAAAACCGGGCGCGACATCTGGTTCTGGGACTTGGTGTTTCTGGGGTTGAAACCACCGCTTGAGCTGGGGTGAAACCGGGGGTATTGCTGGGCCCGCTTTGATGCATCATGCGGCGTTTATGGTTCTCATTTGCAGTGCAGTTTGCCTTCCATCTCAATGGCAGTCCACTAGGGCTTCGAGGTCGGCAAAGGGGATGTTGACTAAGACTGTCCATCTCATCGTGCAGACCGTTGAGGAATCTCTCCTTCCTTTTCTCGGTGGTGTCGGTTTCATCGGGGCGTACCTTGACAGGTGAGGAACCCGTCGCGGTATTCTACCACCGACATCCGTCCTTGCTTCAGTTCACGGAATTCATCCCTCATTTTCTTGATCAAACCTGGTGGCACATGGTACTTGCTAAACTTGAGCTTGAAATCAGCCCAAGTCATCATTTGTCCGGCATTTAATGCACGGGCGCTTGTCCACCAAGCTCTTGCTGGTCCGGCAAGGTAGTGCGTAGCAAACAACACCTTCTCATTTTCATCCACTCCAGCTACCTCTAAGTTGTTTTCCATCGTTTGCAGCCAATCATCTGCATCTAAGGGCTCTTCCGTCTTGCTGAAGACAGGTGGGTTGGTGTTTTGGAAATTCTTAAGTTTGGATCCGGGATGATCATGGTTTCCATGACCCTGATTGGCGATCTGCTGCAGTGCTGCTATGTTGGCTTGCCTTTCAGCCCTTTCATCTTCTCTGTCGGCCAACAGTGTTTGCAACAATTGCATCATTGCATCTTGATTGCGATTCAGAGGGGCCATCTGAACAGGTAGATAGATCATGAGATAAGAGGGAATTTTCTATGGCTTATTTTGAGTTTAAGTTTAAACTTAAAACTTGAAGTCTTTTGATGATGAACATAACACACATTTATTTATTCATAACAAACATCACACATTACAAGTTAAAACACTAAGGGTTTTAAGAACCCTTCTTCCCCAAGCTACGATACATGGTGCGGGATACAACTCACACCTACGTAAGTGAAGCTAGTGCAACTACTCCTCATCGTCTTCATCTACATCGATGGGAATGATCCCATCCTCCTCAGGCTCCAGAAACTCGTAGTCCTCCTCATCAGTGAACTCATCCTCCTCAAAGTCGTTGTCGTCACTCAGGAAGTCCTCGCCTCCCTGGATGTCCTCTCAATCCTCCTCCATCTCCTGGATCTGGTCCTGCTGGGTCCAGACAGTTACCTCCAAGGTGTGTATCTTCTCGCGAAGGCGGGCGATAGTAGTGTCCTTCTTGGCGCGCTGCAGGCGGAGTGACCTGCGGTCCTTGGCGAGCAGCCTGATGGTGTCGGCATGATGAGCCAAAGCCATCTGGGCACGGTGGGCGTGGACACGTGTCAGCTCCAGATCCTTCCGGTCTCATGAAGCATAAAGTCCGAATGCTCCACATGATGCTTGAGCACCGGGTGCGAAGAGAGTGCCATGGGCTCTCCCATGGTGTCATGCCTCGCGAAGTGGGCGAAGCGGGTCCCCCGGAGTGCAGCGATGTTCGTCCGCACACCCGAGCAAGTCCCTCCTGAAGGGCATGAGCAAGCCCGTCCACCCAGTTGCATGCCTTGAAGGAGAAAAGGATCCTCTCCGACATGGGAGGCTCCGTACTTCCCTTCAAGTCAGCGGTAATCATCCACTGCTGTTCCCCTCCGGGAGTGTTGTGGATCCGGACTCCGTGAAACTGGGGAGGTGGGCGTTCAAGCTTCTCGGACACCAAGTACAAGTCTCGCTCGAAAACCAAACTTCCTCCATTTCCCAGCTCGTAGGACTCCGTCTGGGTGTAATGCTCCATCTGAAAGTGAAATGGATAAGTAAGTTAGAGATGTGAATGAGTGTGGCAAAATTTTAGATGGATTTATAAGGAGGAGCATGGCTTATCATTTTTGAAAAGATCTTATAGAGAAGAACATGAGTAAGTTTTTCACAAATATTTACTTCCTTTGTTTTAGAAACTAAAGTTTTTCAGAACGTCCATTCTAAACTAGGGTCTCCTAAGGTCAAACAATGGCTCGATACCAACTTGTCAACACCCGGATTTTTAAGTCCGATGCCTATTATGTCATTCGTCGCAATCCCAGGAATATTGTTGTTGCGAGACATAACAGTTGATACCATAAGTCATCATTCATTACAAACCGTCATTGTCTTACAAAAGGGGATCACATGATCCAATATTACACAAATAGTTGATCTATTGATCAACGAACAACATAGTAGCGGAAGCGTAATAGAAGTGGACTATCTAGTTCCACGGCCAACGCTTGACGTTAGGCGACTCCTAGTTGTTGTAGACGTCCTGCTGACCGTCATCCTCATATTGCGCTCCTCTTCATATTCGCTATTTGAATAGCCAGGGAGACAGCCGTGAGTACTTCAAAGTACTCGCAAACTAATACTAAGATAACTATGATCAACTTGAATCAGGGGTGCTAAGCTCTAGTTTTATTTGCATAAAGCCAGTTTTAAGTTCATAAGTATTTCATAAAGACTAAGCATAAGTTAACTAGCTCAAGTGGGAATATTAGTGTCATTCCCACAACTTAGTTGTGTTTCAAATTCAAGTCACCACTTCAAATTCAACCATCCTTTTCAAATAAATTTCTAATGACGGAACAGTATGGCCTTTCCAATTGTCCCACGGCTATTCGAATAGTTTTACACTCTGCAGAGGTTGCACACTTGTGCCACAACATTTGATTACATCCGCCAGAGATAACTCTGAATAATCGTAACTCAGACGCGGATCATCAACTCTAACCTTTCACTTACACATCCTAGTATAGGCACCTCTCCCCATGAGCTTGGCCTCCCGGTGAAAACAAACCGTCAACCCGGGAACTGCACAGGGCTTGGGCCGGACAATTCACCTCATTCACGTCATTTCACATTTCTCGGAGGCAGTCAATTTTTAGTTATTTAGCACTAGCCACTAGTCATGAGGGGTGCTAACTAGCTTGATTGCCATAGACTAACTTTGATGATATTGTTCTACTCTAGACCAAGTGAATCATGAATCAAAAAGTACTTTGATAAATTAAAGCAATAAAACTTGAAAGCAAAAGCTTGTAATAAAAACTGGGATAGGCTTAGTAAACATAGAGTAAATTGTGGGGTGCTTTGCTCTTGGAGAGCTTTGCACTTTGCAAGAGTATTAGCTTGCCTTGGGTGGTGTACTGATCAAAGTGGTCTTCCTCTCCCTGGAAGTAGACCTCCTCCTCCTCGGCGTACTCCTCGGTACTAGCGTCTAAATACGAGTACAATACACACAATCACCACACAAAGCTTAAGTACTAGACTAAGCACACACATGAATCACTCCCACTAAGATATCATCACAACATGCTTATCATTTGAGTTGAATTGGTTTTATTCTTAAGAAAAATAATTTCCTCTCATTATAAATATTAATTAGAGTTTCTTTTTATTTCTTGAGAGAAAATAATTTCCTCTCATTGAATCTTATTAAGATTTAATTTCCTCAATTAATATCATATGACCTAGGTTGACCAAGGTCAACCCCTTCATAAGTATTATTTGGGAAAATGATTTAAATGAGGTAAATCACCTCATGCCTTTTAATAACTCATGATTAATGATTTAATATCATCAACTGATTTAATATGAGTTTCAATTGACCATGGTCTCTACCTCATATTAACTTAGGTGAGACAAGATTTAAATGAGAGGGAAGCACTCATACATATTAATAAATGATAGGTTTATTTAAAAAGAACTAGAAATAGCCATAGGGCCAATTTTTAGACAAAGCCATGATCATACAAACAACTATGCAATATTTTTACATATTTAGATAGATATGGTGAAATATGAGTTTTGAGAGTTGGTTTCAACTTAAAAGCATTTTTATTTAATTTTTAATAATTAATTGAAGTGAAAAAAGGCTCTGCCTTGTTTATTTTGTCACATTTATTCTACAAAGAATATAGGGTTGGGACCAGTGTAGTTTTGTAGATATTTTCACAAGGTGGGAGCCACCTGTCAGTGTGTTTAAAACACCGAATCGGTACGAGGAAAGGGAGCCGTAGGATTAGAGCGAGATCGAACGGATGACGATCATCGTCGTCTCCGGCGAGAGGGGAAGGCACCGGCGGCGCAGGTAAGGGGTCGACGGGCTCACCGAGGCTCCGCCGAGGGTGGGCAGATGCGTGGGGAGGTTTTCGACGACGGCGAGGCGCCTCGTAGCGTGGCGTCGCCTGAGGTGCTCTGAACGGCGGCGCCCTTCTCAGCACCTCCGCGTGCTCCGGTGGTCAAATTGGACAGCGGCGGTGGCTAATCGAGTAGGGCGAGTGGACGAGGAGCTTGAGAAGAGGGAGGTGAGCAAGATTTGTGTGGAGAGTTGGGCGCGGGGAGGTCTCCTTTTATAGTGGCGAGAGGTGGCCGGGGCGCTCGGATGAAGTCGTCGTCGACGACGATGCTACAGGGGAGCTGGTGGCCTGGCGATGACGCGCGCGGGTAGGCGAGGCCCTGGCGATGACACAGGGCGTGATTGCGGTGAAAACGAGGCCCTGGCGCGTGCGTGAGCTTGACGGGAGCTTGCAGGGTCGTGGCGGATGTCGTCGACGAGCTCGTCGTCTACAGCGTTCCCGCGGGCCAGTGGGCGTGTCCTGGTGATTGCTGGTGTCGTCATGAAGCCGTGGGCGCAGAGAGCAAGGGCAGGGGTCAACGGAGCTGGTGGCGCGACGACGTGGCCGGGCGCGTTCTGGAGCGTGCCAGCTCTGGCGTGCGCGTGCATGTCTGGGCGTGTCTGGACGCGCATGGTCTGGTGCGTGCGATGCACCGATCGGTCGAGGCTCGTGTCCAAGAGACTCAGGAGAGTGTGGTGCACACGAATGACAAGGTTGGGCGTTTTGGAATTCAGCAGAGAGAGAGGTGACATGGAGAGGCCATGCCATGCCACGGCTTGACATGCTCTGGTACAAATGGTGATGATCTAGTGTACCACTGCTTGTCTCTTCTACTTGGCAAGGCTCAGAGAGGTCAATGAGGTACTGGAGGTGACCTAGGGTTGATGGTGGAGGCCAAGAACTGCTGGACATTGCACTGTCCAGAGTTGGCAGATTGGTGCTGGCAAGGTCTTTGACGAAATGCCCGCAAGAAGTTTATTTTCGAATTTTTGAATGAATTTTGGTGGGTTTTAATCATATATTATTTGCAGTAGAATGGTGGTGGTGGTGGTCAAATTTGAATGGTTTTGCAAAAATCCAAAATGCACATGATCTTCACTTTTGTTTCTGGTTCCAACTTTGCTTGATGAAATCTTTGAATCGAGAAGGAATTTGTATGGGGTTGCTTGAGCAAAGTTGTTCACTTTTATGTTGTCTTGGATGAGGTGCAAAGAGTTGTCCATGTTTGGTTTAGAAATATTTCAAAACAGAGGCTCAAAGAGGGTATCAGGTTAACTTTTGTCAAAATGACTATTAGTGCATGTGAGCTCATATTTCATTCAAATTTGATTTGATTTGAGTTTCTTTGATTCCATAAGTGTTAATAAGTGTGTAGTAACCATTTACAACCAATGGTGCAAGCCAAAGTGGTCTTGGTTAGGGATTTGTAAAAATGGCCTAAACCATATGTGAGTGTTGATTCTATTTTCCCATTTCTTTTGTTCTTTTATTTTTCCTTCTATTTGGTTGATCAAGTGATCACAGATTAGGGTTTTAGCATCATGGTTCACTCACAAGCAATCATCATGGAAAAATGCACATTCAAAGAATTAACAAGGTGATCTAGATGCATATCACTTGTGTTGTGAATTTTTTTGTTAGTTCTCATATTTAGGTTTTGGAATCTCTCTCTTTATCTCTTTATTAAATTTTTGGGATGTTATAGACGTAGAGCTCATCCCCGTGGCCGTCCTCGGAGCTCTCCGGCGCCATCGTCGCCAAGCAAGCAAGAGGAGAACATGAGAAGATGATGGAAGGAAGTGGGGTGGATGCGCCTCAGCTGCCACTCAAGCCTCACCCCTTTTATAGCAGGGAGAGGGGGGACGGTACACTTGGAGTGTGCCAAGTTCCCTCGTACATTTTTCTGTGTTTACGCAGGAACCGAAGCAACATCAGTCAATGAGGAATCACCGTGGAAGACGAGGTAAGGTGCGTCGCCTGCGCTCGCACTCGAGTACGGACGCCTGCACGTGTCGAGGACTTGGCACATCGTCCTGTCGCGTCGTGCCGTGTGACAGGCTGTGCCTGCGCGCCGCTGTAGGGCGAAGCCTGACAACGAAACCTTCTGAAGATCACAAGATCAAGACTGTTCGTGGGCTACTCCGTGGTGTTGCCGGCCCTCGCCCGGGGGCTTCTATCGGCGTCATGGGACCTAGGGCCCACACGATTATGCCGCGGTGCGCGCGGGCTCCAGGCCACAACCTCTACGATGCTTCTATGGAAAGCTACCCAGGTATGACTTGTCGTAAGAGCTGCGCAGCTGTGCTAAAGTTTACCTTGTTACGTAGGACAACCAAGGGAGAACAAACGCTCCCAGACAAAGGCGAGTCTGGAAGAGCAGACAGGACATAGAGAACAGGATAAACAGAGCCAGGAGCTGCCCTTGGCCTCCTCACGAGAGCAGCTCATGGAGAGATACTAAGGGCACAGAGGCGGACCACCGAGCCAAGGCGTGGCTCGGGTGGCCCCGGGAAGGGCTCAGGAGCCTCCTCTCCTTGGCTAGGCGAGGCCAGGGAGTAGGGGACAACTAAGGATCGATGGGACGCGTCAGGACTTGCGTGGGGACCAGGCGAGGCGCCTGCACCCCTGGGAGCCATCATGGTGCGGATCGACAGAGGCCTGCGCCGCGGACAGGAGTGACATCTTTCTGCATGAGCTGTCACGCCATCATCAAGAGCGTCAGCGCACCGCCCGTGGCCATCCATTGACCGCGCGCACCACCCGTCCGCCCGTCGCCCGCGTGGCTCAATCCGAATGACCCCGCGAACACTCCCACTTGGGCGGTGCTCGGGCGAGCCGTTGTGACCGCCTCCGGAGATATATAAGCCGGAGCTCCACATATTCAGGGAGAGAAGTTGCGTTGCAGAAGAGGTTACGAGATATTACAATACGCTACAAAAGAGGAACTTTACAAGAGTGAGAGGACACACGGTTGATAGGAGAGAATAGTGAGAGTTAGAGCTTTGTTCTTGACAACGTCAAGACCAAGATTGAGTGAGGAAGAGAGTGAGGAAAAGATTGAGGAAGTCTGGGAGGTTTAGGAGCCGACCAAAGCGTCCTCTCGACCGAGAGTTCATCACCATTGTACTTTGTATCCCCGAGATAATCCACCAAAATTGGACTTAGGGCTGTTACCTGAAGGGCGGCCTGAACCGGTAAAAACGATCGTGTGTGCTTTGTGTATGATCTTGCTCCGCTTGGGAACGATCCTAAGGCGACGTTGAGGCCGAAACACCTTTGTGCCCCACTAACCAACAAGAAATGGGGGTGTGTTCATCCCCGGTGTCCGCGTAGGCGAGACGCGACAACTTTAAAATTAAACCAAAAGCTAAAGTTCCCAGGTGGCCATTTTAAAATCCAATCTAAAGCTTTACCACCAAGAGAGTAAGGAAAAAGTTTAACTTTGATTATATTATTATTCGTATTCCTCACATTAAGGGTTTTGGACTTTTCATTGAATCTTTTTAAATGTTCCATAGGGCAATCATCAGGTCTTCCATAAAAGCGATGTTCATAAATGGCTTTTACTACTTTAGGATCAATTTCAAAATACTCTAAAGGTATATCATTATCTTGAGGAGAAACTTTCACACTAAAAGGCCAATGAGTCCTTCTCTCCATGATTTTCAAAACATAGTTACTACTAATATTTATGTGTTTTTCTTTTTTTATGAAAAAGAACTAACAAGCAAAAAACTAAAACAAGCCAACAAAAACAAGACAAATAAAATACGATGCAAAATCTAAAAGAGAAAAGAGAGCTCACAATGGTGTTACCTCCCCAAGCTTTGGTGAGACGCAGTTGTAAAAAGACTCTTCTAGAAAATACCTCTTACGCAGCAATCACTATGATGTAACTCTTTTCAGTTCCCCGGCAACGTCACTAGACATTGTCTTGATATTGCTAGGACTCCAAGTGCAGAATGTTGCGACAGCAAAGTATTTTCTCCACAAGGGTGACTCGAGGGTTTAAACCGAACTCTCGGGGAACTGAGCAAAGAGTATTCTCTTCTCTCTTCTTCTAGCAATCCTGGAAAGTAAAATGAAAGCCTTGTGTCCCCAACTCCACCGTGTGGTTGTCAAGCACAAGGTTTCATGTAAGTAAATAAAGCACAAGTAAAAATAAGGCGAGTAAAACTAGATAAAATATAGTAACTAAGTAAAAACTGTAAAGGGGTTGATTGTTTTTGGTGTTTTGGATGCAAATGAGAAAAGTAAATATTTTTTTACTTTAGGATTAAAATAGTGCAGCAAATAGAAAACAAGATAAAAGCAATATAAAGGTGTTTCTTATGATAAAAAGTGGACCGTGGTTCATGGGTTCACTTGACTATTCTCTCTTTTAAGTTGTAGTGGACATATAGTAATTCACCAATGAGATATGAGGATATAAAACAATAACATGAGTAATATACACATTCATATGGGCATCACGTTCTGACATAGAGATGATGCAACACATCTCTCTTATACTCCACAAGAAAGGAAAAACTCCATGCAATCTTGTATTAAGAATTAACAGAGTATAGCCATAATTACTTTGACATGATGTTTGAATATCAAATATGCTACCTTGACAAAAACAAGATCATCACTTTTGTCACGTGACAAACATAACACATGCATTCCCTTTATCCCTAGTGAGGTAGCAAAAAAAGGCAAATCCATAATAAATGATGAATTTGTTGTCACTATTCAACCACTAAACCATGCTACTCCATCTAATACACACATCACCCAACGCACGCTCTCGCGTAGATGTTGGATCAGAAAAATAATTAAGAAAGGGGTACATAATATGCATCTATCAGTACATCTTAAACATAATACATCAGATCTCATAGCACAATATCATAGAATAAGGATCCACCACATAGGTACTACAAATATAGCCATAATCATGTGAGGCAGCTCATATGGCACTAAGAACTATGAAGAACATAAGATAAATGGATCAAGGTACTACCACAAATCCGTAGTCCAGAGGTGGACTACTCTCCCTTGATCATAGTGAGGATGATGAAGACGTTGGAGAAGGTGGAGATCCCTCCGGCGGTGATCCCGGTGGAGTTCCCCCTCCAATCTTCTCTGTTGTAGCCTCCGTTTTCATGTTTCTGTCTTTCTGCGTTGCTCTCCTCCCGAGAACTCTTCTTTCCATATGTATAGTGATTTTTAGGTCATAATACGTTGGTGGGCGAAAGAATCAGGTCGATTAGACTATCGACGACTGAAAGAGCATGGGTGGCACGCCCTACATGTTTGGGCGCTTCACCTGTGCTCTTTTCGGCCTCAGGCCCATCCAGACCTCCTCCAAAGCTCCAAGGTGCTTCTCCCGGTGAAAAGTGACGCTCCAAAAATCCCGGGTCAATTTGACTCCGTATAGGTCTCTCAAAGTAAAAAATACAGAAAACAGGGTTTTCCTGTTCTGCAGAGTCATAAATCAAATAAAAGGGATCATTGGTAAATCCCCATAAATAAATGTAAAACATGGTAATAACATCATATATGTTGCAAATATGTGGGAATTCAATATGATGAAGGACAAAGTTCATGTATGCATTTGACATGCACCAATCATTTGTAAGCATAAGAGGTTCGTGTCCTTGGATAATAATTTCTTTTGCTTCTTCTTTTCCAAGGGGAGTTTCAAATAGTAATAACTGGTGCAAGAAGATCAGTATATGTCATTAATTCATTGTATGTTTCTTCAAATGTAAGTGGTGCATTTGCTGAAATAGTTATAGAGTTCATACCAATAGCGGGTGGCCCCTGTGGTTTTCTAGCAGACATGCTTAACAGAGTAGCTTGGTTGTCAGCCAGTTTTGATAGCTTTGTCCAAACAAGCTGCCTGGTGTTGTAGCCCGTTTATTTCAGAACTTATAGGTTCAAGAGACTTTTGTAATCCTTCTATCATGGTGGCATGACTAGCTACTTGTTTAGAAAGTATTTTATTCGCCTCTTGTTGTTTTTTAGAATCTTCACTAATTTGTGGGGCGGTGGTAGGTTTCCATTTGTTTTCATTGGCTTTAGGATATGGAATGAAAGGCCGGTTGTTATAATTATTTTGAGCATAAAGTGGTCGACCATAAGAGTTACTGAAGTTATTCCCATACCCGTTATTACCAAAATTTCTTATATAGTTGACATCTACATTTTCATTTGTGTTACCAACTAATTCTTGTAGAGGAACAATATCATTATTTTGCTTTTCTATGTAAGCTAATATGGCATAAATTTTATTGGATAAAGGATTTTCTTATTCAATAGAGTGTACTTTCTTGGTGGGATTAGGTGCTCTTTCAGTGTGCCATTGACTATGATTATACAACATGCTTTGTAAGATGGCTTTAGCTTCAGGCACAGTTTTACTCATGAATGCACCCGCCGCAACAGAGTCTATAATGCTTCTTGATATTATATTTAACCCAAAGAGTGTATGATGGTCCGTTCATTTACTCCATGTGATGGGCAAGTTCTAAGCATTTTTTAATTCTTTCTCAAGCTGTTGCTACATATTCATTATCATTTTTTTCTAAATGATAGGATGCTATTTCTATTTTGTAGGATCTTAATAGGTGGGTAATACTTTTTTAATGAATGCTTCTTTAAGATCATCGCAACAATTAATGCTAGCAGTAAGTAATGATAATAGCCATTTTTAGCTTTTTCTCTAAGTGAAAATGGAAATAATTTAAGCTTGACAATATTATTTTCCACATTTTTAACTTTTGCATATCAAAAATTTCACAGAAATCATGCAAATTCATAGAGGCATCTTCACTAGCAGTACCACCAAATTGTTCTATAGTTATTAGATTTAATAACCCATGACTTACTTCAAAGTTTTCAGGAGTTATTGCAGGTGTTGTGATAGGCTTAGCAATAAAGTGATCATTAGGAGTGTTTGTGCAGTCACACAATGTAGTATTTCTTTCCGCCATGATTTCTAAAAGAAACTTACTACTAATTTTTATGTATTTTGTATTTTAAAAAGAAGGAACTAGAAAATAAAGACAAAAAATAAGACAAGTAAAATACTTTGAAAAATCTAAAAGAGAAAAGAGAGCCCACAATGGTGCAACCTCCCCAAGCCTGGGCATTTGCACTAAGTTGATGAAGAAGATGACGGTGACAGAAAATAGTTTGGCACTCGCCTTGGAAATTGTTCTACTTCTAGATTGATGAGGATGCAGTTGTGAGATGCTCTTCCAACTCCCCGGGAATGGCGCCAGAAAATAGTCTTGATGACGTTGGGACTCCAAGTGTAGAGTGTTGTGTCAGCGGAGTATTTTCCCCACAAGGGTGACTCGTGGGTTATATCAAACTCTCGGGGAATTGAGTAAAGAGTTATCTCTCCCTCTCTTTTTCTAGAAATCCTGCAAAACAGAGGTTGTCAAGCATAAGGTTTCATATAAGTAATAGTGAATAAATTAAAGTACACTAGACAAATAAAGTAAACTAAGTAAAAAACAGTAAAGGTTTGATTGTTTTGGGGTTTTGTGTGCAAATAACAAAACTAAATATTTTTTGATTTTCGGATTAAAATAGTGCTGCAAGTAGAAAGTAAGATAAATGCAATGGTAAGGTGTTTCTTATGATTAAAATTGGACCGGGATTCATGGGCTCACTTAAAATTCTCTCTTTTAAGTTGTAGTGGAAGATAACAATTCATCAATAAAATATAAAGAATATAACAATATATGTAAGATACGCATTCATATGGGCATCACATCCTAACATAGAGATGATGCAACACATCTCTCTTATACTTCATAAGACAGGGAAAACTCCATGCAATCTTGTATTAAAAATTAAGAAAGTATAACCATAATTATTTTGACATGATGTTTGAATATCAAATATGCTACCTTTAATAAACAAGATCATCACTTTTGTCATGTGACGAACATAGCACATGCATTAAGTTTATCCCTAGTGAGATAGCAAAATAAAATGCAAAGCATAATAGATCATGAATTTGTTATCATTATCCAATCACTAAAACCATGCTATTCCATTTAACACACACATCACCCCACACGTTCTTGCATACAAGTTAGATCATAACCAATACTTCAAAACATGGTACATAATTTGCATCTATCAATAAATATTATACAAAAGTAGAGTCAAATATCATAGCAAAATATCAGAGAATAAAGATACACCACATAGGTATTACATATACGACCATAATCATGTTGGGCAGCTCATATGGTAATAAGAACTATGAAGAACATGAGAGAAATAGATCAAGCTACTGCCACAAACCCGTAGGCCATAGGTGGACTACTCCCTCTTGATCATGGTGTTGATTATTAAGATATTGGAGAAGGTGGAGATCCCTTCGACGGCGGCTCCGGTGAAGTTTCCCCCTCCAATCTTCTCTGCTTCAGCCTTTGTTTTCGTGTTTCTGTATTTCTACGCCGCTCTCCTCCAGAGAACCCTTGGGGGTCATATATATAGTGGTTTTTAGGTCAAAATATGTCAGTTGGCGAAATAAATCAAGCAATTTGGACGATTGACGACCGAAAGAGAGGTGGTGTGGTGCGCCCTAGCAGGGTGGGGCCACCACCTGCCCTCTTTTAGGCTTCCAAGCCCTCTAGGTCTGGTCCAAAAGCCCATCTTGCTTCTATCGGTGAAAAGAATTACTCTCCAGAAATCCTAGCTCAATTTGAATCCGCATAGGCCTCTGAAAATGAAAAATACACAAAATAGGGTTTTCCTGTTATGCAGAGTTATACCCCAAATAGAGGCGATCATTGGTAAATACCCATAAATCAATATAAAAACATGGCAAGATCATCATATATGTTGCAAATATGTGGGAATTAATTTTATTAAAGTACAAGGTTCATGTATGCATTTTACATGCATCAAGCATCGTCTCGCCTCGTCCCTTTGTGTGTCGTCTTATATACCCTAAAAACCTAACCTGCCAGAGGCACAGAGCTTTTCACGAAACAGAGTGTCGTCACGACCACGATCTTCGTTCGGGGGTTAGATTGATCCTTCTCTCCACCCTGGAGAGAGGGATTTCGAGGGCTTGTTCACCATCACCGCCACTAACATCGTCACCAACAACCATGTGCTAACTCTCCATCATCATGAGTGAGTAGTTCTATGTAGGCATATGAAGTGGCTGAGGTTTGGATGATATTGATCATGTAATCATCTATATGTATGGAGATTTGAGGTGTTTGTTTTGAGGATTTACATGTATGAGTGTTGGTACACCTTTGCTATGTTTAATGCTTGTTACTAGGGTCCGAGTGACATGATTTCTGTACTGAACCTACAGTGCTTTATCATATATATGAGGTTTGTATTTATCTGCAAGGTGTATTGCTTATTATTATGTTGAACCTGTGAATCCCTAAAGTACTTAACTTATATTGCCTTATCGAGGAGAGCGCTAGAGAAACACCGAAACACCAAAACAGATGTTGCAGCAGTGAAGATTGGAGAGGGAAATTCCGCTGGCACCACTACTGAAGGGATCTCCACCTTCTCCAACGTCTTCCTCATCAACACCATGATGAAGGAGGAGTAGTCCACCTCTAGACTATATGGGTTTGTGGTATCTTGATCTATTTCTCTCTTGTTCTTCATAGATCTTATACCATATGAGCTGCCCAACATGAATATGGTCATATATATAATTCCTATGTGGTGGCTCTTTATTCTATGATATTGTGATATGAGATTGAAATCTATTATGTGTAAGATGTATTGATAGATGCATATTACGTACCCCGTTCTTAAGTGCTTGTTCTGATCCAACTTGTATGTAAGAACATGTGTGGGAGATGTGTGTATTAGATGGAGTAGCATGGTTTTAGTGATTAAATAGTGGCAAAAAATTCATAATCTATTATGGTTTTACCTTTTCCTTTGGTATCTCACTAGGGATAAAGTGAATGCATGTGCTATGTTTATCATGCGACAATAGTTATAGTCTTGTTTGCTCAAGGTAGCATATTTGATATTCAAACATCATGTCAAAGTACTTATTGTTATGCTTTGTTAATTCTTAATACAAGATCTTTTGGATTTTTCCATTTCTTGTGGAGTGTAAGAGAGATGTGTTGCATCATCTCTATGTTAGGACGTGATGCCCATAAGAATGCTTATCAAACACATATTAAAGTTCCACCAATATTATCTCATTCATGAATTGTTATTATCTACTAAAGAGAGTACAGAAGTGAACCCATGCACCCCAGTTCAATTTTAATCATAAGAAACACCTTTTCATTGCATTTATCTTACTTTCTATTTATAGAACTATTTTAATCCGAAAATACACAAATATTTTATTTACTTAATCACACACATAACCCAAAAACAACTATCGCTTTACTTCTTTTACTTTGTTTACATTCCTTATTTAGTTTACTTTACTTTTACTACATCTTTTGTCTTCAATCACTAATACGAAACCTTGTGCTTGACAACCACAAGGTGGAGTTGGGGGCACAAGGCAATACTTTACTTTGCATGATTGCTAGAGGAAGAGGAAAAGAGACAACTCTTAGCCAATTCCTCGAGAGTTCGATATAAACCCTCGAGTCACCCTTGTGGGTAAAAAGCTTCACTGACTACAACACTCTTCTCTGGAGTCCCAACATCATCAACCCTCGACACTGGGGCGATGCGCCGCAACTCACATCGCAGGAGGCTGGCCAGAAGCGCGATACACCAGACAATCATGCTAGTGCTTTTGAGACCCGAAGCCCCGATTTCTCGGGAGGGACCCCGTCGGATGTTCTGGCGACTATAGGTTGTACTTGGGCGGATCTGACCGCTCCAAGCTCGGTTATCGATCTCAGGAAAAATCTATGCAAAGTTGCCGAAGAACGGAAGCAGGTAAGAAGGTGTGAGGAAAAAAGTAGATGTAGTGATGTTCGTTAATTATTTGCTTAATTTCGATCGGTCATCACCTCTTACATATAGTTTATTTCCATTTGTTGCTATTTGTCTTTTTGTTTTCATTTACAAATGAAAACAACAACAACAACAACAACAACAGATATAAAACAAAAATCTATGAAAATTTTCATACTAATCATGTCTCGTGAGATTACTTTGTTTGAAAAGATGAAGCTTGCAATGGAGGAGACAATGGATAAGAGTATTTCAAGTTCGATGAAGAGGTATGACATAATAAAATGATTAATTATTTGGGTGGACACTTAATTCATCCATGATATGCGCCTCTTACCTATTACAATGTGATCATTGCAGGTCCAAAGAGCATCTTAATTATCAAAGTAAGTATAACATTGATAACATACTAGCAACTTATAATAGTAGTGATAAATGCCATGCTAGTATGGAGCTTTTAAAGTTTGTGGTTTATACCGTTGTTGGTGAGTTGCTTGCCCGTATTCGAGATATAAAGGAAGAAGATAAATCACGATATGATCTATGGTGAAGTGCATCCTATATATTATCGTTTACAATATTACTTTCACGGTAATGCATCGGCGAAATTTTTTCATGAGCGAGCCTCAACCGCCGTGGAGGAACCTAACCTTTTGCAGGACTCAAAGAAGGAAGAAGTTAAGGATTCACACCGGGGTGAACTTACTACAACTGATGGCATGAATATGGTTTCTAGGTGGACTCGACTAGATGAGTACGCATCATTAATTTTGATTTATATCAAATATCATGTGACAATTGTATGGCTGATGGTCACTTTACTTTGCAATGCAATAATGCTCCTGAAGAACTCCTAGTACCTCATGCTAGTGAAGTATTGTTAGAGTATTTGGTTTATAAAGGCTCCCATGATCCACTCTAAAAACTCCAAAAATATATGAAGAGATGTGCTAGTGGATCTTTACAAGAAATTTTTCATAAGTTTCCTAGTATAGTTGACTACTATGAACATCTTAGTGATAATGCACTTGCGATAGAGAGTAAGGAAAAATGCAAATTTGTAGTTCCCAAAAATAACCATTTGCAGAATTCACAAGACAAAGAGAAGTAACACCAAGAAGGCGAGGTGGAACCTTGTTATGTGTACTATGGGGTGTTCCCCTACAATTATAGCCAAGGTAATGTACTAAAAGTTATACACAAATTCCTAACTCTCTTGTTGCATCTATGTAAGGAGACATGATAACCACGCCCGGTGCATCTATACTTGCTTGAGAGCGAGAACCAATTTATCTACACGATGCTGATGCACGGCAAGCGGGTGTGACTCCAATCGAACTTTGCTACAAGGTGTTCCACACTGCTATTGGAGGTAAGTATCGTTACACCTTAGGTCGATATCCCTTGGGATCTGGGTAGATAAATATGTAGCATCTATGCCTATCTATATGACTTTTAATAAAGAACTTCCCGGGAGGCAACCCCGAAGTTTGTAGGTTTCTTTCTCAGTTTTGTGTCTTTGAGTTTAGTTGCATTCATGTTGCATTGACACTTTCACTTTCCGCATGCCTTGAAACTAACCTTCGAAAGATAGCATTTGTTTTTGTTGCTCATATGTGTAGTCCTTTTTAGTAAAACTTCTCTAATAAATATATATGTGCATGTGCCCCACTTGGTATGCTGAACTAACATGACAGGTCCCCACGAAAATTTTGAGGAAAACAAGACTTGCTCGAGTTAATAGTGATTTTAACGATCACTGGTACGAGCATCCAGCCCGTATCACGTGACTGTACCATCATTGTTAGGAAAAATCACAGAATCAACTTCAGGAACAGAAGGTTTAAGATGACTTGTACAGGTGCTCCGCCCGTACCAAGTGACCGTACCAACATCGAGAAGCAAAAGCCAACATCAACACCTAAATCAGAAGTTTTAACGAGGACCGGTATGGGTAGGCCCACCCGTACCACATGACTTTACCACCTAGAGGAAGAAATGACTCGCCAATTAGGAGGTTTAACGAGCACCGATACGGGCACCCTCGCTCGTACCACATGCCTGTACCATCATGAAATTGAGTCATAAAAGGAGATAAGACAAGGTGCAGTAGGGGCATACACTCGTGCTAAACACATAACCGAAGGACGGCACGGGGAAGCAAGGTACCCTTATTCATTTTAGCTATCTTAGAAACTTTGCAGCATATAATTCTCTATAGTGGTTTTTACATTTTCTCTTTTTATTTCCTTTTATCGGTAGGGTGAACGAACTACGTTCGTACACCGAATCGAGCGCTTTCTTTTCGTTTGCTATTTTTGCGGTGACCTGAACCTTGTGCGAAGACATGTACGGTATGGTGTTAGCCGTGCAAAAACCTACATAAGCCACTTGTTGTTTCATTGCGACAAGCTTCAACAACAAGTGTCTGGTAAAACCTTTTAACTTGAATTGTTGTCGATAAAAGTTACAGTAGCAGGTTTGCCACTGTAAATGGGAGCCCTTTCTTTTAATTTTGGCACATAGGAGGTTGCACACTCGTGTTCCGCATTTTGTCGCACATGTACCTCATTCAAATCTAAGAGGGGCACCTCTTAGACTTAGTTTGTTCACCAACGTGTGGAGCTTAGGTAGATGAACCGACCATGCGAGACTCATGATTGCATCACTTGTGAGCTAGCATCAAAAAGAAGTTTTTTTTTTGGAAAAATCCAAAAATACACAAAAAAAATTCTCTCTACTAGTTTTCTTTCCACCAGGTTCATAAGGAAGGACTGAAGGAGGCCACCAGACCACAACAAATAATATTCACTAAAGCAAAGGTCCATGTCCATCGAAGGAGACGTTATGTGTGCCTCAATGGTAAAAGTGTATCACCCTTGCTTTAATCAAGATGGGGGAGGTAACCACTTCTTGCACTCCATCTACTTTGATAACTATAATTTTACTTTTCTTTTGGTAATCTTCTTGAGTTTGGTTCTAGCAAGTTCTAAGCTGGGGGAAGTTATTTTTCAATGTGTAGATCTAGTCTTGTGCAATTTTTCTCTATCTCATAATGTTATCATGCAACCATGTATCTTGCTATTATGATATGCTTCATCAGATAATTTTTTCATACTTATTATATGAGGGATACACCTTCATGCTACACCCCATAAGAGGCATGCTAGAACTTTGATGCACCTTGTTTAACTTATGTCTATCTTGTGATATCATTTGTGTTTAATGACTTGAAGTTTCTGGAAAACAATGAGCAAGAAGTGTTACACAACCATTAGTTCATAAGTGGGTGTTGAAATGAGACACTCTAATGTTATGCTTATTTTAACATGTCCTCTCACTCTTAATTGTTTGAAGTCCTGAATGTAAAAACGAGGGGAGATATAAAAATGCAAAAGGAGGATCACAAGTTTTCTTGCAATATAGATTTGAACTTTGACATGGGACATAGAAGTCTTGATGAACCTCTATACATATATTTGAGCTTGTGATGCCTTGTATAAATGTGAGCAATCTTATTTTAAATTGGCAGGAAAAATAAAGATAAAGGGCATCACTCTTTATTCGTAAGCTAGATGAAAGCATGGAGTTATAAACCATCTTGCTCAAGAAGAGCAAGGGTTTAGCTGGGTGATGTTTATGAGTCCAAAAAGCGACATGTTTTTTAATTAAATAAACATATTTTTTACATTACATGCTTATCAAGCTTTGAGTATGTTCTAAATACATGATTACATGTATTGATTCATTTTCATGTTCTAATTTTTTGTGGCATTAGCCGTTTTTCTGTCAGTCGTTTAGAAGACGCAGCTGAGTCGAGGGCCCTGAAAAATGGCAACCCCTATCCCCTAGACGCCCGTTTGAGCGAAGACATTGGAGATGCTCTGAACAAGTGAATTTTCCCAATCATTTGTGAGAGTAACTAATTTATTTTCGCACGGTTTGGACGGCTACCATCCCTCCCTCTAGACACACGCAATGCTTTAAATGGATGAATAGAGACCAGACATGCCCAAGTCTCCAACTATCTCATGTTTTGTCCCTTGGTGGGATCTTCATTGATGGCCTTGAGATAACTTACTTGCAAGCCAGGAGAAGCGGTAGCACACCGCACCCACACCTGACCCATGGTGCATATGCATGTGTCAGTGTAGCACATTGCAAACACATGCATGCATGTCACCACAAGTTACTTGCAACCATTTGCGCAATGGCAAGAAATACCACTACTACTCGTGCATGTAATTCAAGGATATACACCACCTGCAATTAATAGTTCTAGCAAGGTGAATCAATAGCATGTAGTAAGTAGTGTACATCAGTACATGAATGCATGATGAGGGATGAGGGGAGGTAGTGAACACTCACATCAAGGGCATCTTGATACAAAACATTAGCAAACAAATGGAATATTGCAGCAGAGGAGGGAGAGGGGTAGCTGCTAGTAGCTAGCTTGGGCATGAGGGGCATGACATTGGCCACCTCCAGCTTTGGATGGAATGTCTCAGTCCCCAGATGAGGAAAAACATCATCACCTCCACCTGCAATTCATCATTGCCCACCAAAAGGTTCATGTGTATCTGTGTCAAGCTAGCTACCAGATCCCTTGCTTCCAACCCCGCACAAATTTTTGTACAAATCCATTAGGTATGCATTGCATCGCATGCAAGGAGAAAAATCTTATCCCTTGTGGCAAGGGGTAAAAGATCTGTGCATGTGTGAAAGGCAGGTGCTGTGGGTCTAGGGCGTTGCTGCTACTACTTGTGAGTTCACATATGTAACTTGTGGGCAGAACAGCAAAAGAATCTGCTCTCTCATGCCCTCTGCAATGGGCAGTGGCATCAACACAGCGAAAGAGATCGAGGATTATTAGAGAAAATGGCAAAGACCTCACTCACGTATGGACGGGGCAGTGAGAAAGAAATGCCCAAAGTGAGGAAGACAACAAGCAGAAGCGGCTCACTCGCGTGCATCTCTCTCATGCAGGCAGCAACAGACAGGAGAATAAATAAATGCACAGGAAAAAAGAAAAGCGTGTACCTCTCTCTTTGCCATCATCAAATGCTGTGATTTGACATGTTCGAAAATCCAACGCTTCTCATGCAGCATATCTCGTTCTCTCTCCAAATTGATCTCCTTGAAAAGCTTCCTATTATGTACACACGCGCAGAGGAAGTGAGAGAGAGAGAGGGAGAGAGAGAGAGAGAGGTTCAAAGAGATCCTGGTTGGGGTCAAGAAGTTTAGGAGTAATCTTGAGTGGAGTTGAAGTAATGGAAGCTAAGGAAAACTAGGAAAGGGAGCGTGCATGCATGCATGCATACTCAAGAACACCAGGGGGACCAAAGGTGGTACTATAATACCGAAGGTGAGATAAACAAAGGTTTAGTTCAAAGAAGTCATGGGAATTAATCAAAGTTTAAAATAGTGCGCTATGCTTCTTAGCAGCATCATTTTCTAACCCCTAAGAAAGCTATAGCAGAGCTAAGCCATGTAGCATGTTTCCCAAGAATAAGAAAAACTACAGAAAATTAGGTTTCATATATTCATAATTAATCCATATAAGTGCTATGGTTTTAGATCAATTTTTTTAAACAATATGACAAGACATCTAATAATTATGCGACGAACATCTCGTGAACAACCATGATGATTATAGCGATAAAAGTAGTGCATAAGTGCATAATACATAACAAGTCCAGCTTTCAATTTTAAACCTAGAAATATTTTGGGTCCAGCAGGAAAAATAGCGCTATTTTTGGTCTAGTTTAGTGTTTTAGCATGATTTAGCAAGCTATTATCGGGTGTGTCTACTTAGCTTTAAAAGTGCATAGGAGGACTGCTCTGGATCCGCTATAGCAATGAGATAGCGCACTATTTATAACCTTGGAATTAATAGTTGACACAAAGAAATCCACAAAGATATACCGCCCCCGCCCACATCGAGTCGCGGCATCCCATTGTTTATACTCTCTCCATTTCCCCTAATCCAAAGTTCCGACTCCAAAGCGGCCAAATGGCTGAACTGTCTATGGTTGCAGCTATTCCATATGGTTCCTGCCAGAGACTTGACGTTTGATGTATGTAAGGCAACTAAAAAATGGTTGGTTCTTAACCCTTGCAAAGCACCGGAAACGCTTTAGAGCATCTCCAGCCGCGTCCCCCAAAACGTCCCCTAAAGATTTTTGGGATGCACCGGACATTTTTTTCATTCCCAGTCGCACGCCTCAAAGCCTCCTTCCGTCCGGCGCGGCTCAATACAGTGTCCGGCGCCCCGAGCCCGTCCCCGGTCCACAGGGGACACTCCGGGCGCGCCGGACACGGCGAGAAGCGAGGCGGGGACTGGCGGGCCCGACGCTTCATTGACACATAAAAATTTCACCCCCTCCCGCCACATCGCGCCATAACCCGCCCTCCAGCCGCACATTTCTGCCCTCCCAAAAGATTTCACTGTCTCTCCCACCGATTCATTTCTCCCTCCCGCCGTTGCTACTCTCTCCCTCCCACCGTCGCTACCCTCTCCCATCCATGACGCCACCGACATGACCCAAGAAAGCGGTCACCAAGCCACCGGGCAAGAAGGCAGCGACGAAAGGGCCGAAGGCGCCCTTCGCGAAGCCGCGGAAGGCGCCGGCGGCGAGGACGAAGCCGGAAGGCTGGACCGACCAAAGGTGGGAGCAAGACTGCATGTGGCGCAAGCCGTCGACGGCGGAGCGGAGGGGACGGCGGGTGGTGGAGCAGGAGATGAAGTCGGAGGTGGCGCGTGCGCACCAGAAGGTCGCGCTGGCCGCGTGTCTCGTTGCTTCCAACGCGAGCCCACGGAGTACTTCGGCCATCGCGTACATTCCGGGAGTGGCGTCCCCGTCGACACCCGGTTTCTTCAGCGAGGGCCCATATGCGACTCCCGGGTGTGTGACACAAAACTTGTCGCCGCGGTACAAGGATGTGATGCCGCATGGAGGCTTCAACCCTAACGATGTGTTCTACTCCCCGACGTATGACGCGCCCCAGCGCCAGGCCCCGGTGCGGATGGTGCTGCCTTCACTGGCCTCAGGGGTCCGCTCGAATTCGAGGGCGCTGGTGGTTCGTTCGGGGAGGAGGAGGAGAGGGGGACGCTGCTCAAGAGGCAGGAAGAGAAGATGGAGCTCAAGAAACGCAGGAGGACTTCTCCCTGTTGACCGCGTCGACAGCTGGAATGTCTCCCCGAAGGCTGGCGGCGCACAACTTCAACAAAGGCATGATCCTCGGTGACATCGAAGCCAAAATAGCGGCGGCCGAGGCAGCGGCAGCACCCCACCCCCGGAGGCAGAGCCGGCACTAGCAGGCGCGTCGGCGACACCGTGTGCTAGTACACCTGCATCGGCGGCATCGGCATCTGTATCGGCATCGGCGACGGAGCAAGCAGACCAGGTAGAGCACGACGAGGTCGTCGTGCTCGACGGGCCTACGTCAACTCAGGATGCGCCGTCGCCGAACCCCTCCTTCTAATTTATGTTCAATTTGCACCACGGGTCTGTAATATGATCGCACGTCCAATACTTTGATCGCGGCTACTTCGATCGCGACGACTTCGGCAGGGAACACGATCTCTTTTGAATGTGAACTATTTGAATTTATGTTTGGGGGCCTCGTTTGGGGGACGCGGCTGGGTAGCGACGTCTCCCAAACGCGACACAAAGAAAAACATGCCACGAAGAAAATGCGTCTCCCGAACGCTCGATCCGCCGCGGTTTGGGGGACGCTTTGGGACGCGGATGGAGATGTTCTTAAGCCAATGGAAACACTGTCGTTCCATGGATGGCATTGTTTATCCAGCACTAGATGTGTGTGTGTGTGTGAGAGTTTCTCTCTCCTCCATGAGACAGAGCCGGTGAAACCTATCACACCACAGTTCAATCCCATCTGCAGGTCCCTGCCAACAACGCTTTGCCCAGTTCCCAACATCAAGAACATATGAATGAGGGAGAAGTCAAAACACACATCTTTCAAATCCTCTGCCAGAGGCTCAAAAGTAAAGGTCCAATGCTGTAGTTTGTTCATCAGGTAGTCACATGTGAGTCATACAACAGCTCTAGCTACATATGATGATTATGTGCAATGAATGCATGACAGAACGGAGAAAGGTTGAGGTGAAAGGAGGAGCTTGAAAGTATAAGAAGACCTTGCATGACATGAAGTATATTCTACTTTAGAAGCAGAAAAGAGTTGTCGTAGGAGGGAAACATCCTCGAGTGCTCGAAAAGAGAGTCTATTTGCATTGTATTACCTAGACCACGAGCATGCATGCACTCAAGCTAAGGGCTTAGTTATCCTATGTAGGTACAGTTGTTGGCAAAGGTTTTGCTTGCATTTTTAGATATACTCCCTCCTTTCAAATAAGCGTCGCAAATTTAACTGTATATATTATAACTCATATCTAGACAAATCTATGACACTTACATGGTGAAGGAGAAAGAAAATGTGAACAAATCTAAGAAACAGCGGATTATCATTTGTGTAGACAATTGAAACAGATGGGAAATGCTTAGCCCATAGATGAAATCAGCCAAGATAATGTAGTAGAGATAGCTGAAGTGATAGTTGGACTAATTAACTACATGTAAACCTCGCTTAAGGGGCAAGAAACTAATAATAAGAAGCACCTACCTAAGATACCGTTCGATTAAGCAAAAAAAAAATCACAAGAAAGCAGTGCTACAATAGAAGTGAAAGGAACAAGCAAGTTTCTCTTTATGCGACGACTACCAACTTATGTGCTAATAATGTGTCGTTAACGAAATTGGTCACCGTGCAAGATTACCTCTACGATCACTTTTGCCAAAGGAAAAAAGGTTTATCTTTTCT
The DNA here is from genome assembly GCA_030979885.1 of Lolium multiflorum. NCBI lineage: Eukaryota > Viridiplantae > Streptophyta > Magnoliopsida > Poales > Poaceae > Lolium > Lolium multiflorum. The sequence continues at coordinate 272,512,502 of CM061753.1, read as the reverse complement.
TCTTTCTGACGAATTTCTTTCTTTATATAGAGACATAACCAATCAAGTACTACAGTACTTGCTTTGAAGTGTAGAACAATTGAAATGTCATGAGATCATGTCATCATCAACAGTTCGAATATCCACTAACTTTTAACACGGATCACATGACATGTATGGCTAAAGAAAAAGGATGCTCTGCTGTTATTTTTGCTGTCGGGTCCTCCAGGTCCACGCTCACCTGATCAACATAATGAGCCTCATATATGGATTCTTCGTTTGCATAAAATATTGGTGATGTATGAGACAGCCAGAATAAAGGACGTACCCAGTGCTGAGAGCTCCCGCACTGTGCGGGGTCTGGGGAAGGTGTTAGTGGCAAGTCTTACCCTCACAAAGTGCAATGTGAGGAGACCGCGACTCGATGAGACAGCCAGAATATATCAAACTTTTCTCGATCATGTTTGGTACATATGTCAAAGCTATCGGAAGCATAGTACGTGCAAAAACTCCTGGAACGCATATCTCTCTTCTGTTTAATCAACTTTGGCTGGCATAGATTAAGAGTGTGATTGGTTGCTCGCATGGGATTTCTCGCTTTTCTTCATTTGGCCCGGTGGATGCTGTGTGAGGGGAAACGGAGCTTGGGCCATGTTGTGCACTATTTTTGGTTGCCAACAATGTTGAGCTGCATGAGGAGAGAAGTAAAGGCCGAAGGCCACAAATCGTGTTTTTTTTGGCTCCGTTGATGCAAAGCATGATGTTTGGCAGCCCGCATAAGGCTTGATACGATCACCTTGCAAGCACGGTGGTAAGGTTACCATCGACGAGTCAAGGGGTATTAGAAGTGATCAGATCCATGTCACAAGGACGACGATGATCAAGTTCTTCTGACTGCTCCCTTCACCATGACCTGCGATCTTAGGTGGAGATTCAAGTACCTCGACCTGTGGATGCACGTAGCAGCCTGCCTGCTGCGATAAGAACTTCGAGTAAGCTTCTTTCTAACTCCTCCCTTGTATTGCACCCTTTGTGGAGGATGTTCTCATATCCATTCACCAGAGGCCCAACCTCCTCCCAGGGCTGTACACTCTTGAAACTCTTCCATAGTAGACCACATACTAGTTGAACTTCTACCAAGAAAGAGCATAAGAGTGACATCAAGGAACATAGCATTGCAAGACAATTGAATCCCATAAGCTAAGCAATGTAAGAATGCATGGTCATAGAGCCAAAAGCATAAAAGAAGTTCAATCTACTTGCTAGTGTCATCTGACTAACGATGACTAACGATCACAGTAGCACCTATGGTGTCCTCCTACCACCACATCAAAAGAGGGTGTAATCCTACCACCCACAACACCGCAAGTTTTTAGCATCATGTGAGGGGTTAGTGCATACCACCTCACATAACGTACAAGCCATGTAATAATTGTTCATCAAACCCTAGATACTTCAAAATGTACAACCAACATCGTCATCGTCTTCATCATGCATGCATCACCACCACCACATCAGAAGGGAGAACTACATGTAGTAGTGCTTGCCACCATCTTCGCCTCCGCGCTAAACTTAGACGAGGCATCCATGACGGCGGCGTAGAGGGCAGCATTGGTGATGGCCTGCGCCACTGCTTTGACAGTTTCCGTGATGAAGGTCATGTGGCCAACATCCTCCTCAGCGAAGACATGCCACTTCCTCTTCTTGTCTGCTTTAGTTGCGGCTCCATGACGAGGAGCAGCGCTGGCGCCAACACCAGGAGAGGAAGGCAGGTAGTCGTCTTCAAGCACAACCATATCAGATTCCCGCGTGTAAGGGTCATCTACAGCAGGTGTTCCCAGAGGCTCATTAGAGCCCATGGTGTGCTTGCCGGTGGCTAGGCCCAAGGCAAAGATCTGCTGCATATCTGGGAGTAGTTGTTAATTGGCTTGTTTAGGAACTCGACGTCCTTTGGGTGAGCCTAATACAAGCGGAAAAATAGCTGGTTAGCAAACATGTCATAGTTGCGCAAGTGAAGTAGTGTGCAATTGAATTAGCATGCAAGTGAGAGGCCAGTACCGAGACATGCCTACGTACTGGTCATCATCAAGGAGGATGTTGTGTGTTTCCTCATCCTTTTCGGCGTCGCTCAGGTCCCTGAGCTTGCTAATATGGAACCACCTGGACCACCTGCGTTGATGACATCTCATGTTGGCAGTACTCAAAGATCTTCTTGGCAACATCATTGAGATGCACCTCCTTAAACCCCTTCTCTGTCCTGACGCCACTCTGGATGATGGCGCACATCCGGTTCAAAACAAAGGTGGAGAGGTAAGCTGGCCATTTCATTGTGGACTTGCACAACTTAACCTCCCCACTTGTGGTGTGTGCTTTAGCAACCCTGGTCGCCTTGTGCTTGGCGTTCAAGGTTTCATCTGCCAGGGGTGCTGATCATCGACAAGCAACAAATGCAAGGGCATGGCATCTGCCTAACTTCCATGTCCTGCGGGAAAATTTAACTTAGTGCAGGAACTAAGGACATGTTGTCCAGGGTATCAACTAGCTGGGCCCGCTCGAACTCATCTTGGGTGTACACCTAGGTAGTGATCATGTACAAAAGGCAGCATCAATCAGTCGAGGTACCGTGTTAGTACATTTTCAGAGTTGCAAGCATAAAAGTAGATGTAGATCAGAATCCTTGTAAGTTGCCACCATAACAACTAGATCTAACACGAATGGTTACTAAAATGACAAGAAGGAACTGTGATTCATCTAGATCTTCATAGCAAGTAGAGAAACAACATATAAACAAGAAACCTTCAAGCACACATCATCATCTAGAAATCACACCAACAGAGATCATAAATGTAAATGTAGCAAGCAAGATTGAGTAAAGATGATTATGCACTACCTACAATCTGGCTCATATCTACCAAATCGACTAGGGTTGCCAAGGACGGAGAAGATGAAAATCGAATTGGGGGGGGGGGGGGGGGGGGGAGGAAGGATGGGAACAAGATTTGACAGATGGCTTTTCGTGGCTCCGCGCGTGCTCGCGCCCCAGCTTGCACGCGCGGGGCGCAACTTTTCGCCCGCCTGGAGCTTGGCTCGCGGAAAACGGACGAATCGAGTGTTCCTCCACCAGCAGCGAAAATGATGCTTTGAGAAGCGTGCGAGCCAAGGTTTTGAGAGGTGCATGCCTACCAAACATGTGAATTTTTGCCCACCGGATGCAAGAAAAAAAGGATTGTTGGCAACCAATCACGCTCTAAGTTTCTTTTTGCGTGGAATGAGTTATGTATGATTCAATGTATGGACAAGCGAAAATAAGCTATATCCTATTGTACTAGAATCAGACGAAGAACACAGCTTTTCTAGTATCATAGGATAGGGTCCAAATCATAGAGCGGATTTCAAGAATTCAGTCCCCCATTCTCAAGATCTCAGTCGTGAACCTATTTGTGATTCGGGCAGTGAGTCCTGCAATATTTGTCAAACTGACATCACATCCGGTGAAAATTTTAAACCTAGCCAAAAACTTGGACAAATCAGCGTAAGTTTTGCACTCTAGAAATTTAATTTCTCACTTTTGTAAAAGCATAGCATATTGTCCTATAATTTGACAAAATTTGAATTTGTAGGTTTTAACTCAATATATATGTGCGTGAGTTTTTCAAGAGTATACAAAAGTTGCAAATGTGTTTTTTTTTCAAAGACCTAGAAAGTATATGCACCGAAAGCTATCTTTATTTTATGGGCAAGAATTCCTGAAGGGGAATCGGCATATGGCCCAGATTCCGAGTCAAATTTATCGTGTAAATTAATACGTAGTATTATTTTTGGAATTGAGTAAATAATTGGGTGTTTCTTATCCTTCAGTGTAGCAAAATGATAGTGTGATAGTTCCATTCCACCCTAAATTATTAGTTTTAATGTAGTGTATCAAACACTCTTTGATGCTCGTCCTATAGGTTTCCCACCATATACGATAAGAGTAGCTAACATTCCAATTCTACATTTTTCTTTTTTAGATATCATGAGAATCAAAATAGGATTTTAGCCTGATCTGAACCCAGATATCTCAACCCGTGAATTCTTCACATTTTTTTCTTCAGAAAACACAATATATCATTTAAAGATCTATCAGGAACGCAGAAATCTCCCAAGAAACAGTTAAACTTCCGCAAAATATAGAACAAGGAGGCTGACAATGCCCTAGCTCATCCGGCACACACTAGATGCTACTACTGCTCTATACGCAGCAACACAAACAACAAGGCACTACCAATATGCAAGTACCAACATGCGCCAGGAGGAACAACAACTCATGTATCCACAAGACAGTAGGTATACAGAAGGTACAGCTCCAAACTACGATGAAGGATGGACCTGATCGATCTGATCTGACAGATCGGCCGAACCAGTAAAAAGGTTTCGTCACTCGCCAGCAGGGGCGTAGGGGTGAAGCCTAGGAGCTAGCTACTTCGTAGTAGGACATTAGTATAAAGAATCCGATCGATCGATCTCCCAAGTGCAGGTCACGTCAAATCTTCGGAATTTTTATACTATCGCATTCAGCCCACGCTCGATGTCCAGCACAGTACGCAGTACTATAACACAGCGTGTGTGTGGAGGGGACAGCCGATTGATCGTTGTCTCCTACCCTTGTAATTATTAACTTTTACCCTCGGCCACAGCGTGGCAAGATGGCAAGAGGATCTTGTGCCCTAGGATCCCTCATGTTTTACTGCATGGGGTTTGAATTATAAACATATATATAAGTACCACAAATATAATATGTGATGTATTTTTTGCTAACTAGTTTGTCATGTTATACAAGGAAAATTGTATAAGTTTGATGCATGTTTTGGACTATAAAATAGAGATTTCTATTAGCTATCAGTAATTATATTGTCCAACCATTTTGGTAAACATTACAATGTGAAACAAAATCAAAACAATACGAATGTATGTTACTATCCTCATGTGACTAGACAGCCATACCTTCCTTACCTTGCCGCGCCAAGCTGTCTAGGACAACACGCCCACAAAGGATCCATGATGGCCACCTGGCACAACCTGTCCGCAGTTGCTTTATCTAAGATAAGAATATAAAGTCAACCAGCTTTCGGATTTCAGACGACAAGACTTAAGCAGGGAGCAAAGCAACCAAGGATCTTGTTTCGCTGGGCATAAACATATGCTCCTGCCAGTAAGCTTCTCCTGAACTTGTCTGCCTGTTTTCAAGACAGCAAGACAGCCAGGGGTTAGTTTAAGACCTGGATATCCTCAAACTGCTCATATATTGTTAATTCTCCGGAAAATAAAATTAACGACGCACGCAAATAGTTATCTTGCTTCTTCTAGAAAACTGAGGTCGATCAAGAAATTCTTGCTGTTCCCTCATAAAAAGGAAGGTGGAAAAAGAATGCTGATTAATATATAACCTACTTGCATCCAAATGAAATATAGTTGCTGTGACTAGTGGACCCAACTCCCAGTTGTGAGACAGAACAGGAATTTGGAATGAGTGGCTCAAGCTTTGGAACTTCTCTTTGTCTAAACTACTCCCTCAATTCCATAATTCTTGTCATAGTTTAGTTCAAATTTGAACTAAAATCAGGAAAAATTATGGAGCGGGGAGAGTACTATTTTAGAATGGTTCCATGGTTTCTCCTTGGAAAAAAATGAAACATTTTCTCCTTTCAGAGAAAAAAAAACAGATGAAGTGATAGGAAGTAAACTCAAGCAAAATATGGTATGAATTAGATAACTTTGTACCGTGAACAGACAGATAAAGATACAGTGCAAAAAGGGAATGAGCCAACAATCTTCAGAAGAAATAAGATTGGATCTCAGGTAGGAAATTCATACATCCAACAAAAAAAAGGAGCTGCTTCATCAAAAATTTGTTACTTAAGCACCAACGAGCAAATTAATATATTATTCTATCAAATTCCAGCCTTCGTCACCTAAAACAATCACATATATCCGTGTTACACAGTAAAATCCACCTATCACCCGAAAATCGACACAATAAGTTGCAAACTTTCGACATAACAGACATGCACATTTCTCAAAAGCAGTACACAATCTATAGACCTCACCTAACGGATAAGATAATACCGTGTAACATCATAAAAATAGTGCTCATGAGCATGGTCCCAGTAAGAGAACAAAAAACCTACGGAAAACACCCAACGTAAGAACATATTTCTTTCCCTGCAGCGCCCCACAGGCAAAGTGCAGGATCTACATGCATTGAACTGATCTTGAATAGGATTAACTTATTATTCACTTGTTCATTCGCTTACCACTAATTAATCATGTAGCCTGCTACTCTTTTATGTGATATGAATGAACTAAAGCAGAAAATGCATGGTCATCAACAAAGTGATCAATTTTATAATTAGCAAGTTACAGAGATTCCCTTATCCCCGTCCACTTTAATCAATTAGTTAACCTTTTCAGAGTAGAGAAACTGATCATTCCTGTACTTTAAATCTTCTTTTTCCCGTTGCTGATGCTCTCTTGTGGAAATAAAATTTTGTAGAAAGTGTTTCGAACTTTTAATGACTATTATTATCTCGATGGACTAAGGCAGAGTCCAACAAAGCAAGATCACACTCAAGATGCTCTGGAGCAAACTGATGGTGACATATATATTGAGCTTTGTGTGCTTTGTGGGAGAAGAGGAAAAGCTGCAGACTAGCAGCACAAAATAAATCTTGGAAGGCTATGGTGCTCATATCCACCATTTATGGATACGAGTAGAAGGCATCTTACAATTATGATGACTTATATAATTGCAAAATCAAAACCAAAGGCAGGGCGGGGGTGGTATCAATCGTGCAGATTTTGGTCAACCAATACATACTTAACTCTACACCTAAAGCATGACTCCTTTTGGCTAATAAAAAGGCATCGCCATATATATTCTAATGGTCCTTAAATTCGAGTTGCTAAGTCAAAGGATTGGACGATCAGGTTTGGGTTATTTCATGGCTGACGAAGCTCAGAGCAATACAATGGCAAGCCGATTATGCTAAGAATATTATTTTTCATAAAGGATACAGATGCCAGCAGGAAATTGAGGTGTTGCACCAAACTATCCTGTGGACTCTCCGCATCGAAGAGATACTTTAGATTTTCAAGCTTTCACAAACATGATCTCTAGCAATGTAAAGGAGGCATCCAGTTGATAAGTACGAGTCTACTATATATGTAGCACATAATTGAACTAACACTTGTTATTAACAAACCTTAAAGATGAAGACATTAGGAAAAGCTCCATAAAAGTGAAAGGTAACATGAGATCCTGGAACAATAGGCAAGAAAGCAGAAGTGCTAGTTGAGATTTCTGGCTAGTGCAAGATATCTCGAGAAAATGCGGTTTCAACTGAGCAAATGTGGATATTAACATGCAAAGCTTGCGGCACAGGAAAGTCACGTTTTGCTGAATATCTCCCTGATAGCTAAGCTCCAGCACTTTTAGGATAGAGAAAATAATTCCCCTGATTTAGTGGAAGCGTAGACATCAGTAATAACAGCGACATGCATGTTAAAATATATTTAAGGAAAAAACTAAATATAGCTAATCGTAAAGCATGATTGTCATAGGCCCAAGGAATTTTAATAGTCTTTGTGTGTTCTCCCCTTCTGCCATTACTAGTGGTCTATGTAGGATCTGCTGAAAAATGTTCAGTTCTTAAGCACATAAAAGCAAGGGTGTCACAGGAATGTACGTTTGCGGGGTAAGACCGTAAGAGTGCGATAAGATTCGGCTAATTCATCCACTAAGCCACTAGCCAACTTTACATGACAGGAACGTCTACTTTACAATCAAAGAGACAGAAGTAAGCAGACACCTTTGTAAGCAAATGGTGTCACGGGCCTCCCATATTAGTTGCTTCATCATCTAGTTGTTCAACATTCAGACAAGAGAAAGCCCAATGGCATGGGGTTTTCATGTGGACATGCCACAATTCAATTCTGAGGATCATGTCCCAGCCGCTATCATTTTCTGAAAACGACAACAGGTAGGATACTAGAAACTTTTGTCCAAAGGGAAGTGTGAGAGGCATTCAAAGCAAGGTTTTGCTTTGACCATAATAAGTTCATATGGTCCCCTTTGACCACGCAGATGATGCAAAACATGCGAAGCAGAGTCATCTCCAGCAACCTGCAGAGGCAACTGGAGGCGAACACAAGGCCAGGAGGAACTATGAACATGCCGGTTGCAGTGTCTGAAATAAATCCCTCGACGCAACTACCGTGGAACAGCCCAGTTCAATTCTGCTGCCTGGATGCAATCATGCAATGTCCAAGTATCTCTTTTCACTGCGGCTGGACAGGAACCAAATGTGTGCAAAACTATAACATGATAAAGGTGTCGCACGCCAACCTTTTAATTTTTACCCTGTTGGTCATTTGCCCCTCATGGCTGCATCTGAAGTTCAGGCTTATCGTAGCAGCAAACCATTTTCAGAATAGGATCATGCGCAAGGAGACAGAACGTCGCGGTCTGTGCACTGCGCCTGATCCCGCCGTGTTCATCTGGGAGGTTAGTGTAGGTTTAGGGTTTAAATGCGAGTGAATTCAGGCATAGCTAGAATATCGCCATAGAAATGGGTGAGCATTCGAAGTGAGGACTGATCAAAGCATTGGTCATCTGGTTAATCAGATTGGAATGGAAACATATATACGACCATGCAATTTGCGATTAATCGGAGGATAAGATCGCTTCGTTACCAATGCCGTCGCCGTAGACCGCCTCGAATCTCCGCGCGGCGGCGCGGGCTTCGGATGTGCCAATGGCGCCGTCCAGAATCGCAAACGCCGCCGGTGACGATGCCTAGGCCTACGCGGCCGCCATGCCCCGATTGATCTCTCTGCCGTGCCATGGTTACAGTCTGACAGATGGGTCCTAGCTTCGACACGCACGAAGAGTTGTTTTGTAGAACACGCTGGGCTGGGCCGCTCGATGTTACATACTCGAGCACTCGTAAGCCCATGCTCGATTATTTTCCCAATGGGCCCATTCATGCTGGGTCGCACTACAGCAGCTAGGACGCGTCTTAAGAAAAAATCAGTATACCCTCAAAGAAAATCAGTATGTTAATATACAAATTTATGAAAACAGCCTCAATAATAAAAAAAAAATTATTGATAACTTCAGTCTCCTCCAATCAAGCATAATTAACATTGAGCTTCCAAATACATATGATTAACTACGTGGTTTAGTTAAGACATCTTTTGAATGATACAACAATCGAGCGGCCCTAGCTGGCGCTCGACCGCCAAGATTTTATTGAGCGATCGGTTTTCGACAGCTTAATTAGTGAAAATCTGTGGCAATCTAACCTGTAATAGGGGCAACCTCACGGAGCCCTCCGGAGCTATCCACGCCAGCCGCACGTCGTGGAAGGGCTTGGCAGGGACCTTGCTCGGTCTGCACCTGTTGGTCCACGTAGTGCTATTTGGTTGGCTCCAAAAATATCTCTCCATCCCCATTGCTCGTGAGAACCAACCCTATCCCCTCCCCATTCATCTGATTCTCCTCCCCAAATCGCTGGTCTCCCTCGTCCAGAACTCGATCTCGATTCTCGAACGAGCAGGAGAGGAGGAGGCTGCCGCTGCCGTCACGGCCCCAGCCACCTCACCGCGCAAGCAGCAGCAGCAGCGCGCCATGGCCGTCCGGCGGCTGACGCGGGAGAGAGAGGAGGCGGCGTATGAAAGGGGAGTTGGCGGAGGAGGTGGAGTGGCAGCGGTAGGAAGAGGTGGCCTGGAAGATCTCCTCCTAGAAGCCCCTCTCCATCATCCTCTGGCTTGACGCCGCCAAGGTCGTCCTCGGTCAGCACGAGTCTAGAAAGGGTACCCGTTGCCTCCTCCCTAATTTATCTGGTATTAATTTGCCTCTTTCTCTTTCTCTTCCACTTCCACTTCCTATAACTTCTCATCCTTTTTGTGTAGATGCTTTTGTATCTATGATTCTATGCATAAAAGGTGTTTGAGGAAAATCCAAATAGGCTGTAGACATGCCCAACGAGTCACAACATTCTACATGTTTCTATATGTTTTTTTTTACTTTGAAAATTTGGCGTTGAACACTTGGTTCTGTTGCGTGTCGTCCCCTCATCGGGTCTGTAATTGAAGTGTTGATTAGAGGCGTGACCAATTTTATTTTGAAGGCTGGATGTGGATTGACCTTCTTGCACTCACTATGTCGTCTACTTATTTGTTGAGTAGTGTCATATTAACCATGCATGCCATAGCGCTTTATCAACTAATTATCACTGCAGAAGGTTTTCTTTCTGTTCTCTCGGGTTATGACACAATGTTTTACAAGTCGGTTATCAGTGCAAAAGACGGTGCTGCGCGCTTTGTATGCTATATTTTCTAATTTTATTTGCAAGCTATCACTAATGAGATGTATGAGTAAATTCCTAGGAAAGTAATATGTATTAAATTGTTTGCGACACCCATCGTACAATATTTCTTTGATTGGAAGACCACGCACAGGTCTCTTGGCAATGTGAGCTAATTTCAGTGTCATGCTGATGAAGAGTGGGGCTGTTGTGTTGATCAAGAATAGGGCCAGCAGGTCGTTTAGGATTCTGGCAAATTTAATATCAAGACCGTCTCATTTTTGTGTGTGCGGAATTTTGGGTGGAAGAAGCATAGGTTTGTCCGAGCTTGACGCTCATTCGATCTTTATATATGGTATATCCCTTTGTTGAGAACCTGCGTTGATTTCTTCCTTGTGTTGCTTCACAGAAAAAATAAAGACTAGACTAAATTGTTGAGTTGGTTAATATGTAGGAAAACTTGGCTCATGGAATATTTATTTGGAAATATGTCTTTGGTTTATATCAGTTTAGCTTTGCCTTTTTGGGTGATTGCTGATGGCTGTTAGACTTACATGGGAAAAGAATGATGCGCAGAACCTTGATGACATGATAACTAATTCTTTATTCAGAACGGTAGAAGATCTTGGTTATATGATTTTGAAGTGGTAAAACCCCCAACCAAAACATGCCACAGTGACAAGATGATTGATGTTTTGTTTCGCTTGCTGCTGATTTGTGCAGTTTGGACAAGGATGTGAGTGAGAAAAGTCACAAGAAGAGAATTTCTAGGAGCATGGCGACCATGAACAAAAGGATGATTTTTCTGCAGACTGCATATTTGATGAAATGCAGGCACGAGGATTCTCTTATTTTCTTTTGTTCATGTCTTTCTATGCATCTTATTCACCATGGTGATTGTATATGCAAGTGGTAGGTGTCAGGTTTTGCCAGTAGTCATAATTTGCGTGTAGTCCCGAGCATCTACACAAGTGCTCCTCAGGAAGTGCGAGCGTATCCAGTAGCGACGAGGTCGACATCCTGGTCCATTGCGAGTACCACTGCGGTATGCCATACCCTGCAGACAGATCTGGCAGCAATGGCAGCCGGCATTGGTGAGGAAACGAAGCCCCTTGATAATCAAGTTGCCTGCATTCTCGGAGTCTGGCTTGATTATCCATTTGATTTCTTTCGCACAACAATGCATACATGTCTGCTGCTCATCATTGGTTGTATCCCATCTTACTGGTAATGTACTGAATAGAATATTTTGTTTTTCTATGTATCTGCAGTACTCCATATATTATTTTCTCCTGATCTCAAATATGACTGTTGTTTACTTGAGCTTATTAGTGTGAGCACCGGTGCAGGTACGCAACATGTAAGCAAAGAGAGGAGATGAGAGGAAAGGAGAGGAGGACTAGAAAATGTCAATTCAATCACATATTTGATTTCACACGGTTAGCTTTTCTATAGTTTTAACTTTCCAATTTTGTGCATATATCTGCTAGCGCACCCAGTTAGTTAAGAGTGAATTCCCAATTCAGTATAGCATGTGTTTTGAATTTCACTGATATTTGTAAGATAGTGTTCTTTTAATCAATGTATGATGGAAAGCAAATACGAAGAGTAACCACACAGAGCTCCATATTGCGTAACTGATTGGACAGAAAATATTGACAGTCCTCCATAATCTGAATCTTTTCTTTCAAATAGCATGTGTTTTCAATTTAACTAATGTTCATAAAATACTATTTTCAATATGCATGCTCGAGATATGGTGCAGTATGAAATTATGAATTAGGGTTATTAAGTTACCTGTGTGTTTACAGTATATAATTCTTCTTCATGGTAAGGGGTGACTACTCTAATGCTATTTGAATAGTCAGCTTGGCTATTACAAAGAGGTGCGAATGATTTTTCTAAATGCTCAAGCCGTATTGCTCCTTGAAGTGAAGATTTTAAACACACATTTGCCTAATTACTCTGTACTAGAGATTAGTATTGTACCTTTCTGATAGTATCCCGCTCGATACTCTCTGAACTCAACTCATACAACTATATTTGTATAAGGTGTGATCCTCTGACAGATTTACCTGGAACTAGCACCTCATGCTTAGTTAGAAGAAATATATAATCATATTTTTTGTCATAGGAAAGACCTCATGCTTCGCTTTAAGAAATATATAATCATGTTGTTTTGTAATACCACTAGAAAAACTCTTGATATAACTTCTACCGAACCACTTTTAGAGACTGCGTTGTATGGATTCTTAGGATCTCAGAGGCAAATATGTTTGTATATTTCTGTCACTTTTGTACTTACAGGAAGCTTGGTTTTTTTTCTTATTCCTGTTCTATAAATTATCCTTGTGCTTACCTTAGATAAAGCTAAAAATTTATAGTAGGACCAGTTAAATTAGTTAAAATAGCATGTGTGATTTTACTTCACTACTTATTTCATAATTTTGCCGAAATCTGTAGAAAATTAATTTGTATTGTATATCTATATCTTGGTTTAGAAAACCTATCGAGAACTGTAGCCATATTGATAATTAGGCAAACATGGAAGCCATTCTCTGGTAAACCTGAAAGTAATTGTAGGATGTACCTTTTCCATTCTCAGAAGAGTTAATTCTAGAGGTCATTCGATATTTGTTGCAGTATTACTAAAATTCAATTTGTTCACTGCCATATTGGAATCTGAACCAGTAACTCCATATTCGTTGTTTGGTACAAATGTTCTCATGATTTATGAATTTCAGTTGCATATGGCTTGCCAATTACATATAGCTATTCATTGCTCCACGTTGCCAGCCCTCCCACTGTCGACTGTGTCCAGCCGACCACCGTTTCTCTTACTGTGTGCTGGCGCCTCACCACGATTTTGCCCTGCTTCCCCATCCATTTCATCCAGGAGGAAGTAGAGGATGGGTCGAGCGCTGCCGGCAACACACCAAGATGAAAGCATGCGGCGTGCAACTGCTCCAGGGCGATAGGCATGTAGCTAGATAGCGAGCGTGGCTGTGAGCCCTGCGATAATCTCCCAGGTTGACCATGCATCAAGTTCGTAGAAATGACGGTTAGCCAGTTCTCAGCGCCAATAGAGATGACACTGCAAGCTGATGGTTGTCTGTTTCCGGAAGCAATGAAATCAGTACCTTACTTTCTCTTCACAGGCCGACGGATTTAAAGCTTACATCTAAAAATAGTTTCTAACAGTTTCTGAAATTTTCAAGTATATTGAAGAAAAGTTTCAAGTGCAGGCTGAGATACTAAAATTATTTGCAGTTCAAGGTCTATTCTCGACAGAAAAGTTTCAAGTAGAGACTGGATACAAGGTTGTTTAGATAACCGAGTAAACCACATCAGAAATTGCAGTTACATAATGAGAATAAATTTATAGCGTAAGTCTTGAATTAGTTTGATCTTTTCTGCAATATTCTTAAACATTTTTTCCTCTTATGGACCATTGCTCCTCTAACTATAAGTGGTGCGTTCTTACTATGCTCTTTTATGTGTGTCCTAAAAAATAGATTGTTGTAGCTTCATATGTTTTTTTTTTTGAAAAGAGATGCTTCATATGTATGAGAGAAACAGTGAATCCATTCGTCCATATATTGTTTTCGATAAAGATTTGTCCATATATGAGCTCGATATATAGGGCTCTAGGACCAGCCCTGCTTTCTTCATTTATTTATATAGAGAAAACATGCTCATTTTAGCTATTGCCAGGCTGTTGATGTATTGCGTCGTCTAGGCTGTAGGTGTATTGCGTCGTCTTTTGTCTTTGAACCGTGATATTTTTCAGTTAACTTTGTCCATGCAACATCATGTTAAATAAAACTGCCTGTACTATTTTGCTGCATCCACATTGTAGTTAGGTTGTCAGATTGGTGAATCTGAAGCACCATATTTAGGTCATGAAGACGAATTTTTTCTTGTTTCTATGTCTTTTCTCGTTATTTCTGGTCAAGTGGTCATTTGAAAAAGATTTTTCTAAGCTCAGCCTTCTTCAAAACGGAAAATTGCTCAACCAAATGTCTGAATAACATAATTGATTTCTTTTTTAATAACAATTCAAATTTTGGGCGGATTGTCCTGTTTAATAAAACCTCACAACCATAAAGCTTTCATGTGCAGCAATTGCTTATGAATCACACTATTTTTTCCCCTTTGTGCAGCAGTTCTCTAGCTTTCAACCAGGCTTCGGCCTTCTCCTAGGAAAAGTGAGAAAATAGGAATTGCAGACTGGGGAGGATGAACTAGCACCTTATGTATGCTCAAGATCTAGGATGCGGCTCAAGATCCAGGTATATGAGTTCCTTCTTTCAACAATAGGAAACTTACAACTATTAGCTTCTTTTGGCAAACTATGATCGATGAAGTTCAGAATACAACTCTTCTCGGTATTGATAGAACAACTCAGGGACTAAGGTGTTCAAGCATATGCTTAGTAAAACATCTTCAAAAGATAAGAATATATTTAGTTGTTCCGATTATTACTGAGGGTATCGTTAATCCACACCAAATTCGATTTACCTATTTTGTTTACACTGGATGTATAGATTTTGTTAAACTTCATTACTTCCTTTGTCGGTACTGGAACGAAAACAACGACCTTATCTTGTGATGGGTTCATATGCAAGGCCTAATGATCAGCTTTAGTTGGACTGTAACTTGAACATCCACAATAAGGCGACCAGCAATTTTCAGCTTTCGCAAAAGTACTAAAAGCTGATGAGTCACAACCTTGTCTTATTTTCCTGAAATATAATAGTAGGCCCACCTTAAAAACCTTAAAGGAGAAAACTATACATGTTAGGTCTGAAAAGTTCAGATTAAATCTTCTGTGACGTTGACAAAAATATCCTTGGTACTCAATGATTTGTGTCATTGAAGGAGCAGCTTCAGCGTCCTAGACTAACTACAAGCCGCTGGCTAGCCTCATGTATCTAAGTATAGAAATTTTAATCCTATATTCATATTACCCTTTACCTGCCATATGAAGTGTATTTTCCTGAGAAAATAACTGTGTGAGTAAAACATCATGAAACATCATTATTTGTCTTCCTTTCCTCGTGTAGAATAGTTTGTTGTCAGCCATTTATTTTATTCACCCAAAACCGTATTATGCCGCTCTGAAGTATCGAATGCTATCGCATGATTATTTTGTTGTTACCCAGGAGCAGTTCACATGAAAGTTGTTGAGATTGTAACCACTGTCGGATTATAAGATGATGAAAGATTATAGTTATGATGAGCTTTTTTAAGAAGAAGCAATCTACGGACTAACTTTTCAGGCAAACAATTGGGAAGGAAAGGAAGAATATAGCGCTTATTACCAAGAAGGACTTGAAGATTAAAGAGCTTAGCAAACCCTAGAATGATTCCATAGTAGATGTCTCAGCAGCGAATGACAAGGTGTACTAAATAGATTTAAAAGGTTACACCATTGGATCCTCTCAGCTGGATAATAATACTAACCCAGTCTTTGGGAAAATCAGAAAGGTAGAACACGCCTTGACCTTTACCAACTGGCTTTCAGAAATAATAATCAACACGTCTGCTACATCTTGGTGGTCGCACTTGTGCATCTCGGTGCGCCTATCCAATCCTAATATCCGGTTAGTATATGCCTTCCTGGTAGTATATGTATGCTTGTATGTGCTTATATGACACTGGGTATATCTATTTCCTTCCATGCCTCTGCCACCTATGTTTGATGTTGTGATGTAGTCCGCTATCTTCCTTGCTGCGAACTATCGACTACATGTTCATCTAGACATGTCATAGTGCTGGACCGATTAACTCTGAAACACCTGTGTACGAAGACCTTGTGAATGTAGGAGCTATGTGTACGAAGACCTAAGCAGTCGTTAGTATGTGTAATATATTTCCTTGTGTTGTCTGTGTGCTTGGCAATTGAGTAATCTATTTTATCCATTGAGTGCTTGTGGTAAAAAAGCAAGTACTCAACTATCCCAATAAAAATTTGCTAGGGCGTGCAATGTTGTGATTCCTGGATTATATAATTTTACCTCTTGCTTCATATATTCTCTGTAGTTTCATAGTTGGAGAATCTCTCTGCTTTTTGGCTGTTGTAGATTGCTCTTTCAACTTTGAATTTTCATTCTCTTATATGAGCTTGCCTTCTATGATTCACAGTCATATCATGCAGGTTGTTGAGGTTCTAAAAAATTTCATGCTTGAGGCGATGCTGAAGCCCAACCACAAGTACACGGCTCACGTGGCTGAGGAGGCAAAATAGTGGCCACCATCAAGTTCTACCCGTCAATGCACCGTTGTTAGCCTGCTTATGGGAGTCTTTCACTGTGTAGAAGTCCTATGGACAGTTTGGTGGACGCAAATAAGATAACTAAATGATTATAAATACTCAAACAGCTACTACGAGCTTGACAACAAAAATGGGAGTGAGAAAACGTTACTTCTTTGTAATATGCATCTACTTTCGCTGACTAATCACCGATTTATATTGATGCTTAATATAGTGTTTTGCTAATTATAAAAGATGGGGTCACGTGGGAGAAAGCTTTCTTGCCGCCAAACTTGCTCTGGTTTTCAAGTACTGAATATCGTGTATCTTAAACACTAATGGGTAAGCCCAGTTGATACAGTTTGGAGTAGTTTTGTTTGTAACGTTCAAGATTAGGGGTTTTGGTTTAAACATGTAGGTGCCTCCTTGGAGAGGCATATAGAAAAAATGAGGATGAATACAATCAACAAATGTTGAGAAATGTTAGTTGCTGTAATATATTCTTTCCTTTTTCTGGTTGTATAAAAACATTTGTTACTTTGTTTGTATTTTTTTGTGTTCACTATGTTTTATAAAATCTAAGAACATTGTTATCACTTTTCCACATATACACGAATTTCACGGGATCGTGCGCCAAGGCGCACTTCAAAATCTAGTAAGTAGAAGGCATGCAAGGGGATGGACCACCTTTTCTTCTCTCTCCTCGCGTCACATGCATTCCTAACTAGGGTGGCTAATCACCGCATGCAAATTTAGGGTCACCCATCGAATATATGTAGCATAAACCATTGTTTAAAATGATTTATCTTTCAAACGACAACTCCAAATTAAGATCCGTTTTCACCAATAAATTCGTCTCGACGAGATCTTCAAAACTAGCACCCATGTTAATATGTTTCGACAAACTTTTTTTCTAAAAGTTATCTCTCTATTCGAATAATCAACCCTCCGTACTTGTTGATCAACGGTAAATGTATAAACTTATCAACCTGCGATATTGAGGAAAGTTATGCAAAGACAAATGATCTAATCAATGTCAATGGAATCTTTTCCAAATTTCAAAATTTAAAACGTTTTAACTTTCAAACGACAACTCCAAATTAAGATCCGCTTTCACCAATAAATCGTCTCGACGAGATCTTCAAAACTAGCACCCATGTTAATATGTTTAGAAACTTTTTTTAAAAGTTCTCTATTTGAATAATCAACCCTCTATACTTGGTGATCAACGAAATGTATAAAATTATCAACCCTGCAGTGATTGATGAAAGTTAGCATGATGCATAAAAACGAATCTGATGTACGAATCTTTTCCAAATTTGAAAATTCAAAACGTTTTAACTTTCAAACGACAACTCCAAATTAAGATCCGCTTTCCCCAATAAATCCGTCTCGACGAGATCTTCAAAAGTATCACCCATGTTGATATGTTTCGAGAAACTTTTTTTTTGGCTAAAAGTTATCAAGCCTCTCTGTTTTGAATAATCAACCCCTCCGTACTTGAGTGATCAACGGTAAATGTATAAAATTATCAACCCCAAAGTTAATTTTACTTTAAACATTTTAGCGAATATTTTTTATTTTAGAAGCTATCAACCCGATGTCCTGTTATTTATCAACAGTAATTATAATAACTACCAACCCTAAAAATCTAACTTCATTTCGAATATTTTGGCGACTCTTTTTAGTTTACATGTTATCAACCCGGTGCTCCGTTATTTATCAATGGTAATTATAAAAAAACTACCAACCCAAACAAGTATTTCATTTAGAATATTTTAGCGAACATTTTTTATTTTACAAGCTATCAACCTGGTGCCTCGTTATTTATCAACTGTAAAAATAAATAAATAATAACCCTAAAAAGTATTTCATTTAGAATATTTTAGCGACTCTCTTTTAGTTTACAAGCAATCAACCCGGTGACCCGCTATTTATCAATGGTAAATATAAATAAATATCAACCCTAAATTTTTATTTAATGAATATCAACCCAAAATAAATCAACCCTAAATATAAATAAATATCAACCCTAAATATAAATAAATATCAACCCTAAATATAAATAAATATCAACCCAAAATATGTAGCGACTCTTTTTTTTGTTTACAAGTTATCAACCCGGTGCCCCTTTATTTATCAACGGTAAATATAAATACCTAGCAACCCTAAAAATAAATTTTATTTAGAAATTTTAGCAACTTTTGTTAGCTTACAACTTAAAACAGTACTTAATTTGAGTAGCAAGTGGTAGTTCATTTGAGTTGCAAGTGGATCTTCCCACCCGTTATTTTCCCCCTTAAAAACCACTGGCCCGAAAAAGGGAATTAAAAAAATTAATCAAAAAAACATGAATTACCGTACGAAATAACAATATAAAGGGAATTGCAAAAAAAGAGAATTATCAAAAGGGAATTTCAAATAAAGAGAATTGAAAGTATGCGTCATGCTGAAAAAAAAGCGAGATGCTCTGTGCATGCATGCAGCAACTTGTGAGAGCTAGTCTCGTGCTGAAAAGTTGGCTCATTAAATGCAAAGCTATGAGATACTTTATGCATGCATGCAGTGTGAACGCTCTTGGTTGTATGCAATTTGCAAGTGGGAACGTGAGCTGTTAGTGTGAACATAAAGCTACATGTGAACGTAATTAAACACTACAAGACAAAAAGGGAATTGATTTCGCGCATGGCGCGAGCGCTGCCGCGCCAAGGAAAGTGATCGCTCCAGCGATCGATTGCCAGGGAGGGGATTTGACAACAATCCCTCTTTAGCTTGATGGTCAAATCTTTCTTCTTCTTCTTCAAATCTTCTGCTGCTTCGAGTTGCCGCTAGAGATGGATTAACGAGCGATCAAGAATTTTCGATTTTACTCTCCATCAACCCAATCCACAAAATTGCAAACCGCGTCCTCACGACTGCAGGCGTGGAACTTGTGGTCGGTGTCCATCAGACCCGTCACATGACGCGGTGGTATACGGTAACATCCCAACCTTGTGTTTATAAATAAATGAGTGTTCATGAGCATTGCATGCATATAGTATGAATTTGAGCAAAATTTGCATCTCCATTTTCTATTATGCAAATCCTTCTCTATTTATTTGTCTCAAATTCTCTCAAGATTTTATAAAATAAGTCACATGGTTTTGTTGTTTTCAATAAAACCCATGTTTGTGTTTATTGTTCTCTGAAAATTTGAATTTCAAACTATATTCAAAAAAAATATTTGAATTTGGTTTAGTTTTGGACAAAATAAAAACTAGAAAAAGAAAAAGGAGAAAACCCTTCTCTCTCTCCCTGGGCTCAGCCCACTTCTTCCTCTCTCTTTTCCCTCTCTCGCCGCAGCCCAACTTGGCCCAAGTGGCCCAGCCAAACCCACCACAGCCCAACATTTTTCCCCGGGGCGGTTTTCGCAAAATGGTCTTCTTCCCCGCGCACCAAAGCAGGTGCATGGCAGCACGCCGGCCACCCGATGGCGCCGGCGGCCACGATGCTCCCCGCCGCCCGCCGGCGGCCATAAGTAGACGCCGGACGCCGCCCTGAACCCTAGCTCCCCCTATTTCTCTCCCCCGCGCTCTCCCGCGTCTCAAAACCCTAACCCTAACCTTGCAGTAGCCGGCCGGAATTCCTTCGATTCGCCGCCAGCGAGCTTCCCCGGCCACCGCCGACCTCTCCATCACGTCGAGGGTGAGCCCCTCTCTCTCTCCTGGTGCCCTCAGCTTCCTCCCTCTCGCCCTCTAGCCCTGCCCGCGTCGAGCACCCGACTCCGGCCACCGCAGCACCTCGCCGGAGGCCCTGCTCCAGCGGGTAATCCACCCCCGCCCCGCCTCCTTTTGGTCGCCCGCGACGCGCGGAGTCGACTACGCCCACGGGAGCCTCCGATTGGAGGTCAACCCGAGCTCACTGTGGGCAATGGACGCGCTGACGTCATGATGATGTCAGCGTGACGTCATTATTGTTATTTTTTCTTCTTTATTTTCTGTATTTTCAGCAAATCATTTCTGTATTTCTTTATATAGAAAATAATATGACATGTGGGTCCCCTTGTCAGGTTTTTAATAATTTAGGAAATATTTAGAAAAGAATAAAATTATGACATGTGGGTCCCAATTGTCAGACTTTTATTATTTTTATAGAATTTTCAAAAATTGATTTAAAATGAATAAAACTTGGAAAATTCATAACTAACTCATTTTAAATCAGAAAAATATAAAATTATATATCAAAATGATCAGAAAAACAAATCCTATCTGTTTATCCATGTTTCATACATGCTTGAACCAATTAAATATGAGCCTTAGTAGAAACCCTAAATCGACCCCTCTCATATGTCGGGGTTCGATGCCGAACCCCTCAATTTCCATCGATGCACCTAGGGTTACCCAAACCCCTTTAATATGACATGTCATCATATTGTATGTGCATTGCATTGTACCTTGTCTTGATTGTGCTCTTCCTTTCCGGTATTTGGTTCTTCTCGATAGGGACCGAACGCGAGCGTGAGATCAACGCCGCCAAAGAGGAGCACCAGAACAACGAGGGAAAAGGAAAGCCCTAACCTGGTTCATATATGGTTTCGAAATGCTTTTACTTCTGGTTCTTACATATTGCATCTGCTTCAAATATGTTTTATCGGCAGTTGTAGTTATCCTATGTGTGCATATTCCATCCTTGTAGCCCAAAGTTCCTGAACCACCGCTCCCAGCAAAACTAGGTCTAAGCTCGTTCTCATCGCTAGACCCATATATATGATATGCTTAGCCATGCTTAGTTGTTGAAGTCTGATCCATCCGGTTGATGAATCAGAGCTACGAATGAACCTAGTTTGACAGGATGACGTGGTAAGATCAGTGATGATGTTAATAAACATGTTAAAGGCTTGGATGGGTGATGACCCACAAGTATAGGGGATCGCAACAGTCTTCGAGGGAAGTAAAACCCAAATTTATTGATTCGACACAAGGGAGGTAAAGAATACTTATAAGCCTTAACAACCGAGTTGTCAATTCACCGCACCTGAAAAGCACTAGTAACAGGGGTGATGTGAAAGTAGCGTAATATGAGAGCAGTAGTAACAGTAACACAGCAGCAGAATAGCAATATGAGAGCAATGGCACCAAAATAGTTGATACTACTTCCAATGACATGAAGAACAAGTATATGATGATGCGAGATGGACCGGGGTTCCCAGCTATCTGCACTAGTGGTAACTCTCCAATAACAAGTGTTGGGTGAACAAATTACAGTTGGGCAATTGATAGGATTGATAAGGCATTAAGAAAGAACATCAATTCATTAATCATGTAGGCATGTTTTCCATATTTAGTCGTACGTGCTCGCAATGAGAAACTTGCACAACATCTATTGTCCTACCAGCAGCCGGGCCTCAAGGGAATCTACTGGATATTAAGGTACTCCTTTTAATAGAGCACCGGAGCAAAGCATTAACACTCCGTGAAAACATGTGTCCCTCACATCACCGCCATCCCCTCCGGTTGTCCCGATTTCTGTCACTTCGGGGCCTTTGGTTCCGGACAGTGACATGTGCATACAACTTGTAGATACAATCTAAGCAATAATTATAGAGCTCAAATCTAAGATCATGCCACTCGGGCCCTAGTGACAAGCATTAAACACAACAAGATTGCAGCAACAATAACTTCATAAACTTTGTAGATAGACCATCATAACGTAACAATCCATCGGATCCCGACAAACACAACACCGATTACATCGATGAATCTCAATCATGTAAGGCAGCTCATGAGATCATTGTATTGAAGTACATGGGGAGAGAATACCAACTAGCTACAGCTAGAACCCGTAGTCCATGGGGGAACTACTCACGGAGCATGATGGAGGCGATGGCGTTGATGGAGATGGCTTCCGGGGCACTTCCCCGTCCCGCAGGTGCCGGACTTCGTCCCCGAATTGAGTTTCGCGATGGCGGCGCCCGGAGTCTTTCTGGAGTTTCGTCAAGTGGTACGGTGTTTTTAGGTCGAAAGGGATTTTATAGGCGAAGAGGCGGCGCAGGGGCACTGGGGGCCACACCCCTAGGCCGGCCGGTCTGGCCGCGCCGCCATGTGGTGTGGTGGGCCCTGGCCCCTCTCCGACTCTTCTTCGTGTCTGGAGCCTTCCGGGGAAAATAGGAGGTTTGGCGTTGATTTCGTCCAATTCCGAGAATATTGCCCGAACAGCCTTTCTCGGAACCAAAAACAGCAGAAAACGTGAACCGGCACTGTGGCATCTCGTTAATAGGTTAGTTCCGGAAAACGCATAAAAACATCATAAAGTGCAAGCAAAACATGTAAGTATTGTCATAAAACAAGCATGGAACGACAGAAATTATGGATACGTCGGGGACGTATCGCATCCCCAGCTTAGTTCCTCCCGAGCAGTAAACGATAAAAAGAATAATTTATGTAGTGACATGCTACTTACATAACCTTGATCATACTATTACAAAGCATATGAAATGAATGAAGTGACTCAAGGCAATGATCTATAGTTGCTAACAAGTAGATAACATATAGCAAAACTTTTCATGGAGAGTACTTTCAAGACAAGCATCAAAAGTCTTGCACAAGAGTTAACTCATAAAGCAATAAGTTCATAGTAAAGGCATCGAAGCAACACAAAGGAGGATATAAGTTTCAGCGGTTGCTTTCAACTTTCAACATGTATATCTCATGGATATTGTCAACATAGAGTAATATGATGAATGCAAATATGCAAGTATGTAAGAATCAATGCACAGTTGACACAAGTGTTTGCTTCTAAGGTGGAAGGAATTAGGTAACTGACTCAACATAAAAGTAAAAGAATGGCCCTTCGAAGAGGAAAGCATAGATTGCTATATTTATGCTAGAGCTTTGGTTTTGAAAACATATAGAGAGCATAAAAGTAAAATTTTGAGAGGTGTTTGTTGTTGTCAACGAATGGTAGTGGGTACACTAACTACCTCATCAACCAGACTTTCAAGAGCGGCTCCCATTTTATTTATTTTTTGGGTGGCACTCCTTCCAACCTTTCTTTCACAAACCATGGCTAACCGAATCCTCGGGTGCCTGCCAACAATCACATACCATGAAGGAGTGCCTTTTTATTTAAGTTTTATTATGATGATGACACTCCCCAACCTTTGCTTACACAAGCCATGGCTAACCGAATCCTTCGGGTGCCGTCCAACAATCACAAACCATGGAGGAGTGTCTATTTAAATTAATTAATTCGGGACTGGGAATCCCATTGCCAGCTCTTTTTGCAAAATTATTGGATAAGCGGATGTGCCACTAGTCCATATGAGAGTCCGTCAAAAGTAAATGACAAGGTTGAAAGCTAAACACCACATACTTCCTCATGAGCTATGAAACATTAACACAAATTGAGAAGCATTTTGAATTATTTAAAGGTAGCACTCAAGCAATTTACTTTGGAATGGCAGGAAATACCACATAGTAGGTAGGTATGGTGGACACAAATGGCATAGGTTTTGGCTCAAGGTTTTTGGATGCACGAGAAGTATTCCCTCTCACAAGGTTTAGGCTAGCAAGGTTGTTTGAAGCAAACACAAGTATGAACCGGTACAGAAACTTACATAAGAACATATTGCAAGCATTATAATACTCTACACTGTCTTCCTTGTTGCTCAAACACTTTTACCAGAAAATATCTAGACCTTAAGAGAGATCAATTATGCAAACCAATTTTAACAAGCTTTACGGTAGTTCTCCACTAATAGGTTTAAACTACATGCAAAAACTTATGATCTACTTGAGAGCTCAAAACAATTGCCAACTATCAAATTATCCAAGCCATATGAGGCATTTTCTTTTCCCAACCAAATAAAGATAAATATTGTAGCTTCCAACTTTTATTCATTGAACATTAAAAGTAAAACGAAGAACAAGTGTTCATATGAAAAAGCGGAGCGTGTCTCTCTCCCAAACAAGGATTGCTAGGATCCATCTTTATTCAAACACAAACAAAAATAAAAACAAACAGACGCTCCAAGTAAAGCACATATGATGTGACCAATAAAAATATAGTTTCAATAGAAGAAACCTGATAAGTTGATGAAGAAGGATGCCTTGGGCATCCCCAAGCTTAGACGCTTGAGTCTTCTTGAAATATGGGGATGAACCACGGGGGCATCCCCAAGCTTTGACTTTTCACTCTTCTTGATCATATATCATCCTCCTCTCTTGACCCTTGAAAACTTCCTTCACACCAAACTTCTCATAAACTTCATTAGAGGGTTAGTACTCAAAAAAAACTTGAATCCACCTTGGTCCTGTAGTGACACATTGCAAGAACTCAATAAAACATTAGCTACAGCTCTCCACGTCTAGAAAGCCTCACATAAAGTCCACAAGAGACAATGCAAAAAACAGAGACAGAATCTGCCAAAACAGCCAGTAAACACGAATTTTAAAATGGTACTTCCGTTGCTCAAATCAGAAAACTCAAAACTAATGAAAGTTGCGTACATATCTGAGGATCACGCACGTAAATTGGCAGTTTTTTCTGAGTTTCCTACAGATAAATAATCCCAGATTCGTGACAGATAGAAATCTGTTTCTGCGCAGAAATCCAAATCTAGTATCAACCTTCGATTAGAGGCTTCACTTGGCACAACAAAACACAAAACTAAGATAAGAAGAGGTTGCTACAGTAGTAAACAACTTCCAAGACACAAATATAAAACAAATTACTGTAGCAAAATAACACATGGGTTATCTCCCAAGAAGTTCTTTCTTTATAGCCATCAAGATGGGCTCAGCAGTTTTAATGATGCACTCGCAAGAAACAAGAGTAGAGGTAAAAGAGAGCATCAAAAAGCAAATCCAAAACACATTTAAGTCTAACATGCTTCCTATGTAAAGGAATCTTGTAAATAAACAAGTTCATGAAAAGCAAAGTAACAAGCATAGGAAGATAAAACAAGTGTAACTTCAAAATTTTAAGCATATAGAGAGGTGTTTTAGCACCATGAAAATTTCTACTACCATATTTTCCTCTCTCATAATAATTTTCAGTAGCTTCATGAATAAACTCAACAATATAACTATCACATGCAGCATACTTTTCATGATTTCCAAACACATAATTTTTATCAAGTTCAAGAATAGTGGAATTAAAACTTTCAAACACACTTTTATCAATAATATAGCAAGATGAATGATCAATCTCAAGAGATATGGGACACATAGATAATGTCAAGAACTCTCCAATCCCATTTTCATTAGTAGTACAATTAATATTATCAAGTAACATAGGACCATCATCTAGAGCTTTATCATAAACATTTTCTAAGCAAAATTCTTTAGTACCATGCATTTCGACATCAGGCACAAACAAAGCATTATCATAAGATTTATCAAAGTAGCATGGATTATCATATATAACAGTAGCATAATTATTCTCACAAGTTTTACTTATAGAAAATATTTCAAGAGAATCCACAGGAACATAACATTCAACCTCTTTCGGTAAGCATGGAGGACAATCAAATAGTGTAAGAGATAAAGAGTTACTCTCATTAGAAGGTTGGAATGGGTAGCTAATCCATTCTTCCTCCTTTTGTTCATCACTCTCCTCTTCTTTTCATCCAATGAGCTTTCAGGTTCATCAATTTCCTCCTCTTTTTCATCCAATGAGCTTTCAGGTTCATCAATTTCTTCTTCCACCGGTTCCTGCAATTGTGAGTGCATTCTTGTGCATTAATGTGTCTCTCTTTATAATCAAGGATATAGGGATTCCTACTGTAGCATTCTATGCAAGAATTAAGGATAGTAGAGACATAATCTTTAAGGTCCTTACAAATAGCACAAGTTTCATAATTCTCAACCATGAAGGATTCTATCTCGGAGGCTCCCATAAATAAGACAAATTGTTCTACCTCTTCGAACCCATAATGAATATAGCAATTCCGATTATAGTTCTTAATTAAAAATTCCTCACTAGAGCCACATTGAAATTTAAGATGTTTACTATCCTGTTGAGAGCAAAAGTTTATATTATGGCGTTCAAGCAAGATTTCAGCAATTGTATTCAATTTTTCTATCATAGTGTTATCACCGGAATTTGACCAAGCCAGAGGTGGGCCGCGATCAAGATGGACTTGAAGATATGTACATGGAAGAAATACGTGAATCGGCCTTTTATACCAAGTTGGGCTAAATCGCCCATGTATCTGTAAAATATTAGATCGTATCTTAGTTTAGAAGTTAGAGTTTTACCCGTGCACGGTTTGGTGCACGCCCACATTAGGAAGTCCCCTGGACTATAAATATGTACCTAGGGTTTATGGAATAAACAACAACCAACGTTCAACACAAACCAATCTCGGCGCATCGCCAACCCCTTCGTCTCAAGGGTTTCTCCGGTAGCACCATGCTGCCTAGATCGCATCTTGCGATCTAGGCACGAGCCTGCCCACATTGTTCATGCGTTGCTCGTCTGAAGCCTTTTTGATGGCGAGCAACGTAGTTATCATAGATGTGTTAGGGTTAGCATTGTTCCTAGTATCATATGCTGTCGTAGTGCAACCCTTGCGCATCTAGCCGTCCCGGTACCTCATCATGGGTGCAGGGGCGGCACCCCGCTGATCGTTATTTAGTAGATCTGATCCGTTACGATTGCTCCTTGATTCATCAAGGATTAGTTTAATATCTACAATAGTTAGGCCTTACAAAGGGTTGGAGGATCCAGCGGCATGTAGGGTGTAGTTTGCTGCCCCTAGACAGGACGTTCCGAGGATCAACCTAGTGTTGGTTTTTAGGCCTTGTCTAGGGCTGGCTTACGATCACCGTGCGTGAGCGCGAGGCCCAATCGTGAGTAGGATGATCCGATTATGCGGTGAAAACCCCGGATCGTCGTGGATCTCATATGCTTTATCTTGATCAAGCAGGACCACCATATATTCGGCCACCTTGGACGAATCATGAGTGGATCGGCTCCATGAGAGCCGATTCACAGGATAACCTGAGAGCCGATCGAGGCTCTTATTTAACGTGTACGTGTGTGCCCTGCAGGAAACTAAGCGAGGCATCATCCACACCTTCCTGACCAGGTATAGGTCAGGTGGCACGCTCTTGCAATTTGCATCGGCGCGCGACCGGAGGCTTTGCGGGCCGTCGCTCCGAGGGCTGGGCCAGCCGCAGCTAGTTGTTCCCGCTCTACGTGTTGACCGACCACGCCCGCCGGTGGGTTTCGACGTCAACACATTCTCGCACGGTGGGACAATCTTCAACATCAACCACATCGCCATCTACATCGAGATGGCGAAGAAACTCCGGTCACGTACGAGGAGCTCTGCGAGCTCAAGAAGAAGTATGACGAGGTCAAAGCCTTCCTCGAAGCCGACCTCATCGGCTCTTTCCACGGGACCCGCTCCCATGGCATCGGATGGAAGGGGTTCTCACCGAAGGCGCCCTTGATGGAGTGGACCTATCCACCCCGTCGAAGAACGCACCGGTCGCTGCGTCGGAGATCAACTTCATGGTGGCTCATTCGCTGCACCGCCATTCCGAGAGCCTGGTGAATACGTTGGAGCGCGTCGCTCTGCGTGATCCAGGAGATCATGAGCCATCGTATTCTCCGTCGGACCAGCTCTAGGGACTCACCAAGGAGAAGTACCACTCCAGTCCCGTCTACCGCTTCGCCTTGGCAGCGCCCGAGGCGCCGAACGCATCGGCCTACGTCGTCTACAAGATTGGTGGTGACCCCAGTGACTACCAATTCCTACATGACGCACCCAAGGAGATCCCACACGGATACGCATGCGCATACGTGCCAGACTGCAGCACCTGGACGCCCTCGAACCAGGTTGCTACAGCAGGGACTTCTGGAACAACGGGAGGAACGTCGGAGGCAGACCCGAGAAGCAAACGTGGCTAGCTAAGTACGCCACCCCGACAAAACTCCCGAGCCCAGCTCCTGCAGTTGGCTCAGAACCAGAAAAACAAGCATGGCTGGTTAAGTACGCCACTCCGACGAATCTTCAGGGTTCGGCACCTGCAGCCATCACCGCGGATCAGATTTGTACAATCCTGAAAGATCAGTTCGGCATGATGCCGAAAGGAAGACGATCGGCTATACCAAGCCAAGCCAACGAGTACGAATTGATCCCGCTACCACCCAAATATCGGCTCCCGGACTTCACAAAGTTCAGCGGATCAGATGGTTCCAGCTCCATCGAGCATGTGAGCCGATATTTGGCGCAGTTGGGCATGATCTCAGCGTCGGACGAGCTGCGCGTGAGGTACTTCTCACAGTCACGATCGGCTTTCGGTTGGTACACGTCGCTGCCACCGAACTCAGTCCAGACTTGGAAGCAGCTGGAAGAACGGTTCCATGAGCAATATCACTCGGAGGCTTCGAGGCTGGCATTGCCGATCTTGCACAAGTACGACAGAAGCGCGGGAACGGTGTCGATACATCCGGGCCTTCAGGACCGTTAGGAACCGATGCTATTCGGTTCACGAGCGAAAAGGAAGCAGTCGAGTTGGCGGTGGTGGGTCTATCATCATCGATCAAGGACGTGGCCTCCCAGCGGACTACCCGTCACTAGCGCACATGGTACGAAGTCGTCGTATGAACGGCGTCACCCGATGTCTATCGGGACAAGTTCAAGCGTGTGGTTACCATGGTTGACGCAGCGAAGATGAAGTCGCTACGGGAGAACAAGAGGTCGCGGTGGCTGAGTGGACTCGAGCTGCAGGCCCAGTAACCTGCAAATGGGTGAAGCCACCAGGACCTCCAAGAGGGTTCGACTTCGACGTGACGAAGACCGAGCAGATTTTCGATCTCTTACTCGCGGAGAAGCATATAAAGGTTCCCGAAGGCCACAAAGTGCCCACGGTGCAAGAGCTGAACGGAAAGCCATACGCAAGTGGCATAACACGTTCACCCACACCACTAACGACTGCAGGGTGTGGCGTCAGCAGATCCGATGGCAATAGAAAATGGGCGACTAATTTTTAACCAGTATGCCATGAAGGTCGACACAAACCCCTTCCCCGCCGTCAACATGGTGGAGTTTGCCCACCTCGGAGGGTGCCAGCCTGATTTCTCAGCCAACATCAGCATGGTAGAGCTTGGACACCGCTCTGAGAAGGACGGGGATGAGGACAGCTGCTCTCAGCAAGGACACGAGGGGGCCGCTCCATGCGATCGGCTCCGTCAAGATGGCAAGCGCTACGTCACGGAGGGGGGAAGAACATAAGATATCAACGACCCCTCTCTGATCACCTCCTCAATAAGTACGTGAGTCGGTATGATCAACGCCGGCGACACGGCGACGATGATGAAAGAGGCCGTCGGCCAGAAACCACAAGACATCGTCGGCATAATCACGATGAGGAGCGGCAGGAGCGCCACGCCAGGGAGCAGGACGATACGGACAGGCATTGGGACTGCCCTTTCTTCAGACACTGCTGGGATTCAGGAATGAGCCGATTACCAACAATCGGCAACTGCCCAGAATGCAACCCGAAAAAGAAGGAGGCAGCCAATGTGTCTGTGTTCGAGCACCTAGGGCCTCTCCCACCA
Source organism: Lolium multiflorum (assembly GCA_030979885.1). NCBI lineage: Eukaryota > Viridiplantae > Streptophyta > Magnoliopsida > Poales > Poaceae > Lolium > Lolium multiflorum. The sequence continues at coordinate 272,482,370 of CM061753.1, read as the reverse complement.
CAAAACAGACGTGCTGAGATCCCTCGGTTGGAAGATCTCGAGGATTCGGAAGACGAGGGGAAGACGAAGAAGACAGTACCACCGTCCAAGGTGGTGCCCCGATGGTCTCAGCCATTCACAAAGCGCAGGGTTCAGCGATTGCGCGCGGAGGAAGCCGAAAGGTTATACTTGCATACGCCGAGGAAGGCACGACCTGATCTGGCTGCGAAAGTCCAGAGGACCCTGGATGAAGAGGGACTGCCGCAAAGAAAGAGTGGCGCCCCAAGCAAAGGAAAGCCGATGGTGAAACATCGGCTGGCACAAACATGGTGCTCGTTCGTCCGGCGAAGTGTAGAGCTCCACGATTACACGATGCACCGAGGTGGACAACAGCAAGCGCACCAACGTAATAAAATCGGAGATTGGGCTGGTTTTATCCACCGGCCTGGCGAGTAGCAAGACTACGTCAATAAGCAACGTGGCGAGGCTGATCCTTGCGATCGGCTCCGAAACCGATGAAGGGATATTACAAAACCTTCACCGAGCAAGCAACATGGAGGCCGATTCCAGCGATCGGCCAAAATTATCCTCACCATCCATTCTGCCTGGGATCAACGTTTGACCCAACGAGGACTACCTGAAGAGCCGATACCATCAATTCTCTTGACAGAATCGGGGGCACCTAGATGGATAATACTAAGTATGGGGGCCGATACACAAATCGGCCTAAAATTTTTAAAATTTTTACAGCCGATGCAAGGGCATCGACTTCAGAATTGAGAAGTAGCCGATGCGCAGCCATCGACTCAAGAGGAAAGGAGCCGATTTGACCAGCAGGGCGCTAAGAGCGGACTGGAGAAACTCGGGGGCAGCTCGCCTTGAAGGCTCTCTGCTTTGGGAAGCCGATTTATGTGCAAATCGGCTGGCTCTGCATGATCAAGCCCAGGCTAATTCAGCTAAGTTACGCGTCCTCGTTTTTGCCTTGGCCAAGACTCGGGGGGCAGCAGGCCTGGTGGATATTTTGTTTTGCTCTGTTTAAAGAACCGATTGGGATGCCATCGGCTGATCCTTCATTACGACCTTCTTCACAAATGATGAGTATTGAAGAGGATTATTGGGTTTGGTTGGAAAAGTTTAAAGGTTTTCCTGAAGATCCTGCATTTTCTGCCAGATTTAGAAAATCATCAGTTGAAGAAGGGAAGAGCGAGTTTCAAAGGGCCGATGCGATGCTATCGGCTCATTACGCATTGGCAAAGGGGACGAATCGGCAAGGTCAGTGGAAGAGGAAATCGGCAAATCAAATTGGGGAAAAGTTCTTCATTAATAAGAGAGATTTCTTACATAGTAGAGCTGATTGCCCTCAAAAGGGGGTACATTGCCCCGCCTACTTCTACGGATCCTATGCTAAGGGCCCTATCTACGGGCCATTGCTGCCCTCGTCGCCGTCGCCGCCGCCGTCGGCGCCGCTCCGCCGGCTCGTCGTCGCTGTCCGCCGCGCCCCCAGGACCTTCATTGTCCTCATCCTCCTCGTCGTCGTCGTCGTCGCTGTCGTCACTCAGATTTCCCGGCCAGGGGCAATGGCGCTTGGCCGGCGGCTCGTCGGGAGAGCTGTCGTCGTCGTCCTCCTCTTCCTCCTCCTTCACCTCCTCGGAGGTGGCCCATCCCAGGGGAAGTGATCATCCTCGCTTTCTTCCACCGCTTCCTTATCGGCAAGGAAGCGGAGATCGCTCTCCCCATCAGTCAGGGACCTGTCGTCCTCTGACCAGATGGAGAAATCATGGCTGGGCTCATTCCCGGCCTCGATGGCGGCGAGTGTTGGCCGCGTGGGCCTCCGCTGGGTTCCACTCCGGCGTCGGCTCGCGGGAAGAGGACTCGGTGGAAAAGCCCGATGAGGCGGAGGAAGAAGAGGACATGGTGGCGCAGGAGGGTTTTTTGGATGCTATTGCGAAGGAGATGCAGAGGAGAACTGTTCGTAGCAGTTAAGTAAAAGGGGATATAGTGGAAATTCAATGCCACAGCAGTTTCCGAGGAAGGCAAGATTCATGATGAAGGACTCTGCGACGGTTCTGCTCTGCCACGACATGACCCGAAGAGAGAAAGCGTAATGATTTTGGAAATGTCATTTCCAAAACCAGGGGGGCATGTGTTATCACCGGAATTTGACCAAGCCAGAGGTGGGCCGCGATCAAGATGGACTTGAAGATATGTACATGGAAGAAATACGTGAATCGGCCTTTTATACCAAGTTGGGCTAAATCGCCCATGTATATGTAAAATATTAGATCGTATCTTAGTTTAGAAGTTAGAGTTTTACCCGTGCACGGTTTGGTGCACGCCCACAGGAAGTCCCCTGGACTATAAATATGTACCTAGGGTTTATGGAATAAACAACAACCAACGTTCAACACAAACCAATCTCGGCGCATCGCCAACCCCTTCGTCTCAAGGGTTTCTCCGGTAAGCACCATGCTGCCTAGATCGCATCTTGCGATCTAGGCAGCACGAGCCTGCCCACGTTGTTCATGCGTTGCTCGTACTGACTTTTTGATGGCGAGCAACGTAGTTATCATAGATGTGTTAGGGTTAGCATTGTTCCTAGTATCATATGCTGTCGTAGTGCAACCCTTGCGCATCTAGCCGTCCCTGTACCTCATCATGGGTGCGGCACCCCGCTTGATCGTTATTTAGTAGATCTGATCCGTTACGATTGCTCCTTGATTCATCAAGGATTAGTTTAATATCTGCAATAGTTAGGCCTTACAAAGGGTTGGAGGATCCAGCGGCATGTAGGGTGTAGTTTGCTGCCCCTAGACAGGACGTTCCGAGGATCAACCTAGTGTTGGTTTTTAGGCCTTGTCTAGGGCTGGCTTACGATCACCGTGCGTGAGCGCGAGGCCCAATCGTGAGTAGGATGATCCGATTATGCGGTGAAAACCCCAGATCGTCGTGGATCTCATATGCTTTATCTTGATCAAGCAGGACCACCATATATTCGGCCACCTTGGACGAATCATGGGTGGATCGGCTCCATGAGCCGATTCACAGGATAACATGAGAGCCGATCGAGGCTCTTATTTAACGTGTACGTGTGCCCTGCAGGAAACTAAGCGAGGCATCATCCACACCTTCCCGACCAGGTATAGGTCATGGCACGCCCTGCAATTTGCATCGGTGCGCGACCGGGAGGCTTTGCGGGCCGTCGCTCCGAGGGGGCCAGCCGCAGCCCTAGTTGTTCCGGCGTCTACGGTTTCGCCGGTGGGTTTAATTTCTCAACATAGCACTCATTATTTTACCAGTTCTTGATTCTCTATAATTATTATAACATTCTATAAGCTCCAAGTAGGTTGTAGGTTCTCCCATAACAGCAATTTTTAATTTTTCGATTTTTCAAATTTTTATGGATTTTTGGGTATATAGGAAAATAAAACAAGACAAAAATAAACTAGACAAAAGTAAACTAAGCAAAGTAAAACTAGACAGAAATAAATTAAGCACAAATAAACTAGACAGAAATAAACTAGCAAGACAAAATAAAAGCAGAGAGAGAGGTAGAGTGTACTCCCAGGTGAACTTATGAGTAGAGCTATGCCTCCCCGGCAACGGCGCCAAAATAGTCTTGATGACCCACAAGTATAGGGGATCGCAACAGTCTTCGAGGGAAGTAAAACCCAAATTTATTGATTCGACACAAGGGGAGGTAAAGAATACTTATAAGCCTTAACAAATGAGTTGTCAATTCAGCTGCACTGGAAAAGCACTAGTAACGGGGGTGATGTGAAAGTAGTAATATGAGAGCAGTAGTAACAGTAACACAGCAGCAGTAATAGCAATATGAGAGCAATGGCACAGAAAATAGTTGATACTACTTCCAATGACATGAAGAACAAGTATATGATGATGCGAGATGGACCGGGGTTCCCAGCTATCTGCACTAGTGGTAACTCTCCAATAACAAGTGTTGGGTGAACAAATTACAGTTGGGCAATTGATAGGATTGATAAGGCATTAAGAAAGAACATCAATTCATTAATCATGTAGGCATGTTTTCCATATTTAGTCGTACGTGCTCGCAATGAGAAACTTGCACAACATCTATTGTCCTACCAGCCGGTGGCAGCCGGGCCTCAAGGGAATCTACTGGATATTAAGGTACTCCTTTTAATAGAGCACCGGAGCAAGCATTAACACTCCGTGAAAACATGTGTCCCTCACATCACCGCCATCCCCTCCGGTTGTCCCGATTTCTGTCACTTTGGTTCCGGACAGTGACATGTGCATACAACTTGTAGATACAATCTAAGCAATAATTATAGAGCTCAAATCTAAGATCATGCCACTCGGGCCCTAGTGACAAGCATTAAACACAACAAGATTGCAGCAACAATAACTTCATAAACTTTGTAGATAGACCATCATAACGTAACAATCCATCGGATCCCGACAAACACAACACCGATTACATCGGATGAATCTCAATCATGTAAGGCAGCTCATGAGATCATTGTATTGAAGTACATGGGGAGAGAATACCAACTAGCTACACCTAGAACCCGTAGTCCATGGGGGAACTACTCACGGAGCATGATGGAGGCGATGGCGTTGATGGAGATGGCTTCCGGGGCACTTCCCCGTCCGGCAGGGTGCCGGGACAGAGACTTGTCCCCCGAATTGAGTTTCGCGATGGTAGCGGCGCCCGGAGTCTTTCTGGAGTTTCGTCAAGTGGTACGGTGTTTTTAGGTCGAAAGGGATTTTATAGGCGAAGAGGCGGCGCAGGGGCACTGGGGCCACACTAGGCCGGCGTGGCCAGTGGTCGCCCGCGCCGCCATGTGGTGTGGTGGCCCCCGGCCCCTCTCCGACTCTTCTTCGGTGTTCTGGAGCCTTCCGGGGAAAATAGGAGGTTTGGCGTTGATTTCGTCCAATTCGAGAATATTGCCCGAACAGCCTTTCTGGAACCAAAAACAGAGAACTGGCACTGTGGCATCTCGTTAATAGGTTAGTTCCGGAAAACGCATAAAAACATCATAAAGTGCAAGCAAAACATGTAAGTATTGTCATAAAACAAGCATGGAACGACAGAAATTATGGATACGTCGGGGACGTATCAATGGCCGCCACATGGGAATGTAGTGATTTGACTCGTTCTCGCCGATACTAGGACCTGAGTTCTCGCCTTCGGAACCAAGACTGAGCGTACAGGCACACGGGGCCCATGGGAACCCTTGGCCCGAACTTGCCTAGCTTACCCATGAGTCAATTAGTTTGCGAGTTCCATTTGTCATACGCATGGGGAAAGGTGGAAAAGGTTTTCAAAGTGCATCATACAGGGCGTGGCCGGGGTGAAGGATGCTGGAGGCATTGAACTGGATCCCCTGCACACAATGACCGGGACCGCCTCGGAGAATGGCTACCTACGATGACGGAGCTCCCCAGTTAGTTTGACTCATGGAATAGGCGAAGTAAGGGAAAGGTTTTTGTCGACCACCCTCTGTCGGCACACCAAGGAAGTTTGTTAATCTAGTGGCACTAAGAGTCGGTCGGCGCGTGTGGGTAAAGTTGTACACCCCTGCATGGTAAATCTTTCCGAAAAGTAGTGTCCACGGTTACAGACGACTTGGGAAAGGATGTGATGATCATAGACAACTTGAACCTAATCGTAAAACTTGATGTCAATGTGTGATAAGGATCCCTTCTCCGGGTGTCGAGGGTTGTGATCCTAGGTGATAGGTTCAGGTGATGATGAAGATTCGGTGGATTTAACGTAATGATATTAGATCTAGAGTTGTTAACGCTCTTTTATCCCCTTTTGAAAATGGTCTAAATAGACGAGCTTCTGCTCCCTCCTGTTTACAAAGGAAAACTAGCTTTCTGCAAAATAAGCTCCACATAAAGCCTCGCATACCCGCTTTGCTAACAGGTTGTACTAAGTCTTGTTGAGTCCCTGTACTCAGCCTTGCATGCTTTGTTTCATACGAAGTCCTTCCAACAGATGGTCGCTTCTACCTTGACATCGACGAGTAGTTCGGAGTTCCCAGGCGGCAGCCTGAGACTTATGGGCTGGGACGTCGCCTTATGTTATGGTCTCTTAGGCCCTTTGCAGTCTTGTTATCTAGATAACATAATTTGCTTTCTGTTGCTTGTTGAATTGTGGTCAGTGACCTCTGCGTGTAATAAATTTGGATCTTAACTCTGTTAAGAGTTGTAATATATTTGCTTTCAGTCGTAGAGTCACTGTTGTGTTACCGATTCTCACCCTGTAGGCCCTAGAAATCTAGGTTAGGCTTATGCCAGATGTGATATCTGGGTTTGTCTAGCCCTGACCTCCGGGGTCGCGACAGGTTTTGGTAAGTGACTGCCTATAGAAAACCCTTTCTACTGGTCGATGTTGAGTCTAGTAGTTGTGAAAACTATTTGAAAGTTAAAAGTATTTGCAAAAACATCTAAATAGGATTTTTTTTACTCCTTACCTATTATCACTCTAATGCTAAATCATCTTACCTTGTTTTGATTTCAAAGGTTTTACCTCTACCCTATTATTTCCAAACAACTAGGATCTACGGGTTTGGGTTGTTTTCTCTATAAGTACTCCGTACTTGGTTGCTTAACTCAGTATTCCTAAAGCTGCATCAGTTGATCTGAATCTTGTCCTTCCATTCAGTCAATATTATCATTCCTTTGAATCCTTTCCAAGGAATTTGTTTCTCATGGTCTTTGTCTTTCTCTTCAGGATGGCTGGTCGTGGTCATAACCGACATGGACAAAACAATGCTGAACCGGAATTGCTGCCACCTCCCACAATGGCGCGGGTTCTTAACAACATTGAGACCAACCGCCACAACTTCTGGAGCGTGTAGCTCAAAACACAGAAAGTCGTCCCGACAACTGTGTCACACTTGGGGACTTCATTCGTGCATTGCCTCCTGTCTTCACCCACCCTAACGAGCCTCTTGACGCTGATGATTGGCTTCGCACCATCGAGCGCAAGTTCAACGCTCTTCATGTTCCACCAGGGGAACGCGTGAACTTCGCCACCTACCAGTTAGAAGGTGTTGCTGGTTCCTGGTGGGAAGGTTTCCTTGCCCTTCAAGCGCCAGGACATGATGTTACCTGGGAGAAGTTCGTCACAGCTTTCCATGCAGCCTATATCCCCAAGACTATCATGGACATCAAAAGGAGGGAATTCCTGGACTTCACTCAGGGGAAGCTGGATGTGGAGACATATGGACGTGAGTTCACTCAACTGTCTCGCTATGCACCCCGTGATGTGGTTGATGATGCTGATAAGCAAGATCTGTTCCGCAAGGGACTTAACCCTGAGCTTCGCTATGAGATGCTGCCTTTCACCTTCCAGTCATTCCAAGACCTACATAACCGTGCTCTTCTGATGGAGAACGAAAGAAAGGATATGGAAAAATCCAAGAGGCGTGAAGAAGGTGATTCTCATGCGTCTTCCTCTAACAACAAGAAGCGTCGTGTCTGGATCCCTTACAGTGACGTACCTCGTGCTCCCTATGCACCAAGGTCTTCTGGCAATAACTCAAAGCCACCATCTGGTGGTTCAAGCTATCGTCCTGCCATGGGTACTGTGCCTAGTGGTGCTTGCTACTCTTGTGGTCAGCCTGGCCACTACTCAAAGGAGTGCCCCCATAAGTCTGCTGGTCGTGGATATTCTCAGCCCAAGAAGGATGACAAATATCCCTCTGGTCATTGATACGTCTCCAACGTATCTATAATTTCTTATGTTCCATGCTAGTTTTATGACAATACCTACATGTTTTGTTCACACTTTATGATGTTTTGATGCATTTTCCGGCACTAACCTATTAACAAGATGCCGAAGCGCCAGTTGTTGTTTTCTGCTGTTTTTGGTTTTAGAAATCCTACAAAGGAAATATTCTCGGAATTGGACGAAATCAACGCCCAGGGTCTTATTTTTCCATGGAGCTTCCAGAAGACCGAAGAGCATATGAGGTGGCGACGAGGCGCCCACACCACAGGGCCGCGCGGCAAGGGTGGGGCCCGCGCCGCTCTATGGTGTGGGGCCCTCGTCCACCGACCCTGCCCTTCCGCCTACTTAAACTCTCCGTCGCGAAAACCCTATTACCGAGAGCCACGATACGGAAAAGTTCCAGAGCCGCCGCCGCCAATCCCATCTCGGGGATTCAGGAGATCGCCGGCACCCTGCCGGGAGAGGGGAATCATCACCGGAGGGCTCTACATCATCATGCCCGCCTCGGATTGATGCGTGAGTAGTTCATCCTTGGACTATGGGTCCATAGCAGTAGCTAGATGGTTGTCTTCTCCTCTTGTGCTATCATGTTTAGATCTTGTGAGCTGCCTAACATGATCAAGATCATCTATTTGTAATGCTACATGTTGTGTTTGGTGGGATCTGATGAATATAGAATACTATGTCAAGTTGATTATTGATCTATCATATATGTGTTGCTTATGTTCTTGCATGCTCTCCGTTGCTAGTAGAGGCTCTGGCCAAGTTGATACTTGTAACTCCAATAGGGAGTATTTATGCTCGATAGTGGGTTCATGCCTCCATTGAATCTGGGACAGTGACAGAAAGTTCTAAGGTTGTGGATGTCTTGTTGCCACTAGGGATAAAACATCAATGCTTTGTCTAAGGATATTTGTGTTGATTACATTACGCACCATACTTAATGCAATTGTCTGTTGTTTGTAACTTAATACTGGAAGGGGTGCGGATGCTAACCCGAAGGTGGACTTTTTAGGCATAGATGCATGCTGGATGGCGGTCTATGTTCTTTGTCGTAATGCCCTGATTAAATCTCATAGTGATCATCATGATATGTATATGAATCTTTATTTGTCAATTGCCCACCTGTAATTTGTTCACCCACATGCTATTTATCTTATTGGAGAGACACCACTAGTGAACTGTGGACCCCGGTCCATTCTTTTACATCTGAAATACAATCTGCCTCTCTGTTCTCTTGTTCTTCGCAAACAAACATCATTCTCCACACCATACGTTTAATCCTTTGTTTTCAGCGAGCCGGTGAGGTTGACAACCTCACTGTTAAGTTGGGGCAAAGTACTGTGATTGTGTTGTGCAGGTTCCACGTTGGCGCCGGAATCACTGGTGTTGCGCCGCACTACACTCCTTCACCAACAACCTTCACGTGGCCTTCATCTCCTACTGGTTCGATAACCTTGGTTTCTCTTGAGGGAAAACTTGCTGTACGCATCACACCTTCTTCTTGGGGTTCCCAACGGACGTGTGCCACGCGTTATCAAGCTCTTTTTCTCAAGCGCCACGGGAGATCAAGACACGCTGGAGTCTTCACATCCAATCTCTTTACTTTGTTTATTGTCTTGCTTTACTTTATTCTATTTACTGTCTTGTTTGCTTCATATCAAAAACACACAAAAAATAGTTGCTTTACTTTCTGTCTTGTTTACTTGCTTTATATCAAAACACACACAAAAAATTAGTTACTTGCATTTACTTCATTTACCTTTTGTTTATTTCATCATGCTTCATCCTAAGTTTACTTTGAAAGATATACCGGTAGGGCAAGGGTCTATCATTGGAAGAGATAATATAGAAGAATTTTTCACTCATGCTAGTATAGTTGAAGATTTTGAAGATAGATCATTGGTAGAACTTGCTCCTAATTATGAAATTGCTACTGCCTCTTTAGTGCACATGTTGGAAGCTAGATTTGTTAATCTTAATCCAATAATGCAACATATGTTTCTTACACTCTCTGATATGGAAATGGGAGAAAAGAGGGATTTTGTTTTAGAGGTCCTTCTTAGAGAATTTGGTGATGTAGCTAAAGAAGCTAGAAAAGTTTTTATTAAGCATAAGAGGCTTGGATTTTATACCAATTTTGCAAAAACACTTGAAAAGATGGACATGGATAGATTAAAGTACACTAATAATGTCAATGGTGAGGGGGAGATTAAAGTACCGATACCTAGTAAGCTCCTAGGGATGCATGAAGCTCTAGAAAATAACTATGCTTGGCTTGTTCCTGAAAATTTGTTTGATGAGAATGGTAAGCCTAAGAGCAATGAAAGAGGAGCTACTTACATAGACAAGATACAATGCATTGTTCAGAAAACTCCCAACTCCCCTGGTAATGATGTTGATTCTTCATCTCTAGATAATACTTGATTTGCACTTCTGCGCTAGCTGAAAGGCGTTAAAGAAAAGCACTTCTTGGGAGATAACCCATGGTTTTATTTTTACTACTGTATTGTTGAGTCTTGGAAGTTATTACTACTGTAGAAACCTCTCCTTATCATGTTTTTGTGCCAAGTAAAGTCTCTATAGTGAGGTTGATACTAGATTTGGATTACTGCGCAGAAACAGATTTGCTGTCTGTCACGAATTTACGTAGATCTCTCTGTAGAAGAATCAAAAAAATCTGCCAATTTACGTGCGTGATCCTCAGATATGTACGCAACTTTCATTAGTTTTGAGTTTTTCCGTTTGAGAAAGTTAAGAGCCTCAGAAAAATTCGTCTTTACGGACTGTTCTGTTTTGACAGATTCTGCCTTTTTTTCGCATTGCCTCTTTTGCTATGTTGAATGGATTTCTTTGTTTTATTAACTTTCAGTAGCTTTGTGCAATGTCCAGAAGTGTTAAGAATGATTATGTCACCTCTGAATATGTGATTTTTTGATTATGCACTAACCCTCTAATGAGTTTGCTTAAAGTTTGGTGTGGAGGAAGTTTTCAAGGGTCAAGAGAAGAGGATGATACAATATGATCAAGAAGAGTGAAAAGTCTAAGCTTGGGGATGCCTCAGTGGTTCATCCCTGCATATTTTAAGAAGACTCAAGCATCTAAGCTTGGGATGCCCAAGGCATCCCTTCATCGACAACTTATCAGGTCACTTCTAGTGAAACTATTTTTTTATTCCATCACATCTTATGTTCTTTACTTGGAGCATCTGTTTGTTTTTATTTTTGTTTTTGTTTGAATAAATTCGGATCCCACAGTCCTTGTATTGGAGATATACATGCTCTGCTTTTTCATATTGAACACTCGTGTTCTTAGTTATGCTTTAATGTTCATGGCGAAGGCTGAAAATTGCTTCGTTAATTGCTATTTGGTTGGAATCAGAAAATGCTTCATATGGTTTTGAATAATTTGATACTTGGCAATTGTTTTGAGCTCTCATAGATCATGTTTAAGCTCTTGCATCATGTAGTTTAAATCTATTAGTGGAGAACTACCGTAGAGCTTGTTGAAATTTGGTTTGCATGATTGGTCTCTCTAAGGTCTAGATATTTTCTGGTAAAAGTGTTTGAACAACAAGGAAGGCAGTGTAGAGTCTTATAATGCTTGCAATAAGTTCTTGTGTAAGTTTTGCTGTACCTGTTCATACTTGTGTTTGCTTCAAACAACCTTGCTAGCCCAAGCCTTGTACTAAGAGGAAATGTTTCTCGTGCATCCAAACACCTTGAGCCAAAACCCATCCCATTTGTGTCCACCATAACTACCTACTATGTGGTATTTTTCTGCCATTCCAAAGTAAATTACTTGAGTGCTACCTTTAAAATTTCATTCCTTTGTCTTTGCAATATATAGCTAATGGGAAAATAGTTAAAAACTATTGTGGTGATGAATATGTAGCTATGTATCTTAGTTCTTATAAGTTGCTTGTTGAGCGGTAACCATGTTTCTGGGACGCCATCAACTTTTACACCTTTGTTGAATATCATGTGAGTTGCTATGCATGTTCGTCTTGTCTGAAGTAAGGGTGATTTATCATGATCAAATGGTTTGAGTATGCATATTGTTAGAGAAGAACATTGGGCCGCTAACCAAAGCCATGTATCATGGTGGAAGTTTTCAGTTTGGACACTAATCCTCAATCTCTTATGAGAATTATATGTTGTTGAATGCTTATGCATTAAAGAGCAGTCCATTATTTGTTTTCTATGTTGTCCCGGTATGGATGTCCTTAGTTGAGATCTATCAAAAACGAGAATTCAAATGCGATTTATCTCCTTGGACCTTGTACAGTGGCATAGAGGTACCCCTTTGTGACACTTGGTTGAAACATATGTTATGCAATGATAATCCATGTAAATCCAAGCTAATTAGGACAAGGTGCGGGCACTATTGGTATTCGATGCATGAGGCTTGCAACTTGTAGGAAGTTTTATGCATAACACATATGAATTATTACTACCGTTGACAAAATTGTTTCTATGTTTTCAAAATAAAATCTCTAGCAGAAAAATAGTAATCCATGCTTCCCTCTGCGAAGGGCCTTTCTTTTACTTTATGTTGAGTCAGTTACCTACTTCTTTCTATCTTAGAAGCAAACACTTGTGTCAACTGTGTGCATTGATTCTTACATGTTTACTTATTGCACTTGTTATATTACTTTATGTTGACAATTATCCATGAGATATACATGTTACAAGTTGAAAGCAATTGCTGAAACTTAATCATCCTTTGTGTTGCTTCAATCTATTGCTTTATGAGTTAGCTCTTATGCAAGTCTTTTTGATACTTGTCTTGAAAGTACTATTCATGAAAAGTTTTGCTATATGATTCATTGTTTAGTCATTATCTCTTTGTTAGCAATCTATTGCTTCGAATCACTCCATTCATCTCATATGCTTACAATAATGTTGATCAAGATTATGTTGGTAGCATGTCACTTAGAAATTATTGTTGTTATTTACCCCTACTCGAGGCGGTAGGAACTTAGCTTGGGGATGCTTGATACGTCTCCAACGTATCTATAATTTCTTATGTTCCATGCTTGTTTTATGACAATACCTACATGTTTTGTTCACACTTTATGGTGTTTTGATGCATTGGCACTAACCTATTAACAAGATGCCGAAGCGCCGTTGCTGTTTTCTATGTTTTTGGTTTCGAAATCCTACAAAGGAAATTTTCTCGGAATCGGACGAAATCAACGCCCAGGGTCTTATTTTTGCACGGAGCTTCCAGAAGACCGAAGAGCATACGAGTGTTGCCTGCCAAAACCCACCGGCGAGCAGTGGTTAAGCAACACGAAGAGCCGGGAGGCTTCCAAGAGCAGGGGGCCCTGGTCCCTCGACGTCGTCCCGCAAAGTTCCGCACACGTCCTAGCGGTTGCAGGGCGTGCCACCCGACCTATACCTGGTCGGAAGGTGTTGAATTGCTTCGATTAGTTTCATGGCACACGTAAACATTAAATACGAGCCATATCGGCTCTCAGGTTGCCATGTGGATCGGCTCAAAGAGCCGATCGCCCCATAACTTACGTCGGGTTAACGATGACATGGGGCTCTGCTGATCAATATAAAGTTAATCTAATCTACGACGTTTAGGGTTTTCACCACATGATCGGAACATCATGCGCGTAGTTGAGCCTAATAGACACGAAAGATAATGGAAAACTAACCTAAAAGAGGCCTAAAAACCAACGTTAAGTTAATTCCCGAACATCCCTCTTAGGACTAACAAACCATACCTTCCGCACTAGGATCGTTCAACCCGTTTGCAAGGCCTAACCATACAGATATTAAACCAATCCTTGAAGAATTAAGGAGCAACTATAACAGATTGGATCTACTAAATAAAGAGGGTGCTGCCCTTACACCTAGGTAGGTATAAGGGCAGCTAGATATCGTGCAGCATAGCTAAGCAAGCATGTATAAGAAAAGCATCCATGCAAGCCCCAAAACACCTATGATAAATAGTGTTACTCGCCATCAACAACGCTTCAGCACGAGCAACACAAGGTAACGAATAAACGCGTACTGCCTAGATCGCAAGATGCGATCTAGGCAGCATGATGCTTACCCGGAAGAAACCTCGAAAGTAGGGGTGGCGATGCGCCTGATTTGTGTTTGTTGTGAACGTGATTGTCCTCCTTTTCGATAACCCTAGATACATATTTATAGTCCAAGGGACTTTCTAATTGGGCGTGCACCTCCGTACACGGTTTAAACTCTATCTAAACTAAGATGCAATCTACTATATTACGATACACGGGCAATCTAGCCCAAACTCTTCGTGCAAGGCCGCTTCAAAGATGCTCCACGCGTATATCCTTCAAGCCCATCTTCACTTACGGCCCATCTCCTGATTTGGCCAAAATCCGGTGATAACACATGCCCCCTGGTTTTGGTAATGATAATTTCAAAACCACTCTGTTTTCCTTCAAGGGTCATGTCGTGGAGAGCAGAACCGTCGCAGTATTCTTCATCATGATGCCTTGCCTTCTCAACTTCTCTGCACGATTTGACAGTTGTGGCACCACATCCTCGAAAACTGCTTGAGCATTAAATCTCCGCTATATCCCCTTTTATTTAGCCACCTGCAGTTCCTTCGCATTAGCGCTCCAAAACCCTCCTCTGCCATCATGTCTTCTTCTTCTTCTTCCTCCTCCGCTTCATCGGGTCTTTCCGTCCAATCCTCCCCCCTCCACGAGCCGACGCCGGAGTGGGTCCCAATGGCGGACCACGTTCGCCGCGCCCTAGAAGACGGGGACGAGGCCAGCCACGACTTCTCCGTCTGGTCCGAGGACGAAAGTCCTCACCGACTGGGAAAGTGACCTCCGCTTCCTCGCCGACGGGGAACGGAGGAGGAGAGCGATGACGATCGCTTCTCCGGGAGGACTTCACCTCCTTCGAGGAGGAGGAGGAGGAAGAGGAGGAGGAGGACGAAACCTCCTCCGAGCCGCCGGCCAAGCGCCGGCCCGGCCGGGACCCTCGGAAACGACAGCGAAGACGACGCCGACGAGGAGGATGAGGACAACGGGCCCCGCCGGCGCCGCGCGGCAGACGACGGGCCCGCCGAAAGTGCCGACAGTGGCGACGACGGCGACGACGAGGGCAGCGACGGCCCCTAGATAGGATCCTTAGCATAGGATCAGTAGTAGGAGATGGGGCAATGCATCCCCTAGTTCTTCCTTTTGAGAGTAATCAGCTCTTTTATGTAAGAAATCCTATTATCAATGAAGAACTTGGTCAATGCTCAATAAGCCGATGGCCACGCATCAGTCCTTCACGATAAATTGCAAGGCAGGTCAATTCAGCTATCCCCAAATTTCCAATCGAACAGGTCCAACCCACAGCCGCGTGAATTCCAGATTTTGGACTCCAAATCACCTGAGCGTGCTGTTGGATTTAACGGCAAAAACTCCTGAATTAATGCCTTCAGGAGAGCTTTAGGACCGTTGCTGAAACACCTTGGTGCTGAAGCTGATACTCCTGTAGAAACAGGTACCATTTGCCCACAACTTTCCTTGTGATGCTCGTTTCTTCGCAGCAACAAGATGGCCCATAGAGCCTATCAATGATGATGGCTCCCTCTTCAAATTCCTCCCACCAACGATGGTTCTCTTCAAGAACTCACCACCTTTCGAAAAGGTTGTAATGCAGAGCCAGCCGATTCCAACAAAATCGGCTCCCAAGAGCAAAGAATCTTCGAGGCCAGCTGCCCCGGCCTCGGTCGGGCGAGAATAGTGTGAGAAAGGTGGCTGCCAGGAAACTTTGAAGGGCAAACACCCTTCTAGGCTTTAGTAGCATGTTAAGTTCAGTAATCCTGCTCTTGTAGACCTCTACTGAAGATAATACCAGCGAGGAGACGCAGTCCAGCCGACGAGGCTCAGGCTCGGGCACTTCTGAAGACATCACCACGTAAAACCAACCAGATGTGCCACATTCGGCTTTCAAGAAAAGGTCAGCCCCTGAACCTGCTGCCCCTCCAGCTCCCATCAAAACAGGGCACCATCTTTGGTGACGGCATTGTGCTTTGCTGCTCAGATCGGCTCACCATCTTTTTCTTGCAGACTGATGAAGCTTCCAATGGGGATGCTGATGAAGTTCTGATGCCCTCCACACCTCTGGACGCAACAATCTCTAAAGGTGACATCGACCAAGTCGCCACCTCCAAACTCCGCAGAAATGCCACACCCGATTGTATCGTAGTCGGCTGTTCCCATGGTCCTAGGAGAGGTATGCTCCCTTTGTTGGGCTCGCCCTTACCCGATCTGCATGCTTATGCTGCTCTTGTCTGTGGGGTTGCCAACCTCCACAGCATGTGATGAACCAAGTCCCAACATCATCGCTGCCTAACTCCAACGCCTCAAAGTTCTGCTTTCTTCACCCACTGAGACATTGATCGAAACTATGAGGAAGTGAAGAAAATCCTTGAAAAATCCAGCCCCACGTCCCAGTGACGCTGCAGTTCAAACTCTGTAATTCTAGAGTCGATGGCTGTGCATCGGCTTTTTATTCTTAAGTCGATGGCTGTGCATCGGCTGTGCTTAAAAATTTTCTATTTTCGATTTTTTATTAGCCGATCGATTTCATGAATCGGCTCCTCCTGGGTACATACTTCGTGGCCTTGTATCTTCTCTGTGTGTATGCCCCCCGCCGAATTCTTCAAGTGATTGAAGATATCGGGCTTTCCAGCCAACTATAAGCCTGTCACACCACTCACCATGCTAAATAGCACAGCGACTAGCAAATGTGGTGAGAATGTGTTTTGGCCGATTGCTGGAATCGGCCTCCCTTACAGTTGTATCGCCAAGTAAAGGTCTCTACTCTTCCTGTCCATCGGATGTTGTAAACCCATTCCCACTTCTTCCCATCGCTTTGCTAAATCAATGCTGAACACGGGCGAGAAGGCATGTTGGGAATTTTGGCCGATTGCTAGAATCCCTCCTTTTTCATTGCAATGTTTACCGAGGGTTCACAACTTTTTGGTTCTCCGCTATGGCTACGTGACATGCTTGAGGTGAGATCCTTGCTTTTATTTTTTGGGGCCGATCGCAGATCGGCCTTGCCAAGTATGTCCATAGACTCGGAACTTGCTACTCTGTCGGGCCGGTGGATAAGACCAGCCTCACTCCGTTTTTTGAAGCTTCGATGCTCCCTCCGTCCGATTGATTCTAGAGAGACGGCTCTTGGTCGTTGCTTCCCAGATGTTCATGGCGGCCAAAGAGATTTCGATCGACTCATCCGCATGAACAACCTCCACTTCATCTCCATCCCATTGTATGATGCTGATGCATTGTGGATGGAATGCAACGATCATCGTGGATCCAATCCCTTCCCTAGCGAGACAGCGTAAGTGCTTTTGCATTCGACGATGAAGAACGACGTAGGGATGGTTTTTCGGCCGACAGTTAAGTCTACGTTCAGGACACCTTTGGCTTCTGACGCTTGGCCGTTGAAATCTCTTAGCGTGACGTTGGTTTTGATCAGATCTTCATTGGAACGTCCCAAACGTCGTAACATGGAGTACGGCATTATGTTGACTGCTGCTCCCGTGTCAACCAGCATCTTGCTGATAGGCTGCCCATTGATATAACCTTTCAGGTATAGGGCTTTCAGATGCCTGTAGCTCCTCTCTCGTGGCTTCTCAAAGATGACTGGCGCGGGCGCAATCAAACTGTGCCATGACACCTCCTCGTCTCTTGGAGCACAAAACTACGGAAGGATGAACACCATGTTTGTATCAGCCGATGCCTTCGCATCGGCTTTTGTCTGCTGCGTCGCCACACTTTCTTTTGGCCGTCTCTGTCTCCAATGTTTGCTGAATTTTCACGACGCATCGGGCCGTGCTTTCCCTCAACGTGTAGGTACTGCGCCTCGGCTTCCTCCAAGGTTCGTAGCCGTTGCACTCGCGCTTTTGGGAGTGGCTGAGTCCATCGGGCACCACCTTGGTCGGTGATATCTATCTTCTTCCTCTGACTTCAAAATCTTCCTCTTGAGATGACTCAGCTCGTTTTTTCTGAGGTGGGAGAGGTCCTGGCGCTTGAACACTGAAACTTCATTTGTTCCCTTCCTCTCAGTTCATTCTGGGCAGTTCTCGATTGTAGGCAATCAGCTCATTCCTGAGTCCCAACAGTGTTTGAAGAAAGGACAGTTCCAATGCCTATCCATGTCCTCTTGCCCTCTTGATCTCCCTCTAGCATGACGCTCATACCCTTCGTATCGACGGTATTTCCTGTTGTATGCATCTGACCGACGATATCTATCATCGTCTACGTCGTAGCGCCGACGTCGGCCATCTTGCTGCTCATATTTGTTAAGAAGGTGCGCGGAAAGTGATCGTTGATACCGCACGCTTCTCACCTCTTCCTCGGTCAAATACCGTCTATCATCATACTGGGGCCGGTCACGTGGATCGGCCTCCTCTTTATCTTTGCCACGGGAGTGACAACTTTCAGCTTTATCCTTGCTGTGGCGATCTGCAAGCCCTGCCATGTTGATACCAAAAGAGAAACCTGGCTCGCGCCTTATGAAGTGACTGAGATCTACCATGTTGACGTCAGGAAACGAATTTGTGTCAACTCTCATGGCAAACTGACCGAAGAGTAATCGGCCTTGTTCTATCGCCATTTGAATCTGTCCGCGCAAGACTTTGCAATCGTTGGTGGCATGAGTGAACGTGTGATGCCATTTGCAGTATGGCATGCCGTTCATCTCTTGTAACATGGGGATTTTGTGGCCTTCGGGTAACTTCAGCTGTTTTTCCTTTAGCAGCAAATCAAAAATCTGCTCCGTTTTGCTTAAATCAAAGTCAAACACTTTTGCAGGCCCTGGTTGTTTCACCCACTTGCAGGACACGTGCTTTGCCCCCCGAGTCCATTCAGCTACAGCGACTTCTGTTCTCCCAGACCCGTCTTCTTCCGTCTCTTGACTGGGGGACAGACGCGTTTGAACTTGTCCTGGCACATTCTGGGTCGCGCTGTTCATACGATGTCAATTTCGGAACCATATGCGCCAGAATTGTACTCCGTTTGGAAGGTCACATCTTTTGAGCGGCAACACAAAGCTCGTTATCGCCAAATTTCGATCGGCTTCTTCTAGATAAACGAATCGAATAACATCGGTTCCCGACGGACCAAGCGCCGAATGTATTCGTACACCGTCTCTCCTCGCTCCGCCGACCTCGTGTCGAGATCGGCAAATGCCAGCTTCGCAGCTTCGAATGATACCGTATGTGGAACCGCTCTTCCAACTCCCACGTTCGAACCGAATCTGGTGGCAACGGTACCACCCGAAGGCCGGACCCGTGAGAGACGTGCAAGAACCCTGGGCCACTTAGCCTGCTCCAAGCTGAGACCATGCTCAACTGTGCCAAATATCGGCTCACGTGCTCAATTGAGCTGGTTCCTTCTGATCCACTGAATTTTGTGAAGTCAGGGAGCTGAGACTAGGCGGTAGTGATTGTAATACACTCAAGTGGGATACGGCTTGGAATAGCCGATCATTCTCTTCTTCGGCAGGATGCCGAACCGATCTCCAGATTGCAAGACTGATCCACCGCAGGAGCTGCAGAGGCTGAGGCAGATGACTTGTTCCGTGGCATATTTAGCTAGCCACGCCCGTCAAAGACTGGCCTGTGAATCGCTCCCCGCCCCAGCAACTACCCCCGTCTCGCGTACGCTCCTGCCGTGATCCGATTCGCCCAAGAGCAGTGGGCCCCAAGACGTACGTGCACACGTATCCATGTGGAATCTCCGTGGGCGGCTCAAATTGGTAATCGACAGGATCACCTCCAACCTTGTAGACGACGTACGCCGGTGAACCTTGTTGTTGTGGAGCTGCCATCGTGTACGGCAATGGTGGCCTGGAGAACGGTATCTCTCCCCGATGAGTTCCTAGCGCAGGTCCCGAAGGAGAATATCGATGCTTCATGATTTCTTGCACCACGTGAAGCGCAACACGCTCCAAAGTGTTCACTGATACGTCCAGAATGTCGATGTAGAGAATGAGCAACGGCATAGTTAATTTCCTGCCGCAGGGCCTGCACGTTCCTCCCGAAGGGAGAGATAGATCTAGTCCCTCCAACGCGCCTTCGGGTTGGAACCCTTTGAACTTGATCCCGTGGTAACGTGTCTTCTCGAAAGAGCCGATGAGATCAGCTTTGAAGATGGCCTTGAGATCATCATATTTCTTCTTGTGCTCAGCAGACAGATCTTCGTACTTGCTCGGTTCTTCCGCCATCTCGGATGTTGACGTGTGTGTTGCGAGAAGATGGTCCCACCTGGCGTGCTGTAATGTGTGTTGCTCGCAAAACCCACCGGCGGGCAAAGGTTAAGCAACACGAAGACCGGGAGGCTTCCAAGACCGCAGGGGGCCCTCTGGTCCCTCGTCGTCCCGCAAATGTTCCGCACACGTCCTAGCGGTTGCAGGGGCGTGCCACCTCCTATACCTGGTCAAGAAGGTGTTGAATTGCTTCGATTAGCTTCCTGCATGGCATACACGTGAACATTAAATACGAGCCATATCGGCTCTCAGGTTGCTCCGTGGATCGGGCCTCAAGAGCCGACGCCCCATGGCTTACGTCGGTTAACGATGACATGGGGCTCCTGCTTGATCAATATAAAGTTAATCTAATCTACGACAGTTTAGGGTTTTCACCGCATGATCGGAACGTCCTGCGCGTAGTTGAGCCTAATAGACACGGAAGATAATGGAAAACTAACCCTAAAAGAGGCCTAAAAACCAACATTAAGTTAATTCCCGAACATCCCTCTTAGGACTAACAAACCATACCTAACGCACTACCGGATCGCTCAACCCGTTTGCAAGGCCTAACCATACAGATATTAAACCAATCCTTGAAGAATCAAGGAGCAACTATAACAGATTGGATCTACTAAATAACGATCAGCCAGGTGCTGCCCTTACACCTAGGTAGGTATAAGGGCAGCTAGATATCGCGTATAGCTAAGCAAGCATGTATAAGAAAAGCATCCATGCAAGCCTAAAACACCTATGATAAATAGTGTTACTCACATCACCAACGCTTCAGCACGAGCAACACAAGGTAACGATCTACGTTGCCTAGATCGTAAGATGCGATCTAGGCAAGATGATGTTTACCCGGAAGAAACCTCGAAAGTAGGGGTGGCGATGCGCCTACATTGTGTTTGTTGTGAACGTGATTGTCCTCCTTTTCGATAACCCTTAGATACATATTTATAGTCCAAGGGACTTTCACTCCGGGCGTGCACCTAACCGTGCACGGTTAAACTCTATCTAAACTAAGATGCAATCTACTATATTTACGTATACACGGGCAATTCAGCCCAAACTCTTCGTGCAAGGCCGCTTCAAAAGATGCTCCACGCGTATATCCTTCAAGCCCATCTTCACTTACGGCCCATCTCCTGATTTGGCCAAATCCGGTGATAACAACGAGGTGGGGCGACGAGGCGCCCACACCACAGGGCCGCGCGGCCAGGGTGGGGCCCGCGCCGCCTCCTATGGTGTGAGGCCCTCGTGCCTCCACCGACCCCGCCCTTCCGTCTACTTAAACTCTCCGTCGCGAAACCCTATTACCGAGAGCCACGATACAAAAAATGTTCCAGAGACGCCGCACCCGCCAATCCCATCTCGGGGATTCAGAAGATCGCCTGCACCCTGATGGAGAGGGGAATCATCACCGGAGGGCTCTTACATCATCATGCCCGCCTCCGGGTTGATGCGTGAGCAGTTCATCCTTGACCAGGTCCATAGCAGCTAGATGGTTGTCTTCCTCTTGTGCTATCATGTTTAGATCTTGTGAGTTGCCTAACATGATCAAGATCATCTATTTGTAATGCTACATGTTGTGTTTGTTCCGATGAATATAGAATACTATGTCAAGTTTATTATTGATCTATCATATATGTGTTGTTTATGTTCTTGCATGCTCTCTCGTTGCTAGTAGAGGCTCTGGCCAAGTTGATACTTGTAACTCCAAGAGGGAGTATTTATGCTCTCGATAGTGTTCATGCCTCCATTGAACCTGGGAAATCTGGGATGAAAGTTCTAAGGTTGTTGATGTGTTGCTACTAGGGATAAACATCAATGCTTTGTTCAAGGATATTTGTGTTGATTACATTACGCACCATACTTAATGGTCTGTTGTTTGCAACTTAATACTGGAAGGGGTGCGGATGCTAACCTAAAGGTGGAATTTTAGGCATAGATGCATGCTGGATGGCGGTCTATGTTCTTTGTCGTAATGCCCTGATTAAATCTCATAGTGATCATCATGATATGTATATGAATCTTTATTTGTCAATTGCCCACCTGTAATTTGTTCACCCATCATGCTATTTATCTTATTGGAGAGACACCACTAGTGAACTCTGGACCCTGGTCCATTTATTTTACATCTGAAATACAATCTACTGCAATCTCTGATGAGGTCTAAGGGCTAGGTTGTGCCCAGATCCCACGAATTTAACTTTTGTTTTCAGCAAGCCGGTGAGATTGACAACCTCACTAAGTTGGGGCAAAGTTTGATTGTTATGTGCAGGTTCCACGTTGGCGCCGGAATCACCGGGTGTTGCGCCGCACTACACTCCTTCACCAACAACCTTCACGTGGCCTTCATCTCCCACTGGTTCGATAACCTTGGTTTCTTACTGAGGGAAAACTTGCTGCTGTACGCATCACACCTTCCTCTTGGTGGTTCAAGCTATCGTCTTGCCTCTGGTCGTGCTCGTCTGACCCATGTCTCTGCTGATGAGGCTGAAGAGGATCCAAGCGTCCTAATGGGTACGCTCTATATAAACTCAATCCTAGCTACAGTTCTGTTTGATTCCGGAGCATCGCATACATTCATATCTCAAGAGTTTGCACAAAAGCATGATATACCCTTCTAGACAATTTCCTCCCCTCTAGAGATCACAACTCCTGGGTCTCGTTGGAAAACCATTTGGATTACCCGTGTGGTCATAATGAGTGTAGGGTATCTTTTGTTCCCCACCTTTCTCATTTCCCTCAACTCAACTGACATTGATGTCATCTTGGGTATGGATTGGCTAGTAAAGCATAAGGCTGTCATTGATTGCGCAGCCAGATCTATTATACTGACTGATCTTTCCGGCAAAAGCATTTTGTATTGGGCTCCATCCGCAATACCTCCGTCGGAAAGGTTTACGCTGAAGCTGAGTTGTATGTTGTTGAAGCCCTACCTAAACTAGAAATCTCTGATGTCTGGGTGGTCCGTGACTTCCGAGTTGTCTTCCCTGAAGAGTTACCTAGCATGCCACCCGATCGAAGTGTGGACTTTGTCATTGAGTTGGTTCCTGGAACTGCTCCTGTTTCCCGGAGACCATATCGTATGCCTCCGGAGGAGTTGGTTGAACCGAAGAAGCGGTTAGAGGAGTTAGAAGAGAAGAATTTCATCCAACCTAGTACTTCTTCCTAGGGATGCCCTGCCCTCTTTGTCAAGAAGAGAGATACCAACATTCGCGTCTGGTTGTTGATTACCGTCCGCTCAACGTAGTGACAACAAGAACAAACACCCTCTTCCTATAATCAATGATATTTTTGATCAGTTGTCCGGTAGGCTACGCTCTTTCCAAGATGGATTTGAGATCAGGGTACCATCAAATCAAAATCTAAAAGGAGGACATTCCAAAGACAGCGTTCACAACTCGTTATGGTCTTTACGAGTACACTGTCGTGTCCTTTGGCCTTACAAATGCTCCTGCCACTTTTATGCGGCTCATGAACTATGTTTTTATGGAGTATCTTGACAAGTTTGTTGTGGTCTACATCTACGACATTCTGATCTACTCCAAAACCAAAGATGAACATGATGAACATCTTCGTCTGGTGCTAACCAAACTTCGTGAACACCGTCTCTACGCCAAGTTCTCCAAATGTGAGTTCTGGTTAAAAGAGCTCATATTCCTTGGTCATGTTATCTCTGAAAAAGATGTTGCAGTCATTCCAGATAAAGTTCAAGTCGTTCTTGACTAGAAGACACCTAAGTCAGCTAAGGAGATTCGGAGTTTTCTCGGTCTGGCGGGTTATTACAGTTTCTCCAAGATTGCCAAGCCAATGACCGATCTTCTCAAGAAAGACAAGAAGTTTGAATGGTCAGAAAAGGCTGAAGAAAGTTTCCAGGTTTTGAAAACCAAGCTAACTACTGCTCATGTGCTCGTCCTTCCGGACATAAGCAAAGACTTCGTTGTCTATTGCGATTTTGGCGTTGGCAACATCGATCAACTCGTCATTCACAAACTGCAGGAGAGTGCATGGGACGTTGGCGGCGGCGCCCTGCGGAAAACATGTAGGGCGTTAAGGATGGCTAGCTAGTCAAAGGCAAGGATATGGAAGTCATCGGCCGAGGGTTGGTTACCATGATGGCGCCCCAGCCCGACTAAGCTCAAGGTCACCGGCAGCGAAGCGCAACTGATGGAGTGACCGCTTGTTGGCGCAGTGCCGGGCGGCGTATTATCCGCAGTGCGCCGCGGGAGACACGAAGGTTGGCTCCGCTGGAGACACCAAGGTTGGCGCCACCGGATCCACCAAGGTTGGCGCCGCCGGAGCCACCAATGTTGGCGCCGCCGGAGACACCATTGTTGGCGCCGCCGGAGACACCATTGTTGCCGCATGCGGACTCACCGATGGCTCCACGTTGTGCGAGTTGCTGCCCGTGAAACTGGGAACTGGGGGAGGCCCCCTTTTTCCTCCCCTATACCACGCGTCTAGACCGGCAACCAAGGTAGGGATGATGGAGCTAAGCGTCGTGCCCACTTGGTCCTCCACTTGCTGTCGTTGGATCCTCTGTTGGGTCTCCATGATATGTTGCACTTGTTGCCGCACTTGCTCGACCAATGTCGGGATCTCCGCAACCGTGCCTTGAGATGTGCGACCTCCTTCTCCTCGATGGTGGCTTTTTTCTCCTTTTTCCCCGACTTATAGTAATCCGACCATTTCATAGAGCATCCTTCGCCGACCACACGACCAGCCAACGTAGGCTTTTTTCTTGTGGGCATTCAACGCCCTATTTAAAGGGTTGTCCCAAGGGGAACACTGCGAGGAGCTCGTGGACCCCACGCCGCTACTGATGTCAGCTTCCCTTTCACTTTCCGCAGCAACCTCCTTAGCCTACGGGAGGAACATGCATGAAGCATTTAGAAATTTGGATTCATCAATTAGAATGCAACCATAAAGGAGCTAATTAAGCGGTGCATTCCTTACTAGAAGAGCCTCAAGCTGCTTCACCTCCGAGTGGTGGTGAGCTCCTTTGTTTTCGCTGGGTCAATACGGTACCGGGCCAGGAGAAAGTTCCTAGTTTGCTTGTTTTTGTATTGCGAGAAGAGGGGCTCGAGGCCGTTCTTCACACGCTCCTCATCCGCGACGTCCCGTTTCGGTTGCGCCACCCTAAAACCGCCAGGACCAAGTTTGTGGGTGCGTAAGTTCATTTTGTGGATCGGTGCCATCATCCTCGCCGTCGTCGCGGCGAGGTTGTGACTCCATCACCTCCATTTCATCGGTTAGCATCCAGAATGGCTTGCTGCCGCTGCCGCCGGCCTCTTTGTTGTTTGCCATGTTCGAACTAAGTAGGAAAAAATGCATAAAGTTAGCGCAAGATTTCACGGAAAAATTGGGCATGACCTATGCTAATTTATGGACATAGGAGTGCCCCATTTTCGCTGAAACGGAAATGAAACAACATTTCGGCGATAATGGGCAACTCAGTCGATCCCTGCACAAGAATATGACACCATATACACCAAATGAGGACCATGGCACATGTACAATTGTTCCTCATATACACCAGCGCTGAGCACCATGGCACATGCACAAGAATATGACACCATATACACCAGCTGAGCACCACAGCAAGCAGCAACAGCTAGCAAGCAGCAAGCAACAGCATTTCCTGGACACAAGCAAAGCAGCAGCAACTAGCTAGCAACATGCATCAACAGCAAGCAAGCAAGGAGAAGCAGCTAGCAGCATGCATCAACAGCAAGCAGCAATAGCTAGCAGCATGCATCAACAGCAAGCAGCAACATCTAGCAGCATGCTCACCGTGAGTCGCGTGGAGTCGCCGAGAGGTGAGGTGTTGCTCCGGGTCGAGGAAGATGCGGCAGCGACGGTCAGGTGCTCAAGTTCCAGGGCTGTGAAAGAATGACAATATGGTAAGAAAATGATCAATAAAATATGCGCAGCTTAATTACCAGTGGAGTTCTTCATTATTTTCATCTAAATGATTCTACTGAATAATCCAAGCAGCATGCCAATGGTGTTATTTTTGATTTATTTGCTACTGCTAGCTACTTCATGATGGAATAGCTTGATTCTATTGATCGTAATCATTAAGCAATGAATCCATGGTCATATTCATCCAATAGGAAAAATTGCTGAAAGAGCTACAGTTGCTACTACTATGGCAGAAATAAAAGAACTACATCTAGCAGCAGCACCTATCACTAATATGCTAGCAGAAGCACCTAGCAACCAGCCAACAGCAGCCACAAGCAGCAGCAAAGCCACCACAATCAAAATGCAGCTAGCAACAGTGTGTAACAAGATATCTTTTGACATATAAAATGGATGTCAGCATCATTGTTGAGATAACCATGCATTTGAAAAGGAAGTAAATCCACCCATAGAGGAACACTTTCTACATGTACATCTACTATATGTATGTGCACCAGTTAGGTCAGAGAGGGAGGGAGGGGAGAGGGGCCTCACTTGCGGCGACGGCGATGGCGGCAGGCAGCGTGCTTCTCCTGCTCCTGCTCCAAGGCGCGCGTAGCGGTTAGGTGCTCAAGTCTCAGCCTTGCAAATGTTTAAAATAAAAAGTCAGTAAGCTTTGAACTCTGAAAATAAAAGAGCTACAGTTGCTACTATGATGGCAGAAATTAAAGAACTGCACCTAGCACCAATATGCTAGCTAGCAACAGGACCTAGCACTAATATGCATGCTAGCAGCAGCACCTAGCACTAATATGAATGCAGCAGCACCTCCACCACTTAATCTTGTAAGGTACCTAGAATACAGATGAAATCCTCATGCTGCAGTTTACGGTATTCATTCCAAAACAAAACCTTGCAAGATATATACTATAGCAACCAAATGTAGACACAACACCAACTACATATTTACCATAAAGTTCTTTGATCAGCCAAATTTTCAAACCACTAAACCTACTGTCAAGAGAGAACATTTCCAAATTTCCATTTCAACAAAGAACATTTCCAAATTTTCAAACCACTAAACCTACTGTCAAGAGATAACATTTCCAAATTTCCATTTCAACAGAGAACATTTCCAAATTTTCAAACCACTAAACCTACTGTCAACAGAGAACATTTCCAAATTTTCATTTCCAAATTTTTAGAGAACATTAGCTAGTAGCTAATTAACAGAGAAACTATACTCAGAATACAGCTAATTAACAGAGAACAATTCCATCATGAGCAGCAGCAAGCAGCAATATTAAAAATCCATCATGAGCAACAACAATATTATAAATCCAACATTCGTCTAACCCTAACAGCAGCAAGCAGCGGCAGCAAGCACCTAGCAAGCAGCAACACCTAGCAGCAGCAAGAAGTGGCACCTAACAGCAAGCATGAGGAAGAGGAGGAGGGGCATCGAGGGCTACCTTGGCGATGATGACAATGCAGAGGAGGGCGCAGCGAGTACGGCGAGTCCGGCGGCTTCAGAGAGAGGCACCGGCGGAGAGGGAGTGGTGAATGGGCAGAGGCGCCCGCCGGTGGGAGGAGGGGAATCGAGGGGATC